>MU968450.1:4867220-5532465 GCA_034641835.2 Pinus albicaulis
ATGTGATACTTGGACATTGACACAGACTTGTCTTTCCGGGCCCTGCTCAGATGATTCACTATGTACTTTCAGTTCAGTTATACTTGTATACATGTTGGATCTATTCAGTACTTTCTATATATATGATGTATTTTTGACTGAGCATGGGTATGCCCGCCTCAGCATGTGTTGACTCTCTGGTTTCTTTCATTGGTTTTTGGCAAGCTGAAATCTGGTGAAGTCCTCTCTTGTCCTTGCGAAGTTCTTTCTATGTGCATAATACATTTCGGCCATCATGTACCCCTTCTGACCTCATATATTAGGGGGCATCTGTTATAGCATCATTTCTCACCTTGACATGATTCATGATTGCTTCATGGCTTTATGGGCACCCATTCCTACACACTTGGACAAATTCACTTAAAAACAGTGGAAAATCCTTCATACGCGACTATGCCCGTGTTTTTCCGCGTGTATACGCGAGTACAGCTAGACTTTTCCGCGTATGCCATTTTAATGATTAAAAAATATATAAAAATCCCTAATTTCGCGCTGGGTTGATGGTTACTCAGGTAGTTCAACCACCCCAACCCGTGGCCAACTGTTTCCAACTGCTGAAACTACTTGGAGGGACTATAAAAAGACCTCATATGTATGGCCTAAGGGAGAGAGAGAATTATTATTATTATATTCTGTTGGTTCCCTATCCAAGTCTGATTCCCCGTGCCTCCTGCACTTTCCCAGTTCATTTCAGGAAACCCTTGTTTCCTTGAGATACACATCCCTTTATATTTTATCTCGTATGCACTCATTTGGAAGGAGTCTTAGCGAGGCAAGGGCTGGACGGATCCGGACGACGGTCTGCGAAGGCCTTGGAAGGATCGTGTGACTTTCTCTGTTCTATTTTTATATCAATATTTTTATGTATATTAGTTTAAGTGTTTGATATCTGTCAGTTCGGGCAAACTTTGTTAGTACGTCAATGTATGAAGAATATTTGTTATACAAGCATTCATGATGATTTATTTAATGTTTTATATGAATCTCACTAACATATAGAGTAGAAATATACCGTACAACTTTTCCTTTGTGCTGGTTTCTTCTTGTATTTCAGGTGAAAGAGGAAGGACGGTTGCAGGGAGTTTGAACTCCACGTGGATCTACTTCAAACGTAGGACCAACGGGTAAACCTCTCATTCTGCTCTATTTCGTTTTCATGACTGTGCATGATCGTGTGAGTCTCTGTTAAGTAGTACGCCCCTGCTCTGTGGAGGTTGAATCCCACTTTGTCCCAGGTGTTAAATCCCCAAATGGTCGATTTTGAGCTATCAGCAGATGCCATCTCTAATGCTATAGTCATACTTGCTGTTGGTGAGAAATGGTTCAAGAAGGCAAGGTTGGATATGAAGCATTATGAGCCATTTGTCAAAACTAGGTACAGAGTAGGTTGCAGGGCTATCTTCCCTTTCTCACACCTAAAACAAAGGTTTGCACCATTGATGAGGGTTATCATGAAGTACTTCACCTATGAAGGGAGATACTCTAGACTTTATTCCTACCATGTTAGATTCCTCATGCATTTCATAAGGGTTAAAATGCTTCACTTGCCTTACTACTTATATAGCAGCATTGAAAAAATGTCTTTTGTTGCCCAGAGGAGAAGTTATGCCAAACAAATGCAGAGTTTGTTCCACCACTCCTTGATCAATATGGTGGTTCTACATCAGTTGGAATAGAAGGGAATACCTTGGGAAGTATTCATATCCCATGAAGTCTTCACAAGCCCATATATTCCTCATCAACCAAACTTGCCCTCATCATCTACACAAGTGTCCTCACCTCAATAAAACCTCCCTTCCTCCCATTCTCTTGATGCATCAAATGAGGAATGAAGTGGCGATGATGAATCAAGTGAAAATGAGGGAGATAATGATAATGAGTCAAATCAAAATGAAGAGGGTGGGAGTGAAAATAAATCAGTCCAACATGAGGCAGAGGCAGTTGATGAAGAAAAAGCAGATGATGAAGAAGAGGAAAATGATGAACAAGAAAATGATGATGAGGCAAATATATAAATTGATGAAGAGGAAGAAGAAGGAAATGATGAAGATGAAAATAGTGAGCATGACAGTGAGAAAAACAGTGAGCAAAACAGTGAAAACATGGAGATAGGTGGTGATGATGAGTTAAGTCAACAATAGGATAGGGGAGACAGTTTGAGCAGTGATGGTGATTTGAGCCAGCAAGAAGTAGAGGACATGGAAATAAAGAAGGAGGACCACAGTGAAGAAAATGAAAGAGATGATAGTGAAAATTAATTCAATAGTGATGAAGAGGGAAACCAGGATAAAGATCAAAATAGTGAGGAAAATGCAGAGGTTAAGGGAAACAGTGACACCCAAGAAGAAAGCCTTAGTGATGGAAAAGACAACAAATAGGAAAACATTCATGACTGATGTAGCCAAAGTTGCTTTTTCCCAGTTTCATCATATATAAAAATGCCTAATTTTGCATCTACGAATGCATTTTGACGTTTGGAGCTAATTTTTTTTATCTTTGGATATATTCTTTGGATCAATGGATAGAATATTTTTCATTACATCTTGTAAGTGTGCCTATTGTTTAATACGTTTCTTTCTACATGTTTATTGTATGGAATAATGTTGAATATAAGTTTTTCTATTGTGCCTTAGTTTATTGAAAATTTATTGAAGGCTATCTAGTGATTTGTAACATTCATTACTCTTACATATCATGTGAATGAATGTTCCAATGGTGAAATTTAACTAGCTCTCCGATGAAAATTCCATGATCCTTTACATAGGTAAATGCTTCAATTTTTTTGTTAGGGCATCAAGAATTTAGCCTTCATAGAAAGTTCTTAGTTTTTCTATCATATTATAGACTCCATGCTCCCAAATAAAAAAGGGATGGGTCAATTTTTTTAGTGATCAAACTTTACTTTTGTCCATAAATTCCTATTCTCTAAATTCATCCCCTTCAAGGCCAAGCTTTTTAACTAGGGCTTGGTGTGAATCCATAGGTAAGGTGCATTTATGGGATTAGAGAGCCTAAACATCAAGAGGAGGGAATTTTACACAAAATATCTTATTTTTGTGGGCATCCACTTTAGTATTATCCTCAAGTTTCTTTTACCTAGTTGTTTTCCTTAAGGTAAAACCCTATTCTAATATTGCTTCAACTTAAGGGTCTGTTTGAGGGTTTCATGTGCCTTAATCCTTTTTATATACATTTTTGGAAACCCTTTCTTCCTGAATTGACCTTCACCACCCAACATTCAATTAACTAATAAATCCCTAGGTCTTTTGCTTTATCTCATAAGCCTCTATCAAGAAAGTGAATTGCCTCCTATTGGAACCTTGATCCTAAATTGTGCCTTTCTTGTTGAAGGCCTCGTTGATTCACTTTGTGCCCTAACCCTAGTATACCCATTAGGTGACCTTTTCATATAATAGGACACTTCCTATTGGTGAAAATGTGTAAAGAGAAGAGAGTTTTGGTTGTGGTGACAATGGGAAATGACCTATTGTTGTCTCTTGGTTTAGTAATAGCCTTGTAAGATACCCCTCTCCAAGGCCTACTATATTTTGTGACAACAATACTCATCTAGGAGAAAAATCTAGACTAATAAAAGGCATTATACATTGCTAAAAAGCATTTTAAATCATGTGATTAGATTGTGGTTGGGGCTAGAGGGGAATTCAAAGGAATATGCACCTTGTGGTATCTATTTGGGAAAACATGGTATCAAAGATCATCTGAATATCTTCTCTTGTTGTTGATTAAGATCTTAAGTTTGTGTTGTTTCATTTATGGGATATATTATTTTTTTCTTTTATAATATGAATAAATTGTTCCATTGTGTCAAGAACACTACTTTTACTTAAGAACTATTTTCATTTCATTTGGAAAAGTGTTTGTTTCCATGGGATACAACTTTTTTTGTATGATCTAGAGGTATACAGTCTAAATACACCATTTTTTAAAAGAATTGTAGACTCCATATTTCAGTTTTCTGTTATTATTCCTAGTTTGTTACTTTTTCAAATTTTTGGATGCTCTTTTCCCTACGGCTTTGTGTGATCTTGGTAAATAAGAAACAAAGAAAAAAATGTTTTCTTGCTTGCTTATACTATTTTCCATACACTCTGTGTGATATCCGGAAGTCAAAAAAAGAGAGAAAACTTGCATTTTATGGTTAAGTTAACCGAGATCTAACTCCATTATTGTTAAGTTTTGGATTTTTTTTTTCAAAATTTGGTATTTTTTTTTTTTTTGTAAGCATGCACTTAGAGAAGTATAAATAAAAATAACACCAATGGAAACAATAGCAACACCAACTCCACTATGACCATCACCACCACCACCACCACCAATAGCAGTAGCATCAACACTAACAACGACAACAACATCCTCCTTCACTAATATTGTTATGTGTTTTGCACTAGGCCATTTGATAAAAAATTACTTTATTAGTAAGAGGTTTTGAGTTCAAATATTTTTTTTGAGTTAATTTTTGAAAAATTTTACACAAAATTAAGTTATTCGTAACATTATTATAAAATGTGTCTCACTTGTACCATAAAAATGAATAACAATAAATAAATGTAATACTATTTCTTTAGTTGTTTTTGCATGAAATTTTCATTTATAAAGTAATTTCATTGTAAAGTAATTCTCACTTGGTTTATAAAGGTGGGTTACTTCTTAAAGTGACTTATTTGTAAAAGTGAGTTTATAGGAAAATATAATGAGGAAAAACATATTGTTTTATTTCTCAGCAACATCCATTACCACACCCACCAAATTCCACATGCCACATGGCTCTTTGTCACTTTTTTTTTTTTTTTTTAATGACATAAATTTCTCACCCAAATTCTGATTTTAGTGTCATTTTTTAAACAATGTGTTCTTTCAAGATTTTTACATCCAAGCAATTATTTTAGCTTTTGAATCCATATTATCTATGTATTTTAATATGGCCACTCCAAGTGATTTTTTCTCACCATTTCCAACTACTTCTCATGGATATCCCAAATGAAAAATGTACTAAGAACTAAAGGACTGTACAATATTGCCTTGGAAAAAGAAAAATCCTCCATTGATGTTGATTAGAGAGACAAAATGGATAATAAGGATAATGAATGATGCGGATTAATTAGAATGTCCATTTATCTTGATATGTGATTTCATATTCAAGGAATCAATGACCTAAATGTAGCCTGGGAAAAGTTGAAAAATATAATTGGTGAATCTAATGTGATTAGATATCATTACTTTGTAAATAAAATCATGACCCTAAGTTTTAATGATTTCTTTTGCATTAAATAAATTCAAAATATTTAGATTTTTTGACGATTTTTATATATAGGTTTTCATAAGTTTGGGATAATCTATTATAAACACAACCATTTAGTTTGTGTAGAAATTTGAATAACTGATATATTATTCATCGAGATTCTCCTGATCACACACTATTTTAACTTCATGCACAATATAGAATCTCTTCTACCATTGATCATTAATTGCGGAAATAAAAACAATCGCATGCGCACATTAAAACCATAAACAATCACACATATGAACACAGTATTTCATGGGAAAGCTTAAAGCTGAAAACCCAAACTATCTGTATATTATATGTCATAGAGATCATGTAACAATCATTGTATAAAGCTCCTCACAAGCTCTCAGCACAACCTCCAATTGCTACACACTAATCAAGCTAGATCTAGCAAAACACATGCTCCAATCTCTGCCACCTGATAGCTAGCCTCTATTGCGTAATCAATGTTGTAGGATGGCTCATAAATAACTTCGAACCACCTGGCTTGTACTGCGCAATCCTCATTGGCTTCTCCAATCACTGGTTGTTGCAAATATGCAACAATATAGTCACAATTGATAGTTAACCTGCTCTTTCACCTATCTCTGCACTGGTCTCCACTGAAACTGTCCATGCACTGAAGTTAACTGATGTATTATTTAGTTGATTAATGAGTTTATAATTAGTGAATTAATTAATAATTAATTCACACCACTCTCACTAGTGTATCAATCAGTTAGACTAGATACAACTAGCTCAACTATGTTTAGATTAGTTAAACCGAACACAACTCCATTAACTTCCTCAATCAACTCCACCAAACTCTGTCACATGAGTTCTAACTGAAGTATCCATGCAATAGCTCCACATAACCCTCAGGAATAGCGTAATTCCTTCTGTCAGCTCCTGTGCCACATCTATGCACTTAACTGAAGTGTTCCAAGAGAATAAGATAATGTTTATAGTCCAAATATTATTAAGAGCTAATAATATTCGACATATCTATTTTTAGACTGGCAATCTAAAAATAGATTCCGCCCAATATGTCTAAAAATAGAAGTCCATCTATTTTTTCCAACTTGACCAACCATCCACAAATAGCATCCTGCAACTCATATAACATGATCCATATGTCTAAAAATAGACTTTGCGCCAAAAATAGCCTGCGGGCCCACTTAGTGAAGGTGACTTCTTTCCACTAAGCTCATTATCTTGTTGCAATCTCAACACTCCCTCTCAACAAGATAAGAATTATTTGCCACCCCTATCCTGCCTCTGTGGTATTCGAATTTGCTCCTAATGAGCGCCTTCGTCAAGATATCAACATCCTGATCCTCCGTGGGAATGTATGAAAGTAACATGATCTTCCACTACCCACAATCTCTTATATGATGATACCGAATGTCAATGTGTTTAGATCTATCATGAAATACTGGATTAACCGAGAGTTTGATGCAACTCTGATTATCACAATAAATCACAGTAGGCTCTAAGTGTGAACCGAACAACCCGACCAGGATCTTCCTCATCCATATAGCCTCGCATGCAGCCAAACTCGCTGCCATATACTCGGCCTCTGCTAAACTGAGTGCCACAGATATCTGCTTCCTGCTGTACCAAGAAACTGCTGTCGAACCGATACTAAAAATCCCTCCAGATGTGCTCTTTCTGTCCGTTGGGCTCCCTGCCCAATCTGCATCCGTGAAGCCACATAGCCTCACCTCATCCGACTGTCTGTACCACAATCCATATCCCGATGTGCCTCTGAGATATCTCAATACATGCTTCCCCGCCTTCCAAAAGAGCTTGGTAGGCTTAACCATAGCTTTTGAAAGCTGGTTAACTGAATAGCATATATCGGGTCGTGTATTGACCAGATACATAAGCGACCCCACCAACTGTCGATAAACAGTGGCATCCACTACCTCCGCTGAAGTAGCATCCTCCTTCCTCCATCCACCAGGAAGAGGAGTATCAACAGGCTTGCAGCCATGCATGCTGAACTTCTCCAGTATCTCCCGGGCATACTTGCCTTGAGAAACAAACAGTCCATCACTGCGCTGCCAAATTTCCAATCCCAGGAAATAATGAAGGTGGCCCAAGTCCTTCATCTCAAACTCCTTTGCAAGATCAACCTTGCATGAGTGTATCAACAGTTCATCACCTGTCAAAATCAAATCATCTACATAAAGTACAATGATCAGCAACTTTCCCTCCACCACAATCTGGTATAGGTTAGGATCCGCCTCACTCTTGGAGAATCCAAGTCCGGTGAAATAACTGTCTATCTGTGTGTACCAAGCACGAGGTGCTTGTTTCAACCCATACAACGCTCTCTTGAGCCTGCACACATGCGACTCACTACTGAAGATCTTGAAACCTTCGGGCTGCTCTATGTACACCTCCTCCTCAATGACTCCGTTGAGGAACGCAGTCTTCACATCCATCTGATGAATGTGCCACCCCATCTGCGCTGAGAGAGCAAGAATCGTCCGTATGGAAGAATACCTTGCGATAGGTGCAAAGGTTTCCTCATAATCGATCCCCTCAATCTGTGAGAAGCCTCGGGCAACAAATCTTGCCTTGTACTTCTCCACACTCCCGTCAGCTACATGCTTCACTTTGTAGATCCATCCCGAACCCACCACTAATTTCCCTTTTGGCCTTGGGACAATCTCCCATGCACTGTTTCTGACAATCGAATCATACTCTTCCACCATGGCATCTACCCATGCGGGATCCTCCACATATTCCTCGAAAGAGGATGGATCCATCACGATACACTTGCTCATAAGAGCCATGTATCTAGTATACCGGTCAGTTGACTGTCTCTGTCTGCGCTGTGATGTAGGTGCTCCTACAACCTTCTCTGCATCTTGAGCCAGTCGCTTAGCTTCTGTAGTGCGCTTCCGCCATCTGATGGTTGGCGCTGCTTGAGTGGTCTCTTCCACTCCATGAACCTCATCTTGTGGTTGATCCACATCCTGAGACTCATCCTTAGGAACTAATAGCTCCTCCTCTGCATGCAAGTGTAGCTCCCTCTCAAGCGAACACTTCATGGCTTTCTCCTCCTGAAATTTGATATCCCGTCGCACAACAGTCTTGCGACTGTCTGGAAAATACACATGATAGTTGTGGGGCATATCAGTGTACCCCACAAATATCCCAACCTCTACGGTCGGCTCCAGCTTCTTCCTGGCATCCTTCGTCACATGAATGTAAACAGGTGAACCAAAAATCCTCAAATGGGAAATATCAGGCTTCTTACCAGAAAACGCCTCCTCGGGTGTACTCATGCCAAGTATCTTGTGAGGACAACGGTTCTGCACATATATTGCAGTATTGCATGCCTCCACCCACAAGTGAATAGGTAGGCCCCGATCATGCAACATCACCCGTGCAGCACCCACGATCGTTCTGTTCTTCCGCTCAGCAACCCTGTTCTGCTGTGGGTTATGAGGTGCTATGAGCTCTGTTCGAATTCCTTTTGCACTGCAAAAGTCCTTGAATTCGCCAGAGATGAATTCACCACCATTGTCGCTCCTAAGAGCCTTCACCTGCTTCCCCGATTCTTTCTCAACCAGTGCCTTGAACTCACAGAACTTTGAGTATGTCTCTCTCTTCTTCTGCATGAAGAAGATCCAGCACTTACGAGAAAAATCATCAACAAATATCACATAGTACCTGTGCTTTGCTGTCGAAGCTACTAAGAAAGGTCCACACACGTCTGTGTGAATTCTCTCGAGGATCGTCATGGCATGACTATCCTTCTTGTGAAAGGTGGCTTTCACAAATTTTCCCAAATTACATCCCTTGCACTGATCTGACTGCGCAAGTGTACCTTTGGGAAGCCCAGTAGAAATCTGTTGTAGTATCTTCAAAGCTCCATGGTGAAGGTGGCCCAATCTCCGGTGCCATAGCTCGCCATCATCCCGGCTCACCACTCCTTCTACCTTGCCTGCCATTGTTGTGCAGCCATCTACCTGTAATTGATAAAGGTTCTTAACTCGAACCCATATCCTCTGGGTCTCACCAGTTGCCTTACTACGCAGAAAAGCCTTTCCCTCGCTAAAGACAACATCATATCCCTTGTCTTCTAACATTGCCATAGAGATAAGATTCTTCTTCAATCCTGGAACATGCATCACTTCCTTCAATACGAAGGGTTTACCAGACTCCCTCTCAAAGGAAATGGTACCGATACCGATCTCACTGTATCTACCATCATCACCCATCTTGATGTGCACTCCAAGATCTTTCTCATCTAGATCCGTAAAAAAATCTCAAACTCCTGTCATGTGAAAAGACGCACCACTGTCAAGAAACCACACTGAACCCGTCACACTTGAGACCAAGCATGCTATCAGTGAAAAATCCAGCTCAAACTGTGAGGCTAAGGCCTCTCCAACTACAGATCCAGCAGCCTACTTATTTTTCTTCTTCTATGGACAATTAGTGGCGTAATGTCCGTGTTGGTGACAGTGAAAGCATTTCAACTTGGACATGTCCTGCTTCTTGCCTTTCGCACCGGATTGAGAAGCGTTCTTCTTCCTCTTCCCCTTCCTTGCTTTGGCAACCAAAGAGAAATTTTCTTCATCCGATTTCTTTGATGAACATCTGTCCCTGGTACTCCGCCTTATCTCCTCTTGCACAAGATCCGACCAAAGTTTCTCCCATCCTGGAAATTTCTCCCGACCATTGACAGAGTCCTGATAGGAATGCCAACTCTTCGGAAGCCCAAGGAGAGCCAAGCTAACCAATTCCTCGTCATCAACATTAACCCCCACACTTCCCATCCCATCCCTGCATTGGATGAACTTCAGGAGGTACTTAGGCATACTGTCACCTTTCTCCATTTTTATGTTTCTGAGTTTATCCTTGAGTGCCAACTTCCTCTGGTCTCTCTTGGTTTGAAATAAATCTGTCAAAGCTTTCCACATCAAGAATGGAGAAGCTTTACCATGAAGTTTTGACACCATGTGATCCTTCACACCTTCCAACAGAATCCTTCGACACTTTTCTGTCTTCTTTTGCCATGCGTCAAGTACGGCAGCATCGCTAGAAGTAGGTTTTGGAAATTCTGCATCTATGAACTCCTTCAACCCATTGTCATCTAGCACCGCCTCCATCATGTCCTTCCATGCAATATAATTCAAGCTGCCCTCAAGGGCATACTCCAATTGCAATCCGTTGAAAGACATCTCAACTTCGACACCAAGAAAACACTACTGCAAATTCGAATTCCACCAGCTCAAAACTCAACCGCTTCAATGTTTTGTAATTGCTCCAATGATCAATATCGCTCTGATACCATGTATAAATTTGAATAACTGATATATTATTCACTGATATTCTCCTGATCACACACTATTTTAACTTCATGTACAATACAGAATCTCTTCTACCATTGATCATTAATTGCAGAAATAAAAACAATCGCATGCGCACATTAAAACCATAAACAATCACACATTTGAACATAGTATTTCATGGGAAAGCTTAAAGCTGAAAACCCCCAACTATCTGTATATTATATGTCATAGATATCATGTAACAATCATTGTACAAAGCTCCTCACAAGCTCTCAGCACAACCTCGAATTTCTACACACTAATCAAGCTAGATCTAGAAAAACACATGCTCCAATCTCTGCCACCTGATAGCCAGCCTCTATTGCGTAATCAATGCTATGGGATGGATTAATAAATAACTTGAACCACCTGGATTGCACTACGCAATCCTCGTGGGCTTCTCCAATCACTGGTTGTTGCAAATATGCAACAGTATAGTCACAACTGATAGTTAACCTGCTCTTTCACCTATCTCTACAATAGTCTCCACTGAAACTGTCCATGCACTAAAGCTAACTGATGTATTCTTTAGTTGATTAATGAGTTTATAATTAGTGAATTAATTAATAATTAATTCACACCACTCTTCACTAGTGTATTAATCAGTTAAACTAGATATAGCTCACGCCCCATGTTTCGATTAGTTCGCTGAACACAACTCCATCAACTCCTCATTAACTCCACCAGATTTCATCATGAGTTCTAAGCGAGTATCCATAAAATAGCTCCCGTATCATAAGAATAAACAGTTATACCTTCGACTCTATGCCACATCGTGCATGGCCCCGAAGTGCTACAAGAGAATAAGATAATGTCTATAGTCCAAATATTATTAAGAGCTAATAATATTTGACATATCTATTTTTAGACTGGAAATCTAAAAATATATTCCACCCAATATGTCTAAAAATAGAAGTCCATCTATTTTTTCCAACTTGACCAACCATCCAAAAATATCATCCTGCAACTCATAGAACATGATCCATATGTCTAAAAATAGACTTTGCGCCAAAATAGCCTGCGGGCCCACTTAGTGAAGGTGACTTCTTTCCACTAAGCTCATCATCTTGTTGCAATCTCAACATTTTGTTAACATGGGGTTTGTTATAGACTTGCGAGGCTTTCGATATGGGCAGCACATAAGTAAGACATATCATTGCATGCTCAAAAAATTTCTTTTTCATCATACTCAAAAACAATTAAATCTCTATTCTTCTTCAAAAGAAAATAAGCATATACTAAAATAATCAACACTATCCCCAATTGTTAAATTGATTAATGGCACCTCACATACCAAATTCCATGAAACACTCGTTCACGACTTATTATATATATCTGTGTACCAATTGTTAATGAAGGAAAACATGACTCAATGCATATTAATTCTACCATAGTAATTCAATAATTTTCAGCATATCAGACTATACAACCCACTATCTCAAAATCTAGCAGGTCTTGTGAGATGGCTTCACAAGACAAGAATTAGACCAAGGGACAACAATGAGGTGGAGGCCCACTATGACCACAAAACTCCACCACCTTCTCTCTAGTGGAGTTTCACCACAAGGGACGATTTCTAGTATCAGTCACCTAATAGGTATTCTAAGGTAATGGTTCAAAGGTGATGGATGGGATAAGCTCAAGAAGGATACTCATACTAAAGACAAGGCACAATCTAATAATAAAAGGAATAATGTTTTCTTCAATATACCTACCAAAGGTTCTTATTGCATAGGGTTCAAGGGATAATCAACGATAATGGCTTACAATGACACATAAGACCAAGAAAAATCTTATGTGAAATAGATATGCTCAACAAAGGAGCTAAAAGCCTTCAAGATATTCCCGAGGGAAAATTTTCATAAGGGTTGTGATGTCAACCACAAAGAGTTTTACTTAACCATGGAAAATGATATATTTTGATGCAATGAGACTCAATCCACATGAAACACATTACACCAAGCAAACACCATCCCCCTAGTTGAGTTCAACCCTATTCCCTAACCTAGCAGCTTGCTTTGAAGGGTCGAACATGAGGAAGAGAGAGAAAATGAATTTTAGAAGGATATTTGGTGTGGTTTGATCATCTATATGGAAGTTAGTTTTTGTTCCTTTGGTTATGGATTCTAAGGAAACCTACTAAGGATATATCAAACCATAGAAGGGAGTAAGGGGAATAAAATCTCTATTTTTCAAAACCTTAGTTACACTTTATGAGTAGAGAAAATCAAGAGGAAAGCTCACTAGGAGGTCCTCAAGGGATGTCCAACATTATTTAATTAATGGAACAATACTTCACCAAAATTTCATAAGAAAATATTTAATTTAACAAGAGCATTGAAACCCTATCAAAAATTATTGCACGTGATTTTTATAGCATCATTTATCACCAACTTATACTTGATGATTTATGCATTGGCCTTGGGCAACCCTTCCCTTCAGAATTGGACATATTTCTCAAAAGACAGTATATTAAAACCCATACGCAACTCTGCCCAGACTTTTCCACGTATATATGTGAGTCCATACATAGAGAACTGCGTATGTCATTTTAATCATGAAAAAATATATATTTTCACTATTTTAGAGGTAGGGTTTGTTGGAAATTGGATAAACCAACGCTCCCCATGTGTTTCGCGACATGTACTAGCCGCCTCTCGTGGATCCTTATCTCTGGCGATACGATCGTTAACTAACACCTGTGGGTTTTGGTCTAACGGCAATCGTGATTCCCAACAAGTGGTATCAGAGCGTAGGTCACAAGTTCGATCCACACCCGGCTCGTGTTGGGGGGGAGATTGTTGGACATTGGATAAACCAACGCTCCCCGTGTGTTTCGCGACATGGACTAACCGCCTCTCATGGATCCTTATCTCTGGCGATATGATCATTGACTAACACCTGCGGGTTTTGGTCTATCAGCAATCGTGATTCCCAACAGGGTTTATGGTTGTTCCATTAACTTAACCACCCCAACCCGTGGCCTAACTATTCCCAACTGTAAAAACTAATTTTAGGGAGTATAAAAGCCCCTCAAGGGAATGGCCTAATGGAGGAAGAGAGAGAGAGAAATATAGATATTATACGTTCTTGGAGCCCTATCCAAGTCTGATATATTCCCGTGCCTCCTACACTTCCCAGATATTTGCAAGAAACCCTTGTTTCCTTGAGATTTTCACCACCCTATGTGACATCCATTGTGAATTGTTCTTGGAAGAAATATTGAGAGGCTAGGGCTGGGCAGATCCAGAGGACGGTATGCTCGAAGGCCGTGGAAGATTTCAGGTGATCTCTCCACGTTTGTTTACTATACATGTCATTAATAATAGAAGAGCCATCTTGTTCCTGATGTTTATGTGTCAATAATCTTTTATACATGTGTAATTATCATTAATTTAACATTTAATATTGTTTTTATGATGTTATGCATGATTTCCACTAACATATAGAACATATGTATGTTGTACAACTAGGATTTTGTGTTCGTTCTTTGCTAATTTACAGATTAAGGAGCACAAAGTGTTGCAGGGGGTTTGCACCCCACAGGATCTACTTCAACCAAGGGATATCTAGGTAAGGTCTGCAAACTGTGTTATTTGCATAGAAGTTGGTTTAGTGACTCCTTCTTGTAATGATATGCCCCTGATATGTGAAGGTTATCAACCAAGACCTTTAAGGTAACATTTCCTGAAACAATGATAACCATTTAAAATATATTAAACAATAAAAATAATTGTGAGAAATGCATGAAAAAATCCTCCATCACTCCAGAGTGATGTATCCACAATAATAGCTAGTCTCCCATAGAAAAAATATCTACAAAGATTACATCTCCACAAGAATGCAAGGCTACCATGAATAGGTCAAAATCTATAATGTCCCCGAATTAGTCCAGAAGCAGTGATGAAATGAGATATGAGGTGATATTTTATTTATATGAGGCACACCTCACCTATTTTTATCCTAAGAATCCCCTAAAAAAGTTTGAAAATGAGTAAACATAAAATAAATCTTGGGTTACAAGCCAACCCACTAGCTTAATGCAAAATTATGCCACAAAAGACCCACACATGTGTGCCATAAGGCTCTAAATGATGACATCATGCCCTTTTTAGGCTCCAAATTTCATGTCATGGTTAGATGAAGGTTTAAATGTGTCTATATTCCATGATCATCCAACATTTAAGGAGTGCCCCTCAAATCTACCTCAAAGCAGCTTTAGGGTCACAAATCCAGTTGGGGATTCACCACGTCACCTCCATGGGTCTTGACCAAGGGTCAAAGCAAGGCCTTCTCTCTCTAGTTTTAAGGCTCCATTAGGTGCAATAGGCCCTCCCCAGTTATCTCATGGAAGACTATCCTAATTTGGGATCTAAATCATGCATTTCCCATCATGTAGGGTGTTGGTGCCATAAAGTCACATTGTGTTGCACTACATTGCATAGCCTAGGAACATCTAAATCTGATTTTTAATTTTCTATTTTAAGAGTTTTGTTTCTGCTGGAAAATGGTGCATGGGATTACCAAAGTTTTTAAGAATTTTGTTGGGTATGTTTCTGCATATTTTTAGGTCTAAGAATCCATACACCTTGGGTTTGACATAGGGTTTTAAGATAGAAATTGAGAGAATCAAGAACAAATATCAATAAGCTAAGGTGGGAAATTAAGAATGCATTCCTAGAATACTGGCATCAAAGGAAATAGTTGAGCAATTAAGAATTCAACCATAGAAAACACAATAATTTAAATTTATACCATTTACTTTCAGCCCATGTGAAAAATCATTAAAATAAAGAAATATAATCCATGTGACATTGATAAAGTTCACGAAAATTAAAGAAAATAGTCAAATAGATTCTAGGTTTCCCTTAATTTACACGACTACATTCATATTCCACACAAGCATTAAGTTTACAACATGATTTTCCATGAATAACTTCTACAATTATATTAATATATTACATAATTAAAATTACAAGAGGGTTTAGAATTACATGTGAAAAGAAGAGCATTGATAGACCAAAATGTATTTCATAATTCCTTCCTTACAACTGCTTCAATATGTCCCAACAATTTCCAACAAAAAATTGGCAGAGTTTTAATACATTAGAATTTTCACCCCCTCATTGCCTCAAAATGGGGCATATTTATAGGATCTTTAGACCCAAACCATTGCCCTAAAACCACTAGTTGTATTCAATAACCACTAGGAATATATTACAAACAAATATCAATTTCCTAACTAACTTCTAGAAGTTTCCCATTATAGGGTGCTAGAAGTTTCCATTTTTAGGGTGGGTCCAACCTACATTGGATGTAGTGGACCTCTCTCTCTCTTTTATGCATATGCATTGGATTAAAGAGTGTGCATCAATTTGGTTGAGTCGTTAGTGGGTTCTTCCTTGGCTAAGATAGCACATGCGGTTGTGGTTTTGGTTGTACCTGCTACTACTAGGGTGCCCTGGAACTTGAACCTACCCCATCATAGACACCTATAGCGTTGTTCCTCTAACTTGTAAATACAAAGTTCCCCTTTTAGTGTATAGTCTATAAATATCTATCAATCCCTTCCACTCTTTTCCAAGTTGTACGTCACATTCTTATGCATTGAAGATTAATCCATCATGGTTAGTGATTGCATCATAGTCCACTAGGCCTTGTTCCTCGAACATATTCTTCAAAGTGAACAAAATCTCAAAATGATATGCATATAGATTAACAATGTCTCACCCCTGTATATGTTATAGCATCATTTATCACCTCTATGTACTTGATGACTTATGCATTGGCCTTGGGCAGACCTTCCATTCAGACTTGGTCACATTTATCACAAAATAATATTTTAAAATCCATACACAACTCTGCCCATTTTTTTCCATATGTACACATGGGTCCATCTATCGCTGACCCATGTATGCTATTTAAAATATTAAAAAATATATAATTTCCATATTATGAGGTGGGGTTTACGGTTTTTCCTGTAAATTAACTACCCCAGCCCATGGCCTAACTGTTCCCCAACTAAAAAAACTAATTTGAGGAAGTATAAATACACCTCAAGGGAATGGCCTAAAGGAAAGAGAGAATATTATTGATATTATAGCTTGTTATAGCTCTGATCAAGTCTGATATTTCCCCTATGCCTCCTGCACTTCCCAAGTTTAGGAAACCGTTGTTTCCTTCTGGTGGTCACCCTCATTCTATGTGACATCCTTTTTGCACCATTTATGGAAGAAGCTTTGTGAGGCTAGGGCTGAACGAATCCGGAGGATGGTTTTGGTCAAGGCCGTGGAAAATCTCAAGTGATTTATCCATTATTTTATGTACATGTTATCAATAAAATAAGTACCATCCTATTCCTGATGTTCATGTTTTATGTGTCTCTTATACATTTTTAATAATCTTGAATAGTTTATTTCATGTTATCTTTATGATATTATATATGCTAATATACTAACATATAGCACATATATGTTGTATAACTAGTTTGTGTGCTTGTTCTTGGCTGATTTCCAAATTCTAGAGCACAAGGAGTAGCAGAGGGTTTGCACCCTATGGGATCGACCTCAAATGAAGGATAAACGTGTAAGGTCCACAATCCTCATTTTCTAGTTTAAGGCATAAAAAATTTCAATTAGAGTCCTTCTTGTGATGACATGCCCTCTACTTTGTTAGGTCTCTAAACCCAAGGCCTTAGGGTAGTTTTTCCTGTAAGAGAACTGACGACTCCGTTGGGGATTACATCTGTGTAATTCCTATTTTGGGTTGTTTTATCTGTCTAGTGGGTTCCTTAACAGTTTAATCACTTTCAGTCTAGTAGGTCTTTTTCCCAACCAGACGGAAGCCCTGATCTTCTTGATCAGGCCTGGGTTTTTCTTTTTTTTCCTTATTTTAGTTTCTATACACTACTTTGTCTGTACATAGTTGCGTATGCCCTCTATTTTCTCCAAAAGAACCTGCGTATACGCATGTTTCTTTGGTTATAGTCACTTATACATGCGTGTTGCACACAACGAACTTGCGTATGCCCAGTAAATTTTGAATTTCTGAATTTTGAGGCCCTGTAAGCCTTTCCTGTCTGTGGTTGGCCACCCTTGTGGAACCTCTTAGGTGTCTAGACTGTGATTCTTTTGGTTGTATGTCATTTTCTCTCTTTTTCTTGTGAATACCTAGTCATTTTATGGTTTTTCCTGTTTTGTGAAGTCTCAATTGTGGTTGTAGCACCAAGAACTCTTTCTGGAGTTCTTGGTTGTTCTGACCATTCAGAACAGTGAGCCTTTTCTTATTTTCTTTGTTTTCCTTATGCATTTCTTCGTTTTTGGTTTTTTCCTCTTTGACTTCTTTGGTTTTCTTGTTTTCTTGGGACTAGCCTTTTAATGAACCTTGAAGTGACCTTTTCTTGGTTTCTTGAATTTTTGTTTGCTGGAAGATTGTGTTTATGTTCTAAATTAGTTTCTTGGGTATATTTCTTCTTATTTCTTGTTTGAGTCCTGCTATGAAAGTAGCATAGTTGGCTTGTGCATTTTGAAGTCTCCTTGTGGCTCATTTTCTTGATTTTGGTTCTTGAGTAGTTTTGTGCTTGTCTCATTGAAATTTTCTTGTTTTCCTTAAAAGTGAAAAGCCAAAAAACATTTTTTTTTCCATTTCTTTTTCTTTCCTTTCCTTTTTGTGGTTTTCATCCATTTTGAAGTTGTTTGTTAGTTTCTCGTTTTTTGGTTCATTTGATTGATCTTGAAAGGAGTCTTTGTCTAGATTTCTCTCTCTTATATATCAAGTGTATTTTCACATTTTTGTGTACAAAGGAGTTCTTGTTGGGACTTACCTTGCTTTTCTGTCAAAAATGATTGAACCGATTCTTTTTAGAAACTCTTTTTTCTTCTTTAGTATGTAGTCCTAGAATTTTCATATCATTGGTAGTTTTGCATTACTTTCACTGAAGCATTTTAGTCTTTTTGATAGTTTTCTGAAGTGTGTGAAGAGTGATATTGAAAAGAAAAAACAATTTTTTGTTTATTATTAGCTTCGTAGAACCCATTTAGAAATCTCTTTTCATCGAAAGAAAAATAGTACATCTTCATGTAGTAGGTTTTCTTTGATTTCTTTTGCGTCAAAAAGCATCATTAGTTTCACCTCCATCTACCTTTGAATTAAGTAACAGTCATTTAAAATCAAGCGCTCTAATTAAAATGAACTAGAAGTTTTTTTATTTTCATTAATCATACACCAAATAGATAGGCCATATGGCCTTGGAATAGGTGAGTGGAGATTTAACTCTCCAAGGCTGCTCAAAACTGTTAAACATAGAAATTTGGCTAATGAGCGAGATCTAATTCCATTAAGTGGACCGGGAAAGGTCTACCTCCAAAGAGATAAGCACGAGGGAGAGTGAAGACAGAGAAGAGAGATACCACCTCTCCTATTTTCTGAATCTTGACCTAAGACCATTCTTCCTGGCTACCGATATGGATTGGTGATCTTAGTTGCCTTTCCTACAGACCACATACGTGATTGTGGAGGGGAATACCCGTGGTACCGTAGGCAGACGTTGCATCACTTTCATCATTATGTCTGGAGGGTGCCTTTTTGAAGCTTGGGGATGTGCACTAGAAAAGGTTGTTGTCAGGAGGTCGACGTAATTGTTTATGTTACCTTCGCTAGAAGGCCTAGGGATTAATTACCCCATACTATTTTTCGAAAGGTCCTCATATTCACTTTCTTGTATTTTGGTGTCCGGTCCTAATCACCCGAAGTGGAAATCCCTGAAGGCTGCTTGATTGACTATATCTAAGGGACTTTTGATACAGTGTGCTCTTTTCTCCTAGATTACCCAACTTCTTAATTTTTTTAGTCTAATTAATATCAAAATTATCAAAAGTGGTTGACCGATCACCTCATCGATCGAGGAGGATTCATGGGCTTTCTCCTACGAGTGTCGAGCCTTCTGCAAGAAGGCATATGAGCAATTCAGTGGGTGATTTCCATCCGGTGATTTTGAATGCAACGGAGAGTGATCCTTCGTCCGGGGCTGTTGGTTCTATGGGTGGTCCTAGTACTAGTGGTATTGTAGAAAGGAGTACTCCACTCATCTCTAAAGCCTTGTTTCCGATAGAAGAAATTGAAGTAGAAAAGGTTCCTAAACCTCTTGTTACTCCTTCATCTCCTCTTCCTACCAGTTTTCTAGACGTTATTTTGTACGTTGGTCCTAAGTCTCATAGACCCGCTAGCCCCTATCCTTCTTATCCCTTTCTTTCGGTGGCCACGACTGGGAACACAGCTTCGGCTATGAGCACTGCAAGTGTGCATACTCCCCTTTCAGTCGAAGGAGGGGGTACCATTGAAATTTCAACAATCAATTCTAGTGTTGATATGTTTGTCTCTTCTTCTATTCTGTCTACAAGTGGAAACACCCAAGCATATGCTTCTCATTCTGGCCGCTTTTCTTTTGGAATGCCTTCTAGTGTGATTCCTTCTGTCTCCTTCACCGCTGCTTCAGTTTTCTCCGCACCTATGCCTTATATGGCTAGTGGATCAACTTCATTTTCAATTTTTCCCATTGGAAGTGGGAATATTCCTCATTCGAACACTTCCTTAGGATCTTTTCGATTCACCTCTCAAGATGGAACCTTGCTTTTACAGGGTTAGGAGCTGGGAGTCATTTTTTCTCTGGTCAGCGAGGGAATGTTCCTTCCCCTTTGGTAGGTGCTTCTCAGGGTTTTTATCCATTCGCCAATGCTTGGAACCCTTACCAAGGGGCTTCTTCCTCTTTTAACAATTCGATTGGAGGGAATATCCCTATCTATAGTAACCCTACGATGGGAGGGGGTCCTTCTCTGAATGTTGGGTCACAAGGCTTCTCTTATGGCTTAGCATTTTCTATGAACAATCTCTGGCAACCTCTTGCCTCAACAAATTTAGGCTATTATTTTCAAAATGTTTGGAATCCTTCCTATGGGGATCAATGTAATATTCCCAATTAGCGATAGCTAATTGGAAATATTAATTTTGATTAATTTTTCGTTCTATAGTTAAATTATAAATAAAAGTGAGTTGATGGGGGACATAACTCACTCTAAAAATAAAGTGCACTCCCTAGTAGACACAACGTTGTAAATTAAGTGAGCCAAGGGGGGCCAAGTGACCACGTAGAGAGGGGGCCCACGTAGACACATGGAGGGACTGTGCAAGCCAAGTTGAGCACATGGAAAAAGGAGGCTACGTTGGAGGAGGTGGGCCTTAGGGTTTGAGAGAGGCCAATGCTATATAGAGAGGAGAAGCCTCCTCATTTTTGTCATTCAATGTTTATGATATTGAGCTGGTAATTTCAACTTCTTGAGCACGTTGTTTGTTTAGTTAGTCTGCAGCATTGTTTAGTGCACCGAGTGTCTCCGTTCGGAGATTTCACCCTTAGCCCCAAGAGACTTCGAGTGCCTGCTCGGGTGAGGTTGTTCCATCAGTATTTTGTAGGAGGATTGGTGTTTGGCTTTTGTGGAGGAGCAGTGCATTCAGAGACTGTGTAGTCTTGAGAGGGAAGACGCAGTCCATTCTCAGGGAGCTCCGGATTGGGTTTCTTTTGGAGGATTCGAGCCTGGAGATTGAGCAAGGGGCCAGCCCTTGCCCATTGGAGGATTTTGGTAGATTTTTTGGCCATATTTTGGTGGTTTCCATTCAGCCTCAGCACAGAGCCTTGGAGGATAGTGTAGATCCTCAAGGGGGGTGATTTTTGGGGGTCGGCCATTTCAGAAATGCTTTCTAGGATTTTCTGGGTTTGGTGAGTAGAGGCAGATTCCAGATTTTCATCTCATTCTGAGGAGGGGAGCAGTGCCAAATCCTCATTTTGTTTCAGCAGTAGCAGCTACACCTCAGTTTTCCAACAGCTTGGACGCAGATCAGAGAGCAGCCATTTCCTTGTCATTCTAAGAGTATTTCTTCACTTGCCTTGAGCAAGTCTAGGTGCCATCACTCTGATCACCTATTGTACTCCCTTATATTTCTCAGTATAATAAAATGTCTTAGCATTCTCTCTATATTTCTGGAGTGTTTGTTACATGTTCGATATATGTTATTGTATGCTTGCACTACTATTATTTCTCTCTCTTTGAGCATTTCAGTTACTATACCATTTGGTGTGTTTTCCCCATATTCTTAGACAGAGTCTGGAAAGGGCCAGGTAGCCTCCAGATCTCACCCTCTTTTCAGAGGTGAAATATCTAGTAAACGCCCTCCCAGTCCATCTCTGGTTTGAGTTTGCTTGTTTTTGAGAGATATCCTTGAAATGGGATATTACAGTGGTATCAAAGCATAAATCTAGCTCAGCCTGTGGAGCTAGTTGTCTATGACACTGGAAGAGAAGCCCTACCTCTGCTACAGAGGTAGGAAGTACAGAGATATTGAGTGTAGGTTGGAGAACACCTACGGAGAGGGGGATTGTGTTCGGGTGGTGGACACAGAATAGGAGGAGCCTGAGATAGATGTAGAACAGGAGGAGCCTATGGTAGACGCAGAGCAGGGAGAGCCGATGGCAGATGATAGTGAGGCAAAATAGTTTGGGGATGCACTCCTCAAATCAGTGCAGGATCTGGCGAGACAGATTGAGGTGATGGGTCAGAGATTCACTGCTATGGAGGCTGGATAGCATGAAACCCCAAGGGGTTTCCATGTTGGTGAGGGGTCGGGCACATCCCATCATTTTCCAGAGCGGGATGCCACTATGCACCAAGTTCCACTATGCCCACCTTTCTGGGTGCAGACACAGGGGAAGGAGCACAGCATGAGCCAGAGCCTGGTCACATGGGTGACTATTTTGCTTAGTATCAGGCATATGGGCAGGAGTTCAGGGATGCCATTTCATTCAGAGATTTTTTTCAGCTCCAGCGGGACAGCAAACCCCGCGACCATCACATAGGGCACCGACATTATCATGATGGGGACACCTAGCGCACAGCGAGCCGATTCCATTTTCCAACGTTTGATGGCTCATCAAACAGTTCGGAAAATTCTTGGGTGGAGAAGCTGGATATATATTTCTAGCTTAACCAGATGGCAGAGTCAGAAGCCATCAAGGTGGCTACGCTGCATTTGGATGGTGAGGCCCAAGACTGGTGGTTCCATGGGATGGTGACACTCGAGCATTTGACAGTGACCACATATGTCGATTTCACCTAGAGACTGATAGAGATATTTGACCGGAGGGATCCGGAGGAGAATTTTGTTGAGCTGACAAGGCTCAAACAAACCGGGAGTTCGGAGACGTATATTGCAGATTTTCTGAGGATTTCAATGATGGTGCCAAATTTATCCGCAGCACATATGACCTACATGTTTGTTGAGGGGTTAGCAGAGCCACTTCGGGGTCTAGTCAGATCCACTAGACCAGCCACACTCCACGATGCCATTGGCAGAACTCGGGATTTGCAAGATGCCTTACCCAAGACGAGGACACCTTACCCCCAGAGACAGGCTTTCCAGCCAAAGGGGAAGGATGTGAGGATTTTGCCTCCTAAGGGGAATCTAGGTATGGGACAGCTAGATGATGATGCCAGGAGGGAGTTGAAGAATAAGAGGTTGTGCTTTACCTGTCAGGATCCGTCGGCACTAGGACACATATGTGTTGCTGGCAAAGCACATTTCATTGAGGTCTTCTCCGAGAGCAGTGGGGAAGAGGAGGAGTATGAGGATGGGGAGGCAGGAGACAGTCAGACTGCGCAGGACCATTTTCCACCTCCACCTCCAGGAGCAGGAGGTGCAGCTTTTGCACCCACAAGGGAGACCCTTTCAACCTTGTGAGGAGTACCCAAGTATTTGATGATGCGTGTCCGAGGGACAGTACGTGGGCAGCAAGTTTCAGTTTTGGTAGACAGTGGGGCAACCCACAACTTCATCGATGCAAAGATGATTGAGCAGAGAGGAATATAGACAAAGAGCTTCAATTGGTTTTCAGTGTTGGTCCCAGGAGACCAGAGGATGCAGTGTGCCAGGTATGTTCCAGCGCTGGCTGTGACGATGGGTACCTACACAGTGACCGACCACTTTTTCATGGTCAACATACTAGATACCAATGTGGTATTGGGTGTACAGTGGCTGATTACTCTGGGGAATGTCACCACGGATTGGGAGGCCTTGGAGATGGAGTGGGATGATAAGAAGACCGGGAAGCATGAGAAGATTCGTGGGATGCACACGTACCCACCCCAGACTGTTTCAGCTCACCGGATGGAGGTAAACTTCCGGAAGGGAGACATAAAGTGGGCAGTTGAGTTGCGGGCATCAGAGACAGGGACTACTGGGCAGACAGTTCATCCAGATATACAGGCCATCCTTGACAGGTATGACACGGTGTTTGGGGATATACCACCAGGCCAGCCACCAAATCGGGGGTTTGAGCACACTATTGAGTTAGAGCAGGGCATTCAGGCCATGATTACCACACCCTATAGGCACCCCAAGGCCTATCGGGATGAGATTGAGCGAGCCATCTAGGAGTTGCTGGCTCTTGGACATATTCGGCCCAGCACCAGTCCTTTTGCTTCTTCTATGGTGTTGGTGAAGAATAATGACGACACATTGAGAATGTGCATTGATTACAGGGCCCTGAATAAGAAGACCATGAAGAACAGGCACCCCATACCACAAATAGATGAGCTAATGGATGAGTTGAGAGGAGCACAGTTCTTCTCAAAGATTGATTTGAGATCCGGGTACCACCAAATTCGCATGAGGGAACAGGACATTCCCAAGACCACTTTCAGGTGCCATTACGGCCACTTTGAATTCTTGGTTATGCCTTTCGGGCTAACCAATGCCCCAGCTACTTTCCAGTCATGCATGAACCATATCTTCCGCAGTCATCTGAGGAAGTTTTTATTGGTATTTTTTAATGATATACTGATATATAGCAGGACTTTGGAGGAGCATCTCCAGCATATAGAGGCAGTGCTACATATCTTGGAGGAGCAATAGTTCTATGCTAAGCTCTCCAAGTGTGAGTTTGGGTTGACGGAGATGTTTTATTTGGGTCACATCATTAGAGTGGACGGAGTGAGGGTCCACGAGGAGAAGATCAGGGCCATCAGGAATTGGCCAGAGCCGAGAAACATGACGGAACTTCGGGGATTTGTCGGTATCTGCACTTATTACAGGAATTTATTCAAGAGTTTCTCTCAGCTTGTTGCACCCCTTACAGATTTGATGAAGAAGGGGGCATTCAGTTGGTCAGATACAGCGCAGCGGGCCTTTGATAGGCTCAAGGAGGTTATGATCAGCTGCCCAGTGCTTGCATTGCCAGATTTTACGCAGCCTTTTGTTTTGGAGTGTGATGCATCGGGAGAGGGGATCGGTGCAGTTTTGATGCATGGAGGCCGCCCTATAGCCTATGAGAGCTGGAAACTCCTTCCTCATGAGCGGTTGTATCCTATATATGACAAGGAGATTCTAGCCATTATGCATGCATTGGCCAAATTCCGGCAGTACTTGGTGGGTAACAGGTTCAGGGTGAGGACTGATCACAACAACCTCAGGTTATTTTTGGAGCAGAAATAGCTACAGGAGAGGTGGCACAAGTGGATCAGCAAGATCCAGGCTTATGACTTTGACATTGAGTATTTCAAGGGGAATAACAACGTGGTAACCAATGCACTTCCACGTAGACCAGCCACGTTGTCTCTGATTAGTTTGGATACAAATTGGAGGGCTCAACTCTTGGTGGATTACTCCAAGGACAGATTTTCCTGTGAGGTTCTAGATGGTCAGGTGATAGAAGATAGGTACAGGGTGATAGATGAGATCATCTACTACATATATAGGATCTTCTTGACTAAGGGCTCCTAGCTCAAGAAGAAGATACTTCAGGCGTCCCATGACTCACCATTTTCTAGCCATCAGGGGTTTACCAAAACCTACCGGGCCATCAGAGAGAGGTTTTCATGGAAGGGCCTCAAGGAGGATGTGCTCCAGCATATCAGGGAGTGCAAGGTTTTCCAGAGAAACAAAGGAGAGATGAACCATCCTAGAGGTTTGTTGCAGCCTCTTCCCATTCTAGAGGGGAAATGGGAGATAATTTCGATGGATTTCATCACAGGGTTGCCCATGGTGCAGGGCAAGGACTGTATATACGTCGTCGTTGATCGGCTGATGAAGTATGCACACTTTTTTGCCATATCCACACACTATTCAGCAGCACAGTTGGCAGAGCTATTCTTCAAACAGATTTTCAGGTTACATGGTCTTCCCAAGACCATCATCAGTGACAGGGACAACCATTTTATGGGCGGATTCTGGCAGGAGATTTTCCGGCTGGTGGGGACAGAGTTGACACCGAGCACCAGCTACCACCCACAAACATACGGGAAAACAGATATAGTTAACAAGTTTTTGGAGGGCTACTTGCGTAACTATGTTAGTGGGCAGTAGAGGGCATGGCTAAAGTGGCTGCATTTGGGGGAGTATTGCTACAACAACACACATCACATGTCCATCGATATGTCTCCGTTCTATGCTTTGTATGGATACCATTCTTTATCTTTTGGCGATGTCATGTTTGGTGCTAGCAAGGCTCCAAGAGCCAAAGATTGGATCCAAGAGAGTTAGGACATCCTCCGAGCTCTCAAGGATAAGATGGCTATAGCGCAGAACCAGCAGAAGTTGTATGTTGACAGTGGTCGGGTGGAGAGATAGTTTGAGGTAGGAGACTTGGTCTACCTACTTTTACAGCCATACCGATAGTCGTCACTGAAGCGTAAGGGAGATGAGAAGCTCAAGCCCCGTTTTTATGGGCCATATAGGGTGATACACAGGGTTGGACAGGTTGCTTATGAGTTGGAGTTGCCCCAAGACAGCAAGACTCAAAACATTTTCCATGTATCATGCCTGAAGAAGGCATTGGGGCAGCAGGTGATAGTGACAGATGAGCTACCGCCTACGGATGATGAGGGGCATTTGGTGTTGCAGCCAAATACCATTATTGATACCAGGGAGAGACAACTGTAGAGCAGGACAGTTCAGGAATTCTTAGTGAGGTGGAAGAATTTTCCAGATGAGGATGCCACTTGGGAGCGTGAGAAGATCTTGCAGCATCCATCACTACAGTTGCTTGGGGTCAAGCAACATTTTGCCGGGGGAGACTGTAATATTCCCAATTAGCGATAGCTAATTGGAAATATTAATTTTGATTAATTTTTCCTTCTATAGTTAAATTATAAATAAAATTGAGTTGAGGGGGGCCATAACTCACTCTAAAAATAAAGTGCACTCCATAGTAGACACAACGTTGTAACTTAACTGAGCCAAGGGGGGCCAAGTGACCATGTAGACACATGGAGGGACTGCGCAGGCCAAGTTGAGCATGTGGCAAAATGAGGCTACGTTGGAGGAGGTGGGCCTTAGGTTTTGAGAGAGGCCAACGCTATATAGAGAGGAGAAGCCTCCTAATTTTGGTCATTCGATGTTTATGATATTGAGCTGGTCATTTCAACTTCTTGAGCACGCTGGTTGTTTAGCTATTCTGCAGAACTATTTAGTGCACCGAGTGTATTCGTTCGGAGATCTCACCCTCAGCCCCGGGGCACTTCGAGTGACTGCTCTGGTGAGGTTGTTCCATCAGTATTTTGTAGGAGGATTGGTGTTTGGCTTTTTTGGAGGAGCAGTGCATTCAGAGACTGGGCAGTCTTGAGAAGGAGGACGCAGTCCATTCTTGGGGAGCTCTGGATTGGGTTTCTTTTGGAGGATTCAAGCCTGGATATTGAGCAAGGGGCCAGCCCTTACCCATTGGAGGATTTTGGTAGAGTTTGTGGCCATATTTTGGTGGTTTCCATTCAGCCTCAGCGCAGAGCCTTGGAGGATAGCGTATATCCTTAAGGGGGTGATTTTCGGGGGTCGGCCATTTCAGAAATGCTTTCTAGGATTTTCTAGGTTTGGTGAGTAGAGGCAGATTCCAGAGTTTCATCTCATTCCGAGGAGGGGATCAGCCCCAAATCCTCATTTTGTTTCAGCAGTAGCAGCTACATGGTAGTTTTCCAACAGCTTGGACGCAGATCAAAGAGCAACCATTTCCTTGTCATTCTGAGAGTATTTCTTCACTTGCCTTGAGCAAGTCTAGGTGCCATCACTCTGATCACCTATTGTACTCCCTTATATTTCTCAGTATAATAAAATGGCTTAGCATTCTCTCTATATTTCTGGAGTATTTTTTACATGTTCAATATATGTTATTGTATGCTTGCACTACTGTTATTTCTCTCTCTTTGAGCATTTCAGTTACTATACCATTTGGTGTGTTTTCCCCATATTCTTATACAGAGTCTGGAAAGGGCCAGGTATCCTCCAGATCTCACACTCTTTTTAGAGGTGAAATATCTGGTAAACGCCCTCCCAGCCCATCTCTCGTTGGAGTTTTCTTTTGTTTAAGAGATATCCTTGAAACGGGATATTACAATCAAATTCCCAAGCTCCTCCGTGCTTACCTTTCCTGGCAACTTTAAACTTGCCAGATCTTTTGAAATTGACAAATAATCCTATTCGATATAGTCCAGGTAGGCCTCTGGCCCCTACTAAACTGCCCTCATACATTCCAAAGTTTGAAGGGAATACTGGTGAGGATCCGGCTGACCATGTCACCACTTTCCACTTATGGTGTTCATCGAACTCCCTTATCGATGATTCGTTTAGGTTGAGGTTATTTCAACGAACCCTAAATGGGAATGTAGAAAAATGGTACAGTGACCTGACAGGGGGAAATTTTTCTACTTTTGTTGAGATGGCTACTATTTTTCTAAACCATTTTCAGTTTTTTGTCCATTATGATGTTGGGACTGATCTCTTAGCCAATATCCAGCAGGACAAGGCAACCCACATTTCTGATCATATTCAGGAATGGAGGACAAGGAAGAGGCTCATCAAAGCCCAAATTTTGAATGTGTTCTTTCTCGAATGGTTTTTGAAATCTTTGCAGCCAAAAATCTCAAAGGATGTATCCCTTTCAGGATTATTTTATGAGGAACAAACTAGATTTAGGTCTCAGCAACTAGAACTGATCTACTCTCAGTCTGGGGTCCTTAATAATATTTTTCCAAATTCTCCTCACTCCAAGCTAGATTTATCCAAAACGAAGCTTAGTCCTCATGCTAACAGACTTATCGGTACGATCGATAGTGGTACTACTAACCTGCTAAATAAATTGTAGCAATTGTATATACGATATGCTCCTTCTGGTTAGGCTACGCCTTCGGTGTCAACTCCTTCTCAGCCCTTGACTATTAATGTCGTGCAGACTTCTAACCCTAAAGGAAATAAAAAAATCCGATGGGAAGAAGAAGGGATAGAATAATAAGAAGAAGGACAAGGATGGGAAGGGAAATGCGAACAAATCCAACGATCCGATATTGGAGAGGGTAAGAGGGAAAATAAGAAGAAGGTTAAGTTTCCATGCAATTTGTGCACCGGAGACCATATTACTCACCTCTGCCCAAAAATTCAGGATGCTCAGCGCTTGTTAGCTCGGCAGGGTTCTTCTAGCTCCCAGGCTATATTGATAAACCCTTTTCCCCAAGGGAAGCAACTGATTGCTGGTGCGAATGAAAATATTGGAGCTTCCTCTGGGGGCAACTAGGAAGGGGAAAATTCATCAAACGTATACATGATGAGTGCTCACATAGATATCACTACGAGATCTCGTGATTATGGCGAAGCTAAGTCTTTGAAAGCTAAATGTGCTCCTAATAATGTTGAGCCTCTCCATATCAAGAGGCCTATAGTTAATCCTATACCTAAGATGACGAAAGGGTCTACAAAGTGTACAACGATCAATCCTAATGCCAAGGATGCCCATAACTACTCGATTGTAGAATATCTGACTCAAAGTCCTTGTGCCATGTCTATGTTAGAGGTACTCTAGTCGTGTCCTGCACAAAGGAGTACATTGCTCACTGCCATTCATGTTGTTGATCCAAAAAATTCTCTTATTATCACATTTGACATGTCGAATTTCAAAAAGAGTCTTCCTCATCATTTAGCTTTTCAAATTAAGTCTACATATCGGAAGATCAATATCTTTCGAATAATAGTCGATGAGGGTGATTCCATGTGTGTGATGTCTATCTCATGTTGGAAGGATATTGGATCTCATTCAAATATCCCTTCTACTACTCTTCTGACTGTGTTTGATGGTCATTCTCATAGGCCACATGGAATTTTTCCAACTTTACCCATCTATGTTGGGGGTTAAACTGTCAATATTGAGGTAGAAATAGTTGATGCAAATATAGACTACAACCTTCTGTTGGGGTGAAACTAGATTTATTATATGGATGCTATTTCTTCCTCATTATTTTGCATTTTATGTTTTCCCCGTGAAGGGAGGATTTTCACTATTGATCATATGGACTGTTCTCCTGTAGATCCAAATGCATCTGTTGACCCGAATGTACCCTTGGTAAATGATACCAAGAAACCTGTTGATAATTTGGGGGTTGTAATGTATACATCATTGATGGGTACTTTTGATCTTCCACCTCTTTCGGTTCATATTCATGCTATCTCATCCTCCAGGGTTCCTACTCGAAGAGAGTTCTTTCGAACTCATTATTTTTCGGACCCTTGGACCTTGCCTTCTCCTACCTTCACATTAGAGGAAGGTCAAGTGGGTGGAATGGCATTTCCTATGTTTGCAGTTGAGATTGCATATCAATATATTGTTGACTCTGCAGACTCTATTCAAGTTTCTCTTTCAACGAATGAATTGGATAGAGATGTGGCTCCTACTTGGACTCTTAGTTCATCTTCTGCTAAGGATTTCCTTGATACCACTCTTCCATCTGAAGAGACCATCCTTGAAGAAATGACTGGTGTGGAAAGACCGTGGGATGATTTTCATCATCAGTCCTATTTTATACCAGACTTGTGAGAAGTTGAAACAAATTTGTCTAGCCTTCAATCTTCTGGTCCTGTTCACCCAGTCTTGAACCCATTAGCACCAGCACAGGTTTTTTTCTAAAGGGAACATGGCTGTCATTTCTACTACTACCTCAGTGAACATCTCTAGAGATCTCAACATCATTGAGAATGTCTTCATTGGAGCTAAATTTTCCCCTGAAGAGATTCAGACTTACATCGATCTCTTTCGAGAATTCCAGGATATGTTTTCCTGGCCTTCTAAGGAAATGCATGGTATAGATCCATGTATTGTCCAACATGAGATCAAGACATATGAAAATGCTAAGCCTATTCGGTAGAATCTTCATCCGGTCAACCCTAGGAAGGCTTCAGCTATCAAGGCCGAGGTTGAGAATCTGCCACAGGTGGGTTTCATATACCCCATTCCATTAACTGAGTGGGTTTCGAATCCAGTTCCCATGGACAAGAAACAAGGAACGACATGATTTTGCATCGATTTCAGGGATTTTAATAAATACTTTCCTAGATATAATTACCCCACACCATTTATAGATCATATTATCAATGAGTGTGCGGGGATTGAAATTTTCTCCTTCATGGATAGTTTCTCGGGATATAATCATATCACTATCTGTCTTGAATATCAGCATAAGACTGCTTTTATTTTCCCTCGGGGTACTTTTGCTTACAAAAACATGTCTTTTGGCCTTAAATGTTGGAGCTACCTTTCAATGGGCTATTTCCTATGCCTTCCATGACATTAGGCATATTATCAAAGCATATTTGAATGATTTAATTGCTCGTTCTCGTAAGAGAATTGATCATCCTTCACACCTTCGTCAAGTTTTTGAACGGTGTTGTTATTATAAAATTCGGTTGAACCCTAATAAGTCTATTTTTGTTGTTACATCTGGTCAGTTGTTAGGATTCATCATGTCTGCGGAAGGGATTCGGGTAGATCCCTTCAAGGTTGAGGCAATAATTCAGTTGCCTCCCCCGCCTTCAATCCATCAACTTCAATCTCTAGAAGGCAAAATCAATTTCTTACGGAGATTTATCATGAATTATGCCAAGGTTACAAAGGGATTTATTAGGTTATTAAAGAAAGGAGTTCCATTCTTATGGGATGACTTTTCTCAATGCTTGTTCGATCCTTTGAAAAAGGAATTGAACTCTGATCCATTACTGAGTCCACTCGATTATAGCATAGATTTCCTCTTATATCTCACTGCAGCAGAATCTACCATTGATATGGTTCTGGTTCAGGAAGATGATTCTCTTTGTGAGCATGTTTTTTACTACCTTAGTCGAGGCTTGGTGGGTCCTGAACTCTGGTATTCTCCAATTGAGCAGATTTGGAATGAAAGGAGCCAAAGTGTTGAAGCTAAAAATCAGGAGGAGTGGAAGGAGAGGCTTCTCTACTAAGACTCTGTTGCAAATATGTAGGCTGAAAATCTGTCTAGTCTATCCCACTTTGAGACTTAGTTCTGAAAAGGTTTCTTCTATGGTGTAAGTCAAATTGGGGATCTTACAAGGCTGTGAGGTTTTCAGGGACAGAACTTGCCTTGTGAATGGGTCTATCAATAGTTAAGTCTTCGGTCCTAGAATTTTTCCACAATAATATTTTTGGATCATCAACTATGGTAGGAGGGTTTGGGTCAGGGTGAGATCTGGTGCTGATTCTTTGTGAAGCCAGATTTCAGACGCAACACACAGAGAGGCTAAAATTTTATGAGAGTTTTGAAAAACATACCTATCTATAAGGGTACTAATTTCACATAGTATGTAACTGGGATTGGCACCTTTATGACTGATTGATAGCTTCCCAGGGGAGTCTGTGAGAAACAGTGGGGCCAACAGGGCTATTGAAGACCAGTGGATTCACTAGGTGGATGATGAAATTGTTCTGAGGATGTACTTGTTATCCATCATCAACAACTAAATACCAATATAAGGATGTTTTTGGGTTTTCTGAGTTCTTTATGTAACACTAAGCCTTTCAATGAGTGTTCTCCAGTATGTTCAACATGGTGCTAATATGATGATTTCAACCAAACATACCTCTTGGCCAACACTTGATTTGTCTAAGTTTTGATAGGGAATTTATGAGTTCTTAGGGAATGTCTAAGCTTGTTACTGACTTAGATCTATTTAAGTTGTTACTCACTCAGGTCCCCAGTGGAGTCACCATTATGTTAGTTGGCGAGTCAAATGGATACTATTGATGGGGTTTTCTGAGGTCTTAAGGAATATGTAAGTTGCTACTAACTCAGATTCCCCAGTGGAGTCGCCATTATGTTATGTCCCCGTAATTTGTCAGATTTTCAAGACCAAATGTACAAGGATAACATCAAACCAATATTTGAAGTCCTAAGACCTAGCCTTCCTGGACTCAGAGAGGGCTCTCTCTATCTCAGTGTGAAAGATGTAACTTAATTGATTTTATGGTTTTGATTTTAGGCTATTTATAGTGACTAGGGTTTTTTTGTTTTTTTGTTTAGTTGGGTAGGTTGTCAAGTGGAACAAATAGAGTGAGAGAGATTCAGACCATTGGGATATGGAGTCTGCAAAAGGTCTTGAAAAGTACACCAATAGGTCAAGGGTGTTTCATAGGGAAAGTTAGCAAAGCCAAATGGATATAAATAGGTTTAATGAGCGGGAAATGAACATGAAGTTGTGAACGCAGTAGGCTTAAAGGGCAATTAAGGATCCTTCAACATACTAGAACAAGAAAATCTTTCAGGATGATAGCATAGTAAAACTGAAGAGAAGTTAAGAATTTTTCAACTAGACTTCACTAGACAAACCTCAAAACAACAATCAAGTAATCCTAGAGAGCAGTTAATAATTATCTAAATACTACTTTCATACAAATATAACCTTTAAAATAACATTTCAATGAAACTAAAAAACATTTAAGGATTCTTTAATTAAACTTCAAAGAAGAAAACATAGAGATAAAGGATGCAGATAGAAGTAGGGTGCCAAAATAACATATCCAACTCTAAAATTGCTAATCACTCAGCACCTTCAGAAAACTGTGTTGTCAGAGAGGGAGGCTCTCTAGCCTGCTGCTAAATATGTCAAATCAACTCACAATGGTGGGAAACAGTGAATACAAAGTGAGGATATGGTCCCTCATAGGATTTCCAGTTGAAATGTTGAAAACTTCCTTCCTCCAATAGATCTACAAGACTGAACTATGTAATCCATAAGGGGACTGCTTCTGCATGGAGGTAAAATCAATGGCTTGAATTTCAGATATAGATCTGCTGCTCCTGGAAACCTGAACATGAAGTACAAGGTGAAATGATGAATCTTCCACCATATTCCTAGCTCAAATGCTAGAAACAACCTCCTAAAAATGGCACCAATGCTTGATGAGGAATATGGCTCAATATAAACCTTCCCAGAGTAGGCGCTCGAAGTCCCCCATGGGTAAGGGTGGGATCTCCACTCAGAAACACCCTATGCTAAACAACACTGCAGACTTAGCTAAACAACATAAGTGTGCATATAAATTTCACATGAAAAATCTAGATATAAATAGATCATAAATAATAATCTAAAGCATGCCTTATAATGTTTCCTTCATCTCCCTTATATGCTTTGTGAACCTTCCATAGCCCTGGCCCACCTCATAACTGTGTTGCACATGTGGCCACTAGCCTCCATGAAGACTGTGATGTCTCTCCATGTTCTCCATAATATCTGAATTGAATTCCCACTCTGTCCATCATGTGTGCATTACATGCACAACTTCCTCCACTATGTCATCATAAGTGCTTTATGATCTTACTTTTAATGCACCATGATCTCAGTTGACCTCCTCCAAGATCTCCATGATTTTACATTAATGATCCATGATCTCCACTCTTCCTTCATTTAAGAAGCTCCTCCACTACTCCATAATGTAGATCTAGAACTAAAATATCCACATACACACATCAAAAGTTGATTTTATTCATCTATGGATTTTATGGGTCCCTCCGCCCTCTTATTACTTAATTAATTAAGAAAAATTAGAACTATAAAATTCCAATTATCTGATGGAAAATTGGGAATATTACAATCTGTTTGCCTGACGTCCACATATACATAAATCTAAGGAATACTATTACCAACCTCCCCTACTATTTGCGCCTCTCAAGCACTATAGATATGAGGCCTACCTCCCTGGTACAATGGAACATCCTTCTTGCGATGATATTTTCCACATGTCCAACAATGAAACAGTACTATACTATGACTTATAGTATGTTTCTCTCTAGGATGTGATCCATGTCCCTTCTCAACTATCTTGAACTTCTTTTAAGGAACCACATTTTATTTCTCACTTTTATACTGAGGTATTCCCCACTTCGGTGGCCACTTCTCTTTAACTTTCTCATTTCCCTTCAAGTCATGTGTAGTCTCAGCTTTGCACTTTGATTGTTCACAGAAATGCTTCAACTTCCAGATGGCTTCCTCTAAAAATCTAGGCTTATCAAAACAAATTAAATATTTTATGTTGTTGTAAATCCACTGATAAATCTCTTAATCTTAGCCTCATCCTCCTTGAGATATGGCACATACCACAATATCTCCAAAACTCTGCTAGTATACTCATCATCTATCATAGAACCCATATATAGCTCATAAAACTCCCTAGTTATTTTGGTCAAAGTTGTCATTGATTAAAATATGACATCGTTGGAGATGGAAAATATTTTTGTGATACATGAATAACCCTTTCGTGATGTTGTCCTAACCTAATGCAAACCCTAGGAGAAAACCCTAAGCATGAAGATAATGCACATTCCCTAGCTACATGTTTCCCTAGTAATGCATTAATAGCCCTTGTATGTATATTCTCGTGATTCCCTAGTCCTTGTTCCTTATTCTATGAATAAAGGCCTTTTCCTAATATGTCAATGCGTGAAAAACCCTAAATAATTGTTTAAGCATGCCCTAGATAAAGGAAAAATGAGTGTTATTACAATAAATAATAAATGTAACTATAATAGGTGAAAGTATAAATATTATAAAACCTACAGATATGGAATCATGTTGGAAAGATTCCCAAAATGAGTGATGCAGTCAAGTTTATACTTATAGGCCATGTTCTTTGCCTTTCAGAAACAATGAGGGAGTCCTATGATGAATCCAAGAGTTTCAAGGTGCATACATGAGGAATTATGGTTTACAGGTGACATCCTTTGAAGATCACATGAAGAAACATATTATTAGCCATTGCATCCATCCATTTCTACTACTATCACAACTATTGAAAGTTATAAAGACATACTTGTAAGAAGGGGTGATGATCAGTGTATTATTTTTGTTATAAGGTATTATCAACATGAAATATTGTAACAGAATTACACTCCAATAATCCATTCCATAAACATTGTATCTTTTGACACTAGAATAGAATTAAAAAAATGAAATACCACAAGTGATCCAGAAAATTATCGAGAAACAATATTTGTCTAAATGGTGTCAAAATTTCAATGCTTTTGGATAAAAATATTGGAGTCATTCCTATGAAGATGTTTTTAAAATATATGGAATGAATTTTTTTTTAAATTGTCAACAGATATTGCAAGTTATAGGTCAAATTTAATTATAATACAGGTCGTCTCTATAATATATCTTGGCCCTTAAAGCCAACTAACATTTATTTTCATTGTGACAAACAACTATATATATAAACTTCTGGTAATTCGGATAAGGGTTAGGAAGTTCAAGTTTTCGGTGAAGATTTTAGAGATAAGGCACAAAAAGGAAGAAAGAGGAGGGTAAGGAGAGAATATTATTTTTGGAATACTTTAGTGTTGGGATAATCCTTCTAATTCATACCTTACCTCGGACTTGTGGTGACTAGACACAAACTTCACCTAAAACTCAAATTGCAGACAAACTTGTATACACGTTGAAGCTCGGTTCATTCACCAGTAGTAAGTATTAAAAACACTTCAACCTATGACCTGGATCTTCATGGAGCTTGGAATGAAAACTTACCTATGGTAAATTATTTACCTCATATTTTTTTTTTTAAAGTCACAGGCTCGGACCTGTGAATAGGAGACTTGAAACTGTGCACAAAACCTAGATTTGGAGGTCTTTGGAGAGGCTTGGACACACCTGTAGTTAGAAAAACACTTGAAGGCTTGGTTGAAGGCTTTGAACTATGGAGAATTGATTTGTAGCTCTGAATTTGAGGTAGAAACATGTGAAGACAGTCCTCTCCTCATAATTTAAGTAGATCGTACTATGGACAGTTTCCATATCTTGGACCTGTGACAAGTGTGGATTGTAGGAGCTTGGATTTATCCTTCAAAGGCCCGGATGAGTATTGTGTGAAAGCCCTACCTCATCCCTAAATTCCTATGATCAGTTTCTTGTGGAAGACTCGGTTTATTGACCAGTAGAGTGCTCAAACTAGGAAGGACAACCACCAGACCTCGGTTTGTAGACCTTGTTGAAGGCTCATTGCTTGGACCCATAGTTGGAAATTTGGCATCACTTGAGAGCAGGATATTGTTCATCTGTTGAAGTAGCCTAGATATTGGGAGCACACTTTAAAAAAAAAAAATACTTTTGGAATACCTCCTACTAATCTTGTTGAGGAACTGTTGTGAAGAAACCTTGAGGCATCCTTGAAGAGAGTTTAGAAGAACATCCTGGAAGAAGTATGTTGGAGCTTTGAAGAATTTTTTTGCAAAAGAAACCTTTGAGCATTGGAACGTTGTATCCCTGAGACAGTTATTGAAGACACCCTTGGAGAATTCTTGGGGCAGCATATTGAGGACACTTTGAAGGATTCTTGAAGAAATCATTGGAGATAGTGATGTGTTGAAGCCATCATGAGGTGACCTTGGAGAGTTATATTTTGGTATTATGAAGAGTTATGGTGATAAATTCTAAGAAGATAAATTTTTCGTTGATGAGGTAATTTCTTTGAATATCAAATTAAGGCATCGTTGAAGGTGAATATTTTTCAGGGCTTGTTATAGAATATATTGCGAGCCATGAATAAATATTGAACTTATCTTGAAGAATTGAAGCATAGGGTTGGATCCCTAGAGGACAGGAGTCCTCAAGAAGACCAGGTTGGAGCTTATACTGGAAATAGGGTTAGATCGCTAGAGGCTGTTGCCTCATAGAGACAAGTTTGGAGCCTTGGAAGATAGTGTTGGAGCCCTAGAGGTTGGAGCCTCGTGAATTCCAATTAGGTGCTTGGAAAAGTACAAGTTGGAGACTGTTGAATTGAATATTGGTGTATTCATCTATGGTTGGAGCCCTAATTATTATTTTACTTGATCTATTTACACTATGTAAGACCAATTTTACCCTAAGTAAAATTGCTTTCACTACGAAAAATAACTTAGTAATCCTTATTTATTAAGTTTTTTATGGTCTAAACAGGAAATCCTGTGAGGAAATATTAAATAAATCCACATTTGTTTGATTTTCCTCAAGGAATAATTAGTTAAATGGTATTTTAATTAATATTCCTGGTCATATTTAACCCAAAACAGGAAAATTAATTAGATAAATCATTATTTATCTTATTATTTTCTAGGAATAATTATTTAAACCTTATTTAAATAATATTCCTTGTTAAATTTGACTAAATCATTTATAAATAATTGAATAAATCAATATTTATTTAATTATTACTCAACCACATCCTTAAAATAATAAATAAATCATTTATTTATTTATTATTTACAAATAAAGGGATTTGACCAAATTTAAATTCTTTTTCCCTCCAACAAATATAATAAAATATTCCATAAAAGTTGGATCTAGATTTGGTTAATAATATTTTAATTATGCACCAATATCTAGACTAACTCAATATTTTGTTATAAATAGAAGGGTTTTTCCATTCACTCACTACCTTTTTTTGCCTAAAGATCACTCTGGATCTATACTTTTGGTCTGACTTTGATCCTCCATCATTGTCATATTTTGCTACCATTTTTCTTGTGAGCTCCCTTTGAGTTCCATTTTTTGTCTGGGTTTTCTACACCATCAAGAGAGAGAGATCTTAGATCTAAAGTGCTGAGGACTTACAATAATCCATCCCATTGAGGGGGACTGGTAACATCTTTCTATGTTCCCTTCCCAGGTGTCAAAAAATACAAAAATTCTTTAAAAGTATTCTTGTCTTTTCTATTGGATGCATGGAGCAACTCTTGCTTTTATTTACTGCTTAATGTCTTTTACTGCATAGATCTAGATTTTGAAGCATTTATCTTGGTCAACTAACTGCAGATCTAAAGAAAATGGAAGCCATCTTTGATGTTAGGTTTGTTTGTTATGCACATCTAAAGTGAGCCTTTTTCATACGCTTGTGATTGAGATTCATACTAACAACTGGAGACTCCACAAGGGTTTACGATTACGACCTCTATCATTTTTCATAGCTCTGCATGACCAGCTACTTCAAACCCTATGATTTCTCTTCAGCTTCTTGTTTTTCTTTTCTTGATGTTTTTTTTAACCTATAAAACCCTAAAACATTAAAAATTATAACTTCAGTGTGTTTTCAAACCTATTGCGCAGGTGACAGGCATCAGCCGCAGCTGAGACGACAAAATTTTCTGAAACTTGCTCCCGAGTGTCCCGAAAGTACAAGTCACACGTTTTGGGCCAAAACCTGCGACATGAACCTCCAAGACGCAGAAAATAGGCCAAAACCTGTGACCTCTACAGAAAACAGGTCAAAAAATGCGACCTGAACATTTTGCAAGAATTTTTCTAAGATTTTTTTGGGTTTGTATGGCCCTCTGTTCAGGGTTGTCTGACCTCCGTCTCTGCCCGTTTTGGACCTGTACTTTCTCTGTTTTACTCATCAAAACGGGAACCTAGCTCCCTAGGGCTTCAGTACCCTCCACCTTTCTAGGAGGAGTTCTAGCTACTACAAGTCGTCTGAAATTTCAGTGTGTGCAGCCATTTTTCAGATCTGACCCCTTACCTTCAGATCCACTTCATATTGGTTATTCATTCATCCAAAAAAACTCCTTTTAGTTTTGTTTGGGTCTTCCTCTAGGGTCCCCTCTGTTTACCTCCAGGTTGTAGCCTTTCACCGCCTCATTTACAGCAATTTTCCCTTTGATTTTTTGATGTTTTGCTGCACCTATTTCTAGCATATCTGACCTTTAGATCATTGTCCCTCCCGACTTTAGATCTATTAGCTATTTTGGTGTGTTTTTACTATATTTTTTTTCCCACCCACATACTAGTTGTTGAGAGGCCCGCCTCCCTGGGTTTAGATTAATGTATAATTAGTTGTTTATTTTCTGTTATATTCAATTTCATTTACTATTATCTGCAGAATTATTTACAGTTATACAACACACTTTTTCTTTTTCTCTACAAACGTCTGGGTTTAAAAATTAAAATTTACACACTTAATACACACACCCTAAGCGAAGAAGATCCTGGTTAACATCGCTAGGAAAAGACTATAACATTGTAATCAATTGATACTGCACCTCTCTGCCCTTGTTTCGACATTGTCATCTGTTGATCCTGCAGCTCCTTTCCCTTGTTGGTCTCTCTTCCCTTTGTGTTGTGTTTGTGCCTTCATCATTGCACCCCCAAGGAATTTATCCTAGATACTTCTTGGCCTTCATCCTCAATTTCTGATAAGAAGACTTACTCCTCCACATAGTATTCAAGTTAGTCCTCCACCGAGTATGCACTCTGACTCCTCTTCTGGTTCATTGGGTTCCCCTTCTGGTTCCGCCCCTGGTTCTCCCCCTGTCACCTTCACCATGTCTAGTTCAAGACCTAACGTCGGTGGTAGCCCCGGACCTAATGTTGGGAATACTACTAGTGGGACAGCAACAGGAACTATCGTGGTTGCTCCCTTTCTCCCTTATATGGCTGGCCTCAGTCTTCCTAATTTTAACCAATTGATCAATTACCACATACGCCATGACACTAGTTGGTCTGCTATTCCAACTAAGGTCCCTTCTGACATCCCCAAGTTTGAAGTTCTTGCTGGATAAGATCCTACAAACCATATTCGATCTTCCACATCTGGTGTTCGTCTAACTCCATTACCAATGACTCTCTATGTCTTCGGTTGTTTCAACGTATGCTTACTGTTGAAGCTTCTAAGTGGTATGTTGATCAAGCCTCCTCCTCTCATACCACCTTTGTGACTCTTGCCTGGGATTTTTTCTTATTTACATCTTCCCCTTCATTATGACACTGGTACCGAACTTTTGACTTCTTTATTTCAATCGTCTGTGACCTGCCTATCCGATCATGTCTAGGAATGGTGGAGAAGAAAGAGCCTATTTCGAGCCCCTACCTTCAAACACCGTGTCTACATGGATTGGTTCCTTAGATCCCTTTTTCATACTATAGGTAAATATGTCGCATCGCATTTCCCTCAAAACGAAGAATCTGCTCTCCAGATTGCATTAAAATATGACCTGATCTACACACAGTCTGGTTATGTTTATACCATATTACCTGATCTCCCTAGACCCAGTGGTGCCAACACACCGGGGGCATCCCATGCTGCCGATGGTATCGTTGGAGCCCTTTCTCATCCATATGCTCATCCTCCCATGGGTTATGGTTTCCCTCATGGAGGGGCCAGCTCCTCCAGCACCTTTCCCCCTCCCGGTAGCATGTATCCAGGATACGGCATACCTCCTAATTTTTCCCAACCTATTTACGACAATGTTACCCAACCTCCATATTATCCATATCTGCAGCCTGGTGCTCCAGCCCCTGAAGCATTAGCACCCTCGCCTCCCCTGCCTTCTCAACCCCCGCAACAATAGCCACCTCCCCCTCAGGGGCAGGTGTATGCACAACAGGGCACGACTAATCCTCCTACTTCCAAATAGAAGAGGAAATGCACCCAAAATAAATCTTCCCCCAGTAATCCTAGACCTAATCCCCAAGGTAATGCACCTAACACTTCTACCCAGCAACAGGGCACTCGGCCCAAGCAGGACAGGCCTATTTGCACGAACAAGCCTTGTTCTTGTGGCGGTGTTTATGGTCATTACACCCACGATTTTTCTCTTTTACCATAGATGCGTCAAATTTGGGAGACTCAAGCAGCATCACAAGGACAGCAAGCCTGTTGTGAAACCAGCTCCAAAAAGAGAAGAAAAGAGATATCAACGCCTTAGAAATAAGCCACTTCGATGGGGAAACCTCCAATAAATTACATGAATGGACAATTCTTGGATGATTCAAATTACATAACCTCCTTTCTATATATAGGAGTCCATGGGGCCACAATATAATCCTAGTGGGGCCACAATGTAATCTTAGCCGACCTAACAATAATAATTTAAGGGCACAATAATAACAGTATGGGGGTTTCAAGGGTACAATAATAACAATAAGGGGGTTACACTAACAACAATAAGGGACTATACTAGTAATATAGGGACCTAACATGCCCCTCTCCTTCAAAAAAGTGTTGTCCTCAATGCTTGAGTAGCTCTGGGCGCTTCTGTATAAAATTCTCATCCTCCCATGTAGAATCTTCAGTGCGTAAGTTCTTCCACTTGATGAGTACTCTGAAATTGATCGATTATGTAGCTGTCGAGTTCTTGTTTCCGTGACCGCTTCAGGTTCCAATATGATTTTTCCTTCCTCATCAAGTTCTGGCAATATTGTTTGAACTGGAATATTTTCACCTATAACCTTCTTTAAGCATGAAACATGGAAAATTGGATGCACTCGTGAAGAAGCATGAAGCTCCAATTTGTATGCCATAGTACCAATCTTTTGCAACACCTTGTAAGGACCATAGTACTTTGGCAATAATTTATTATCCTTCTTTGCTTACTTGAGGTACATTTGTTTGTAAGGTTGTAGCCATAAAAATACCCAATCTCCTACATCAAAACTTCTCTCGCTACGATGTTGATCTGCCTGTTGTTTCATTCGATTTTGTGCCAAATTCAGGTTATCCTTTAAGAGTTGGAGAACTTCTTGCTGATGCTCGATGTGATCTTCCACTGCTTGAACCTTCAAATTTTCCCTTAAACATGATGTGATGGATGGTGGATGATATCCATAAAGTGCCATAAATGGGGTCATTTTTGCTGCAGTATGGAAGGAAGTGTTATACCACCATTCAGCGAGAGGTAACCACTTGACCCATCGTGTTTGTTTATCAGATACAAAACAACGAAGATATCCTTCCAAACATTTATTTACTATCTCAGTTTGACCATCAGATTGAGGATGATAAGATGAGCTATGAGCTAATTGAGTACCCAAAAAAGAAAATAACTCCGTCCAAAAATTTCCAGTAAAAATAGGATCTTTGTCGCTCACAATGACCCTTGGGATTCCATGTAGCTTTTGAATTTTGTCCATAAATGTAGTAGCAATTGTACTTGCTTTAAATGGATGAGATAATGCACAAAAGTGTGCATACTTGGTAAGTCTATCAACTACCACCATGATGACACTTTTTCCTTCGGACTTAGGTAAACCTGTGATAAAATCCATTGAAATCTCCTCCCAACGTTGACTTGGAATGGATAAAGGTTGTAGAAGACTCAGGGTCTTAATTGTCTCAACTTTATTCTGCTGGCAACCAATCATTCTGCCACAAAATTTTGAATATCAGATTTAAGGCCATCCCAAAAAAATTCTTTCTTCACCCTGTGGTAAGTTTTTAAAAATCCCAAGTGTCCTCCTAAAGGATAAGTGTGCAATTCCAAAAGAATCTTTTGTTTTAGTTGAGAATTCTTACAAATATCTAGGTGATCCTTGTACCATAAGGAATAATTTTTCCAACTAAATCTATCATATATACTAGGATCTTGTTGCAACTTTTGAATGAGTGTCCACACGTCTTCGTCCTTCTTCCATTCATCTCTTTCTTTGGTTATCCAATCTGGTTGGATAACAAAAATGGCACAACTCTTCATTATTTCTTGAGAGTGCATCTACAACAACATTTAGCTTACCTTTTTTGTATATTATTTCAAAGTCATAACCCAACATCTTTGTGACCCATTTTTGCTGCTCTTCTGAAGATAGTCTTTGTTCCAAAAAGTGTTTAAGACTATCATGATTAGCTTTTACCTTGAAGTGTCTTCCCATTAGGTAAGTTTTCCATTTATTTAGTGCATGCAATATTGCTAACATTTCCTTCTCATAAATAGGTTTCTGTAAATACTTTCCTTTGATTGGATGACTTTCAAAAGAAATGGGTCTTCCTTCTTGCATTAAAAAAACACCAATTCCATTTCCTGAGGCATCACATTCCCATGGGGTCATGGTTTTTGTAACCGTATAGTTTGATTCAGCAAAGGGCCATTGCTCTTTAAGATGTTCAAAGGCTCCACCACAGTTTGTTTAGGAGTCCATGAAAATGCATATTTCTTCAATAATGTTGTTAGAGGTGCTGCTATTCTCCCATAATTCTTAACAAACTTGTGATAATACCCTGTTAACCTGAGAAATCCTCACAACTGCTTTATGGTTGTTGGGAATTTCCATTCCTTAATGGCTTTAATTTTGTTAGGGTCTACCTTAACACCCTCGTGAGATACAATATGACCCAGATATTCCACCTCTTGTACTCCAAAGAAACATTTAGATGTTTTTGCATATAATTGTTTCTCCTGCAATAGTTTGAGCACCCTGTCAACATGTTGAATATGATCCTTCCAAGACCTGTTGTAGATTAGTATATCATCAAAAAATACTAGCACAAATTTTCTAAGGAAGGGTTTGAAAATGGAATTCATCAACCCTTGAAATGTAGAAGGTGCATTGGTAAGGCCAAAAGGCATGACCAAAAATTCATAATGACCCTCATGAGTTCAAAATTTTGTTTTCGGAATATCTTTAGTCTTCATTCTAATTTGATGATATCCTGAACGAAGATCCAACTTGGTAAAATAAATTGCTCCATGTAATTCATCCAATAATTCATCAATCACAGGAATGGGAAATTTATCTTTAATGGTGAGCTTATTGAGCTCCCTATAATCCGGACACATTCGCCATGATCCATCCTTCTTCTGTACCAATACTACAGGAGCAGAGAAAGAACTTTGACTAGGTTGAATTATACCCGCCTCTAACATTTCTGCAATCATACGTTCAATTTCGCTCTTTTGGAAGTAAGGATATCTATAAGGCCTCATGTTTGGAGGAACACTTCCTGGAATCAAATGAATAGCATGATCATGATCACGAATAGGTGGGAGTCCTTTGGGAGTTTCAAACACCTTGGAATGATTGTCCAAGACTTTTTGGAGATCTAAAGAAATAGATGATTTTGATGTTGGAACTTCTAGTGAGCATAATTGTGCAATTACGCCTCGTTGTTCTTTCTTTAGAAGCTTTGTCATGACATTAGAGCTTATTATCCTTCCTGGCTTCCCCGTAATACCCCGTAATTTGACTTCCTTTCCTTCTGAAAAAAATTTCAAGAAAAGTTCTTGAAAATTAAAAGCTACCGTCCCCAAAGATTGTAACCATTGTACTCCTAGTACAACATCAGCACCTCCCCTAGGAATGGAAAGCATTGGACTAGTCAACACATATTCCCCCATGGTTAGCTTGATATTATGGCATTTTCCAGAGCAATTTATAGTTCCTCCATTTGCAACCATCACTTTACATTCTGGTGCTGGGTATAGGAAACAATTTAATTCCTTGGCTACCTTACAATGAATAAAATTATGGGTGCTACCTGAATCAATCAACACTATTACCTTTTTCTTCTTCATATGTCCTTCTATCTTGAGAGTTTGAGGAGTGGTAATTCCTGCCAGTGCATTACACGATATGGTCGGATTCATTTCTTCCTCTTCTAGGGCTGGTTCCTGGTGTATATCCTCTTCTTGTTCATTTTCTTTTTCCTCTTCACAATCTATGTAAAATAATTTCTTCTTAGCACACTTATGACCTTTAGTGTATTTTCTATCACAACTGTAGCAAAGCCCTTTTGCTCTTTTTTCTTCCAATTGTTGTGGTGTCAACCTTGTAGGTTTTGGAAATCTAGGAGTAGCAACACTTCCCTCTTTATAGAAGTGAGTGGTAGGCTTCCTTGTCACCATAATTTTACATTCAATTTTTCTTTCCAACCTGAATGCCTTCTCCAACGAATCAGGTTCCAAAACATGAACTTCATGTTGGATGTTATCCTTTAAAGTACCTATGAAGAGATCAATCATGTGTTCCTCTTGAATATCAGTTACCCTTATATTCAATTTTTGGAAGTCCTTAATGTGCTCCCCCATTAAAACCTTTTGTTTGAGATTTATCAATTGGCTAAAGTAGGTGTTTCTCTTTGTATCCTCATAATGTGCTATCATTTCCTCCATAAAAATTGACCAAGTGACAATTTTTTTACGGGAGCAAAGTCGTCGATACCATACAAATGTATTTTGTTTTAAATGTAAAGTTGCAATGCGTACCTTTTGTTTGTTTTGCACATTATGGAGATCAAAATATTGCTCCATCTATAGTATCCATGTTACAAGATCCTTTCCATCAAACTTCCTCATATCCATTTTTGGAATATGGTAGTTCCTCCCGCCAACATTAGATTTTTATGAAATCACGATTAAAATTTATTTTGTTCTCATCATGAGTTTCCTCTACTATCTTTTCACCATTAGGAAACATTTCTTGTATCAAATTTGTCAAACCTTCCATGTCTTCTTTTAGATAATTCTTCATGTTTTCCATTTTAGCTTCCATGTCATCCATCTTAGATTCCATGCCAGCTTCCATGCTATCTATCTTAGATTTCATGCCATCTATCTTAGATTCCATGCCATTCTTCAAACCATCCATCTTATATTCCACGCCTTTCTTCAAACCATCCATCTTATTTTCCACGCCTTTCTTCAAAACTTCCATGTCATTTTTTGTTGCTCTTTGCGAGAGCGAAATTTTTTGCACTTGCTCTTGTAATTTTGATATGTCATGTTTCCATTCTTCGTCTTCATGAGTCATAGTAGAGCTTTCTAAAGGCTTAATGGGTGTTGAATTCTTTTTTAGGGGCTATTTTAGAATCCAATATTGATATATATTCTACAATATGCCCTTAGAATCAATTCAACTTGATTCTTCAAACAAGACTTATGCAATTCGGAAAAAAAATACACACCTATTACTTTCTTTTGAGGAGCTCGATATTGAAATTGAATTATCTCTATAATTGTGGATCCTCAATATCTGAAATTCATCCCTGTAGTAGCCCTCTGAAGCTTATTTCAAATGCCATAGGTCTGATCTGATTTGGACTCTTCAAGTCAAAGTTATGTCCAATCTCCCACAATGACCCAATTTTGGACTGGTTCAGTAGAGCGAACTTGTACGACTTTCCATGTGTCATTGTTTCCTCCTTTGGCTCTAAAATTGATAGACAAAAAACTACAGTCTATGTCATTGCGGCCACTTTTTACATCATTCCAATCCGATGCTCAGAGAAATATAGCTATGAATATTTTCCCACAATCACCTCTTTGAGATGAAATTCAGAAGCCTCAAAAATCCCTACCTTCCACAGATCATATCTCTGAAAATGTTGCGAACCAATATCTGAAATTTTGCAATTTTTTTCCTCAGGATTGTGGCTTCACACTCTAAAAATTTCAGATTCTGAACCTTCTTAGAAAAAAATTTATAGCGAAAATTCCACGACGACCTGTTTGGAGCAGTGAAACCCTAGAATCTCAAAGCTCTGATACCAAATGTTGTGAAACCGGCTCCAAAAAGAGAAGAAAAGAGATATCAACACCTTAGAAATAAACCACTTCGAGGGGGAAACCTCCAATACATTACATGAATGAACAATTCTTGGATGATTCAAATTACAAAACCTCATTTCTATATATAGGAGTCCATGGGGCCACAATGTAATCCTAGCTGACCTAAAAATAATAATTTAAGGGCACAATAATAATAGTATAGTGGTTACAAGGGTACAATAATAAAAATAAGGGGGTTACACTAACAACAATAAGGGACTATACTAGTAATATAGGGACCTAACAAAGCCTCCCCTTCGGTTCCTCCCAATGTTGCGCCTATCCAGCCATCTGTGTTTACTAATCCTTTCCCTCAGCAAGGATTCGTGGCTACCTAGCCACCTGAAGGTCAGGAGGCCACTCAACCTCCTCCATCTAGTACCTCTGATTACCAGATTCTCATGATGAACTCTAACCAACTCATTACCATTGACCTCAACCTTCAGACTTGATCTCGTCAGTACAACAAGCCTCTCGCTACGTCTACTCCTGATCCCCCTTCTTCAGGTTCTACAGAGCCTCTTTCGACAACCAATGGTCCTTTCGACAGAGGTTCATACCAAGATACCTAAGAGACCATTACGCCGAAACACTGCTTCTAGAAAAGTTGGACATTCGTATAGTATAGTAGATGATTTGGCACAATCTCCTGCTACCATCTCAATGCTGGAACTCCTCCAGTCATGCCCTTCACAACGAAAATATCTACTATTTTCCATGGGTGTTGTAGATCCTTTAGATGATCGTTTGATCATCTTCGATGTTGACCGGTCATAACATCCTCCCCTTCCTGCTTCCGTCACCTTCCAAATCCCCGTCAAGATCCGGAATGCCAATGTCTCTCGTTGTATCATTGATGAGGGGACATCCACCTACATGATGTCTGCTTTGGTTTGGAAGCAACTAGGATCACCTAAGTTGCACCCTTCCACTATCACCCTCCGAGCATGGGATGTCCACTCCTCCAAGCCCATTGGCATTTTCCGCAATTTTCCTATTACTGTTGCGGGCAAGACTTTTTGCGTTGACGTAGAAGTCATTGATGCCACCTTAGATTACAACATTATATTGGGTCATAGCTACACCTATGTGATGTCTTTTGTACCATCTGCGGTTCACCGCAAGATTTCCTTTCCTCATAATAGAAATATAGTTACCATTGACCAGTTGACATATTACGAACCGAAGTCTCATACCTCCCCTGAATCCATCATATCTACGGTGGCCAATAAGAAAACCATCGACCCCTTGACTAGTGTCTCACCCAGAGTCTACAAAGACTCCTCTTTTCTTGGTCCATTCCCTGGTCTTCCTCCTCCTATCTCTGATCCCAGCTCATCGAATGTTTGCATGATTCAATCGTCTCGGGCTTCCCTCAAGCGGCCCGCTTCGGCTAGTTAGCATCCCCGCCCTCCGCAACCTACTCCTAGCACTTCGACTCAACCTTCTGGACCCCCTCCTCCTAGACCTTCACTTGCAGCTGGTATCCATGAGCCTCTCTAACCTCCTAGCATGGTTCCTCCTGGCCTTAACCATCTTGGAGCCGTCCCGCATGGCCATTACCCCTCCAATCAGATACCTTTCCTAAATCCCCCTCCTGGAGTGTTCTCGATAGCTGTCATGGTACATCGATCCCCCAGCCGCTACCCCACCTGGTCAACCCAAACCTTATCTTTCTTTGACCCCGGTCCAGCCGGTCCCCATCACCCCTCCCTTTGCTACTGTGCCTCAGTCACCTCAACAGGAACCTTCTCCTTTTATAACAGCTTTGGGTAAAGGGGGAAAAGTTCACAAGAATGCACCAAAAGACAAGGCTGCCCCGACTGACCCTGCTCCTCCTCAGCCTCCAAAGCCTTGTGCTTTGTGTGATGTTGTCGATCATGCCACCCATCATTGTCCTGAGTTTCCTCGTATCAATCCCATGGTTAATGTTATGTTCCCTCATTCTACGGTCCCTGAAGCCTTTGTTTCTTCCTCGACTACAGCCAAGAACCCTAAGACTATTCACACCAACTAACCTTGTGCTTTGTGTGATCTCCATAGCCATTATACCCAATTTTTTCCCCGCCTCACGCATTACCGCGCCTCTTTGGAGGTAGTTCGGGAGTACAAGATTGAACATAACCAGTCTGCCTCTCCCGTCCTTGTGCAGTATGCTTCGGGCCAGATGAGGATTTACCCGCTCCCATTGACATTCCCCCTCCTGATATCAAGATGACAGAGCCTTTGGCCACAATCCTCTACCTATCATCATTCATGAGATCCATGGTGGAAGCTCCCTTTAAGACTTCCCCTTCTGTTTCGCTTGACCTCCCTTCAACGATCACCCTGGACTCAACATCAATGGATCCCTTATCTGCTTGTTCTTCCATCACCCCCCATGATGATGTGCATTTTAACCTTTCTTCTCATGATGATGAGTCAGGTAGCTTCACCGCGTCATGTAATCTCCCTTCCTCCAATCATCCCATCTTTTACTGTGATTATGACATCATGGAAGCATTTTCCACCCCTGACTTCATCTTTCCCACCCATAAACAGAATGGCACCTTCTGTTTCTATGGTGACTTTCGCGGCCTGAGCACAAATTTCCCCCAAGGTGGCTCCCACACACCACCTACCCGTCGGTGTGTGAGTAGTAGACATCCTACCCAGATCACTCCCTGTAGCAGTGTTTGTTTGATTTATACTTTGCGCTCAGGTTGCTATTATTGTTTATCATCCTCCAATTTTTTGTCTTGTGGAACCTTTCAGATGGACCCCTCGTCCACACCTTATATTGGTTACGCCGATGGTGCAAGTTGCTACTCCCGGAATCTAGCCTTGGCCGCTTGGCCCATTTTTACCCCCTTACATTCACTTGTTCTCTCGAACGGTGTATGTATTGGTACTACCACCAATAATCAAGCCGAATATGATGCAGTACGAGGTTTATTAGTCAATGCCCTTTCCCATCGCATCCTCCACCTTCATGTTCATTTAGATTCCCTGCTTCTTGTCATGCAATTGAATGGTGTCTATCGTGTGCATAATCCAATCCTTTTTATAAGATATTTACGAGTAAATCTTTTGATGCATGAATTTGAAATCACTACATTCAGTCATGTACCTAGAGCAAAAAATCACTATGTGGATAGCATTGCAAACAATATTCTAGATTGACACTTAGCACATGAATTTAACACAAGACACTAACCTTAAACGATCAAAACGATGCATATCCATTATATGTGTCATATAGCATGTTTTAGAGTCCATTAACTCTGATACATATGAAATGCCCATAGCATGTTACAAAAACTCAAAACTTGGGGCACCACCTGCCCCTACACCTAATCACTATCTGGAGGATCCCAATCCAATAGCTCTGCTACTGCATCTCGTATATCGCACATCCCCTGTCCGGTCATTGCCATGCGTTGCATGACCCCTCGCCAATTCGAGGGTAGACCAATACATGGCTCTATGTACTGGTCAACCAAGTATTTCTAGTCATGCTTTGAAACACTGGTCAGAAGCCTCTCACATCTACGACGGATGTCCTCCAAGAGGGCTACTACATCCTCATTTAGTGGCATTCTTGATCCACTAGGTCTTGCAGCTCTTGATACTGCAGGTCGACCCATATACCTGGCCAGTTTTAACGGTGTTGTATTCACATACAAAAAGTGAAAGAATCAGTGCCATTTACAATATTCTGCAACTTTACAATGCACATAAAATATTAGCAACTTGTCACTTACCATCGGGACCCCATTCTCGACCAGGAAGCAGTGGCAAGTCCGGGTCCCCACAATAACTCATCCCACTATAGGGATAGTTTTCTATGTACAATGGAATTTGATCCCAATGAGCAAATAACTCAGGTCGGAACACCCGTTCAACTGCCCCACCTCCTCCTCTGCATAGTAGCCGCCCCCATTGGTGTATCCTGGGCACCCTTGGGCCCTCATCCTAGATCTATATGTGAGGTCGAAGTATCAGGATCTTCTCGAAGAAGAGCAAGCACAACACTGTGCCATATGCACAGTCATGGTTCACTTGCCGCTTGCATAGTGACAACTATCATTTCAATGATGAAAGAATCATCTACGCCCACCCATAGTAGGTCCCACTCAACACACTCTCAACAAGCAACATATTTCCTCTAGAGATGTGGTGGAGTGCCTGGTTGCCCAGGATCCGCAGCACCACTGCGGCCACAGTACGGGTCTCTAACCTCTCTAGATTCCCTATGGGTATTCATGTCCCCTTGACATGGAGACCTGGTCGACAATGGCGCTCTACAAACTCCATGATGTTCTGCCCTCGCGATAGCACTGGATGAGTATTCCCCACCATCCCAAGTGGTGGGAGACTAGTCAGAAAATATATGTCTTGGACTGTCAACTCGATCCGATGCCCCTACACTATAAATATCTCATGGTCTGGATCCCAATAACTGAAAATCCAGGCCAACAAGGGCTCTCCAACTCTCATAAAAGGGTTCTCCACTAACTTTAGGACCCCAAACCTGGCCAATGCACTGTGGACACCATGATCCTCCAAAATCTTCGACCGTAATGTGCCTAGGTCTCTCTCTCTCCAGTTGATCCGTAATTTTTCCATATCTGCAAAAAACCATCATATTTGTCAATGTACAGAAATGAAATGCTACATTCAAACATAAAAACCCAGCTCTCAGCCAAAAAATAGCACAGAAAAACCCCTCTCTGTCAGGTCGCACTTTTCAGGCAAAATCCTAGTACAGGTCACACTTTTCTGCCCAAAACCTGCTACCCATGTTGCAGATATTGCCCCAAAAAGTGCGACCCGTCCATGAAGAGGAGAAGGGGTCTATTCCTAAGGTCTGGGCACCTAAACTGAACTTTCAATCCACTGAAATGAAAGTAGGGTTAGGCCTCTTACCTGCAAATAACGGATCTCGATTCCAACGATCAGTTTGTCCGCTATGATAGCCGCAAGATTTAGGGCCTTCTCTCCTCTCTACATTCACCACAGCTACACTTGCAAATGAGTGAATTTGGAGGGAAAATTCCTTATTAAAAGAGAAACCCCTGATTTTTCTTTCACCTACTGCGGCCAAACCATAGCTCAGTTTGACAAATTGTCTGTACCATTGGAAAGCTCTCACTGAGCTCTCAAATGGGTATTTGTTAGTTTTTTGTGATTTGATACTTCACCACGACACATTTTTTCCAAGAAGGGTCACTTCACCACTCTTAAAAATTTAATTTCTTCACTTGCAACACTTGTACTTGGGGCACCACTTTGCCTCCATACTTGTCCATGCCTGTGTCGATTTTCGTCATGAGTAACCATCTTTTACTCATGTCTTTATGGTCCCCACAAGACCTTTTCTATGTGGAAGCATCATCGAGTCGCCCTTGTTTAGAGCATCCGAGTTGAGTTAGCATCGCATCCATGGAGTCTATCTCCAGTCCCTTTATATCCCGCTATAGTCCTCAATTCTTCATTGCTTGATTTCTCTCTCGTGTCGCAAATTATGGCCTTCAGTCCTATTGTCACAGGTCCCCTTTGATATTGTGTCAGTTGTTGCCAGGTCATCCATGCCCTTTATGCTCTAACAAGGGAATTCGTCCGTTCGCTACTCAGTACCCCCCATTTCATCATCATCCTCGATGTTAGTCTGTTAATCGCTCTACTATTTTCTCTCGTGCCTTAGTTGAGGATCCCTTATTGCCTCACCTATGGTGGACCTCCTTCTGTCGACATCAGATCATTAATTCTAGAAGATAAGTCTAGAGGGCGGTGTACCTTGGTTCCAGCTTCCACTCTTTTTCGGTGCCTCGGATTAGGCAAAGGGACTCCTTATTGCCCTTTGACTTGATTGTTTCTCAACTCCAGCTCCTTGCAGCATGATCGAGATCTGTATACTTGATGGTCCAGTGATGCAGCAGATTGTACCAGTGATTCTCGGGTGTGTGTGAGATGTTTCAGACCTCATGAGGGGGTGGCCCTTCAGGTAGACCCCCACATGCTCGGATGACCTCTTCATTACAGTCTTCGATGTAGCTCCATAAATTTGATGATGTCGGCTTCATCCGCTTGCAGTGCCTTTTAGTTTGCATGTATCAATCATATTTTCAGAGCCCTTTCCTGTTTACAGGGGCACTTTGGTTGTACTTATATCTCATGTACTCAGATATTATTGTATAAGTCATGGTTTTTATCCCAGGAACAGTATGTATGTGGGATTCATTATCATGTTTTTATCTGGCTCATGTTTATGCTAGCATGTATGATATAGTTCAGTCCCTTATATATTGGACACATTATTCTTTGTACTTTATCTCAGTGGGCATAGGTATGCCTCCCCCGTCACCTATAGCATAGGTACTCACTCATAAAAGAGTCTTGTCACACCTGTAAGTCTCGACTTCTCAAGGTCTAGTCCTCTAGCACTTTGGTCTACCTTATATTTCTCTCTCTCTCTGACTTCCCCTTCAGTGTCTAGTGATTGAGTTCTTAAAACTTACTTCGATCATCCGATTAGCTCCTAACACTCACACGTTACGAAATCTGTTACACTAATTTTTGGTCATATAAACTGTTACTATTAGATGGACCAAAGTACACCATGTAAGACCAATTTTACCCTTAGTAAAATTTCTTACACTATGAAAAATAACTTAGTAATCCCCATGAGGAAATATTAAATAAATCCACATTTGTTTGATTTTCCTCAAGGAATAATTAGTTAAAAAACAGTTTAATTAATATTCCTGGTCATATTTAACCCAAAACAGGAAAATTAATTAGATAAATCATTATTTATCTTATTATTTTCTAGGAATAATTATTTAAACCTTTTTAAAATAATATTCCTTGTTAAATTTGACTAAATCATTTATAAATAATTGAATAAATCATTATTTATTTGATTATTACTCAACCACATCCTTAAAATAATAAATAAATCATTTATTTATTTATTATTTACAAATAAAGGGATTTGACCAAATTCAAATTCCTTTTCCCTCCAACAAATATAATAAAATATTCCATAAAAGTTGGATCTTGATTTGGTTAATAATATTTTAATTATGCACCAATATCTAGACTAACTCAATATTTTGCTATAAATAGAAGGGGTTTTCCATTCATTCGCTACCTTTTGTTGCCTAAATATCACTCTAGATGTATACTTTTGGTTTGACTTTGATCCTCCATCATTGTCATATTTTGCTATCATTTTTCCTGTGAGCTCCCTTTGAGCTCCATTTTTTGTCTGGGTTTTCTACACCATCAAGAGAGAGATCTTAGATCGGAAGTGTTGAATACTTACAAGAACCCATCCCATTGAGGGGGACTGGTAACATCTTTCTATGTTCCCTTCCCAGGTGTCAAAAAATACAAAAATTCTTTAAAAATATTATTGTCTTGTCTATTAGATGCATGGAGCAACTCTTGCTTTTATTTACTGCTTAATGTCTCTTACTGCATAGATCTAGATTTTGTAGCATTTATCTTGGTAAACTAACTGCAGATCTAAATAAATTGGCATCCATCTTTGATGTTAGGGTTGTTTTTTATGCACATCTAAATTGATCCTTTTTCGTACGCTTGCTATTTAGATTCATACTAACAGGGAGTACACTTAAAGAAAAGACTTTTGGAAGACCTCCTACTAACCTTTCTGAGGAACCGTTGTGAAGAAACCTTGAGGCATCCTTGAAGAAAGTTTAGAAGAACATCTTGGAAGAAGTATCTTGGAGCTTTGAAGAATTTTTTTTCAAAAGAAACCTTTGAGAATTGGAACATTGTATCCCTGAGACAATTATTGAAGACACCCTTGGAGAATTCTTGGGGCAGCATATTGAGGACACTTTGAAGGATTCTTGAAGAAATCATTGGAGACAGTGATGTGTTGAAGCCATCATGAGGTGACCTTGGAGAATTCTATTTGGGTACTATGAAGAGTTCTAGTGATAACTTCTAAGAAGATAAAGTTGTCATTGATGAGGTAGTTTCTTTGAATATCAAATGAAGGCATCGTTGAAGGTGAATATTTTTTCAGGGCTCGTTACATAATATATTGGGAGCCATGAAGAAATACTGAACTTATCTTCAAGCATTGAAGCATGGGGTTGGATCCCTAAAGGATATGATTCCTCAATAAGACCAGGTTGGAGCTTGTACTGGAGATAAGGTTAGATCCCTAGAGGTTGGTGCCTCATAGAGACAAAGTTGGAGCCTTGGAAGATAGGGTTGGAGCCCTAGAGGTTGGACCCTCGTGAATTCCAATTCGGTGCTTGGAAAAGTACAATTTGGAGACTGGTGAATTGAAGATTGGTGTCTTCATCTAGGGTTGGAGCACTAATTATTATTTTACTTGATTTATTTTAAATAAGAGGATTGGAGTCCTCGTTATCTCTAATTATTAAAATGATTTATTCTTATTGTTCATTTTGTGTTTATCTAAATGATATTAACTTGTAAAGTAAAAATTTGAAAATAAATATTGATTCACCCCCCCCCCCCAGTGTTTCTGACAATTGGAATCAGAACCAATACCTTCACTCATGAGCCTAATATATTGAAGGTAGATCCGTAGAACACAAATGTCAAAGCTAAGGAAGAAAGCCTCCAATCCTTATAAATATGCATCTTCTTCAACAATGAAAGCAGAAGATAATCAAATTGGGAAAGCTTCGTGGTTCAATGGAAACTTTGAAATATGGAAGGCATAAATGAAGAATTTTTTAATGGCTCAAGGGTTTGAAGTCTGAGAATCAGTGATTACTAAAAACAAAATGGAAGAAGAATATAAGGAATATAATGCAAGAGGAATAAAATCAGTCTTGAGTGAGCTACCTGATATTATAAAGGACAAAGTGGAGAAATGTTCTTCAGCAAAATATATATGGGACAAACTTGAAAATTTTCACTCAAAAGGAGCATTGATCATGACCTCTAGTCAAGAATATGATGGAAAGTAAGAAGGAAATACAAAACCCATTAAGGAAGCTGAAAATAAGATAGAAGATATCAAGACCAAATAAGACCTAGAAGATGAAGAAAATGAAAACTTCACAGAACATCTCATGGAAAAACTTGTATATACCCTAGAAGAAATAAGAAATTTGGAAAAGGAAAATGAGGATATCAAGAAAGAAAGGAAAGAAAGGAATTTGATACTTTCAAGCTTCAAGTACAATAAAAGGATGAGGATGAGGATCACACAAAGAATAAGGAGGAATTTCATCAAAATAAGAAAAGGCATCACAAAGAAGTATTATCCATGACAAATCAACTGGATAAATTAAATAAAAGGGAGGACACTTTGTCAATCCATCGTGAACAAAGACACAAGGACTTGAACAAACTTAAAGAAAAAAAAATTAATACAAGGAAGATGTATCCTCTCTTAAATATCAACTAGAAGAAGCAAAGAAACAAGCACAAGGAGCTGAAAAGGTAATGGATGTTTTGACCCTCCTAGAAGGACAAGTTGATGAAGCAAAAAAGAAAATAAATGCCATGAAATTCAAACTATAAGAAAAGGATGAAGATATCAACAAATTAAAATCATATATCACCTCTCTCAAGGCTAAAACATCTGAAGAAAAAAGGATGAAGGAATATATGGAGATCAATCTAGAAAAGGATGAATAATGCAAGATGGTGAAACAAGAAATTTATCTCCTCAGAAAAGAAGTTGATCATTTTAACAAGATTCTAAAGAGCTCTCAAACCCTAGATGATATCCTAATTCATCAAATATCTCAGCGTTTCCTCTCCCAGCACTGCGTCAGCTCTACATAGATGACATCCTAAGTCATCAAATATCCCAGCGCTACCTCTCCTAGCACTGCCTCGGCTCTGCATAGCTACTAGGGCCTCTGTGCAACACAAGTTGCTCCTACGTCACCCCTCTAGGCTCAGTGTTTCCTCTTCATCACATTGAAGAGCCTACGTCAGCCTCCGCGCTGCCTCTACATGAGCCTGGCTGGGTTGCGTCCCTTTTGCTGAGTCTCTGCACTTCCGAGTGTGGATCTACCTCTCTGCCTATGCATTCTTGGCCTCGGATCTGAATATCCCTTGACGATCTACCCCTCACCAACACTGCAAACTCACTCAAAAATTCTCAGCAAACCGTGCCCCAGAATTTCGACTTAGCTCAAGTATTATCGCTCTGTGTCTTCTCCAACTAACCCCAAGCCTTCCTTTAATACTTTTCCCATTGAAAATTCAATAGTCATGATATAATCTATAATCAATGGCTAAGATTAGAAAATACTTGATCTGCGACACTTAGAACATTCTCACCCACATGTTTTAATTAATTCACTTTAATTGTTTAATTACTCCAAGTTAGACTTAGTCTCTATTAAAATGATTAATTATTTGAATAACTTTCACACCAGGTGGAATTTATCCAAACAATTTTTGGGTCTTGGAGATCTCATGTGTCCTAGCCCCTCCACAAATTTTCGAAGCTAGAGCACATCTGATGCTACCCAAAATCTCAACACTCCCTCTTAGCGAGGAATGTGCTCTAGCAACATTTCACTCTAGAAGCATTACTTTGATCTCTGGCATCAGTCCCTCCCTCCATCCACTGCGCTACTAATTTTTGTATTGTTTCCCATGACTCTACCATAGTCACTCCACATATGTAATTTAGCTCCCTCTCAAATTTTTTCATCATGTTTCCTATAGCACTTCCACTGCTAACTGTTGTACTGCAACTCAGTTGTTGAGAAGTAAAAAATTGAAGGACATCACCCAAAAACTTAGAGACAAGTCAGTTTGGCTGCATCTCATCACTGAATCACCCTCTGTTACTGCTTTGTGTTGTCTCTCTAAAACCTCTGCATTGCTGCTACTCTACATTGCGTAAGCACTGCCCCTCTGCGCTGTTGAATTCCTATCAACCTCTGCGTTGTTGCTGCCACTACACTGCGTTGTTCCAATCTTCATCATTCAAGTACTACCTTATGCCTTTCCCTATCGCCATTCAGATTCCAAGGTAGCAAAAATGAAAGGGGATGGCGTTGTTCCAATCTTTAGCATTCAAGTACTACCTTATCGCCATCCCCTTTCATTGTTGCTACCTTGGAATCTGAATCTTCCTTTCCCTTCTTCTTCTAAGGAAAATTATTGGCGAAATGTCTCAATTCGCCACATCTGAAGCACTGGAACTTGGACAGGTCCTTCTTGTTCTTCCCTTCCTACCTTTGTCCCTTAGATTCTAGGGCTACATCTTCCTCCTCCTCTTTCTTAATCTTGACTCCTCTGTTGTTGAATTCCCTCTTGGTTATTCTCTTGATCTCCTTCTGTCGAAGGATTGGCAACATGTCCCCCCAGTTTGGAAGTTGAGCTATGCCCAAGATACTTTGGACAAAGGTATCCCAATCATCAGTGACTACATTCAGGGAAGTCCTCACCATGATTCCATCATCAGGAGTTGCCCCCATGGAAATTAGCTGGTCTTGGATAGTCTACAATCTAAAGAGGAAAGGATCAATCTCCTCTCCCTTGTGCATCTCAAACAACCACATCTGATTCTCTAGCAGAATATTCCTTTGTGTTAGGTCCTCGTAATTTTTCAGATTGGAAAGACCAAATAAACAAGGGTAACATCAAATCAACTTTGGAGTCCTAAGACTTAGCCTTCCTGGACTCAGAGAGGGCTCTCTCTATATTTTTATAAAATATATAACTTGATTGATTTAGAATGTTGATTTTAGGCTAGTTAAAATGATAGGGATTGTTTGTTTTGTTTTGTTTGCTTCCTTGTTAGGAAGAAAAAAATAGAGTAAGAGAATTTCAAACCATTGGGCTATGGAGTCATAAAATGATTTAATCGTTCATCAACTCTGCAAGGGTTTCATAGGGCAAGCTAACTATATCAAGTGGATCTCTTAGATTAGATGGCATATGAAATGAAAATAATTTGTGAAGGCATAAAAAATAAAAGTCAGTTATGAATCATTCGATTCTTCTTCAACAAGAAAATCCTTTTAGGTGACTATTGGAGACAAACCAAAGGATAGGGCATACCATACAATTCTTTGGCTAGAATTTAATAAGCAAACATTTAAGACAACAATCCAGCAATCCTAAGATTACTTTTAGACAAATAAAACATTTAAGATAACAATGAGTGCAACTAAAGAGCAAGCTAAACCTACAATATTTAACCGAACAATCTAAAGACCTTCAAAGTAACATTTTAAGACATACCAGAGGACAGGGCATACCATAGACTTCCATGGATGGACTCTACTAAGTATACTTCAAAGAAAGGCCTTAAAAACAATGTTTCAAGCTACACCAAAGGACAGGGCATACCATAGACTTCTTTGGCTTGACTCCATTAAATCATTTTCAAGACAACAAGCTAGGTTGAACCAGAGAGAAATTAATAATTCTCCAATTAGACCTTGTAGAGGAAAACATTAAGATAAAGAATGCAGACAAAAATAGGGTGCCAAGATAGCATATCCTACTCTAAAATTTATGTTCTTTAATCAGATAAATAATGAATATAATGGAAAACAGAGGGAAAAATTTGTAAAAGAAGGAAAAATTCACCATTAACATAGCTCAAGAATAATGTGAACATGTTTGTATTATTGATGTTCAAAACACTTACATTATTCCATGTACAAGAGATCTTTGCAACTTAGAGCTTTCTCAAATCCAGCCTAGCAATCCATCAACTAGCTCAGTAACTAATCAGTCCAAAAACTACTCAAACAACCAAAAAAAAACATGAAGCATCCATGTAGTATTTATCTACAAAATGAGGAGGTGATCCTCAGCTAGGGTTTCAAATGTCATTTATTACAAATTTAATGCATTTTGACCTTTGAGACCATGCAAGGCCCAAGGAAAAATATCTGAGACTCATTCACTGTAATAATAACTCCTAACATAACTTCTGAGCTAACTTTGGAATATGATAGAATTTAAGGCTTTTAAATAAATTTTTCAATAACTCCTGGTAAGGGCGTAGCTCCAAGGTACAGGGGCACAGCGCCAATGCTAACGCGCAGCACCAAGGCAAAAAAAATGGCATGCCTTGCAGCCAACTTTTGGAGGCCATCCTGATGTCCAAATGAGCTCCATGATGGCTCATTGGAAAGGTAATTGAGACTATTTTCCAAAAATTCTTTCAATTTCCAAAATGGTGCCCATCTACCCTATCAAAAATCACTTCTCCCAATATTGGTAAAAGCGCAGCGCCAGGATCAAAAAGAGGGTAGAAACATGATTTTTTGGTGGTTTTTGGCCTTTTTGGGGGACCAATTTTGCTCCAAATCTCTTGAAAAATTCTGAGGTTGATGTACTTGTCATTAGGAACATGAATATTCTGACCTTTTTCCATTTTTATGGCCCAAAAAAGAGCACAGCGCCAGTGGCGCTGCGCGTTTGGCCAATTTTCTAGAAATCAAACTGTCTAACATTCAAAATGTGAACAAAAGTGCCAAAATTAAAATTTTGCTTGCTAATCAAGGTTTAGAGGCTTGGAGGGACACCTTAGCAAGGATATTGAGCTTCTCTTTCTCCTTTGACTCGGTCAAAGCCCGAATCTTTGCATGGGCACGTTTGAGCTTGGCCCGTGCAATCATATTTTTCATGGCATAATGTATTTCCATCTTCCTCTGAGTGCTAGTGTATATATTTTCCTTTTCTATTTGACCCTCTAAATGAAAATTTTCCCTCTCAAGCCAATATTCTATATTATTGCTAATATATATGGCAAGCAGCTCACTTGGAGTGAGTTGCTCTGCCAATTCTGCCTCTTTATGCCTTTCTCGGGCTAAAGCCCTCTTCAACCCAATGGTCTTCGGTCTCTGCCTAGGAAGTTGATCTTCCTCATTATCACTGCCATCAAAACTTCTCAAGGTCTTATCTAGCAAAGCCTTGGCCTTTCCGGCCTCTCTCTGAGCTCTAATTTCCCTGACCTCACTGATGGTCTGTTTTGTCTCTAGCTGCTGATTCTCCAACTTAAGAAAGTTAATCACATTCTTTGCTCTACTAATATTAGCTTGAAGCTCGCTAATCTTGGCATCATTGCCTCTGATCAATACACTAGTAATTCTCTCCTCATCCTCATCATCAAGGTCAATCAACTGAAACTCTTTCTCAATTTCATGTTTTTCCTCCTCCTCAACAATGATATGCTCTGTAATATTTTCTTTGCCCTTATCTACTTGTTTTTCTGATGAAGAAGGCATGGCCCCTTTCATATCAAGTGAAGAAAACACATGCATGTGGCCTCTCTGATATGTCAAATTAAATGGCTCATTTTTAATCATTTTAGTGCCAGTTGTCTCAATGTCTCTTTCACTGCTTGATGCTTTGGTATCATGATATGAGGGTGAAGGGTTGTGGAAAGGTGATGAGGAAGGATAACTTGGGGTGAATGGATGCGAGTGGATGTTGATGTATGAACAGAAGGATGTGATGGAGAAGTGGATATGGGATGATGAGAAGATGAAGGAATATCTTGCTGATGATGGCCAGGTGGAGTAGTGAAAACCTCATTGGCAATGAAGGTATCCTAGGGAATGTTTTTCTGCTAGAGCTTATGCATGACCACCATCTTCATGAGTGAGTGATGAAAAAGGCTCTGCATTTGCTGATTGTAATCCCTCTTTTTCACAATGTAGGCCATTTTTTCAATGCTACGGAAAAGATAATATGGTATATGCAACATCCTAACTCTAGTGAAATGCATAAGAAGATGGATATGGTATGAGTAGAGGTGGGAAAATATTCCCTCACAAGTGAAATACTTCATTATTATCCTCATCATGGGTGCATATCTATCAAGAAGATGAGAAAAAGGGAAGATGTACTTGTTGTGATCTTTATACCCAGGTTTGAGGTGTGGTTCAAAATAAATCATGTCTAGGTTTTCTTGTTTGAACCACCTCTCTCCCACACTAGGTATCCTTGTAGTAGCTGCAATGGCATCGGTAGACATCTGAAAAGTCACTTCGACAAGATTTACTTTCTTTTCATGTAAATTGATGATGAATAATCTTGTTAATTCCAGGTGATTTTGGATTTGTTGCACTCTCTCACAAAATTCAAAACAGCCCACATGTTTAAAGCAAGAAACAGTGAGAGGGGAAGCCATGATTTCCCTTGTGGTGATAGATTCAAATCGGTTTATCTTATCTCCCTTGTGATCATTTTTCCTTGGCATTTGTTCCTCTCCAACCATGCCACTATCTTCCTCTTCTGACATCTCAAATTTTGTTTTGTGAAAACCCTAGGGTGAAAATGAAATGAATGAGGGGAAGGAGATGAGATGACTAGCTTTTAAAAATGAAGGGAATGAGTGCGAGTGAAGGGAATGAGTGTGAATGAAGGGAATGAGTGAAAGGGAATGGGTGTTGTGACAAACTAGATGAATGAAAACCCTCAATCAATGTAATTACCCTTTTTTATGACTAATTTTCTTCAAGGAGGATGAAATAGGGATAAAATAGTGATCACAAGCTAGTAATTAGGTTTTTTTAGGTTTCCTCTTTAATTAATTTAAGAATGACCAAAATGGATTAAAAATGGGTTATAGTATGTAATTACCACTTAACAGTGCTTTGGAGGACTTTAGAGGAAATTTGAAGAAGTTTCAAACTTGTTTGGGCAGCTAGATCACTTGGGAACCTTCTCTGGCTAAGCGCACAGCACCTCTACAAGGGTGCAGCGCCAAGCTCTAGGCACGCAGCGCCAGTACAAGGCATGTTGAAAAAATTGGGCAAGGGCACAGCGCCAACTCCCATGCATGCAGCGCTGGTCCAAACGTGCAGTGCCCATTTCCAAACGCGCAGCGCCAAGAAACTTAACCCAAATTCGCTCAGAAAACCCTGTAATTATTCTTTGTTGGATGCTCCCAATGTTTTGAAAGTCAACAATGACCCTTTTGAAGTGTTTGATGGGATTTTATAGGCATGTATATTTGATTTAACTTTTTAAAAACTCACTTTCTAATGTTTTGAAGTCTTCTTCCTTTTTCACTGATACTCTTTGACACTTTTTCGGATTTGCAGGTTGATGAAGTCATGAAGTTGGCTTTTCTTTTGGTAATTGAGGCTTGACATGTTCACTTTGACAAATTTTGGATTTAATCACATAGTAGCATCTTCAAAATATTCTATAGTTTCCACCATAAAATTCAACTCATTTTGTCCACCCTCTCTGGCCACCTTTTTCAAATCTCTAAGTGTATGCAGTTATTTATAGCAATCATCAGTGTTGTCTTCTAATTTCTCTATAGCCCTTTCAAGTTCATTTATTTCTATCAGTTCACCTTACCCTTTTTCCATATTCCATCAATATTTTCTGATAGACTTTCTTCATGTTTGGCCTTGTGTGCTTCCTCCATGTCATTTTCCTGCAAGTAATCACTACTTTGGCACTCAAATGGACTATTAAGTTTATAAATTGTGTCATATACAAGGCCAAATTTTTCCCCTTTCCCTTGCTATACATTGTTTTCATTCAGGAGTAGACAGTCTACATCGTCAGTACTTTCTGCTGATAAATTTTCCAACACCTCTACGGAAGTGCCAAACTTTGTCCCATTTTTCTCACTTACAAGTTCTAAACTGAGAATATAATCCTCCTTGGAAATAACCATGTCTTGACATTCTATTACATCTGAGATAGATTCTAGCAAAGGAAAAGCAGTACCTGAAACATCCAAGGATTTTGGGGAGCTAGAAGAATGCTTGTCATAATCAATCCTTCTCATAGGTGTGTTGGGCTCATCGGAATGAAAGGATGACCTTGAAAAATGAAAAACCCTAATGACCTAATGGGAGTGATTTTTGACCTGATTTTTAATGAAATTTGACTTAAAAAGTTTCCACTGAAAAGAGCATTTCCAAAAGTGTTGTTATGCTCAAGGGGACATGGGAATGATTTAGCAACAAGAAATATTAGAGGGAGGGTAGAGTTTATTGATAGGGGAGAATGGGGAAATGAGGTTTTGGGTAGGAAAGAAGGATGAAAATGAGAGGTATAAGCCCATAATGAGTCTTTTAAGAGCAGCAGGGTGACTTTGAGATGGTAAACCGACAGATAGGGAAAAGGTTTTATGAATATAATGAAGGGAGTGAGATTTCTGAAACTCAAGATATTAAAGGAATATTGTTTTCAAAAAACTATAACCATTCTATAGTCATCCAAAGATAGTGAAAAATATTGATGACTAACAGTGGCTCCACTAGGGGAGGGCAGCTCCTTCAGGAGGTGTCAAGAACCTCTGAGTTTAGATCTCTGGATTTTGAAGATTAGTGCCTTGATTATGCATGGTAGATTTCCTCCTTCTTCAATTGTTGATTTTTTGTTGTCCCTTGAAGCTATGATCTTTAAAATTTAAAAAACATGATTTCTTCAACTCATCTCTACCTACCCATCATACCTTTCCTAGCATTTTTTCTTCATTTGGGTGCATTTGGATTGGCAAACCCTGGACATCATTTTTTTTTTTTTTGAAAGCAAAAACTATCTACTTCTACCCTTATATCATCTAAAGGCTCGAATTAGACTGATGAGCTATTTTATTCTCTACCTAATCTACTTATCTGTCAAGGTTAAACAATTTGACAGATCTTTATTCTTTAATCTACTAACATGAAATTTAAAACATGACCAAGTTAAGGTTAAGCATTTTGATTTGTCATGAACTGTGGCATTTTGGACAAGTTGCACACAAATTTTATTTTTTCACAAAGTAAGACTAAAAACTGAGGGCTATAATCTGGAACTTGTCATTCATCCCTCTCTTTTCTCTTTGGTTCAGATTTGAGCTTTGGAAGCCAATATCTTTTCCTAACCTAGTCTACTGATAAGCCAAGTTTAAATAGTTTGGAAAATTTTCATTTCTAAGTTATCAGTAATCAGTTTAAATTTGTTCAACCATGATTAAGTTGTATGGTTGAACAATGTTTCATCAAAAATTAGTGGCATTTGGACTCGCACACTTTCAGAAATATTATTTTTTGGTATGGGGCCTATCTCTTCTTTCATCTTCCCTCTTTTCTTCTTTTATTTGTTTTTGTGTTTCATTTTTCTGATCTCTTATTCAAGCAGTGTTATGTATCATGAGTAAAGCTTTAAACTAAGAACTTCAACAAAGATAATTCTTGAGCATTCTACCATTGATAGGACCTCCATATAATTCTATTCCATCCATTTCTTGTAGAAAGAATTCATTGTTACCTCTTGCTGAATGGATAATGTATGGACCTTTCCACAGATTGTCAAATTTCCCATGCTTGCCTTTGTCCTCTCTTGTTGAATCCCATTTCAGTACTTTGTCTCCAATATGAAAATCATTGGCTTTAGTCCTCTTATCAAATATTTTCTTAATATTCTCTTGTACTGCTCATGTTTTGTTGTATACTTCTTCCCGTGATTGTTACAATTGAATGGTTTGGTTCAGCCTCCTTTGTATATCATTCTCCTATGATTGTACCTCTTGAATAAGCTTCATCACTGGGACTCCCAAGGATGTTGGAAAAACTGCATCCATGCCATACACTAGTTTATAGGGAGACATGTTAATTGATTTTTTGTTTGTTAATCTGTCTGCCCATAGTGCATGCACTAATTTGTTGTGCCATGATTTTTTGTTCTCTTCCAGCAATTTCTTGATGATATTTACCAAAAAAAAATTAGAGGACTCAGTCAACCCATTACCTTGAGGGTAATTAGTTGTAGAATGCCCTAATTTAATGTGATAATTGTGGAAAAATTCCACCATTCACTTGGATTTAAAAGCAGAGGCATTATCAGTGATTATTTTTCCTGGACAGCCAAATTTGGACAGAATATTGGTTTCAATGCATTTGATGATTACCAAGTTTGTGGCAGTCCTTGAAGGGATGGCTTCTATCCATTTGGTGAAATAGTCAGTTGCAATGAGGATCCATTTATGTTGAGCAAAGGAGGCAGGATGGATTTCTCCAATAAAATCTAAAACCCATTGTTGAAAAGGAGCTTCAACACTGATAGGTTGTAAAGGCAAAGGCAGTAGTTTTCTCTTTCCCTCAAAGATTTGGCATTTATGGTAAGTGACTACTATCTTGTGGATATCAGGGAAAAGAGTGGGCCAATAGAAACCAGCTCTAAGGATTTTTTTGGCAGTGGTTTTCCAATAGAGATGACCTCCACATTCTCCTTCGTGAAACTCATGCATTATTCTATCTACATCTTCTTCAAATAAAAATTTAAGTAGGATAACAACAGAATTTTTCCAACATAAACCTTTATCTAGAATTCAAAAATTTACAGCTTTTAGTTTCAAGAATTTGGCCCTCTTTTTGGACAAACCAGGAGGAGAATTTAGATTAAAAAGCACATATAATATATCAGCATACCAGAGTGAGTTCAGAAATGCTTCTTCAATAGGTGGAGTCGCCAGCTCCTCTTGTTCATCCAAGGAATGTATCATGTTTATGTCCAGTGATTGAAAGTTTGCTTCAGCCATCATTTTGGTCAGTCCTTACCCTTTGATTAGCTTGGTGGGCTTGATCTCTAGATCATACTCTAAGATGACAGCAATCCACTTACCTCTTTTACCATCAGGATCCTGAGTTAGTATTCCCCTAACAACTGAATGAGGAAGAAAAGCAATGACATGTGAATGCAAGATGTAAACTCTGAAATATTTTAATGCTTTGATTAATGCAAAAGCTTGTTTCTCCATAATGTTATATTTCAGAGGTGAGTCTCTTACTGCCTTGCTGAAGAAGGCTATGGGTTGCTTTTGTCCCATTATGTTGTTTTGTAGTAACACTGCAACAATTGTGTGCTCTGATGCAAATGAGAATATGAAAAAGTCCTTGGTAAATTCAGTGCTGATTATAAATGGTGTTTGGGTAAGTGCTTGTTTTACCAATTCAAAGGATTGATTTGTTTCTATGGTCCATTTGACTCCTATTTCTCTTTTCCACATGTTTTTAATGTCTCTTAGGAGTTCTGCAAGGTTTGGTATGAACCTTCTTAAGAAGTTGATCTTTCCAATGAAAGATTGCAGCTCTTTGATGTTCCTAGGGTGACTAATCTACAATATCCCCTCAATCCTCTTTGGGTCTATCTTAATCCCTTCTTCAGATATGATATGGACCAAAAGTTTTCCTTCTTAAAGACCAAACAAAGTTTTCTTAGGATTTAAAGATAGACCATACTTTCTACATTTTTCAAAGACTTTTCTTAAGTGATCTAGGTGTTCTTCATCGGTTTTTGAATAGGCTGTGATATCATTAAGATATATCACAATGAAGTAACCTATTTCTTCAGAAAAAAAATTTAAAATTAAAATTAAAATTTAAAAAAAAAAAATATATATATATATATAAAATTTCCATGGCTCTTTGAAAAGTGGCCCCAGCATTCATTAACCCAAAAGGAATTTTGACATAGATGAAGGTGCCCCAAGGTGTAGTGAAGGCAGTTTTGTGTTGATCATCTGGATGTACTAGCACCCGATTATACCATGAAAAACAATCAAGCAAAGATATTATTTTGGAGCCTACTACCCTTTTGCAATATATGATCCATCTTAGGTAAAGGGTAGTCGTCTTTTAGGGAGGCTTTGTTTAAATTTTTTAATTCTATGCATAGCCTAATTTCCCTTGTTTTCTTCCTCACTAATACAAGATTCGAGACCCATTCCGAGTACCTGAGTGGGACTTTTATTCCAGCATCTTAAACTTTTTTTATTATTTCTCAACTAGAGGCATTAGGATAGGGTTTATTCTGCGCAATTTCTGCTTAAATGGTTTCTGGTTTTCCTTGAGAGGAATCTTATGATGAATGATGCTTGTATCATATGACTTCAAGTCCTCATAGCCCCATGCAAACACATCCTTAAATTCTTTGAATAGCTCAATGTATTTATGTTTCATAAGAGTTGGCAGTGTTTTGACAGTTTTATCATTTTAGGTTCTTCCTTACTGCCTATGTTGTATTCTTCTACATCTCTTTTAGTGGATTCTATTTTAGGCTTCCTAGCAACATCATTGAAATCAAACAGTTAGTCTAAGGGAGCAAGTCCTCTTAGCAATATATTTTATTTTCATTGCAATACCTCAAGGTCCTTTTTATCTAAATCTTCACACAATTCTACCTCATGAGGGTGTTCTAGCATATTTATATCAGCAGCATAAGGTGCCTCTATTTTGTGTGTTTGTTCCTCAGTAAAGAAATCCTCTTCATGATCTGAATCTGATTTTGGCATTTCAAACTCATTTTTGGACTGCAGGAAGTCTTCAATATGTTTGTCACCTTAAAAGCCTTGCCAATAATCTATGTTATCAGGAATTGTTGGTCTGCTTTTGACCTTTACCGTGTATTCTTCATTGGCATGAGGCAGTTGGAAAGTGCTGGCAGCGAATCCTAGTTCATTTGCAAGGTTGTTTAGAGTTCTTGGGACAGAGGTAAGTTCATATTTCTCAAATGTTTTTAGGAGGTCTAAGGAAGCCTGTCTATATTCTCTTAACCTATGATTTTTAGCTAAATATTCTCCTTTAATTTTCCTAATAATTAGCTCAGAATCTCCCTGAACGGAAATCTTCTTAGCTTCTATGTTTTTCAACAATTGTAAGCCTAAGAGAAGAGCTTCATATTCTGCAATATTGTTTGTACATTGAAAATCCAGCTTGTAAGAGTGACCTTCGTTAATGTTGTGTACCCAAACACCTGCTCCTGAAATAGATTTTCCACAAGAGCCATCAAAGCTCATGTTCCAAAGAGTTTCAAATTCAAATTTACCATTATGTTGTTCTTCATTTGGTGTTTGTTTTGACTGTTTTGACTGGTTTTTCTCTTCCTCTTTTCTATATGCTTGTTCATTAATGCCATCTTCATTGTGCAAGATAAATGAATCAAGGTCTGAATGGACAGAATAGAGAGGGGTGTTATTTGGCTTATCTTGGTTGCTTACCATGTATTTCATGTGAGTTTCTCTGTACAGTATTCTTTTTTGGTTAAATATTGGAATGGTAGCATATGTCATGTCCATTTAGAGGGTTCCTTTAAGCTTGGCTCCCCGTGATCTTGATAAAAGCATACCATATTTTGGGGGAATGTCAGCCACTACAATATCCATTACAAGGCTCTTGGCCGGTATTTGTGCCAGATTAACACATAGATCTTTGATTAGGCTCAGACGTTTAACTCTACTTGAATCAAAAGAGTACAAGTATTTGTATGGTCTCGTTATTTCAAGGCCTAATATTTCCATCACTACCTTTGGCATGAGGTTATGTGAAGCACCAGAATCTAGCATGGCATTGTGTAGGATTTTGTCATGGATTTTCAAATTGACATAGAATGGAGGCACACCTCCCTCTTGAAACTTTCCCTCTACCTCTGGTCCAAACAAAAATTATGGCTATTCATCGGTCAGATTTAGAGTATCGGTGTTATCTCCTATGTTTAAAGCCTTCAAAACTTGAGATCTATATACATCTTGAGTCTCTAATTTAGAAAGGGGTATGGCTATTTTTATCTTGGCAATTTCACTCTCAATACTAAATGGTGTCTGTGTTCTTGGAAGATTTAAATCAATTTTATCAGACATGGTTTTTTCAGCAACTTTAGCTTGTTGATTTTATTTGGAATCTCGGTTAAAATAGTTTTTTCAGGGTCACTAGTTGATGTACTAGGGTAGCTTTGGTCACCATCCTGTTGTCTAATTTTGTTTTTTCTTTGATCAGAATTCTTAGCTATGGTGTTTGTATTTTTTTTTGTCTTTTTAGGACTATTTTCAGGGGTCTTCTTAGCAGAAATTTCTAGTTTTCTCTTCTTGGGGATATCTTGGGTTTTCCTAATTTTGAGGTCATACTGCCTATGAACCTTCATGATATAATTTTCAAACCCTAGTTTGTATTCTTTAGAATCCTCATATTTTATTTCAGTTTGGTTTGAGGAAAACAGACCTTGTTCTTCTTCTATGAGAAAACCAATGTCCTCGTTATCAGAGCCTATTAGATTCACATGGTTTTCTTCTAGCTCCTCAGTCTCTCTCTCCTCTTCATCTACATAGTTTTCTTGGAAAGGAGGTCTGATTTGCTGGTCATTTTCTCTTTGTCTTATCTGAGGAGGATATCTTCTCAATTTTTGGTTTATGTTTTTGTTTTGAGGATTTTTTGGTTTTCCCTAGGGGGTGCTCTTTCATTTAAGTTAATTCTCTCCATCATCCTTTCCATTGTCCTAACTAGACTGTCAATTTTAGCATCAGAAGTGGAGGCCATAGGTTCCTCTTTGCATGTAACCCTTTTTTATGTTCTCATTCTAGCCCTTTTAGCAATTAGATTGGCCTCTACACTTATTTCTCCCCTTTTCATGTCTTCTAGGGTAAGGGGATATCTTTCTCTTAATTGATAAGCGATTTCTGGATCAAATCCATCTGGAAATTTTACTAGGGCTAGGCCTTGTGGGGGTTTCATGTGGGGAGGAAGTGCATTATATACACTATTGAACTAGTGCAGTAGTCTTGAACACTCTCCCCAACATTTATTTTAAGGTTCTCATACTCTGACGAGATTTGAAGAGGATTTTTCTTAGTCTCCCAATTATTTATGAATGTTTGATAAAGGGAAGGGAGATCATGAATGCTATTAGGAGTTAAGTTTTTGAACCATTTCTTTTCTTCTCCCCCTAAACTTTGGGCAAACATTCTCATCTGTATGGTCTCATCTTCTATTTCTTGGTCATCAAAAGCATCATTCATCTTGTCCACATGTTGTTGGGCAGTTGTAGGATCAGTTCCATTAAAATGAGGGATTCTAGATTGATAGTCCTGGGGCATAGGCAGTAAAGGTTGTGATAGTACTACAGGGGCATACCATGCTACCATGTTTTGAGGTAAAGGAACCCAAGGATGATTTATAAGAGGAGGGTTTATGAGTGGAGGTGGAAGATGAAATGGAGGGGTTTGTATAGTGGATGTATGAGTGGGGGTAGAAAATGTACTTGGACCAGTTACTTGATATTAAGCGGATTTGGAACGAAAGGAGTCAAAGTGTTGGAGAATTTGAAGATCAGGAGGAGTGGAAGGAGAGGTTTCTATACTAGGACTCTGTTGTAAGTTGGTAGGCTTAAGGTTTGTCTGGTCTATCCAACTTTGAGACTTAGTTCTGAATAGGTTTCGTCTATGGTGTAAGTAAAATTGGATATCTTGCAAGGATGTAAGGTTTTTAGGAAAGAAACTTTATTTGTGAATTGGTTTGACAATAGTTGAATCCTTAGTCCTAGAAGTTTTTCTTAAGATTCTTTCCAGGCCATCAACTATAGTAGGAGGCTTTGGGTCAGGGTGAGATCAGGTGTTGATTCTTTGTGAAGCCAGATTTCAGACCCACAACACAGAGAGGCTGAAATTTTATAAGAGTTTTGAAAACAAACCAATCTGTAAGAATATTGAATTCACACAGTATGTGACTGGGCTTTACACTATCAGGACTGATTAATACATTCCCAGAGCAGTCTCTGAGAACCAATGGAGTCAGCAGGCCTACTGAAGAACAGTGGAGTCACCAGGTGGATGATGCTAACTATTTTGAGGATTTTTTTGTTGTCCACCATCAACAATTGGATACCAATCTTGACATATTTTTGGGTTTTTTGAGTTCTTTATATAACACTAATATTTTTAATGAGTGTTCCCCGGCGGAGTCACCTTCATGTTAGGTCCCTGTAATTTGTCAAATTGGCAAGACCAAATAAACAAAGGTAACATCAAACCAACTTTGGAGTCCTAGGACCTTGACTTCTTGGACTCAGAGAGGGATCTCTCTATATTTTTATAAAATATATAATTTGACTGATTTATCATGTTGATTTTAGGCTAGTTAAAATGATAGGGATTGTTTGTTTTGTTTTGTTTGGTTGCTTGTTAGGAAGAACAAAATAGAGTAAGAGAAGTTCAAACCATTGGGCTATGGATTCATAAAAGGATTTAATTGCTCATCAACTCTGCAAGGGTTTCATAGGGCAAGCTAACTATATCAAGTGGATCTCTTATATTAGATGGCATATGAAATGACAATAAGTTGTGAAGGCAGCAAAACTAAAAGTTAGTTAAGAATATTTCAATTCTACTTCAACAAGAAAATCCTTTTAGGTAACTGTTGGAGAAAAAACAAAGGACAGGGTATACCATAAACTTCTTTGGCCATAATTTAATAATCAAACCTTTAAGACAACAATCCAGCAATCCTAAGATTACTTTTAGACAAAGAAAACATTAAGATAACAATGAGTGCAGCTAAAGAGAAAGCTAAACCTAACTTCTTTAACCAAACACTCTAAAGACCTTAAAACAAACATTTTAAGACATACCAAAGGACAGGGCATACCATAGACTTCCTTTGATGGACTCTACTAAGTATACTTCAAAGAAAGGCCTTAAAAACAATGTTTCAAGCTACACCAAAGGACATGGCATACCATAGACGTCTTTGGCTTGACTCCATTAAATCATTTTCAAGACAACAAGGTAGGTGGAACCAGAGAGCAATTAATAATTCTCCAATCAGACCTTGTAGAGGAAAACATTAAGATAAAGAATGCAGACAGAAATAGGGTGCCAAGACAGCATATCCTACTCTAAAATTTATGTTCTTTAATCAGAGAAATAATGAGCATAATGGAAAACAAAGGGAAAACATTAAAAAATAAGGAAAAATTCACCATTAACATCGCTCAAGAATTCTGTGAACGTGTTTGTATTACTGATGTTCAAAACAGTTACATTACTCCATGTACAAGAGATATATGCAACTCAGAGCTTTCTCAAATCCAGCCCAACAATCCATCAACTAGCTCAGTAACTAATCAATTCAACAACTACTCAAACAACCAGCCAAAAAAATGAAGCATCCATGCAGTATTTATCTGAAACATGAGGAGGTGATCCTCAGCTAGGGTTTTAAATGTCATTTATTACAAATTTAATGCATTTTGACCTTTGAGACCATGCAAGGCCCAGGGAAAAATATCTGAGACTCATTCATTTTAATAATAACTCCTAGCATAAATTCTTAGCAAACTTTGGAATATGTTTGAATTTAAGGCTTATAAATAACTTTTTCAATAACTCCCGGTAAGGGCGAACCTCCAAGGTACAGGGGCGCAGCGCCAGTGCAAACGCGCAGTGCCAAGGCAAAAAAAATGGCTTGTCTTGCAGCCAACTTTTGGAGGCCTTCCTAATGTCCAAATGAACTCCATGATGGCTCATTGGAAATGTCTTTGAGTCTATTTTCAGAACATTCTTTCACTTTCCAAAATGGTGCCCATCTTCCCTGTCAAAAATCACTTCTCCGAAGACTGGTCAACGCGCAGCGCCAGGGTCAAAAAGAGGGCAAAAAATTGATTTTTTTGTGGTTTTTGGTCTTTTTGAGGGACCAGTTTTTCTCCAAATCTCTTGAAACTTACTAAGGTTGATGTACTTTTAATTAGGAACACTAATATACTAAACTTTTTCCAAATGTGCACAAAAGTGCCAAAATTAGAATTTTGCTTGCTGATCAAGGTTTAGAGGCTTGGAGGGACACCTCAGCAACGATATTGAGCTTCTCTTTCTCCTTTGACTCGGTCAAAGCTCGAATATTTGCATGGTCACATTTGAGCTTGGCCCGTGCAATCCTATTTCTCATGGCATAATGTCTTTCCATCTTCCTATGAATGTAAGTGTCTCTCTTTGCCTTCTCTAGTTGACCCTCTAAATGAAAATTTTCCCTCTCAAGCCAAGATTCTCTATCCCTACTAATCTCTATGGCAAGAAACTCACTTGGAGTGAGTTTCTCTGCCAATTCTACCTCTTTCTGCCTTTATCGGGCTAAAGCCCTCTTTAGCCCAATGGTATTCGGTCTATCCCTAGAAATTTGATCTTCCTCATCATCACTACCATCAAAACTGCCCAAAGTCTCATCTAGCAAAGCCTTGGCCTTTCCGGCCTCTCTCTAAGCTCTGATTTCCCTGACCACACTGATGGTTTGTTTTATCTCTAGTTGTTGATTCTCCAACTCAAGAAAGTTAATCACATTCTTTGCTCTACCAAGATTAGCTTGAAGCTCACTAATCTTGGCATCCTTACCTTTGATCAATGCACTAGTAATTCTCTCCTCATCCTCATCATCAATGTCAATCAACTGAAAGTCCTTCTCAGTTTCATGTGTGTCCTCCTCCTCAACAATTATATGCTATGTAATATTTTCTTTGCCCTTATCTACCTATTTTGTTGATGAAGAAGGCATGGCCCCTTTCACATCAAGTGAATAAAACACATGCTTGTGGCCTCTCTGATATGTCAAAGTAAATGGCTCAATGTCAATAATTTTAGTGCCATCTATCTCAATATCCCTTTCACTATTTGATGCTTGGTATCATGATATGAGGTTGAAGGGTTGTGGAAAGGTGATGAGGAAGGATCAACTTGGGGTGAATGGATGTGAGTGGATGGTGATGTATGAATAGCGAGATGTGATGGAGAAGTGGATATGGGAGGATGAGAAGATGAAGGAATATCCTGTTGATGATGGCCAGGTGGAGTAGTGAAAACCTCATTGGCAATGAAGGTATCACAGGGAATGTTTTTATGCTAGAGCTTATGCATGACCACAATCTTGATGAGTGAATGATAAAAAAGGCTCTGCATTTTCTTATTTTAATCCCTCTTTTGCACAATGTAGGTCATTTTTTCAATGCTACGGAAAATATAATATGGTATATGCAGCATCCTAACTCTAGTGAAATGCATAAGAAGACGGATATGGTATGACTAGAGGCAGGAAAACCTTCCCTCACAAGTGAATTACTTCATTATTATCCTCATCATGAGTGCATATCTATCAATAAGATGAGAAAAATGGAATATGGACTTGTTTTCATCTTTATACATAGGTTTGAGGTATGGTTCAAAATAACTCATGTCCATGTTTGCTTGTTTGAACCACCTCTCTCCCACACTAGGTATCCCTGTAGCAACTGCAATGGCATCGGTAGACATCTCAAAAGTCACTCCGGCAAGATTGACCTACTTGTCATGTAAATTGATGATGAATAATTTTGTTAATTCTAGGTGATTTTGGTTTTGTTGCACTCTCTCACAAAAGTCAAAACAGCCCACATGTTTAAAGCAGAAACAGTGAGAGGAGAGGCCATGAGTTCCCTTGTGGTGATAAGTTAAAATCGGTTTATCTTCCCTCCCTTTTGATCATTTCTCCTTGGCATTTGTGCCTCACCAACCAAGCCACTGTCTTCTTCTTCTGACATCTCAAATTATGTTTTGTGAAAACCCTAGGGTGCAAGTGAAATGAATGAGGGGAAGGAGATGAGATGACTAGCTTTAAAAAATGAAGAGAATGAGTGTGAGTGAAGGGAATGAGTGCGAATGAAGGGAATGAGTGAAATGGAATGGGTGTTGTGACAAAATAGATGAATGAAAACCCTCAATCAATTTAATTACCCTTGTGTGTGACTAATTTTCTTTGAGGATGAAATAGGGATAAAATAGTGATCACGAGCTAGTAATTAGGGTTTTCTTAGGTTTCCTCTTTAATTAATTTAAGAATGACCAAAATGGATTTAAAATGGGTTATGGTATGTACTTTCCACTTAACAGTCCTTTGGAGGACTTTAGAGGAAATTTGAAGAAGTTTCAAACCTGTTTGCAGCTAGATCACTTGGGAACATTCTCTGGCTAGGCACGCAGTGCCAGTGCTAAGCGTGAAATGCCTCTGTAAGGGCGCAGCGCTGAGATCTAGGTGCACAGCGCCAGTGTAAGGCACGTTGAAAAAATCGGGAAAGAGTGCAAATGCACAGCGCCAAGTGCCAAACGCGCAATGCCAAGAAAATTAACCCAAATTCGCTCAAAAAACCCTGAAATACTTCTTTGTTGAATGCTCCTGATGTTTTGAATGGAAATAATGACCCTTTTGAAGTGTTTGATGGGCTTTTATAGGCATGTGGATTTGATTTAACTTTTTAAAAACACACTTTATAATGTTTTGAAGTCTTCTTCCTTTTTCACTGATACTCTTTGATACTTTTTCGGATTTGCAAGTTGTTGAAGTCATGAAGTTGGCTTTTCTTTTGCTCATTGAGGCTTGACATGTTCGCTTTGACAACTTGGGATTTAATCACATAGTAACATCTTCAAAATCTTCTGTAGTTTCCACCATAAAATTCAACTCATCTTTTCCACCCTCTCTGTCCACCTTTTTAAAATCTCTAAGTGCCTGCAGTTCTTTACAACAATCATCAGTGTTGTCTTCTAATTTCTCTATAGCCCTTTCAAGTTCATTCATTTCTGTCCATTTCACCTTACCCTTTTTCCATATTCCATCAATATTTTCTGATATACTTTCTTCATGTTTGGCCTTGTGTGCTTCCTCCATGTCATTTTCCTGCAAGTAATCACTACTTTGGCACTCAAATGGACTATTAAGTTTATAACCTGTGTCATCTACAAGACCAAGTTGTTCCCCTTTCCCTTGCTATACATTGTTTTCATTCAGAAGTAGACAGTCTACATCATTAGTACTTTTTGCTGATAAATTTTCCAAAACCTCTATAGAAGTGCCAAACTTTGTCCCATTTTTCTCACTTGCAGGTTCTGAACTAAGAAGATAATCCTCCTTGGAAATAACAATGTCTTGACATTATATTACATCTAAGCTATATTCTAGCAAAGGAAAAGCAGTGCCTAAAACATCCAAGTATTTTGGGGAGCTAGAAGAATGATTTTCATAATCAATCCTTCTCATAGGTGTGATGGGCTCATCGGAATGAAAAGATGACCTTGAAAAATGAAAAACCCTAATGACCTAATCGGAGTTCTTTTTTATCTGATTTTGAATTAAATTTGACTTAAAAAATTTCAAGTGAAAAGAGCATTTCCAAAAGTGTTGTTATGCTCAAGGGGACATGGGAATGAGTTAGCAACAAGAAATCTTAGAGGGAGGGTAGGGTTTATTGACAGGGGAGAATGGGGAAATGAAGTATAGGGTAGGAAAGAAGGATGAAAATGAGAGGTATAAGCCCATAATGAGTCTTTTAAGAGCAACAAGGTGACTTTGATATGGAAAACCGACATATAGCAAAAGGTTTTATGAAGATAATGAAGGTAGTGAGATTTCTGAAACTCAAGATATTCAAGGAATATTGTTTTCAGAAAACTATAACCATTCTATAGTCATCCAAAGTTAGTGAAAAACACTGATGGCTAACACTATGGATGGAGCTACCTTGATACAACACGGTTAATGTCGTCCACACCTTGTTTTCCACCTTCTTCTCGGCAATATGTAGAACCACGTGATCTTTCACTCTATCCATGATCAAGTGTTTAGCCCGCGCCTGTTTTTCATTAAACTTTGCTAGGAGAGTAGCATCGGTTGGAACAGCCAGGACGTTCTCGGCATGATCTTTGATGCCATATTCTTCAAGGACAAACAAAATTATGGCTTTCCAGATGGAAAATTTACACACACCGTCTAACCTATCATGATCTCTCAATCCATGTGGGGCCATCTCTGCTCAAACTGTCAAAGCAAGTGTTATTCTCCCTTCTACTGTAGCAACATTCAGCAAAAGACTAGATATGGGTTTCTTTGCAATAGAAACCCTCTAGAGAATATGCTCCCTATGAAAAATGATTTCCCTCCCGGAAATTCTTCACCAATTATGTCGAATAAGTCCTCTACGATCACCGCACTTGATCTAATCTCATATTTCTTGGCTATAAAATCGGTTGAGGAATTGTTTCCCCTTACTTTTTCAACCCTTCTAGGCATTATTCTTCTCCGGAAGAAACAATGCCTCGCCAGCAACTTCGAAGATCAGAAAACTGCACTTCGAGCCATGGCAACCGGCACAGCGTCTCTCCCTCTTGGACGGTGTCACCCTCTTGGACTGCATCACCATCTTGGGCCTGCATCAGCCTCTACGTCATCTCAACGTGAACTCAATAGGCTCTATGTTACCCTTCTGGGCATGTGTCTAACTCTGCGTCAGCTCTGCATGAGCAGACTGGCTCTGTGTCACCCCTGCACGGCTTGTGTTGTCCCTCTGGTGTTGTGCTACCTCTTTATGAATCTGTCCAGCTTCAGTTGCCCTCCTGCAGCAAGAAATTATTCAACCTTATGTTGATGGCTTCAGCTTTGTTATTATGAATCTTGATTCGAGGTGTACGAAAAAAGGCCACTTTAGTTGCGCATAACAAACAGCCCTAACAGCAGAAATGACTGCTAATATCTTCAGATCTGCAGTTAGATGATCAAGACAAATGCTGAAAAAATCTAGATCTATGCATTAGAAGACATTAAATAGTAGAAAATTAATATTTACTGCATAGATCCAATAGAAAATACAAGAATATACTCAATGAAATTTGTATTAATGGCACCTGGGAGGAAAACACAAGAGGGTGTTCCATGTTCTCCTCAATGGGATGGGTTCTTGTCAGTCCTCGTCACTTTAGATTTATAATTCCTCTCTCTTGATGGTGTAGAAAACCCATACAAAAATGGAAAAATATGGCTATGATAATGGATCAATAGCCTAACCAAGAGTTGAGATCCAGAGTGATCTTTAGGCAACAAAATGTGACAAATGAATGGGAAAACCCTTCTATTTATAACAAAATATTGAGTTAGTCTAGAGATTGGTGCATAATTAAAATATTATTAACCAAATCTAGATCCAACTTTTATGGAATATTTTATTATATTTGTTGGAGAGAAAAGGAATTTGACTTGAGTCAAATCTCCTTATTTGTAAATAATAAATAAATAAATGATTTATTTATCATTTTAAGGATGTGATTAAGTAATAATAAATAAATAAATGATTTATTTATCATTTTAAGGATATGGTTGAGAAATAATCAAATAAATAATGATTTATTTAATTATTTAAGGGTGAATTAGTCATATTTAACAAATAATATTATTTAAATAAGATTTAAACAATTATTCTTTAGAAAATATTAAGATAAATAATTATTTGTCTAATTAATTTCTTTGTTTTGGGTTAAATATAACCAGAAATATTAATTAAACTATTGTTTAACTAATTATTTTTTGAGGAAAATCAAACAAATATATATTTATTTAATATTTTCTTATGGGGTTTCCTGTTTAAACCACAAACAACTTAATAAAGGTGATTTACTAAGTTATTTTCATAGTGAATGCGATTTTACTTGGGGTAAGATTGGTCTTACTTGGTGTACTTAGGTCCATCTAATAACAATGGATTAGATGACCAAAAAATGGTGTAACAGATTGTCCCCCAGCGTGCGAGCATTAGGAGCTAATCGTATGACCGAAGTATGTTGTAAGAGCTCAATCACTAGACAACAAAGGGGAAGTCAAAGAGATATGATTGTAAGGTAGACCAAAGTGCTAAAAGAACTAGACCCTGAGGAGGTGACTTGAAGGTGCAACAAGTCTTTTTGATGAGTGAGTACCTGCTATATGCGGCGAGGGAGGCATACCTATGCCTGCCGAGGCAATAGTACAAACAATACGGTGCCCGAAAAACCACGGAACGCAATAATAAAGCATATGCTGGCATAAACATGAGCCAAATAAATAACATGATAATGAATCCCACATACATATTGTTCCTAGGATAACAGCCAGGGCTTGTACAATAATATCGGAGTACATGAGATATAAATACAACCCAGATCCCCCTAAACACAGGAGATGGCTCTGAAAATCTGACTGATACATGCAAACAAAAAGGCGTTGCAAGCGGTTGAAGGCCGACATCATCAAATGTATGGAGCTACATCGAAGGTTGAAATGAAGAGGTCATCCGAGTGTGTGGGGGGCTACCTATAGGGCCACCCCCTCATGAGGGCTGAGACATCTCACACACACCCGGGAATCATCAATTTCAACTGCTGCGTCACTGAACCATCGAGTATACGGATCTCAATCATGCTGAAAAGAGCTGGAGCTGAGAAAAAATCAAGTCAAAGGGCAAGAAGGAGTCCCTTTTCCTGATCTGAGGCACCGAACAAGAGTGGAAGCTAGAACCAAGGTACACCACCCTCTAGACCTGTCTTCTGGAATGAATGAGCTGATGTCGACAGAAGGAGATCCGCCATAGGTGAGGCAATAAGGTATCCTCAACTAAGGCACGAGAGAAAAAAGTAGAGTGACTGACAGACTGACACCAATGATGATGATGAAATGGGGGAGACTGAGTAGCGAACGGACAACTTCCCTTGTTAGAGCATAAATGGCATGGATGACCCAGCAGCGACTGACGCAATATTATGAGGGATAGGGGACAGTGGAACTGGAGGTCATAATGTGCGACACAAGAGAGGGACCAAGCAATGAAGCATGAAGGACTATAGCGGGATAGACTCTATGAAAGCTATGATGGCTCAACTCAGATGCCCTAAACAAGGGTGACTCGATGGTGCTGCCACACAGAAAAGGGATCCAATGGGGACCCTAAAAGCATGAGTACAAGATGGTAGCTCATGAAAAAAGTCGACACGAGCGTGGACAAGTATGGAGGCAACATGATGCCCCCAGTACGAGTGTTGCAAGTGAAGAAATTCAGTTTTGAGGAAGGGTGAAATGGCGCTTCTTGGACAAAATATGTTCTGGTGAAGTATCAAATCACTAAAAAAGCATGGGCTATCTATCTAAATAAAATAAAACATGCGTTAGCAGAAGGAAATGTTAAGGATAATACCTCTTTAGATAGAGTGCATTGCGAGGATTGGGAAGGGGATGGCCTTCGAAGTCCTCTAATAGATACACTCCCTAGCCTAAATCCTTATTGATAATGTAAGGTCCTAGCCATAATGAGTCAAACTTCCCATGATTAAGGACATCATGGGCCTGGTCATATACTAGAACAAGATCACCTTCGTGAAAAGTACGAGGTTGGACTTTTCGGTCATATTGAGCTTTGGTGCATTTCTTAGTCGCCTTAATGGTTTGCAACACAACGCAGCGGTCTTCGGAAGTGCGTTTAAGCATGATAAGCCTTTGTTCTAATGGTTGGGTGTCAGGGAGAAGTTCTACGACGAGATGAAGGGAAGGGATTTCACACTCGATCGGTAAGACTACCTCCTCTCCAAAAACAAGGTGGAAAGGAATGAACCCGGTGGCAGTTTTAACAGAAGTTCTATAGGGCCACAAAGTAGGGAAGAGCATAAGATGCCAGTTGGTTTTGTGCTTATCCACCGTCCGTTGAAGTATGGTTTTAAGAATTTTATTGACTGCTTCAACTTGGCCATTACCTTAGGGGTAATAGGACGAAGAATATTGGTGCTCAAAGCCCAACAGTGAGGATAGATCTTGCTATATATCATCTTCAAAATGTCGGCCATGATCAGAGAGCAATTGTTACGGAACTCTGAATCGAGCAATCACATGGTTAAAGAAAAATAGGGCTACGGTAGATGTTGTGTTGTTAAACGTTGGCATGGCCTCAGCCCATTTAGTGAAATAGTCAACTGCCACAATGATATACTTATGGCTACTAGCTGATGAAGGTTGACACTCCATAAAGTCTATGGCCCACTTGCAGAAGGGGCCAGCAGAGATGACAGGATGAAGGGGAGCTGGAGGGGCTCATGCCTTAGGGGAAAAATGTTGGCAATTGGGGCAGTGTTTTACTGCCTCAATGCAATCACCAAAGAGAAAAGGCCAAAAGTACCTAGCGCGCATAATTTTCTGGGCAGTGTCCAAACCGGAGAGGTGGCCACTGCAAGAACCACTATGACAGGAATTGAGGACTTGTTATGCTTCAGCGTGTGTGAGACAACGACAAAGGAAAGAATATACACCGCGACGACAAAGGTCATTACCGATGAGAAGGTAGCGAGGGGCCTGATGTCAAATACGTCGTCGAGCATCGTGGTCAAGATGGAGGGCAAACTTTTGAGTTCACTAATAAGTGAGTATGTCCCCATACCAGGGGTCATTGGTGGTAATGGAAAATAAGTGCTCATCGGGAAACCTATCATTAATTAGAGGATCCTGCGTACCTATAGGTAGTTCATAAATGAGTTCAACGAGGCCTAAACCTTTCTTACTTTTTGGTGTGACAAATTCAAGATATAATTCCTGGAGGATCACGATCCAACGGGCATACTTCCCACTGATGATTCGATGACTCAATAGGAATTCCATGGGGTTCGAATTAGTCACTACCTTGGTGGAACGCATGAGGATGTAATGACGAAGTTTTTGGACTGAGAACACGACAGCCAGTGCTAATTTCTCTTCATGGGAGTAGGATACAGGGGGTCCTACGAGGTTCTTACTGACATAATAGATAACATGATCAACTCAGTTGTCATCTTCTTGAATAAGGACTCTAGTGACCGAGTGGGTGGAAGCGGAGATATACAGGATGAAATCCCTATCGAAGTCAGGGGGACGAATCAAGGGAGTGGACATGAGAGCATGCTTCATGGAATCAAAATATTTTTGAGCATAGACATCCCATACAAAAGTGATATTGGAGCGGATGAATCTAAGGAACCCATGCATGGTGGTGGCATAGTTAGGTACGAACCGGCGAAGAAAATTAGCTTTTCCTTGGAGGCTTTGTAACTTGCGTACAGTACGGGGGATGGGAAGCTCAAGGATGGCTTGAAATTTTAATGGGTCAAGAGTGATACCATCTTTAGACACAATGAAACCTAAAATATGGCCAGCGGGCACACAAAAGACACACTTCGGTGGGTTAAGGTGGATATTATACTTGCGACATCAGAGAAATATGGTCCGCAGATCGTGAAGGTGTTGCGCCCGATGTTTAGAACGCACAGTAAGGTCGTTTAAATAAGCAAGGATAATATGAGTTAGGTCATGGAAACAGTAAGACATGACCCGCTAAAAAGTGGCTCCTGTGTTTTTAAGGCCAAATGGCATGACTCAATAGGCGAAGGTTCCCCACGGACTAATGGACGTGGTTTTGAGTTGATCAGCACGACGGATAACAAGTTGGTTGTATCCAGAGAAACCATCCATAAAATATAGAACCTCGTGCCCCGCACACTCATCAATGATTTGGTCAATGAATGGTGTGGGGAAGTTGTCTTTAGGACAAGATTTGTTCAGATCGCGAAATTCAGTGCAGACACGAATGGTGCCTTGTTTCTTGAGAACAGGAACTGGATTGGACACCCAAGTGGCGTATTCAATAGGATAGATAAAACTAGCTTGCTTGAGCTTATCGATTTCAGCTTTGACAACTTCTCGTCTGGAAGGATTAATGGGTCTCATCTTTTGATGGATACGATTGGCATCAGGACATGTATTTATATGGTGTTCAACAATGGCAGGATCAAGCCTGGGCATTTCTGAGTAGGACCAGGCGAAAATATCGCGGAATTATTTAAATAGCTTGGTGTAAGCTTCAACCTCTTCCTTGGTGCAATGAGCATCTAAATTGATATTTTCTTCAACCCATGGTTTGTCAAAAATTTCAATTTTAATGGTAGGAGAGATATTGGCCATATTTCCTTCTTCGAAAGCATCAGGTGCAGGAATGGGATTTCTAAACCAATAGATTTCTTTAGGAAGGAATTGTTTAGTTTCCACATCATATTGGTCGTGGGACTGCTACAGGAGGAAGTACGCACGATGGTGCATATCATTCCATGGAAATTCTGGATCGATCAGTGCTTCCATAATGTCTTCATCGAAGTGAAAGATGGGTTGACTAGAGGAAGGGAGGCTACTTTCCATGGTAGAGCTACCTGACTCATCATCATGTGAAGAAAGAAGCACATGCGCAACATCATGGGGAATGACCGAAGAATAAGAAAATAGAGGATCTACCAATGCTTAGCCCAGGGTGATCGCTGGGGGGAGGCCAAGCGGATCACCAGGGGAAGTCTCCATGGGGGCTTCCACCGGGGTTCTTATGGATGATGATAGGTGGAAAAAGGTGGTCGAAGGCTCCGTCATGTTGGCATCGGGAGGAGGGGGGCCAATGAGAGTAGGTAGATCCGAAGCAGAACGCGTGAACAAGGAAAGGGTGTACTTGTCCTTTGGTGCCCCCTTACAGGCTTTGCCCTTCTTACCCGAAACGGTCGCAACGGAAAAAGGTTATGGTTGAGGTGACTAAGGCACTGTTGTAGTGGGGGGAATCAAAGAGGCCGGTTGAACCAAGGTCAAAGAAAGATAAGGTTTGGGGGTAGTGGCTGGCAGATCCAAGAGTTCATGAGTACCATCTGAAGGTAAAGGACCAAGAGAAAGAGGTTCAAGAGGCTAATCAGAGGACATCATGAAAATCTGGTAATCATGGAAACCAGATGGGAGAGGTTGAGTGGCCATCTGACCATCAGGTGGTTGGGTAGCCACAAATCCTTACTGAGGGAAAGGATCAGTAAGCACAGTCGTTTGACTAGGTGTAGGGCTAGGAGGAATGGAAGGAATGGCTTGTTGTCCTCTCAAAGTTTCTTGAGACTCTCATAGTTGTCACATCTGTGGTAGAAGAGGACAATCATGTGTATAATGACCATAAACACCACAACAAGAACCTCGCTTGTTCGTACGAAGAGGCCTATCCTGCTTGGGTTGAGTAGTATTAGGAGCATTACCTTGATTAGGTCCAGGATTACTAGGGGTAGCTTGATTTTGAGTGCCTTTCCTCTTCCTTTTTGAGGGAGGAGGATTAGTCGCACCCTGATGTGCATACACTTGTCCCTGAGGGGGTGGTATTTGTTGTTGCGGGGTTTGAGAAGGCAAGGGAGGAGGAGGTGCTAATGTTGTAGGAGCTGGAGCACCAGGCTGTGGATATGGATAATAAGGAGGTTGGGTAGCAGTGTGGTAAACAAGAGGTTGGGCAAAAGGAGGAGGCATGTCATATCCTAGATACGTGTTACCGGGAGGGGGAAAAGTGCCGGAGGAGCTGGCCCCTCCCTGAGAGAAACCATAACCCATGGGAGGTTGAGCATACAAATTAAAGAGAGCTTCAATGATACCGTCGGCGATGTGATATGCCCCCAGTGCATTGGCACAACCAGGTCTGGGAAGATCAGGTAGGATGGTATAAACATAACCTGACTGAGCGTACATCAGGTCATATTTTAATGAAATTTGGAGAGTGGCTTCTTCGGTTTGAGGAAATTGCAATGCGACATCTTTCCCGATAGGCGGCAAGAGAGTCCTAAGGAACCAGTCCATGTAGACACGGTCTTCGAAAGTAGGTACTCGACATAGGCTCCTTCTTCTCCACCATTCCTGAACATGTTCGGATAGGCGGGTCACAGATGATTGATAGAAAGAGGTCAAGAGCTCAGTACCAGTGTCGTAACGAAGGGGAAGCTGGAAATAACACAAAAAATCTCGGGACAGAGTTGCAAAGGTGGTATGAGAGGAAGGGGCCTGATCAACATACCACTTAGAAGCTTCACCTGTAAGCGTTTGTTGGAACAATTGAAGACGAACAGAGTCATCGGTAATGGAATTAGATGAACACCACATGTGGAAAGATCGAATATGATTTGAAGGATCTTCTCCAGCAAGACCTTCAAAATTTGGGATGTTTGAAGGGAGCTTGGTTGGCATAGCATGTCACTTAGCATCATGGTGTATAGGGTCGTTTATCAACTGGTCAAAATCGGGGAGGCTGAGACCTGCCATGAAAAGGAGCAAGGGTGCAGTTGGGATAGTGTCCATTGCGGTCCCACTAGTGGTATTCCTGGCGGGAGGGCCGGGGTTACCACTAGTGTTAGGTCCTGCACCAGACATGGTGAAGGTGATAGAAGGAGAACTGAAGGCAGAATGGGACGGGGAACCCAAAGGACTAGAAGAAGAGCTGGAGTACGGACTCAGTTGAGGGCTAACTCGAATCCTCTACGGAGGAGTAAGTATCCTTACTGGAAACTGAGGATGAAGGCCAAGAAGTCTTCGGGATGAATACCTTGGTGGTGCAATGGTGACGACACAAACACGGCACAAACGAAAAAGAGACCGACAAGGGCAAGGAGGTGAACGATCAACCAATTACAATGTCGAAACAAGGGCAGAGAGGTGCAGGATCAATTGATTTCAATGTTTTAGAGTCTTTGCTTTACAGTGTTAACCGATCCCTTTTTCACTTAGGGTTTATGTAAAAGTGTGTAAATTTTAATTTTTAAACCCAAACGTTTGTAGAGAAAAAGAAAAAGTGTGTTTTATAGCTGTAAATAAACCTACAAATGTCAGTATATATGCATGTAAAACAGAACATAAACAACTGATAATGCACTATTCTAAACCCAAGGAGGCGGGTCTCTCAACAACTAGTCTATAGGTGAGTAAAAAACTAATTTAAACACACTAAAAAAGGCTAATAGATCTAGGGTCAAGAGGGACAGAGATCTAAAAGACAAAATCTGCTAGAAAGTGGTGCAGAAAACAGCAACAAATCAGAGGAAAATTGTTGTAAAAAGAGGTGGCGAAAGGCTATCTCCAGGAGGGAAGCAGAGTGCACCCTAAAGGAAAAACCAAAAAAATCTAAAAAAGGAGATTTGGATGGATAACAAGTTGATTTGAAGTGGATCTGAAAATGAGGTATCAGATCTGAAAAAAAAGGCTAAAGACTCTGAAATTTCAGACAACCTGCAACAACAAACACTCTTCCACAAAAAGTGGAGGGTACTAAATCCCTAAAGGGCTAGGTTCCCACTTAATTGGGCGAACCAGAACAAGTACAGGTCCAAAACGGGCGGAGACAGAGGACAGACAACCCTGAACAGAGGCTCAGCAAAACCCAAAAAACTTTCAGAAAAAATTTCTGCGGAAAGTCCATGTCGCAGTTTTTGACCTGTTTTCAGCAGAGGTCGCACATTTTGGGCTGTAAAGTGTGCCCTGGAGGTCTAGGTCGCAGGTTTTGGGTAGAAAAGTGTGACTTGCACTTATGGCACTCTCGACGGCAGGTTTCAGAAAAATTAGTCGTCTTAGTTGCGGTTGATGTCTGTCACCTGCGCAATGGGTCTGAAAACACGCGGAAGTTAGAATTTTTATCGTTTTAGGGTTTTATGGGTTAAAAACAACATCAAGAATAAGCAAAACAAGGGGCTTAAGAGAAATCATAGGGTTTGAAGCAGCTGGATATGCGACGATCAGAAAAACAGCGGTCATAATGGTAAACCTGTGTGGAGTTTCCAGTTGTCAGTATGAATCTTGATTCGAGGTGTACGAAAAAAGACCACTTTAGCTGCGCATAACAAACAGCCCTAACAACATAAATGACTGCTAATATCTTCAGATCTGTAGTTAGATGATCAAGACAAATGCTGAAAAAATCTAGATCTATGCATTAGAAGACATTAAACAGTAGAAAAATAAGATTTACTCCATAGATCCAATAGACAAGACAAGAATATATCCAATGAAATTTTTATTAATGGCACCTGGGAGGAAAACACAAGAGGGTGTTCCCTGTTCTCCTCAATTGGATGGGTTCTTGTAAGTCCTCAGCACTTCATATTTAGAATTCATTTCTCTTTATGGTGTAGAAAACCCAGACAAAAATGGAAAAATATGGCTATGATAATGGATCAATAGCCTAACCAAGAGTTGACATCCAAAGTGATCTTTAGGCAACAAAAGGTGACAAATGAATGGGAAAACACTTCTATTTATAACAAAATATTGAGTTAGTCTAGAGATTGGTGCATAATTAAAATATTATTAACCAAATCTAGATCCAACTTTTATATAATATTTTATTATATTTGTTGGAGGGAAAAAGAATTTGACTTGAATCAAATCCCCTTATTTGTAAATAATAAATAAATAAATGGTTTATTTATCATTTTAAGGATGTGATTAAGTAATAATAAATAAATAAATGATTTATTTATCATTTTAAGGATATGGTTGAGTAATAATCAAATAAATAGTGATTTATTTAATTATTTAAGGGTGAATTAGTCATATTTAACAAAGAATATTATTTAAATAAGATTTAAACAATTATTCTTTAGAAAATAATAAGATAAATAATGATTTATATAATTAATTTCTTTGTTTTGGGTTAAATATAACCATAAATATTAATTAAACTAGTGTTTAACTAATTATTTTTTGAGGAAATTCAAACAAATATATATTTATTTAATATTTCCTTATGGGGTTTCCTGTTTAGACCACAAACAACTTAATAAAAGTGATTTACTAAGTTATTTTCATAGTGAATGCGATTTTACTTGGGGTAAAATTGGTCTTACTTGGTGTACTTGGGTCCATCTAATAACAATGGATTAGATGACCAAAAAATGGTGTAACAAGTTTGATCTGTTATGGCTCTGATACCATGTGAAAATTTCTGAATATAGAAACCCTATTGCAGTATCTTTATTTACTTCTCCTACTTGTTTGATTTAATTAACAAGTTATTTTCTGAAATATTTAGTAAAATATCAAATTAAACACAACTACAACCTACACATATATACAGATCATTTACTAAATCATAACACACACATGACAAAGGACACAATATTTTTTTGAAAATATCCCTGAAAAAAACCAATGCGGGAAAACCGATGTAGCATCTCTTAGAGGGTTTGTTTATTAAGCAGAATGTTTGAATACAATCAAGGGCACTAGCAGTGGTTTTCCCAATAGAGAATTTGTGGAAAATGTACCCCTATCACTCAGAGACATAAAATATGGTTGATTCAACTTAGGCTTCACACCTTCTAAGTCACTGAATACGAGCCCTTTCTGGACCACTAGAAATCCCAGCACTGCGTTAACTTTTTGTAGCTGCTAGAGCCTCTATGCAGCCTCTACGCAACAAAGGCTGCTCTTGTGTCACCCCTTTGGGCTCAGCGTTGCCTCTTTATCACCCTGAAGGGCCTACGTCAACATCTTGTTGCCTCTATGTGAGCCTGGTTAGGTTGTGTCCCTCCTACTGGGTCTTGCACTGCCTGGTACTGATCTACCTCTCTACCTATGTATTATCTGCCTCGGATCTGAATATCCCTTGCCGATCTGCCCCTCACCAACATTTCAAGCTCACTCGAAAATTCTCAGCAAACCGCGCCCCAGAATTTCAACTTAGCTCAAGTGTTACCACTTTGTGTGTCTTCTCCAACTGACCCCAAGCCTTCCTTTAATACTTTTCTCATTGAAAATTCAACGGTCGTGATCTAATCTCTAATCAACAATTAATATTAGAAAATACTTGATCCACGTCACTTAGAACATTCTCACCCACATGTTTTAATTAATTCACTTTAATTATTTAATTTCCCTAAGTTAGACTTCGGGTTTCCATTAAAATAATTAATTATTTGAATAACTTTCACACCTGGTGGAATTTCTCCAAACGATTTATGGGTCTTGGAGATCTCATGTATCCTAGCCCTCCACAAATTTTTGGGGCTGGAGCACATATGATGCTACCCAAAAGCTCAACAAGGTATACATTTATAAATTGTCTAATGACCCTTGGTTTCCATATTCCAAGTAGTCTCTTGGACTCCAATGATTATTCATGTTCCACACCAACCCTTAGAGGATTAGGTATCCAAAAGTCATCATAGGGTTGTCGGCTAGAAAATTGCATCAATGGAGAAAAAAAAAATCGTAGGGTTATTGTTGGAACATGGTTCCCTAACCTAAATTTTGTCCAATTTTGTAATATTTTTGTAATATCTAGTCTAGCGCATGGGGTTTGGGGTGGGTCAAAACTCCCAATGAATTGTCATGGGTCAAAAGGGTAGACCAAGTGTCTGCAAACTATGGTTTGTGGACCATAGGATAGCGCAGGCTAGCATGATATAAATAGATGGATAAACCGAGTCTAGAGAGGCTAAGAAGTGACTAATGTGGATACAAACTTGTGGAACTTTTGTCGATTGTCTGGGTAAGGGGTCTTGTTGGCTGTGTTCATAGAGACCCTGAGTCTTGTTGTGTGCGAACCCTACTGGCTGTGTGTGCGGGCTAGTAGATAGTCTGTAAGCTGGATCTGGATGTTAATGAATGAGAAGATTGTTTGGGATATTGAATTGTTCCATGTTATGATTATTGGCTGCTCTCTTTGTTATTTATGTCTATCTACTGCATATTGATGATTGTTGATATGCACATAGATGTGATACTGTATAAGATGATAAATGCATAGATCTGGTTAGGTTTGGATGTTTTGCTTCTGTTAATCTACTATTGCATAATTTATGAGCTCTGCTAAAGATATTCCACCGATACACAGTTAAGGGTTGTTGTGTTAGGGTTCCTCTGATGCAGGTCTGATTGATCTGAAAGGAGCCCCTTCAATTAACTCACTCTCTCTCAGGGTGCGGAAACCTAGTTCCAACACCCTCCCATACTACTTCGGGTGAGACCTTGACTTACGCAAGCAAGCCATTGCCGAAAGGGCCAGTAGTATAAGGGTTTGTTGGCAAACCTTAAAACCGAACCTGGTTCAGGATCCCTAAAGCCAAAAAATGGTTTCGTTTCCAGGACTGGGAGAATTTTGAGAGAGGTATTGGGTATTGCCATGGGGTCATTGGCAGCCATTAAAACTTGAGTTAGAGGACTGGTTCGAAAGATAATTCAGGAATTTTCCCTAAAAAAATAGGACTGAAAAGTTGTCCGTGGAAGAGTGTAAAAATAGATATATTTTTATGGAAGTACATGAAATATTCTTTGTAGCCTTCGTGCACGAGTTACAAGAGTGGCTAGCTTGATTAGCGAAATTCCAGACTTGCTGGAAGCACGATCAAGTCTCACAGTGGACCCCCGAGTTGATCCAGCAATTTGAAAATACTAATAATAAGATTACCAAAACTGTGGATCAATGGGTTGATAGTGTATTGGGCGTATTCGTGAAAGAATTTGCTATTGATCAATTTGTGTTGTATTCGGAAGCAAAACGAAGGTTCTTTAAAGGATTTAGAGGTAAGTTCCTAAAACCTTGTCATTTTTTATTAAGATGCTATTGAGTGAAAAGGGTGTCTTGTGTGGCCACACCGAGTGAATTACTTCCAATCAAAGTGAGAGCATGACACGAAGTGGTAAATATTACCGGGTTAATCAAGAAGGAAACAGATCGATATATTGTCCCTTGAGGGAATCATCTGATCTTAACCAAAGAGAGGTTGTGCAAGGTGGAACCAGCCCCCCGACCACACCTGCATCGAACCCCCACAAGGGTAATAACTCTCCTACACCTCCTTCGCCACCTCTAAAGGACAACATGGCTACACATATGAAGTTTCCAACCTTTAAGAGCGTAGGGGATGAGGACATGGATCGATTCTGGTTTGTAGCCGATTTTGTATGGACTGAGCATAATGTTAACAATGATGCTATCAAGTGAGCGCAGCTATCCATAGCCTTCGAGTGGAGGGCCCTGGATTGGTTTATGGGATACATTGGTCAACACGTGAACGCATCCATGTAAGATATTAAGAATGCCCTAAAGCAACAATTCTGGAAGCCTAATTCATACGCTCAATGTGTAGTCGAACTAAAAGACAATAATCAGGGACCTACGGAGTCCGTCTTGGAAGCTGACCAATGGCTAAAAAAGGTTATCATCGATGGGGGATTTGTCTACAAAGATAAACAGCACAAAGAATGGTTTATCGCTATGTTGTTACCACACTTGTGTGGGCCCATGGGACAACAAAAGATCGGCTCCCAAGAGGAATCTCTAGAGATAGACATGAAATTATAAGCTGCACCAAAGGATGATACGCAGTTCGCAGCCCTACAGATCTAGAACCAGCTTGAGGCAATGCACTTAGAAATCCATAGCTTGCGAAATGATCGCAGTAAGGAAGCCAGCCTAGACGTCTGGTGCATACGTTGTAAGGTACCAGGTCATACTAAGGATTAATGCCCCTTGTTATCAAACTACATGTAGGCTGGGGGACAAGCCCTCTGCGACCTAGGGAAATGTTTGGCCCTAGCAGTTCCATGCTATGGTGTGTTAATTTTTGGGTGGCAGGAAGAAATGATACAAATCACTACCCACAGTTAGGTGCTTATGTTCCAGAATTTAAACAACAATGGTGGAGATTATGCTCGTTTGTGGTTCATGACGAGAAAAATTGTTGAACCTTCGACCTCATGGTAGATAGGAGAAATTTATACAGGGTGCAGGTAGACCCCTCATCACCACTGTCTCCTTCAGGATGGGGATCCCCTGCAAGAGGAAGAGGAGGAGGGAGAGGGGGAAGTGTTCGTTGGGGACCCGGATAGCTGATATGTTACAACTGTGGCGACGTAGGACATTTTGCACTAGATTTCCCGAACCTGACACGCTAGTCTTGCAGATATTGTCAGCAGTTCGATCACGTCATTGAGGACAGCCCAATAATAATAGTGAAAATTCAAGAGAAGCAACAGACACCTACGCAGAATGTGAAAAGGGTTAAGGCAGAACCATGGGACGATGGGCCATGCATCAATGTGATTATGCGCAGCACCATTTCCACTAGAGGAGCATAAGATAAGGTTGAAACTGAATCGTTAATCTGGAAGGTTGAGGATAGAGCGGAAGGTTTAGACCTGAAAGGGAAAAAAAAACCTTCATCGAAGCTCATAGGGAGATGACCAAAAGTGCAACACCTACTTCTACGGGTGTGATGGTTCCACAGGAAGACGAAGTAGTTAAACCATTCCTCTAAGTGTGTATGAAGCTATTGCGCAACCAGAAGGCTGTAGAAAATCTCCAAGCCCTAATAGACAACTGCGCAGAAAAAATTTCTCTACAGCCCGAGGTTAAAACCTTGAACAAGATATACAAAAACAAGAAAAGGACAGGACGAGAAATGTGCATGAATGCGCAGATTGGGGATTATGAAATGGACCAAGTTATCCTTGACTTGGGCTCAAATGCTAACATCCTACCCAAGCAAACATAGAAATGGATGGGAGAACCTACATTGGAATAGTCGATTATTCAACTACAAATGGCTAATTAGCAGAATATTATCCCGTTAGGAATACTGACGAAGGTGATGGTAGATATTGCAGGTGTTAAATTTTACGTTGATTTTCAGGTAATCCAGATAGTAGATGACGGGGACCCTTATCCTATGCTCTTGGGTCTGGATTGAGCTACTGACATGGGAGGTATCATTAATCTAAAAAGGAGGAGCATGATATTTGAAAATTAAGGCACAAGGTTGATAGTCCCGTTGGACTCAGCATAAGGAGAGCGGTACATTGAATCAATACGGGAGGAAGAATATTTCGATCACATATACAAACTGACCACCCGGGACGACGAATAGATCAGCCCCATAGCTAACGGCGTGTTCTGTTGGGAAAAATATAGCGAGTGCTTATCCGATTCAGACAGAGAGATAGAAAACTGGAAAAATTGGTTGCACGATGTGTCTACACTTAGGTGTCTTAATATCACAGAGATCTTCTGATGTATTTCTTCAAAGGTAAGAGAACTACCCCACTTTGATGGCTCTGGTAATGTTGAAAATTTCCTTGAATCAATAGAAGCAAACGTTCCTGAGGAACAGAGATTTTGGGCCCTAGACTTAGTCATGCACACAACACCTGCACGTTGGTGGGAAACTCATAAAGGAGCTTTCTGGGACTAGGGGGAATGCTGAAGGATGATGTCCTTATGATTCCACATACCAATTAGACCATCAATAGAGCTCTTCTCGGGGCAAGGGGATTCGTGCAGGCACGTGGCTCTCTAGCTAGAAGTATGGAATGAAGGCACAGGGAATGAATGGGTCCACATATTTATTCACACATTAGGACCAATCCCTACCTCCTCGTATTTAGATGTAGAACTGCATCAACGTACTAGGCATTGGAGTGCAATGGCTGAGGACTTTTTCATGACGTTTGGACTAATGGGAGGCACCAAGAAACTTGATGAAGCCCTATAGGATATAGATGCTTTGGTCTTTAGTAAGTCCCGCCCTGAGCAGGAATGTGTTGTGTCAACTTGGGATACGTAGCTACAGGATATCACAAACTGTAGAAATATGCCAATAGAATTTTGCGATGAAGATCCTCAGAATATTCTAATTGAAGAGTCGGAAAGAGAAAAAGTTGTCGCAGGCCCTTTGTTGTAAGCAGCTGATGTCACCAAACTTCTGAAATTAAAGGAAATCAATATTGGCACGGAAGAGCAACCCAAGATGCCCAAGATTGGGGATTACTGGGACGATGGCATGGTAGGAAAGGTCGCAGAGCTGCTAAACGAATATCAGGATCTGTTCCCAACCAAGTTATCTAAACTTAAGGGGATTGTAGGGGACATGGAAGTTATGAGGATTATGTTGAAGCCTGATGCGCAATCGGTCAAACAAAGGCCTTATTTCCTAAACCTGAAGTACAAAAAAAAATTCAAGGAGGAAATCAAGAAAATGGTGGCCGTAGGTATCATTGAACCCGTAGAACTGTCAGATTGGGTAAGTCCCATGGTGATCCAGGAAAAAATACTAAAGGAGAGATAAGGATCTATGTCGACCTATGCAAGTTAAATGACGCCTGCGTACATGATACGTTCCCCACTCCATTATCCGATGAAATCCTAGATAATGTGGGGGGTCAGGAAGCTTACTCATTTACTGATGGGTTTTCGAGGTACCATCATATACGCATCACACCTGAAGATCGCAGCAAGACAATTTTGGCGACAGAGTGGGGCTCCTTTCAGTACACTGTCATGCCCTTTGTATTGAAGAATTACCCTGCCATCTTTTCACGTGTTGTTGTATCCATATTCAAACAATTCATTCACAAGTTCCTAGAAGTCTATTTTGACAACTGGATGGTGATTGGATTAGTAAAGAACCATGTGTCGAATCTGCGCATGATGTTGGACGCCTACAAGAAACACCAGATTTCGCTCAACAATAATAAATGCATATTCTGTGTCCCGTTTTGGATTCTATTAGGACATGTAGTATGTCAGCAGGGACTCATGGTTGACCCAGCCAAGATCGCAATTATCATCAACTTGGTAGTTAAAACCACTAAAAAGCAGTTGTGCACCATCCTTGGTCATACAGATTACTACAGAAAATTCATACAAGGATACACTTTGATCAATGCTCCGATGGAAAAATTGTTGAAAAGGGATGTGTCATTCTTCTGGGATGATGAATTCCAGAAAAGCTTCGAGCTACTTAAAGAAAATATGGTGACTGCGCCTATCCTTCCCCGATTGGGAAAATATTTTCCATGTCCACGTAGATGCATTAGGAATCGCCTTAGGAGATATCTTGGCACAGCCTAGAGATGGGGATATTGATCACCCTATGGCCTTCGTGAGCAGAAATATTTCAAACACAGAACATAACTATTCTGCTACGAAGCGAGAGGGGCTGGAAATGGTATATTCCCTACAAAATTGCAGGCATTATTTACTCAGAGGGCACTTCAATATGTTCACACACCACTCGGCTTTGAAATACCTAGTTAATAAGCCTGTGTTGGGGGGGAAAATATGTCAGTTTCTGCTACTACTTCAAGCATATGATTTCAAAATCATTGTGAAACCAGGGAGGTTGAAAGTCGGACCTGATCATTTGTCTAGGATCGATAATGGGGAAGAGTTGAATAACTTGGACGATGGGTTGCCTGATGCGTAGCTGTTTGCGGTCAAGGTAATTGATGAGCACTTTGTCGATATCATCCACTTCTTGACCACAGGGAAGGCCCCCGACAGCTATTCAGTACCTCAGTAAAAGGAACTGGTTTCCCGCACAGCTGGCTTCACTATCATTGCAGGAAAACTCTACAAGTTGGGGGCAGATGAAGTACAGTGGAGGTACGTCCTTGAACACAAAATACCGGCTATCCTAGCTAAAGCCCACGGAGGAATTGCAGCGGGAATTATGCAGGTAAATATACTGTGCAGAAGATATTAAGGGTCGAGCTCTGGTGGCCCACACTACACACGGATGCTCATACGTATTGTCGGGCCTGCGATGCATGCCAAAAAACCGGGAATCCCTCACGACGGGATGAGATGCCTCTGCAACCACAGATGGCCCTACAAGCATTCGAAAAATGGGCCATCGACTTTCTATGCCCCATTAATCCTCCAGGAAAGAAGACCGGTGCTCAGTATATCATTACTACCACAGATTATGTTACTAGGTGGGCAGAAGCCAAAGTTGTCAAGGATTGTATTGCGGACACGGCGCCGCACTTCATTTTTGAAAATATCGTGACCGAGTTTGGGTGCCCAAGTATCCTGATGAGTGATAGAGGTACACATTTCATTAATGAAACTATCAAGGCTTTGACCGAGGAATTCCAGATTCACCATGTGAAGAGTACCCCATATCATCCACAAACGAATAGGACCGTAGAAGAATTTAATAAAATTTTGGAACATGCGCTCACCAAGGCCTATAATGCACAACAGAGTGACTGGGACGTGTGCATCCCCTCTGTACTCTAGACCTATAGGACTACATGTAAGAATATCACGGGGAAGACACCCTTCAGAATGGTCTATGGGAAGGAGGTTATCCTGCCTATGGAATACATCGTTCCCAACTTGCGCATCTCGGCCTTCACAAATATGGCGGATCTGGACAACATGGAGGAATGCTTGGTACAGCTGGTGGCCTTAGAAGAGGACCGGTTCATTGCTCAATTCCACCAACAGGTTCAGAAGGCACGGGAAAAATCCTAGCATGATCATCATATTCTGTAGAAGGTCTTTTTGGAGGAAGAATTGGTACTACTTTATGATAGCCAGTTCACGAGACACCCTAAGAAGTTCTGACAGCACTGGTTAGTTCTGTATATCGTCAAGGAAATTACCAATGGTGGTGTCGTCAGATTGGCCACGTTGCGCAGTGATCCTCTACCAGGATATGTTAATGGGAGTCAGTTGAAGCTCTATAGGGACTCCTCGATGCCGATCAAATGACTATATGGACGGAGTAGCTGTATAATGGATAATGCGCGCACATGGTCATGGATGTGCAGGGATGGTGTGAAGGACTGGAGGTGCGGGTGGGTGCGATACAAGTGTAGGAGTTGTTCGCAGTGGAACAAATAGCCGTTGAAACGAAGCAGGAGCATGAAAAATCGCACCTCTCGTTCGACGAAGCGGGTAAATGGAAATTAATATGGTGATTTACGATGGTGTTTTACCATTCCCATAATAATGAAATGCATTTAAGGCTAAACATTTCATTTTTCCCTCTACAAGGCTTTAAGATGAGCATTGTTAGTTCCGTGGGATTGAAATACTGTATGAATTTCTTGTGCCTCTTCGATAAATATCATCTCGTCTGTCTACTTGTCGTTCTCATGACTGAGCGAGTGACGCCGTCTGACAGTAGCAACGCCGAGTTTGTATTCCAAGAAAGGATGACTGCTACAAACCCTAATGAGCGCTCGCTTACAACAACGTCCAAGGACATAAGATCTGATGAGGTCTGGGAAGTAACCCCTGAAGCAGAGGAAATCATGTCGACCCTGGAAAAGCGAAAGGGAAAAGAAACGGTAAAACAGGTAGAATGGGCTGGTGGGAAGCCTCATACTTCCCCTTGGATTATGCGCTCCCCTCGGAAAGTGCCTAAGAGGCGATCACCTGCTGCATCCCTGAACCTAATGGCGCTCACAGTAGAAGGCCTGCAGGAGACTCCATTGACTTGGTTACCACCTTATGTTCGGCCATGCAGAATAGCAGCATGCATGCCTAATGTGGATATCATCCGCGCCTATCTTCATATGCCTCTGGTCCCAGAAGAAGTGCCCCAACTGGGAGGAAAGTACGGCCACCTCCCCCATATAAAATTTGATGACCATGACCTGGGGAACCTGGATGCTTTCCCTTTGTTAGCCCCACACTTGTACCTGGAACAGGTCGTTGAAGACGGTGTGCTAAAGGTAGAACCAATGGTTTGGGTCAAGGGATTAGCCAGAGCGGGCATCATAAACTTGTTGCGCCTCCCCCACTTTGGTCGATACAACATAACTAGCCTAGTTGTTCACTAGCTGCTGGAACTCATTCATGATGGTTGTTTGTGGCTCCAGGGCCGCATACCGATTGATGATGCTCTCTTTCACTGAATTACTGGCCTTCCTATGCACGAACCCGTTCCTAGGGAAGGTACTCGCAAGAAATTTGAGCACAATATTGCTAAAGAATTCCGGAAAATGTACCATGTCACCTGCAACAAGCAGGGCTTTCAGATTGATACAATCAGTGATCTAGGGACACGCATGGGTGCCCTACTTCTCGCCTGCAAGTTGATGTGAAAATGCGAGGAAATGGTTGCCCCTACCCATGTAATTCAAATAGCTGGCCAATGCAAAAAGGGAGTCTGTTTTAATTAGTCCCAGTACCTGGTTGAGGAATTTCTCGACATTGTGCGTGAGGCTCAGGATCAAGGAAAAGCTTTCTACTACTCATGGTTAATTATGTTAATCATCTTAGTTGCATGGGGACTCCATAAGAAGTGATCTTCCCCCCTCTTGAGTCTGGCATGTGCGAGGGGGTGCGGTTTTCCAACCTATGGGAATCAAAGGACCCCAAGTGGGTTGAGGAGAATAAGTCCTTTTGGATACTCTACGATGGGGGTATATCTGCGTCCATTGATTCCCATCCGCGCCTGACCCCAACAATTTACAACAATTATAAGCATATTGCGGCATTTCAAGTGACCATACACAATGTGCAAATCTGGGCCCGAAAAGATCGCCCCTAGCATAACGTCCCATATATGACCACCAAGGCAGAGATTGAACGGATAATTTCCACTTCGCCGCCAGAGTGGAAGGTCGCCACCCAGCTAACCGACCCAGACACAACAGGCACATCTGGCCACAACTCAGTGTCAAAATCTACCACTCCACCCGGCCCAATAACGAAGTTGACAATTCTTGCCTATACGCAGCAGGGGATCCCCAAAAGGACTGCCGCGGAGCCAGAACCAGACTCCCCGCCGGATCAAAACATAAACAATATTGATGACGCTAGTACGTCTGTCTTGCATAGTCTCAAGCGTCACCGCAGGCTATCTCAAGGGCCAAGAAATAAGCGTAAGGAAAATAAGACCAGCACCAACACAGAGGTTACTTTGATGGAGGATGACCATGACCAGATTGTCGATGTTGTCACCACTGCATCTTCCGATTGATGGACTACTTGGGAAGAACAGCACAAGGCCACTGTAGAAGTATTGCAAGTAGAGCTACAGGCCCTCCATCTCAAAGTGGACACCCTTGAAGCGAGTGTAGATCAAGCGAGGCAGAATCAAGTGAGCATGGATCAAGCGAGGCAGAATCAAGTGAGCATGGATCAAGTGAGGTAGACTCACATGGGCCAGCGAGTCTCCATTACAACCCTGGAGACCATTGCAGACAGTCGAATCTGCCCTCTCCCCGGTGCTACTTTTATAATGGAACCCGGCAAACTATGCACCCAAGTCTAGGCATGCTCGTCCGTCGACCTTGACGTTGGTCGCCTGACAGGTGTGCAGCTGCATGAGCTATTTACCGTTGTCACTAGCGAACTTCAACACCGCAAACTCCGCGCATAGCAGCACCTCAACGAGAACGAGTGGGCTATTATGAATCAAGCTACCGAAGCCACCCAAGTCCAGGCCACACACGTCGCCACCATCGCACAACAAGCTACCTTAGAGCAGCTGATAAACCAGCTTTGTGAAGAAATTCCAGAAGTAATTCTTACCTCTGTTGAGCCGCAAGCCAAGGTCAAAGGATTGGTCACTGCCTTGAAAGCGTCTCGGACCGAGGTACAAGTTTTCAGGGCCGACTTCTAACTTCAGAACGCATCATTGCAGGCCAAGCTCCAACTTGAGACCCCTCCGGAAGTACGCGCCAAGCAAGTCGCATTAATCACAGAAGCCACGACCATTTACACGACACAAATCAGTCAGGGCATCACTCTCTTTGAAGCTGCTATGGAAATATGGCCCCAGGTACAGCACGGCCCTCTCCTCTGCCAAATCGATTAGGATTTGCATCAGAAGGAACAAGACTTTTAGCAGATGGAAGCTACGATGGCCACCCTTTTTCCAGCCCAATGATTAGCCCATCTTCAAACTAGCCATGCGCTTCACAGTGAAATTATGGGGCTTTGGCGCAAGAAGCAGCTACTCAAACACCATCTGACACCCTGGTCGGATGAAGCCCTCAACCTTTCGCAGGACTTAGAAGGGGCGGTGCAACAGTTAAACCATACTTTAGACAGTGTTACCGCTACGACGAAAGGGCCGACTTTGCAGAAACTGGTAGACATCGTGCAGACTGTCGTTGCGCAAAGCCTTCGTGTTTTGCCTCTATTCACTACCATGATTGAGCAGCTCAAGGACAGGATGAAGACCCCGCTAGTGCTGTGACTCGGAACAAGTCACAAGATTGTGTTGGGGAATCGTTGGAACGGGGTTCCCTAACCAAAATTTTGTCCAGTTTTGTAATATTTTGTAATATCTAGTCTAGCGCAGGGAGTTTGGGGTGGGTCAAAACCCCTAATGAATTGTAATGGGTAAAAAGGGTACACCAAGGGTCCGCAAACCACAATTTGAGGACCATAGGATAGCACAGGCTAGCATGATATAAATAGATGGATAAACCAAGTCTCAAGAGACTAAGAAGTGACTAAGTTGCATACAAACTTGTGGATATTTTATCGATTTTCTAGGTAAGGGCTCCTACTAGCTGTGTGCGCAGAGACCCTGAGTCCTGTTGTGTGCAGACCCCATTGGCTGTGTGCGCGGGCTAGTAGATAGAGTTTGTAAGTTGGATGTAGATGTTAATGAATGAGAATACTATTTGGGATACTGAAGTGTTATGTGTTATGATTATTGGTTGTGCTATGTGTTATTTATGTAAGTCTACTACATACTAATGATTGTTGACGTGCACTTATATGCGGTATTGTATAAGACTATAAATGCATAGATCTGGTTAGGTTTAGATGTTTTTCTTCTGTTAATGTACTATTGCATGATTTATGAGCTCCGCTGAAGATATTCCACTGATACACAGTTAAGGGTTGTTGTATTAGGGTTCCTCCGGCGCAGGTCTAATTGATCTGAAAGGACCCCCTTCAATTAACTCTCTCTCTCTCTCAGGGTGCGGAAACCTGGTTCCAGCACCCTCCCATACTACTTAGGGTGAGACCTTGGCCTGCGCAAGCATGCCATTGCCGAAACAGCTAGTAGTATAGGGGTTTTTTGGCAAACCTTAAAACCGAACCTGAGTCATGACCCCTAAAGCCAAAAATTACCCAAACTTGTGGGTGGGTAATGATCATCTTACTATCGTTGTCTCTAACACTATTATGAGATTCAAACTTGGGTGATAGCATTTTTTACCATCAGTGTCTTCAAAAATTATGATTTATTTTACCTTGGGTGATGAGAGGGAATTTGGTAGGGGAAATAATATTTTTAGATGAACTACCATGCACGCTTGCATTGTGTCACAGATTATTTAGTAGGTCTTGGTAATTTTTCATTGTAGGTGATGTGAAATTTTCAAAACTGAAATCTTATTGCAGCAACTAGTATTATTTCTTCTAACTGATAAATTAATTATTCAATTTATTGTTACGGAAACATCAAAATAAACACATTGCAATCTTCATAAATAAAAACTACGGAAATAATCGTGTAGGAAATTGAGAAAATACTAGCACACAAAATTTGACACCGTTATTTTTGGATAAAAGTCCCTTGAAAAACCCAACTTGGGAACACCGGTGAAGCAATGAGGGTTTTTATTATCATGCAACAATGAAAATTTGAGTACAATCTATGGATGCCCAACTAGCTATACAATCAGCAAGTATCTGATAGAAATATTAGAGAGAAAAATTCTCACACCACCAGCAATCTCGGCATTGGATTTTGCAAAAATATGGCCTTCAAAACACCAGCGTGAGCCCTTCTGCACTGCCTTTGCGTTGTATCTCACATGTGTGGCTCAATTTTTCCTCTAATAAATCCATCTAGCCTGCCGCTGCTGCTGGAAGTGACTTTCCGGCCCACTAGAAAACTTTCCCGACCTCTGGAAACTTAATCGGACTCTGCCTTAGCTAAATAAAATTTTTTTATGTCATCCTCTGTGTTTCCTCTGCGTGGATCACTTTTGTCACTTTTTCTTACCTCTCCGGATCTCGAAATATTCCTCCATATCACTGCCCATGCCCTTCACTATCTTTGTTTCCTCATTGAAGCTCGAACTCTCCAGCGACCGACTGCTGCTACTTTAGAAAATTGAATTCTCCAAGTGTCTCTAGTGCATCCTCCATCACCTCATCGATCCTTCTTATTTCTTCCTGTTGGAACTCCAACGGCCAAGATTAAATATTAATCGATAGCTTAGATCATTTCTGAATTGATCAGTGTGAGCTTCTAGATAATTATCACATTGACTTAATTAATTATGATTAATTAACCATTTTTCCTAAGTTTATACTTAGGAAACATTAAAAAATTATTTAATAATTTAATTAAGTCATCTCTAGGTGGAATTTCTAGAAACGATTTATGGGTTTTGGAGATCTCATATATTCCAGCCTCTCCAAAAAATCGTGGCTAGAACAAATTTGATGCTAGAAAAATCAACAATCCTTCTTAGCGAGGAATGTGTTCTAGTGCTACAGACTCTGTCACAACACCATGTCTCTATACCATCCTCTATCACGTTGTTGAATTCTAGCCACACTACCCACCAACCACTGCGCAACTCTGATATGTGATGCATATGTGTTGTTGTTGACTCTGATGAACTTCTTCCAACACTAGATCTGCACTGCAACTTTGTTGTTGTTGCCACTGCAACTCTGTTGTTGTTGCTGCAACTGCAAATCTGTTGTTGTTGCAGCTACAACATCTGCAACTGAAAAACATCCAAAATATTGAATCAAATGTGTTTAGTATAATGCATGTTTCGTCAGGGTCTTTGACTTCTACTATCTATTGCACTGTCCACTAAAGAATCTGTGTTGTTGTTGACTTTGCATTGTGCCACCTGCATTGTTGCCAACTTTGCACTGCTCCTCAACATATAACTGCTACTAGTCTACAATTGTCACTTTATTAATGATTGCATCAGCTGCCATTGATCCATCCTGCTACTGAAAATTATGGGCCCCCATATATAGGTGATGATCCATGAGTTGGACTCCTCATTGAACCCTTCCCATCTATTTATCTCTCTGGGATACAGTGCCAAGTCACCCCACCTCACTCCTGGAGGATGTTGGCTATCATGGCAAACTCTTCTTCCAACCTAGAAGATAGCTTGTCAATCTATGTTGAAGTTGTGTGTTGGTCATTCTTCTCCTGATTTTCCTTCTTCTTAAGAGGACACTAGGTATTGTAGTGGCCAAACTCGCCACACCTGAAGCACTTAACCTTCGATAGGTCTTTCTTTTTCGGCTCCCCCTAGAAGCTCGTATTGTCCTCCTACACTGGAAATTGGACTACGTAGTTCTGCACTGGGAATCTCCTAGCTATAACTACACCTCGATACTACAACTGGGAAATTCGCATTACCTCTGTCACTGCATCTAGCTTTCCAAGTGTCTCACATGTACTGACTGCAACTAGATCTGCAGCTGCCATCTAAATGATTGGCAGCGCTTGTTGACACTGAATCTACTACTATGATGTTGTGGGATCTTGTAGCAAAGGTGATGGTCCCGCTGCAACAATCTAGAATTGATTTGATTGATCTCCTTGTTGCAACTGCATTGAACCCTTCCCATCTAGAACATTGGAGTCTCATACTCCACCTCCTGGATCTGGTGCCCAGCTATCTCCTTTCAAGCCTATTCCATGGCTAAGGCCCTTCCTTTCTTTGCAACTCGCACTTCCTATGGCGCCTGTCTCCGAAAACTAGAAGTCGATTAGCTACCTAGATCTGCATTTTGGCTAACTCGCACGACCTTCTTTGGCAATCTGGTATGGCCATCCCTACAGAGCTATGAAATCTGGAAACTCAAAACTAGAGAAATAAACCTTGAAAATATCCCTCTTTCCCTCTGCTCGATTGCTAAATATGCTACTCGCACTTCTTTCTGGAGTGAGAAAATATACTCACAACAACTGTCAATCTGCAATAGAAAAATCAAACTTATGAAACTTGAAGTTCCCTTGGAGAAATATTCCCTATGTTGTGTGTGTTTTTCTCTTCCACCTAATGTTGTTTCTGCTACTGCAAAACCCTTTGTGTCCAACCAAGGAGTATTCCCAGCAAAAATCTGAGTTGCAGTTCTCCCTCTGACTGTTAGAATCACTATCCCGGGCTATTCAACTTTTCTGCAACCCTGTAACTTAAAATCAAATTACTGCCCCAAAAATTTGGCATACCTATCTGAGCACTACACTGCCTCTAGGAATTTTGTCCAGATTCTCCCTCTGAGCAGTGAAATTATCTCCTTTGCTTCTGAGCTTCCTGACTGATCACTCACACTCTAATATCATGTGAAACTTTCGAAAATGAAATCCTATTACAACAACTGGTATTATTTCTATTAGTTTATAGTAGCATCGGATGTGTTCTAGCCTTGAGATTGTACAGAGAGGTTATAATATAGGAGTACTCCAATACCCAGAAATCGTTTCTGGAAATTCCATCTAGAGATGACTTAATTAAAATAATTAATCCATTTTCAATATTTACCAAGTCTAAACTTAGGAAATATGATTAATTAAAAGGTATTAATTAAGTGAGATGTGAATAGTTTAGAAAAAGGCATGGATCAAGTCCTAGTTAATCTGAGCCATCGATTAATTTTTAATCGTGATCGTTGATGTCTCAACGAGATATTATAAGAAGAAACTAGATGGGACTTAGAGGACACACTTGCAGAGATCGAATTCACTGGCAAATCGATTTCCTGAGTAGTAGCGCTGAGTTTCCAAAGAGAGAACTAGTGAGCTCGTTGCAATGAGAGAGGGGTAGGGATAGTAAGGTCGGAGGAAGTTTTTCCAGATCCAATGAGTGCACAGTAGAGAGGCAGCATAGAGCCACGCAGACGCTGCACAGTGCTTTAGAGGAGATTTTGTTTTCGCTGTAGAGAAGTGACATTTTCAAAGCCAGAGGTTGGGCAGGAGGCCCATAGGTGAAGAAGATCAGTGTTCTAGATAGCAGTTGATCAGATAGCGAGAGGGAAAGTTGTTCCCAGTTGAGAGGACACAGTACTGCGTAGGATGACGCAACACTGCGCAAAGACAGTGCCAAGCATCTCATCTTGAGCCCAGATCAGTGTCAGATCGCCAATGGCAGGGTGACATTTTTCTCACTAAAATTTTGTCATATTTTCTATGTATGGTTTGCTATATTTTAGAGCGACCATAGATTTTTACTTAGATTTACTATTGCATAATATTAAAAACCTCAGTTATTGTACCGATTTTCCCACATTGGGTTTTTCCGAGGACTTAGTCCAAAATAAATAATGTTATTTGTGTGTGTGTGTATGTTTGTCTTTCAGCGTTATTTTCTTCTGTAGTATTTTCTTATTTTTGAAGCTTGTAGTGTATGGGTTTCGATATTTACCGTAGAAACAGTAAATAATGTGTTCAGTAAATTAAAAAATCGAGGATATGTAATCATTTGTTGCAGTAGGATTCTAATTTGTGGAATTTTCACATGGTATCAGAGCACAGGAGACGCAGGGAGAGCTTAGTTGCAGAAGGAAAGAGGGAGCTTCGAGGCAATGCGTGAGCAGCTGCTCGAAACCCCAAGTGGTTGCACAGTCCATTAACCAGCATGGCAAATTTTTTAGGAAAAATTATTTCTCTAAGTGAGTCAACAAAGAATAAAATTTTCAGATCAAATGTTGTCAGAGGCAGAGGGAGCAGTAGCATTTTTCTTGCAGAGAAAATCTTCAGCGGGGACGCATTTATTTTGCATCAATTTGCTGGTGCAGAATAGCGTCAGGAGAAAGGATGAGCACACACTGAGGGAATTCTTTCCTCAGGGAATTTCTAGCTTGGAAAATTGATTTCTCACTATAAAGCAGTAGTAGTTGTGATCACATTTTCCCACTCCAGCAGGGAGTGTGTAAATCTTAGCAGGAGCTACGTGGAGGAGACGAGGAGGAGTTAGACATTTTTGGCGAGATGGCATCATCAGGGTTGAGGGACAAGGATCGGTTGGATGGTTCGGCCAACTATGTGATCTGAAAGGCTAGGATTTCCTTCCTTCTAGATGAATGTGATCTCAAGACCTATATCAGTTCAGTGGTACTTGTACCCACGAACCCAGATCGGCTAAAGGCCTACAAAAGGAAGATGGAAAAGACAAAGAGGTTGATTCTCAATGGAGTTTGAGATCACGTAGTATCACACATAGCTGGCAAGGAAAATGCGAAGCAGATGTGGGACGTTCTTGCTACACTATACCAGGGATCTTTCGAACAGCGGAAGATGTATTTAGAGGAGAAGCTAAGGTGTACCAGGATGCAGAAAGGGGATCATATAGACCCCTTCCTTACTAAACTTCAAGAAATCTGGGATCAGTTGTCTGCAGTCGGGTCAACGCTCCAACCTAAATATTTTATACGATTTTCCCTTAACAGCATTTCCGAGGAATGGCAAGCATTCATCCAGAGTATCATGGGCAGAGAAAAATTTCCAGATTGGGACAGAATGCGGGAAAATCTGCAGCAGCAGGAGATGAGGTGAGACTTGGTGAAGAGCACCATCATTGGAAACAATAGCAGTGGAACGAAGGAAGTAAAGGAGGAGGAGAACACATCCCTTGCATCAAAGGCGAAGCAATAGCAGCACTGAAGGAAGGACATATCCAAGGTAAAATGCTTCAGATGTGGTGAACTTGGTCACTACAGCACCCAGTGTCCTCTTAGGAAGAGGGACAAAGAGGAGAAGGAATATCAGCAAGATGCATCCGCTGAGATCAATAGGTTGTCCTCCACACTAGAAGAAGAGTTTTCCATGATCACTGATATACCTCCATGAGTGAGGTGGGGTGATTTTTTTTTTGTAGCCCCAGAGAGCTACAGATGGGCATGATCCTTGAGGAGTCCACTTCTTGGGTCAATACCCTGATCCGGGAGCCCATAGCAGCAATAGCAGATGGACCAATGACAGTTGGTACATCATGTGCCATAGCGAAAGATGTAGTAGCTTGTAGCAGTCAGACACTGAGCAACGAAGAGCAGAGTTGGCAGCAGTGCAGTTGGCATAGTGCAGAGTCAGTAGCAATGTAGAGGCTTCAGTGACAGCGCAGAGACTAGCAGCAGTCAGAACTCAGGTGACATATGCATCACACTCACCACAGTTGGTTCAGTTAGATGGATAATTCTTAGTTGCAACAGCAACATATGAGAGACAATTGTAGATGTTGCAGTAGCAGCAGCAACAGAGTTGCAGTGCAGATGCAGTATTGGAAATTGTTCAGCAGGGTCAGCAGCAGCACAGATGCAGCGCATATCAGAGTTGTGTAGTAGTTTGTGAGCAGTATTATCCAAACATCAGCAACGCAATAGGAGATGGTGCATAGACAGTGTATTGCAGTTACAGTACTAGAACATTTTCCTCGCTGAGAAATATTGTTAGTTTCTGGTAGCATCGGATGTGTCCTAGCCTCAAGATTTTGCAGAGAGGTTAGAATACATCAGTTATCCAACACCCAGAAATTGTTTTTGGAAATTCCATATAGAGATTACTTAATTAAAATAATCAATCAATTTTTAATATTTCCTAAGTTTAAACTTTGGAAAAATGATTAATTAAAAGTTATTAATTAAGTCATATGTGAATCTTCTAGAAAAACGCATGGATCAAGTCCTAGTTAATATTAGTCATCGATTAATTTTTAATCGTGGTCGTTGATGTCTCAACGAGAGATTATAAGAAGAAACTCGATGGGACTTGGAGGACACACTTACAGAGATAGAATTCACTCACAGATCGATTTCCTGAGTAGCGGCGCTGAGTTTCCGGAGAGAGAGATAATAAGCTCGTTGCAGTGAGAGAGGGGCAGGGATAGTAAAGTCGGAGCAAGTTTTTCCAGGTCCGGTGAGTGCACAACAGAGAGGTAGCGCAGAGCCACGTAGAGGTTGTGCAGTGATTCAGAGAAGATTATGTTTTTGTTGGGGATCAGTGAGATTTTCAGAGCCAGAGGTTGGGCAGGAGGCCCAAAGGTAAAGAAGGTCAGTCTTCCAAACATCAACGGATCAAATAGAGAGAGGGAAAGTGTTTCCTAGCTGAGAGGATGCAGTACTGTGTAGGCTGACGAAGAGATAGCGTAGAGTAGCTCATCTTGAGCCCAAATCAATGTCGAATCACCAGTGGCAGAGTGAGATTTTTCTCACCGACTTTTTATCAGATTTTCTCTGTGTGGTTTGCTAGATTATAGAGCAACCACAGATTTGTACTCAGATTTACTATTGCATAATATACAAACCCTCAGTTGTTGCACCAGTTTTCCCGCATTGGATTTTTTTGGGGACGTAGTCCAAAAACAATAGTGTTATTTGTGTGTGTGTGCACTATCTTTCAGCGCTATTTTCTTCGACAGTATTTTTTTTATTTTTGAAGGTTGTAGTGTATGGATTTCAATATTTACCATAGAAAATAGTGAATATTTTGTCCAGTGAATTAACAAATAGAATAAACTTAATCAACTGCTACAGTAAGATTCCAATTTGTGGAATTTTCACAGTTTCTTCTAACTGATAAATTAATTATTCAGTTTAATGTTACAACAACATCGAAATAAACACACTACAATCTTTACAAATAAAAACCACGGAAATAATAGCGTTGGAAAATGAGAAAATACTAGCACACACATAAAATTTGATGCCGTTATTTTTGGACAAAAGTCCTCGAAAAAAAAACCGACTTGGGAAAACCAGTGCAGCAGTGAGGGTTTTTATTATTATGCAGTAGTGAAAATTTGAATACAATTTATGGATGCCCAACTGGCTATCCAATCAACAAGGATCTGACAGAAATAATTAGAGAGAAATTCTCACCCCGTTAGTAATCACGACACTGGCTTCTGCAAAAATCTAATCGTCCAAACCCCAACATGAGCCCTTCTGCGTTGTCTCTGACACGTATGGCTCGATTCTGCCTTTGAGCAAGTCATGTAGCATGCCTATGTTGCTAGAAGTGACTCCCTAACCCTTTGGAAAACTTTCTCAGCCTCTGGAAACTGAATCGACCTCCTCCTCGACTAAATCAAGCTGCTCTGCGTCAGCCTCTACACAGTCACTGCGTTTCCTTTGTGTGGATCACTTGTACCACTTTTTGTTGCCTCTCCAGATCTGGAAATCTTCCTTCAGATCATTGCCCCTACCCCTCACTATCTTTGCTACCTCACTGAAGCTCGGACTCTTCGACAACCAACTGCTGCTACTCTGAAAAATCGAATTCTTCGAGTGTCTCTAGTGCATCCTCCATCACCACATCGATATCTTCTTATGTCTTCTTGTTGGGACTCCAACGACAAAGATTAAATCTTAATTTATGGCTCATATCATTTTTTAATCGATCCATGTGAGTTTCTAGAGAACTATCACCTTAGACTTAATTAATTATGATTAATTAACCAGGTTTCTTAAGTTTAGACTTAGGAAACATTAAAAAAATTGGTTAATAATCTAATTAAGTTATCTCTAAGTGGAATTTCTAGAAAAGAATTTTGAGTTTTGGATATATCATGTATTCCAGCCTCTCCACCAAATTTTGCGGCTAAAAAACACATGATTCTACAAAAATCAACACAGGTAAATCATTAAAGCGTTGATTTTATGCACTCTATCATAGAGTTTAGAGTCGGCCCACACTCCCAACTTTATGTTATCCTTGTTTTGCTTGATTGATATCATTGGTGGAGATGAATCTTGTGCTACTTTTGTGATTCTACAAGGCTATGTAGAGTTAGATTTTTGAGAAATTTGTTGAATGAAATTCCTTCACATTCATTTCAATAGAGTTTGAGATGGCCTCGCTACAGTAGGATGAGACTGTTCAAACAACTAACATTAGCTATAAACCCTAGAATAAGCACAAGAGAAAATAATGGAAGGAACTAGAATATTTCCTTCTCGTGAGTGACCATAAACAAAAAAAATGGTTTAATATGTTAGTTATCAGTGATTTTTGCTATTTCTAGATGACTAAATACTTGTCCTAGATTTCTAAAAACAACATTCATGAATATTGTGAGTTTTAGAAATATCATTGCTTTAATTATCCTTAAGATAATGTTTTTACTATTTCACTATTCCATCATGTCATGGCCAACTCACCACTCCTAGAAGACCCCTCATGGGCTCACACCACTCATATTTATCCTATTTTCCCACCCATAACCTTAGTACTCTGTTTTTCCTATGATTAACCCCCTCCACTTTCCATATAGGATTGCCAAACAGCCTACTCTTTCCCATGTTCACCAAATACCTCAAGCATTGATGGTCTCAAAACTGTCTCTATAGGCTCTTTAGATAAATCAAGTACATTGGATTTTGGATCTTTAATACATCAATGTGTCAAAAAACTCTGTTTTTCATACTTGAAAACCCCAAGCCAAGCTTTCAGTCAAAGACCAAGTCAAAAGAGCCTCCCACTAGGTCATTAGGGTTTCATAGGTTGTAGGGTTATCTTTGGTGTTCTAAATCACTGTTTTTCATGTGCTAGAAGTTGAAATCAATTGTGAAAGAAGGTCAGCACCTATTTATCTAATTTAGATCAGAAAAGTCTCCAAGGAAGACCTCCTTATCAAGTTCAAATTCTGCAAAGGACAACTGTTCATTTTGACATTTCTGCAAGAGTGTCAAGGTGAATATCAACAGGAAAATTGGTAAGGTAAGAGGCCTACTCCTCGTTAGAGATATACACAAGAAAATAGAAGAGGAAGGAGCCTATGTTCAAGGAGAAATCAAGGTTCCTAAGACTGGTTGGGCCAGCAGCATGCCAAACAAAGATCTAATGCAGAAAATCACATGAAGGAGGCATTCTTGTACAACCAAGCATGAATTGAAGATTTTTAGAAATTATAAATGAAGAAATGAAAAAATTGAGGTGAACTAGACAGAAATGAATGAACTTGAAAGGGATATAGAGAACTTAGAAGACAACACTAATTATTCTTCTCAAACAGCCCAGAAACCTAAGGTTTTGGAAAGATAGGCAAGGAAGATGAAATAAAGATGATAGGCCTTCATGATGACATCAAACAGAAGGTTTGAGGAAACTGTTGTAAGTGACTTCTAGGGTTTGGCAAGGTGATGTATCTCACTGACTCAAAGGGAAAGAATGCAAAGAGTATCAGTAAAAGGAAGGTAAATCCTTCATTTTCAGTCATTTGCACTCAATAATCAAAGGAATAAAGGCATAGGGTTGAGTTTCAATATGGAAAGCCAAGTTGATCATGAGATTGGTGTTGTATAACTAAAACTGTCAAACACCAAGAACATCAGACGGAACTAAATCATTATTTCATGGCACCTGCAACAAATCAGAAGTGGCCAAGAGGAGATATGGCAAACATGATTATATTCATTGTAAAAGGTAAGTCTGTCATGCCCAAAAACCAGTGAAAAGGGGAAAAAACCATGTTCTTAAGTCACCCACACTTAGAAATATCAATGGGAGTAAAAACATGATTTCAATTTCACAATGCAAGCAAAAAGAGGTTTTGATAGTGCTAAGCACGCTGCCACCAGCTGAGTGATAAATTTGTTTTCCTAAGGCTATAAAGAAGTAATTTTTTTATCACTCAGCTCATTGTGCACCTGCAAAAGAGTAGAAAATCCTTCAAAGAGAAATTTCTGAGTTTCAGTGAGAATCTGGGCAAGGTTACCGGGCACTACGCTTACAGCACCCGACACTGCGCTTAGGGGAGATTTTACAGTGTAAAAATACACTGCGCTGCGAGTTCGGGTGAATGCGCTGCACATTCAGGTGGGCGCTACCCGTTCGCCCAGATTTTCCCGACAGGCAGGACATCGTGCAACGTTGCGCCCTGTTGAACCCTTAGTTAAACTGAGAGGGGGGGTGAATCAGTTTAACACATTATGAACTTTTAAAACCTTTTCATTGAGCTTATGTACAACTTAATTTCATGATCAACTTTATATGTGAAAAATCTTAATATGTGAGCAGCAAGTGTTATGATAATGTGACAGCAGACTTATTATGAGAGCAGCAAGTATTAAGTAGATTGAATAAACCATATCAACACATAAACATCACACACAGAGACAGCAGATATAAGTGGAAACCCATAAAGGGAGAAAACCGCATCTTATTATTGTTGTGATGCAAAGGCAAGCTCCAAATCCCTCTCACCACTGATTTTCTGTAGGCACCAACCTACAGGAGGCTCCAACCTCAATTCTGCAAGCTACAACTTGCAAGGAAGCTCCAACTCCTATCAATTTTCTGCAGGAACCAACCTACAGGAGGCTCCAACCTCAGTCATCTACAACTTGATAGGGAAGCTCCAACTTCCTCACTCTATCAAAAGAAAACACTTGCTGATTTACCTTGGATATCAGCTCTGTTCTGTACTTTCTTTACTGTTGTCCTCTAGTCTTCATGTCTGTCTTATATCATCTCTGACTCTTCACAGCGTCTCTATCTGCTCCACCTTCTTCTTATTTTCTCTATTTCAATTCTGCATTCTCTAACATCTCTATGCATATCAATGTGATATCATATATAGAGTTCATCACATGATTGTTCGTATTCCACAGGGAATTTGGAGTGAACAGCCATGACTCTTTGTCTTTTGCCTTCTCATTCCTTTGTCCAACTCATTTAGAAAAAAAATTATAACAATATGTACAAATTTCAATATTACAATGGGTTTTTGTTTTCCTCCGAAGACTTGCCAATGCATCACAAACAATATAAAAACAATTAAAACATTTACATTTTCAGTTACAATAATTATTTCAGTTCAATCCATTCAGCTTTTGGCTCTCTGTAAGTTTGTCTTTTCTGCTACTGTAGTGTAACTGTTCTGCATATTCTCCTGCATTTTCATGCCTGAAAAATGCCCTGCGTCTTTATTAGTTTCTGCATACTCTCCACTTCAATTGTGTTTCTGCTGTATATATACCTGTTTCACAAGTTTAACTCCCCAATAATTCTCAACCTCTCATTGTATTAAAAAAAAAAACTTCTTCTTATCATCTGCTGGCAACTTAAATAAATGTGGAGGCTTCTTATAATCAGGGTTATAGAACCATAAAGAATATAATACGCTTTTCTAATAAACCCAGAGATCGTTTTATTTCACTTCGTAATAATAGTGTAACCCACAGATACATATACAACTCAACATACAAACAGCTGGACCCCATAACATATCATTTTTCCTTTTGTAACACTCAATCAACAAATCAAACATAATGTATATATCAAACGGGAATTTTGGGCCCACTACTCTATTCACGCTTCATAAAACCCAAACTTCAATATATACAAAGGGGGGGCCACACTCACTTACCATAGACCTTTAATTAAAACAATCCTGGGCATTTTTCCCTCTGTGCATATAGAGATGCACCTCCAATTTTGCTATGGTTATAGATCCATACAATCGATTACACAACGGAACTTTACTTTTCCTTTCATGGTAAAAACCCATATGGTAAGGCCCATCTCGTATCCCAAATGATCTTTAACTTTAATATATGACTATCCAACCACATATGTATATCGGGCCCACACTTTATTCACATTTATACTTCGACAAGCAATTCTACTAAGCGCCCTGTCAAACACATAACAATATTCAAGCTTTGGTTAAAGCACAACACCGGCGGGAAATAACCTTCGTGCCCATACTATCAATTGATTAAAAAAAACAAATTTCAACACAATAAATGTTGACCATATCTTTGCTAACCACCACACCCATCCAACGGTTGTAGATTCATCGCGCTACCAAACTTCAATCCAACGGCAATCGCGTGATTAACCTGCTCGCCTCTTAACTTCTCCAAATCGCGCGATGTAGGTGGGTCCCAGCGTTAACCTACCCTTCTCATCCAACGGTGAATAATTAATCGCGCTCCATCCCCAGATCTGACGGTAATCGCACAATATTGCGCAAGTTAGATGCACAGACCTTAACTTCTCAGAAGTGTGCGATATAAATGGTTTTCGTAAACCACTTATGGCCACGTGTCGACTAAAGACATATATCGTGTTCGAAATGTGAAATCCACTTACCACTTTAAACATTACGCGATCCCACTAGTTTATTGGTTCAAAAACCACTTCTGTTGTTCATAATTCATGGTTCCGCTCCTTTCCGACTCAAGGTTCCGTCTTTTGGGTTTCATATTCATTAACTTTGATTTTACGATAGAACTTTTTTATTTACGTTATAACTTCACCGTTCATTGATTTTACATTATAACTCACCATATTATATGGCCCACACACACAGCATTTGATTTACGTTATAACTATAATTCATTGTTGTGCCATTCCTGTCCCACTGTTCATTAAATCAAAGTTCCATATCTCATGGTTCCAACTTCACTTCATTTCTTCAACGCCTTTATATATAAGTTTTGCTCCTTTTATATAACTTTTGCACCATTCATTTTACGTCTTATTACAAGGAATTCCCGCTCTCGCTCCTGTTTTCTCTTGCTTTCTCAACATTATAACACGACACCTCCACATGCTATAACGCACAGTTCCATCAGATTTTGCACAGTGCCAGAATCAAGTCATTATAACATAGATCCCCGGTATATTCGAATTTCTCATGACTCAGAACATTGGCATTTACCCTTTATTATAGTCAATTCAACACACATTGTTTCAGAATGACCGTTTCTCTGCATTCAATTGTTGTTCATGACAGTGCACATGCAGTGCATGTCAGTGTATATTCGTTGTATTCTCTGTATATTCTGCTGCCTGGGCTTTTAGGTATTCTCTGTATATTTTTGTTGCCCTGTTTCCTCTCTCTACTTCTTATGCTGCTCTCTTTGCCTCTCTCTACTTCTTATGCTGCTCTCTTTTCCATCAATGACAACATTTCCAACACGCCCAGGAGGAGGCCCGACAGGCCCAGAATTTCCCGGCGTTGTGCTCAGGAGGAGCCCGACAGGCATAGCATTGTGCAGCGCTGCACTTAGGAGACCCAGCAGGCCTGCACGCGGGCAGTTGTTGCACCCAAGAGGCCCGACACCCGAATGTGCGTGCAGGCGCTACACCTAGGCCAAAAACCTTCTTCCACTTGCAAAATTGCCAAAAATCACCAGGGAGCACCTCCAAGCTGCATCCAAGAACCTGCAAAGAATTTGAAATTTGGTAGGTGGCTGCTTATCCTTATCCTCCAAGTGGTTTTGATGATTTAATGGCTTAATAAAATTGACTAAAACCTAGTGACTACAAACCCTAAGTCCTCATTACAAACACTCTCTTTTGACCTCCAAGCAAGAAATTATCAGTTAAGGAAGATGTACATTAGGGTAATTACAGTGGGTTCAAGATTAAACCTTCATCAAAGCTCAAAGGGGAATCAGTCATAAAGCCACACCTCCATCTCACTCACTTGCAAAAAATTGCCTTTCACCATTATTCCATTTCACTCATCCTATCAAGTTTCACAAGCAAGCCTAGGGTTTTTTAGAGGCGACATTAATCACCATGTCAGGAGAAGAAGGGAGTGTGAGCAGTGATGGAGGTCAAGTTCCTATGAGGCAAAAGCACAAGGGTGGGAAGGTTAATATATTTGGACTCCAAGACACAGTGGAGATTACTACCTCTCCCATGATTTTCACATGCTTTCAGAATGTAAGGTGTTTTCAGTTTTGTGAAAGGGTCCAAAAAGTACAAAATTACCCAGAGCTCACAAGGTTATTCATTCTTAACCTACATAACAAACAATCAAGCTTGGCAGGGGTGACCTTTGAACTCTCATCAGATACCATTTCTCATGCTACTGAACTTCCTAATGTTGGTGAAAAATGGTTCAAGAGAGCAAAGTTGGACATGAATTGCTATGAGCCATTCCTCAAGCCTAGGTACAAAGAAGGTTGCAAGACTATTTTCCCTTTCTCACACCTATTGGAGAGGTATGCACCCTTAATGAAGGTCATCATCAAATATTTTCCCTGTGAGGGGAGATACTCTAGGCTCTACTCCTACCATATTAGACTACTCATGCATTTTACTAGGGTTAAAATGCTTCATTTGCCTTATTACTTGTATAGGAGTATCGACAAGATGTCTTCTGTTGTCCAAAGGAGGAGTTATTCCCAGCAAATGCAGAGTTCGTTCCACCACTCCTTGATAAAGATGGTGGTGCTACATCAGTTGGAGAAAAAAGGAATACCTTGGGAGTTGTTCATTGCTCATGAAATATTCACAAGCCCACAGCGTCATCATCAACCAAGTTTACCCTCATCATCTCATCCACCTCCCTCCACTCCTCCATCACCTCCTGCAGATCATACCTTATCATCTACACAAGTAGCCTCTCCTCAAGAAAACCTCCCTTCCTCACCTTCCCCTGATGCATCAGATCAAGAAGGAAGTCGCAGTGAACAAGAAAGGGACCATGAGGGTGAGGGTGAAGGTGACAATGAATCAAACCAAAATGAAGATGAGGGTGATGATGAGTCAAGCCAACAAGAAGCAGAAAACATGGAAACAAAGGTAGAGGATAACAATGAAGAAAATGAGGAAAATGACAGTGGAAATGAATTGAGCAGTGATGAAGAAGAGGTCAGCAATGAAGCAGAAGACATGGAGGTGGATAATGATGAAGATGAGGCAAGTGACAAAGAAACAGAGGATGATCCCAAGGACGACAGTGAGACTAAGAGCCCTAATGACAATCAAAACAATGAGGCTCCTAGTCATGATAAATATGAGGGAAAAGATGAAGAGAGCGACCAAAATAAAGATGAAAACAGTGAAATCATAAAAAGGTTGAAGACGACACTAACACCAATGAAGCAAGCATCAGTGATGAACAAGACAGCAAAGAAGAAGACAGTCATGACAACAGTCATGAGAGTCATGAAAATAATGAAGGAAATGAAGAGGTTGATGGTGAAAATGAAGATCACATTAATGATGAGGCAAGCAGCTTCAATAAGGAACAAAATGAAAGCATAGAGATCAGTGAAGAGCCTAAAAGTGAGGCTGATATTGAAAGCAAAGAGGTAAGCAGCAGTCAAGGTAATGAAGAAGAAGACATGGAAACAAATGATGGCAGCCATGACCAAGACACTGAAATGATCCCCATCAAACATCTTCCATTGACATATCAAAGAGGACAAAGGCTTGTGTTTTCTGCCTCTAAAAGGCAAGGGACCATGCCATCCACCTCAGCTCAGAAGCTTGACAAAGGCAAACAAAAGATCATAGAGGAAGAAGATCAGCATGAGGTTGAGAGAGAGTTTGCAATCATTCAGATTGACAGTGATGAGGAGAATGAAGCAAGGATCTCAAACTTGCTCATCTAGAACAAAAATTCCCTCATTGAAAACCTCCAAACAAATCTGAATAGGGCCAAGAGTGTGAATGATGCCCTTGAGATGGAGAACAGGCAGCTAGGAGCACAAATTTCCATTTATGAGACAAGAGCAATCAGGGCCCGGAAAGAAACTCAAAGGGCACAGGTAAAGCTAGAGGAATTCATGGGCACCTATGAGGAGAGTGAGGATGAAGAAGGGCAGTCTGAGAGGATACCAAGAACCATGGGTTTGAAGAAGGCCTTGGCAAAACAAAGAGAACAAGAATCGGCCTTAGCAGAGCAGCTCCCTCTAGATGAGTTGTTGACCATGGAGATAGCATATGATCGGAAGCCTTAGCTAGAAAGAGCCAACTTACACTTGGAGGCCAAATTGGAGAAAGTCAATAAGGATCTTGATCTCCAAAGGAAGATGACCAAGCATTATGCCCGGAGAAACCAAGTTGCAAGGGCTAAACTCAAGAAGGCCAAAGCCAAAATCCAAGCACTCAAAGAGGCAAAAGACCAAGAAAACCTTGGAATCTTGGCTCAAACTTCTCTACAGATCTCTCAAACCTCATGAGGAAGACATCCACCAAATTTGGGAGAATTTTGACAAATTTTAGTTTTTTGCAAATTTTGAGGCCTCTAAACGCAGCACCCCTGGCGCTACGCTTTCATCTCAGGCATCTTCAGGAGGAAAACTTCGCATTTTTTGAATCCTCAGCTCAAGTATAGTATGCTCACCAAATTTCAGAGCATTTTTGAACCCTCAATTGGCCAAAAAACACCTCATTTTTCACCTTTCTGCCTCATTTACAGACCTGGCTCTGCGCCTCGAGGAGATTTGGGAAATTTGTCTTTTGGACACGTTAATGGAGCTCAATCAGAAAACCAATGGTAGATTTGGAAAGTAGACTCAGCAGGCTTTCCAACTGACCATCATGGAGCCAACTATGACATTGGGAAGGTCATCAAAACTTGGCTGCAAGTGGACCCAATTTCTCCCGTGCATGGCGCTACGCTTTCAGACCTCACCGTGTGTTTTCGGCTAAAAGTCAACAAAACACACTCATTTATGACAAAATGATATTTTAGTGTTTTTTGGGGCAAATCACTCCAAAATCAGTGCTAAGAGTTATTTATGCATTTATTTCATGAGATATTTTGTGTCTTGGGCCTTGAATGGTCTCTTAGACATAAATGACATTTATGAGTGTTTTTGACATTTTCAAACCCTAAATAAGGTTTTTGCCCTCATTTGCTAGATAAATAGAGCATGAGAGTCTCATTGTAAAAGGTTGCCATTTAATGACTCTTGAGAGCAATATATGGTTTTTTGGAGATTGAAGAAAAAATTGGTGTTGTGGAGTTTGTGAATAGTTTGTCTTGATTGATGATGGAGAAGGCTTGCTTGCAGGATCCCTGAGCTTGGTTAATGGTGATGTGCTTCTATTCAGTTATTGTTTTCTTATGTATCATTGTGTTTCATCATTCTTTATTGCAGTAGGACAAAGGTTTTAGACTAAGAAATGTTTTCAAAGGCACCTTAGCTCTGTTTGTTCTTCACTACCTCTATGTTTTCCTCTGCTAGGTCAGTTTAGAGAATTCTTAGTTGCTCTCTAGACCCACCCAAGCTTGTTTATCTCAAGAATGGTTCAATACAGTAGGTATCAAAGATGTTTTATGGTTAGCCCTGCTTGTTTAATGTCACTAAAACATTGTTCTTGAGATCTATCTTTAAAGTACCACTAATTAAGTTTTGCCAAAGAGGCTATATTTCGATCATACCCTTTGTCTATGCTTGAATAGTTGTTTTGAAGATCTTTATGGCTATGATCAATGATGTTCAAGAGTTCCCTCTTCTTTGATTAAAGTTATATGTTTACCTTAAATGTTTTATAACTTTGAAGGTGAAATCACTAGAAGTTAAATGAATTTCTCGCCTTCTATATTTCATTGGATTGTTTGTCTGAAATGCTTATTTGCTTGAGTTGAATCAAAGAGTTATTGGTGTGCCCTATCTATTGATTTCTTCTCAATGCTAAATAGTGTTGAAGTGCCTTCTTGTTTAAAGTATTTTACAAAGGATTATTAATTGCCCTTTGCCCTACTTCGTTCACAAACTTGATGTTCATTTCATATCACACAAACCTTGAAAATCCATCTGACCATGCTAGATTTTCCCTGTGATCCACCGTTGATTCATTATTGAACTTTCCATGACTTTTATTGACTCCATAGCCCAATGACTTGAAAATTTCCTCACTCCACCTATTCTATTTGATCATCTACCCAACCAAAACAAACAAACAAACCCTAAACTTAACAACTAGCCTAAAATCAAACCCTAAAAGCAAACAAGTTCACATCCTTTGCACAAAATAGAGAGAGCCCTCTCTGAGTCCAAGAAAGCTAGGTCCTAAGACTCCAAAGACTAGTATGATGTTACCATGTGCATTTGATCTCACCAATCTAACAAATCACGGGAACCTAACATAATATATGCTTAAATATGCTCGAATTCAATTAGAGTACTTTGCTAGTATGCATGATTTTATCACTATAGACATCGAGGTTTGAGTTTCAAAGCCCCTCCTTAGAAAGCCTTGGTTCAAATATCTTTAAAGCAACATACATGGAAAAGAAGCTTATGAAAACTAAGCAAGGATCATGTGAACTTAATATTCTCATCCATAATCCTAAAGCCATGTAGGAATAAAAGTGTGGAGTTATATTTTCTAGCTACGAAGAAAACTACACAAGGGTCATGTATATTAGCCAATCAATGTTGCCTCCTTCAAAACAACAATATCACAAAAATTTCAAAGGAACTCAATAACACATTAGTTGATGACCAAGAAATTTTAGATCATAACATAATGCAAATTAACATTTATTAAATGTAGTATTGAATTACTAGAAAAATGGGTTATACATAAGATGTATGTTGTTCCCATTAACTGAATTAGTGGAAGAATTCAAACCTCCCAAGCTTGATTTCAAAAAAATTGTTACAAAACTATAAATTTGTGACCATTGGTATAAACAAATTGTTGAAAAAATGTAAGAGTCATTTATTAATTATGTTGATGTTTTTGTGAGAAGTTAACGAGGATTTGTGCACATTTTAAAATGTCTCAATGTTACCTCCCAAGTTCTTATTAGATGTAAAAGTCCTAATCATGGAGATGAGACCCTAAGGGCGACTATTAATAGGCCACCATTGTCACCTTAGTGGTTTTACTTTTCTCTCTATGATTATGAGGTTCATAATCAAAGGATACTTACTTAGGTTGACTAAGCTCAAAATGTAGCAATGTGTGTGGAAGTTGGGAAAAGCTTAGTGAGGTTAATAACTTATTATTATTCAATTTAAGACGTATGATTATGTCATTGGTTTCACCACTTGAACTAGAATTCAAATTAGCCTATGAAGATTCTCCAATACGACAAGACTAGGTGAAGCAAGTGAATCCAAGATAAGCAATGAAACACAAAACCCTTGCTCGTAGACAATGCTTGATCACCTTGAAACACAAAACCCTAGCTCATAAACAATGTTTGATCACCTTGAACTTTGATTGTGAGATAATACAACAAAAATTTCCAAATTTTAGAAAATTTATGAACACTTTTTAAAGCTATCACAAGTGCTAAATTAGGTTATCTCTAGCAAACCCACCATAAGAATTTTACCAAGTGAATTAGATTTGTCAAATAACAAGCACAAGTCAATCTAGGATATGTTAAAATGATATTCTCACCAGACATTCCATATCCAAATTAACCTATTCGATGCCTTCAAAATGCTCCAGTTAGTGCAAACTAAGGCCCAATGGTTAAATGTCTATGTTTTTTTAAGACTAGCTCAAGGCTAAACTTATATGAATAATGTTTTAAAAAAATTTAATAATGTTATTCTTAAATATAATGTTCTTCAAAATATAAAAACACTACTAAACTTGTGCAAAGGGAGAAAAAAAAAATCCAAGTGTTTAACCCCTACAACTCACACTTCTAACTTCAAATCTATATACATTATATTATAAAATGTCCCATCTAAATTTAAAACTAAAACTCAAAGTCTTAATAAGTGATATTTTGTTAATTCAGTGTCTTACTAAGTGATATTTTACTAACGGATGGAAAAAAAAATAAAATGTCCCATCTAAATTTAAAACTAAAACTCAATCTTAATAAGTGATATTTTGTTAATTCAATTTCTTACTAACTGATATTTTACTAACAGATGGAAAAGAAATAAAGCCGAAAATTTCAAAATTCAAAAAAAAGTCACACTATTTGCCTTGAAATTAATTAAAATGTGTTTAAATTTGTTTCTCATGATTTATTCAATAAAATAATTCAAACAAACAATGAGTCAACGTCCTAATAAGGATTTGCAACCAAGCACACTTTAAGGGTTTCACAAGCAAGAAATCTAGGGGTTTAGAGAAAAAATTCCAGCACTTTGCTTCAGGAAGGAGAGTTAAGCTTATCGTGAGAACTTGGAGCAAGGCAGGAAGGGTATGGCTTTATTGCAATTTGATTTTTTTATAAATTTATAACATAAAATTTCAGATTGCAAAAATAAACCAAAAAAAAAAAAATTTGGATTCTAATAAGTTTAAAAAAAATATATATATATATATATTTTTGCGGAAAGGGGCCAAGATGCATCTTGAGGATGTGATTCTTTGAAGAAATTAATAAGAAATTACTACACGGAAGGGAAAAGTGCACCACCTTAAAAAAAAAAAAAAAAAAAAAAGATGAAAAGATGTGTTGCTTTTGTTCACAACTAATAATTAGGCAAATACTCATACGCTTTAAGCAAACAAACAAGAGATAACTTAGAGCTTCTGTTTTTGGAATCTCCACAGCGAACATTTTTAGTGTCCAACGAAAATGGAAACAAGAGGGGTTATAACACGTTCTACGAAAATGGACACTAAAAATGTTAGCTGTGGAGATTCCGAAAATAAAAACTCTAAACTCTCACCACAGAAATCTACAAACTATAAAAAGAGATAACTTACATGGCCAATGTAGTGTCACCACTCTTATAAAGCAAATACACATACACTTTAAGTAAACAAACAAGAGATAACTTACATCTTCAATGTCACTCGAGTAACCTTTGACAAGTCCAAACTTGTAATAAAAACCTAACTAGTATGCTCCAAGAATCATATACCATATTTCAAAAATGGTTGACCATCCATCATCTTAACACCTTAAACACTAAGTCCCGTGACACGGGGGCACGCAAATACAAGTGCAACACAGGACACAGGACATGACACATGTAGGACATGTTTATGTTTATGTTTATGTTTATATATATATATATATTAAAAATTCCAGTAAATAGTACACAAATTCTCATGATGATACAAATTCAAGCATACATGTACATTGTCATATTATGCATACAATCATGATTCATCAATGATACAAGTTTACAACTAGCATTTACTACTACATCAATGATTAATACAATAAATTGACATTGGAAAACACAAGAAATTAACCATAAATTGCAGTTTTCTCATTAAGCCATCAAAATCAAAATGTATTGCATAGGTACCGACTCCTGATTCAAAATGCCAATGGAAAATAGCAAATACAACACAAGGTAGACATTAAAACCCTGAACTATAAAATAAAAAGGAAGAATCTCTTAAGGTTGATACAAGCAAGCTATAAGCTATGCCTATAGCTCATCAACATCAAACTTAGCATCAATACCACAAATGAGCTCTTTTGCATCTTCCTCCTTTGTATCCAATGTAATATATGCATCTGCTGGTGTGGAAGATGAACCCTTAAGAGTATCACCATCGTCCAAAACACTCCTATCTCCTTTGCCGTCACTCCCAGTCCCACAACACCCAAACAGCGAATGCAAATTTACAAATGCAGCCCAATTTCAGCGTACACATGTCCAAAAATTGTGATTCTCTCTGGGCACAAATCAGACACCTTCCTGACACGAATCCCAAACTTCGGACACTCACCAGCAGCAAATCGGACACATTTCCACAGAAAATCATGTCCGACATGCTGGATCGCGACACCTGAGTGGGAGGGACGAATCACAAGAAACAAATGCAAAATAATTGTGTTCCAAAACTTCTCACCAATTTGCAAATGAGGAGACTCTTATTAATTTACACGAATAAAAAAATATTCTAACCCCATCTACAATAAATCGAATTAAATCACATCAGATTTCAATAAACTCCTAAATCTCTGTCTGAAAAAACTAATATCCTCCAACAAACAAAGGATAAACCAAATAACAACAATAGAATATGGTGAACCAATGCCACGTGTAGTACAAGTGAATAGATGTCTGTACAAAGTGGACACCCTCCTATAAAGGTGTCCCATAGAGTGTTCATATATTCGATAATAATATTTTTGTGACAGATTTTAGAAGCATCATAATTGTGTCGATTTTTTACCTGAATTTCTATTATGAACGCATTTGGGAAAATCCTGTGCTCATTCTACATCTAATGGCATTAATCTGGAGCAATTATGAACACTACCAAAATATAATTACTCATGAAGCTAACCGCCCTCAAAATACATGCTAAAATCTCCTCCAGTGGATGTCCTCATCAAAAGTAAAATATACATTATCAAAATACAATAGGGAGGTCACAATCATCAAAACAATAAAAATCCTCGTCATAATGCTCTATGAAACCCTCACACGTGTGAATCCAATTAAAAAAGAATATCATCTTCGAAGCCTGTGTAAGCAAAGTGCTGGTCGGTTGCAAAATTGAAGCTTTTGGGAAAAGCACACCATAAATGGCACTGATACCATCAACTCAATACTTGTGCCTTTTGTGTGTATTAGATGGTAAAGAATACTTGCAAGGAGTGAGCTGCATATCATTCATGATCCAAAAAGTTTTATTCTTTCGTAATGCTGACCTCATTACAATAAGGTACTCGGTGGTAATGGATACTTGAAAGGAGTCAACTGCAATAACTTTAATGGTGCAGGAAGCTTTTTTCTTTCCTCTTAATAACATCGTTACAATTGGGCATAAGACTTTCCCAATGTCACCACTGTTAATACATTCAAAAACTTATGTGTAGATTCCTCCAACCAAACATTATTGACCTGATGTATCAGATGAAATAACATTTCATAACATTACCAGAGAGAAAAAGAACTGTACCACATCATGTTTTAATGATGACTGCATGGCTTCTTATCTTTGTACACCACCAGCCTTACCTCTAAACCAAAACAGACAAAAACTATGCATTGTACAACTCTGAAATTTTTTCCGAGATGATGACTGTTGTACAATGTTGGTTTTCGTCACTAAGCTTCATCCCAAAAGCCTAGATAGATTTAAAAGACTATCCATAAAACTCGCTTTACATGTTTTCAACTCAGTTACAACTGAACTCACAAATTCGAAAACACACAACCTATTTGAACTCGCAGTATTTGAAAACTTATCAAGCTGACAACCATAATACATGCATGGCAACAACTGCCAATTTTTTATAGAAACAACTTGATCATGTTTTCACTGTGTCCAAGAAAATGAAGAGATTAAGCTAGTAAAGAGGCCTAAATAGACTAACACTCAAAATTTTGCATAGCTTGTGTGTTGATGATGCCTGCTGTAGGGTCCTAAAAGGTAAACAATTGCAGCGTACAGAGGTTAGTGCAGAAACATTTATGCTTTCCAAACATATTGTTAGTCGATGAAAATTTTGTATGAATTTGATGAAAGAAATTTGGCTGCATTTTTTTTCCTTAGCCGGGCAGAGATGCCAAAATATATTTTAAATGGGCATCATAGAAGCAATAAAACACTGGCCCAAACGATCCACATACTATAGCATATAGCCCATCATAATTTTAAAAAAATGTGAGATAGAGACTAGGACCAATTACTCTCTGAATTCATGCCATGGCACTCTATCGAAATTTTACAAAATGGCTTCAACTTGACTCTGATGGCACTTAATCAAAACCAGCAAATGCTGAAGTAGACCAATGATAATTTTTGTTTTCTGCATCTCTGGTTGTTCTCCAGCGAGACAAAATGAGGATTGTAGTCTTTATGAGACAGTATTAGCCAAAACCCAAAACCACAGCCTCTGCCCTAGGATAATTATCCAGGCCAGACTCTCTTGAACATGGAAACAATCTTTAGACCCTTTCTGGGGAATCGTACTGTGAAGAGCAAAATTTAATTTCATTGGTTGAATGGGATTCTTCTGCAAGCTTTCTCATCACACCTTTCCCATTACTTGCCTGCATCCTCAGTCCTGCTGACTGACCTACCGACTTTATTTTGTTTGGTCTGTAAGGCAATACGCTCATCTGATTCGGCAGTAGCTCCACAGCTGGGCTTTTTTCAGTGTAAGCAGGATTAAAAAGCATCTTATTCCAGTTTGGTTTAGAGTGGCGTACAGAAGCCTGGTCACTATCATCCGGACTCTCTCCTCCAGATGCTTCATATCCATCGCTTGTAGACCTGTGGAGATGAACCCCTTTTGTAAAGGATAATGGGGCAGCCAAAAGGTTTGATAGATCCTTGCTTGATGTTGATTCCCTGAAAGGTTGAATATCAGGAGAAGTTAAACTACTTTCAGGTGACGAAATAATATGCCCGCCAGTAGACATTGCTAGATTAGAACAGAAGGCATTCCTAGCCTCAAATTGTAAAGGAGCCAGACTAGCAGAACTCTCGGCAATTGGATGGGTACGATCCACACTTTCATAATCAATACTGCAGCCTGCTTCTGTCTCAGGTTTTAAAGGAAGCCTAGCTGGCTTAGAAGACCTTGCTTGAGGAAAATGTTTGGGCGGCGATGGTTGCCTACCCCTTTTGTAGTTCCGCTTCTTGTACTGAGATCGAGAAATAATGTCTGTGCTTATATCTCTACTACTACTCTCCAAACTGCTGTCCGTATCTATCCTTAATGCACTATCTTGCCTAGATATAGGCAGCAGAACTTTTGACTTTTGCCTTGCTTGGGCAGCTGCCTTCGACACCTCTTCAGCATTCAAACGAGCCAGGGTCCAGGGGCTTATCTTCACTGATCCACTGTTCCTTTGTCTTGCTCTTTCACCTTGCTTCCTTTTTGCATTCCTACTCCCTGCCTCAAGAGAAGACACTGCTCCTTCTGGTGGCAACACAGAGAACTACAAAAGCATCACAAGAGTACAGTAAGTATTTCATGCAGTATAACACAAAAGGGGGCATGGGAAGCCAGTTACAAAAGATTCCTATACCTGATCCTCAAAAAGAAGCCGTGGAGGAGTGCACCATGCACCCCGGTGTAAAGCACTGACAGAACTTGCACTGCTCATTATTGTAGCAGAGCTTACAGGGGACATCTGAGGGCTCTGTATTCCTTCCATAGCTTGCTGTTCTTGTTCCCTCATCGCTATAATGTAATCATAAGTGCTGATGCCCTGAAATTGTCAAAGCAACTATGCTAAATTTTTCTAACTTTTCTCATATGAAGTGAATATTGACATCATTCCTGAGGAGGGCAGACATTTGCTACCTTTTTCATGAGCAGAACGTGGAAGAAGAATAGCTGCCCAAGAGGAAGTGAAGCAATCATCGCCAGTATGGTGCAAGCTGCCTGCAATAAGAAAGCAATAAGATTAATCGTTTCAATGTCATAGGTTCAAAATTCCACTTACTACAACACTCCAACCAACTGTAGTAGCATAAAGATGTCAATTTTATAGAAAGAACCAAAGAGGACTAAATTTAAGAAATACTCACAACAACAACAATAAATGGCACCAATGAGAAACCGCTGCCCAATTTAGAGATGATCTCCATATCAAAGCGACTCCGATTTATGAAACAGGAGACCAGCACAACGATTCCTATAACCCACTGCAGAATAAGCTGCAACCCCAAGTCCAAGATGTACAAACCACGAATACCTGTCAATAATCAGGCAAAGCGGGAAAAACTAAATAAATGCTTACTACAAGTCAACAGAATCTACATGAATGAGAGCTTTATTCCTAAGAAACTCTGGAAGACCAATTACAGCTGGAATATGGTTATTTTCAATGAAATTCATATAACAAAACACTTGAGAGGCCTATCGGGTAATAAACTGGAAGTAAACAGGTGAGCAGAGGCTGACCAAAAAAACAAAAGAAACTGCACCGGGTAGTAACAACAAGCGGAAAATACACAGGATGAACCTAATTGACAAACTCAACTAGCAGGTCTCAGTGGCAACCTTCCACATCTTTCGATTTACTGCTTGAGGAAAAGAATTATGAACAAGACAACATGTGCATGATTTCATAATATGGCCAGACTGATCATCCTATTATATGAATTAAATAAAAGATTTGAGAGAACAACTTACCAGAAAAAGAGCAGATACCATAAGTGTGAAAAAACCCTTGTAGTTCTTCCTACCAATGCAGTTATTAAGCCACTGTATGAATCAAAACATTTAGAAATAACCACTGAAATTAGGCAGAAGCACAAGATTAAATTGTTACACAGAAATATTGTTTGTCTAACTGTCTCTTGACTATTATAGAAAGAGAAACAAAGGACATTTAAATATATACTGCATACCCGACAATGGTGATCAAAGCCATCAACACATTTGTCACATACTCGGCAGTGCTTGCTGTATTTGAAGACCTGAATAACCCCAAAAGTTAATTCAGACCTCTCATTGATAGTCACTCTTGCAGCATCAGTACTATCTAATACTTGAGTAATGGAACCAAGAACAGAAACACAGATGCTGAACAAAAAATGCAATAAAACTTGCTCTCCCTTTGAGGTATTACTTAAAATATGAGAGCAAGCACATTGTTGCCACCTGCCCAATCCCTTCATTCAATGCAGTCCCTACCTCGAGGGTATTTACAGTCTTAACATGGCCATGTTGTCAAACACTTAGGAAGAACACCCCAGTGATGACAAATACCAACAGCTGTGCCTTTATTTTGATTCCTAAGATATGATGTATACGAGATTTTTAACACCATTCACTCCAGTGATAACCAATACTGATAATGAAACCTTTATTTTGATTCCCAAGCAGTGCAGTAAGATGTGTACAGGGAATTTAACATCATTCATGCATAAAGCTCTAGAGTCTAGAGAGATCAAACTACTTCAAGATGTTATATTCAACCTAATTAGTTCACTAAAACCTCACTGTAGGAATGAATACTTCTATATAGAAATGAATTGCCAAAGCTCTTAAAAATATTGCAATCCTGACAATTAAAGTTCATGATAGTATGCAAGCCCCCTCCTCAACCTCTGGGGATAAACCATTAAACAGGAACCATTTCCTTTAGTTTCCCCACATATTTCTAATTCTTTCACCCCAAGGAAAACCCTTCATTGTAAACTGTCCAACCTTTTCCGTCGATTTTAAACTGCACTATTTGGATTTGTGAGTCTCACACCTTCCTAATAGAGCCTATGTCCTTAAAAAATTGTAAGCCATTGCCAATAATGGGTGCCAATGTTTACAATCTGATAAGAAGGGGCAATACGCATTCATAATTATTTCCAGCTCACCCCCTATAGTTCTTACACTTGAAATTCTGACAACAACCTGTGACTAAATGCGTGCCAGTGAAACCCCTCCACTGACTTGTCTATTGAAGCCCATACAGTTAACTAATTTTAAGTATCTCGACCATCAATATTCTCTAACATGCTTGTATACTGTCAGCAATTTAATGTCTATTGTTATTCATTACTCTATACTGCTTGTACACTGTCAATAAGTTACTGTCCATCGTTTCTTTCCTGATTGCAATGCAAGAAGTTTAGAACTCAGAATCTATCTGCCATCATATACAAGCATGAACGAAGCTAGTCCAACAACATGCTTGTTCATGATACCCTCAGGCCTCAACTCACTTAAACTAGGCCTCATCAAGCATAGTTGGAATCTTCAATCAACCCCTTTGAACATTCGCTGCACCTGACTAGTAATGACTCGCTCAACTTGAAATAATATCTAATTCATTTTCTAAAAATATACATTTGCTAAGATAACAACATGTTTTCATGCTTTCGCTAACTTAAACTAAACAAAATAAAAGTGAATGCCTAGTCAAGTCCCAGCAAGCCATGCCATAGAATATTTTCTAATGGAACTCAACCAGTCGTCCTTCTACTCAATTGTTCCAATAAAGTAGGTCATTCAATCAATATTCCTCCATCCTTTAGCAAGAGCCACGAAACCAACCAATATTGAAAACATTGCTGAGTCACCAAATCAAACCTGCAATACACTGCTGGGGATATTCTTTGGCTCTAAATTTGGACCTCCTCACAATTGCTGCCTTCTCTTTGGTGATATATACCCTATTTTTGTCTTCAGCAATGCTGGTTGTCACTGGCTACAACACTTCTGAGATTTTACAACAATAGTTTTAAGTTCCGAAGGTATTTCCAAGTAACTTCAGCAATATCTTATCAGCAGTTCCCATATTTTCACAGCCAAATTCTGACCACCAGATCACTATGAAGAATTTATTCTAGGTTTTCACTGACCACTGTCAAATTGAAAAGACAATTAAACACAGCTTTTGCCTGAAATAATTATAAAAATTGATGTCTATCGTCTTTTCAGCTGTGGTGATACGACATTGGCATGCCAGTGACACAGGTTCAAACCCTGGCAGGTATCACATTTTGTGGAGTTAATATGAAGATTAGTGCTATAACAAAATGACATCAATTTTCTGCACTTGAATCTGTAGAAATGATATGTACGATACAATGTTAAAAGCTGTATTGTCATTTGCACTCAAATAGGCCATTTGATTTTCACGCCCTAATTTTAGGAGTAGTCTAAACTGTTCTACTTTTTGGATCCACATACAACCAAAATTAGTGAACATACAACCAAATGGTTCAAAAAAGTAAAGCGATTAGACAATTCCTTAATTTTATGTTTGAATCAAACTGAAACTTTGTCATTTGCTCGCCATGTCATATAAAAACAAGCTAACAATCAATTTAACAAATTTGATGCAAGACTCCAAGATAGACAAGTTCAAGACAAATAAAAGCACGTGCAAAAAACACTTATAATGCTTCAGGAAAATTACAAGAATAACTGCAAAACAACACTGTATCCAGATTCCATCTTTTCAAGAGTTTGGAATGTATTTCGTTATTCATTCATTGGACATAATATACTATCTTATCTTATGAGAAATTGTAGTACCAATCATATAGCTGATTTATTTTTCTTCTATGTAACCTGTTACCACCAAATCTAGCGGGCAGAGTGCAAAGCCTCACTAGGCAATCTAGGTCTTATGGCAAGAAAGATATTAGCCATCATTTTCACCTCAGTGGCCTCTCTCCTGTGATTCTCTGGTTGGATGTTATCCCCACAAGGGAGACTTCCCTAGCAAGACTTGGAGGTTAAATGACCAGGGTTCCAAGCCAAATGGCTCTCTAAGGAGCTTGCAAATAAATCACCTAACAATGCCTTCAATAAAGGAAGGTCCAAGGCAATACGAATCTAATGGTTATGGGAGAAGGTACCGACAAAAGCCCTAGAAGCCAAGAGAAGAGTTACAAATGTTCAAGTACACTTTCACCAACCCCAATAAACTAGAAACAAGTTGTTCTAAGCCAGGGTTTTTATGATATGCAAATTTACAGCATGCAAAAGCATATAGCAGCAAAGCAATAGCCTCTAGAGTCTAAATAATGAAATCAACGAAGGATTGAAGGCCATTTAAGAGAAGGGATGGGTCAACTTTTAGGTTTTAATGGTTAAAGATGAATAAAACAGAAATATAAACCATACACGTCAGCCCTAATTTTTGGGAGGGGGTGCGGGGGTGGAGGCATGCAACAAATGCTAGAATTTGCTTTTCAAATCAATGTTATCAGAACCGGTAAAAATAACGGACCAAAAAACCAGTCAATCAAAAACACATAAAATATTTAAATTTTAAAGAAAACCATGCGAAAATTTCTGAATCCAAATAACATAAACCCTACTGCAGTATTCTGATTTATTCCTAGTTTGGGAGATTGAAGTCTTTTTATGTTGTTGCTGCCTGATGTTGTATGTTGCTGCATAGTCGAAGTTGCTAGGAACAAGTTGTTGGACTTACGGACGTGACCCTTCCAGGAAGAGGTCATAGTTGATCGAGAACACGGAGCTGCCTTTCCCCCCTATCAAAGCTCATAAGATTAGGGAATGATGTCGGAAATCTCTTGAGGATGAGGGACCTCTTGTGTAGTTTGTGCCACAAGAATAGGCCTCAATATGCATCCGACCCACAGTCTGGGATGTGGGAAGAACCACCTATCTGGCCAATAGAAAGAGTTGTTCACTAGGTTTTCCCCTAGATAGGGGTTTTTCCCTGGATGTTCGCCTACATCTGGTGTCTTTGATCTTCGTGTTATGGTTTTGGTAATTGCTTGATGAACTAAGATCACAAAAAAATTAATAAGAATATCACAAGTAATTATCAACACAAGAAAATCTTTCTGCCTTTCTGATTTTCCAACATGTGGTAGCGACATGGCATTCTATGATCATGACATATGACAAGTGGATTTAGCATTTTTGGGTACCCAATTGGCCCTTTTTTGAGTGACACGTGGCAATGACATCACAGTGATGCAGCATGATGCTGAAGAATGTAACTAGGTTTGGTCTTCATAAAATGTATTTGAGTCATTATGTAATGTACTTGTCAAAAGAATAAAGAAAATCATTTTTATTATTGTAACAATGACTTATTAAAGCATGGGTTTCATGTTTGGGTTATCATTATATTAGTCTAAGTCCCCATTGTGGACTCCTAGGATTAATATTGAGTCAAATATGAATTATGTCACCTCCACACCAAGTAGGCCTAAAGGAGATGATTCTGCCTAAAGGAGACCAATTCGACCTCACCTAGAGCCTATAAATAGAAGGAGATTGAATTCATTTGGAGCATCTCATCTCAAGCAAGTTCGATATCTCTAAGGAAGCCGGAAAAAGTGCGAAGTGGGTCAAACAAGTCAAAAGAAGTGTGAGTTAGGTCAATGTCAAGGAGAAAAAGAAAATCGAAGTTTTAGCGCTACTCTCTCTCTCTCTCATGCACTAGTTTGGGAGATCGAAGTCTTTTTATGTTGCAACTGCCAATTGCTGCCTGATGTTGTATGTTGCTGCATAGTTGAAGTTCCTAGGAACAAGTTGTTGGACTTATGGATGTGACCCTTCCGAGAAGCGATCATAGCTGATCGAGAACACGGAGCTGCCTTTCCCCCTGTCAAAGTTCATAAGATTAGGGAATGATGTTGAAAAGCTCTCAAGGATGAGGGACCTCTTGTGTAGTGTGTGCCACAAGAGTAGGCCTCAATATGCATCTGACCCACAGTCTGGGATGTGGGAAGAACCACCTATCTGGCCAACAGAAAGAGTTGTTCACTAGGTTTTTCCCTGGATGTTTGCCTACATCTGGTGTCTTTGATCTTTGTGTTATGGTTTTGGTAATTGCTTCATGAACTAAGATCACAAAAAAATTAATAAGAATATCACAAGTAATTATCAACACAAGAAAATCTTTCTACCTTTCTAATTTTCCAACATGTGGTAGCGACATGGCATGAATGATGACGTGGCACTATATGGTCATGACATGTGACAAGTCGATTTATCATTTTTGGGTAGCCAATTGGCCCTTTTTTTTAGTGACACGTGGCAATGACATCACAGTGATGTGGCATGATGTTGAAAAATGTAACTAGGTTCGGTCTTCATAAAATGTAGTTGAGTCATTATGTAATGTACTTGTCAAAAGAATAAAGAAAATAATTTTTATTATTGTAACACTGACTTATTCAAGCATGGGTTTCATGCTTGGGTCATCATTATATTAGTCAAAGTCCCCATTGTGGACTCCTAGGATTTAATATTGAGTCAATAGAGTCATTGTACATTTAAAGAGACCCTTCTTGGGCTTTTGAATCATATAAAAATGTTTATTATTGAGTCAAATATGAATTATGTAACCTCCACACCAAGTAGGCCTAAAGGAGACCAATTCGACCTCACCTAGAGCCTATAAATAGGAGATCAAATTCACTTGGAGCATCTCATCTCATGCAAGTTCGATATCTCTATGGAAGTCGAAAAAAGTGCAAAATGGGTCAAGGAAGCCAAAAGAAGTGTGAGTTAGGTCAAAGTCAAGGAGAAGAAGAAAATCGAAGTTTTAGTGCTACTCTCTCTCTCTCTCTCTCTCTCTCTCTCTCATGTCCTAGTTTGGGAGATCGAAGTCTTTTTATGTTGTTGTTGCCTGATGTTGTATGTTGTTGCATAGTCAAAGTTGCTAGGAACAATTTGTTGTTGCTATAGGGTCGAAGATCTGGAAAGGGTGACTTGGTGTGGAGGAAAGGTTTGGTCCACGTCTAGGGTGAAGAGTCTCAAAGAAAACTATTGAAGGAAGAGAATTTTGATTGGGTTTTCCCCTAGAGAGGGTTTTTGCCCTGGCAGAGTTCCTACACCCTGTGTCTTGTGTTTTTGTGATCTTCATACACATATTTTGGTAATTGCTTGATGAAAGATAATCTAATAAAGAAGTAAAAGAAGCCAACACAATTCACAAGTAATTATCAAAGAAGAGGAATCAAACCCTAATCTACTTGCATTGATTTCTCAACATGGATTAAGAAAGTCATCCACTACTTATTCAACAAGGGCAAAAGTAAGGGTTCTTGGTTGCTCTTACAGGTTCTCTTAGTGATGAAAATGCATGGATCATTGATTGTGGAGCATCAAGGCACATGACAGGAGAAAGTAAACAACTACATACAATATCAAAGGAGCCATATTCTCATGCAATGGAATTGGGTGAAAACAAAAGCTATGATGTTAGAGGCATGGGATCAACATCGTTGAAGTTGGAAAATGGATCGAAGTTGCATCTCATAAATATACTATATGTTCCAGGTTTGAAAAAGAATTTGCATTCTATTTCTTGTTTAGAAGATAAAGGGGATACAGTTGCTTTTGTTGATGGAAAAGTATTGGTTTGTGGCAAAGACTCTAGCATTGATAAAGCTAGGGTTATTGGAGTTCGTGAAGGAAGCTTATATAGAGTCATTACACCACCTCCTCAAGCTTTGGTTCATATGGAAATCAGTGCCATTGAGCTATGGCATAGGAGGTATGGTCATCTACATTATAAGGTTATCCCTACTCTCAATCAATTGGTTCATGGCATCCCAAATATCAAGGAAGATCATGAAGGTGTGTGCAAGGGATGCTCTTTGGGAAAACATACAAGAAAACGATTTCCAAATAGTGAAAATAGGTCTAAAGAAATATTAGACCTCATTCACTCTGATGTGTGTGGGACCATGTCTGACAAATCACTTGGAGGTAATATCTACTATATAACATTTATAGATGATCATTCTAGAAAGACATAGCTCTACCTTCTCAAGGCAAAAGATGAAGTATTTGAGAAGTTCAAGAAGTTTAGATCTGAAGTGGAAACCCTAACCAAAAGAAAGATAAAGACTCTAAGATTCAAAAATGGTGAGTAATACACTTCTAAGGAATTGATTGCATATTGTAAGGAAGCAAGAATTAAGAGGGAGCTAATTGTTCCCTACTATCCCGAACAAAATGGAGTTGTTGAAAGAAAGAATAGGTCAATTGAAGAAGGTATTCGAACAAAGCTTCTTGATCAAAACCTACCAAAATTCTTATGGGGAGAAGCAGCAATGACAGTCGTATGCATTCAAAAAAGAAGTCCTCATAGAAGTCTTAAGAATATAACTCTCGAAGAAGTATTCACAAGGAAGAAGTCGAGTGTGGATCACATGTGAATATTTGGAAGCTCTGCCTACATCCATGTTCAAAAGGACAAGCGAAAGAAGTTGGATTCTACAAGCATCAAGGGGTTCTTCGTTGGATATAGTCTCTCCTCAAAAGCATATAGAATCTACATCAAAGAAGGAAGACATATTGAAGTAAGCAGGGATGTCATATTCGATGAAAATCAAGCCTACAAGAAATCAAAAGATATCCCTATTGATTTCGATGACGAAGAAACTCCAATATTCGAAGAACAAGTACACCACGAAAGCCCTAATACAAATCAAGAAGAAGAAGAAGAAGAAGAAGGACCAAGTGAGCCTATTTAACCTGTGGTCATCCCAACCACAAGGAAAAGGCCAAATTGGTTAAAAGCTACTTTGGAAGATGTTGAAGGACATTAAGTTGCGAAAGGAACTTTTAGAGAAAGCAAAAGACCAAAGAGATATTCTGGATATGTTGCATATATGATGAAGTTAATTTAAGTTGAACCATCTAGATTCAAAGAAGCTGCTCATAAGGAAGTTTGGAAGAAGGCGATGCAGGAAGAATACCAATCCATTATGAAGAATGGGGTTTGGGAAATCGTTCCTAGACCTAGTGACAATCAGTTGTCACATCTAAATGGATCTACAAGATCAAACATGTTGTTCATGGAAGCATAGACAAGTGCAAAATTAGTTCGTTGCAAGGGGTTTCTCTCAAAAGGAAGCATAGATTATGAAGAAACCTTTGCACCCACGGCAAGGTATACTACCATTAGATCTTTGGTTTCATTGGCTACTACAATGGGTTGGAATATCCATCAATTGGATGTGAAGACCGCATTTCTGAATGGGACCATTGATGAAGAAGTATACATCGAACAACCTGAAGGCTTTGAAGTAAATAGCAGGGACACTTATGTTGGTAGACTCAAGAAGGCCCTATATGGCTTGAAGCAAGCTCCTAGGGCATGGTATGCAAAAATGGATGCATAACTCCTAAGAATTGGGCTCGTGAAGAGTATTGTTAATCCAAATCTCTACATCAAGGTTGTGAATAATGACCCTGTTATTATTCTATTATATGTGTGAAAATTCTATAATGGAGAATTCTACTGCAACTACTTATTAAATTTCTTCTATTGCATTGTCAAACACAATTATTTAACATTTCTCGTGTTAAATAACAAAACAAAATATGTTGCAGATCTCACGATTAACAAATCACATATAGAAACAGCACAAGTAATCACACATAGACAGCATTATTTTTGGACAATTGTCCCCGAAAAAACCCAATGTGGGAAAACCAGTGCCGCAGATTTGAGGGTTTCTTTATTATGCAGAAATTCCGAGTACAAATGTGTGATTGTAAATATCAATCAATCACCGAAAGAATTCTGATGAGAAAAGGTTGAGTGAGACAATTCTCACATCACCATCTGAGTTCCGGCACTGACCTGCACCCACACTGACTGGTTCTGCGTGATTTCTGCGCAGTGACTGCATCACTCACACTGTCAATGTGTCACTGCTTTTGCTGCTTGTTGTGGTTTCTTCTGTGCTTGCTGCTTTATGTGACTAGAGTGCTCCTTCCTTCCCGAAATGTCCTCCTGACACCGGATGAATCCTCAGCTGCCCCTCCAACAAAAAACGAAACTCCCTTTGCTTCTCTGCGTTGGCCCTGCGTAACTACTGCTAGGGTAACTCTGTGCTAAATCTTTGGCTCCTCTCTCACTCCGCCTCATACACTCTCTATGCTTCAGAAATCCTCCCTCCTGGAGATTTCACCTTCCCCTCTCTGCAAATGAGAACCACTTCGATCCTTCCTCTCACTGAAGAAATTGAATTCTTGATTCTTTCTCTGTCTGATCTATTTTTCCATAGGCCCCTCACCCTCCTGATATTCTTCTGTTGAACCTTCAACGGCCAAGATTAAAACATAATCAATGGCTAATATTAATTTGGAGGTGATCCATGACTTTATCTAGAAGATTCACACTTAGTTTAATTAATACCCTTTAATTAATCAGTTTCCCTAAGTTTACACTTAGGAAAACATTAAAAAATGATTAATTATTTTAATTAAACCATCTCTAAGTGGAATCTTCCAAAATCCTTTCTGGGTTTTAGGGAATACATGTGTCTTAGCCCATATACAAAATTACAAGGCTAGAGCACATCCAATGCTACCATAAATCAACACTCCCTCTTAGCGAGGAAAGTTCTCTAGCAAATCAACTCAATGTGTTGTTGTTCTGACTTCTGTAACATATGTTGTTGTGTTGTTGATGCTGCACACCAACACTACACAAGAAATGTTGCATCTGTACTGATGTTGACTGTACGTACTGCTGCCAACTTCCACTGTACTGCAACTCCCTCCTTCAACTACGTTGAGGATCCATTTCTTAATTAAATGGATTTTCAGTCATACCCAGTTGTTCCCTGAACTGAGTGAACTTAATTCTTCCCAAAGCCTTAGTGAGAATATCTGTTGTCCGTTCTCCTGTGAGAACGTACTGGAGTTGTACTGCCCCACACTGAACACAGTCTCTGATAAAATGACATCTTATGTGAATATGTTTGGACCGATCATGAAATATTGGATTTTCAGAGAGTTTGATACAACTCTGATTGTCACAGTAAACGCTAGTTGGCTTCATCCTACTTCTGAATAGACTCACAAGAAGTTTCCGAAGCCAGATTGCTTCGCATGTAGCTGTACTAGCTACCATGTACTCGGCTTCAGCTGTGCTCAATGTTACTGACTTCTATTTCCTGCTGCACCAGGACACCATTCTTGGTCCAACGTTGAAACAGTACCCAGAGGTACTTTTTCTATCCACTGAGCTACGTGAATCCACTGAGTCTGACATCCTCTCCTCTGCCATATCTGATATTAAATCTGACTGTTCCTCGAACATACCTTAGGACGTGCCTTGCTGTGGCCCAGTGCACTCTTTTGGGTTCCACCATGAGCTGAATAAGAGTGTTGCCAGCAAAGCAAATGTTTGGTCTGGTGTTAACCAGATACATCAATGACCCGATGAGTTGTCTGTATAAGGTGGGGTCTACCTCTGTATCTTCTGATGCATCTATCTTTTTCCAATTGGTGATCATGGGTGTGGCCATGGGCCTGCAATCCTGCATTCTGAACCTCTTCAGAATTTCCAAGGCATACCTCTCCTGTCCCATGAAGATATCTCCATCTTTCTGACAAACTTCCAATCCTAGGAAGCAGTGCATCAACCCCAAATCCTTCATGTCGAATTCAACTTCTAGATTTTGTTTGCAATCCTTGATGAGCCTGGATGATCCTGTGAGAAACAGATCATCTACAAATAGTACTAGTACCAATGGCTCATCCTCTACGAGCAAGTAGTAAAGATTGGGATCCGCATCACTCTTGATAAATCCCATCTTTTGCAAATAGCTATCTATCCGACCATACCACGCTCTCGGAGCCTGCTTAAGCCCGTACAGGGCTTTCTTTAATCTACATACATGAGACCTCCTTTCATGAGTCTCAAAACCCTCTGGTTGTTCGATATATACCTCTTCCTCAATTTCTCCATTCAAGAACGTTGTCTTGACATCAATTTGATGAATCTCCCATCCCATCTGTAAACACAGTCCAGATGGAGGTATATCGGGCAACTGGTGCGAAGGTCTCCTTCTGAGCATACCCTTTTGCCATGAACCTTGCCTTGTATTTCTCTACATTGCCATCTGCAGCGTACTTGATCTTGTAGATCCAACGTGATCCAACAACTGATCTGCTTTGAGGTCTGGGTACAACTTCCCAGACATCATTTGTCATGATAGAAGCATACTCTTCTATCATGGCATCTACCCATACTTGGTGCTGAACAGCTTCCTGGAAGCTGGAAGGTTCCTCTACTTGAGCCACCAAGGCATGGTACCTGTCAAGAGGTCTGCGTTGTCTCTTCCCGTTCTTGGGAGTCCCAATAAAGTTTTTTGGGTCCCTCAATATTTGCTAAGCTTCCCTGTTGATCCGACCACTGGTGGAAGGTTGCTCTCTCAACTCTTCCTCTTGATCTAATGGCTCCTCTGACTAAGTATCTTCCTGATCTTCCTTAGTGAAAATGTTAGTACCTACCCTTGGTACCAAAGTCTGTCTTTCTGTCTATTCTTCTTGGTGCCCCTGTTGTTCTTAGACCAAGGGACCTTCTGCAGTTTGATCCTCTGCCAACATATCACGTGATTTCTGAAAAGCTCTATCCTCCATAAACTTAACATCATGTCTTATCACAACCTTCCTATTGTCAATAAATATAGATCCTATATGCCTTGGAGGTGTCATTGTACCCTACAAGATACCCCCTTTCTGCAGTCTGATCTAGCTTGCTTCTCTTCTCGTTGGGTACATGACAGTAAGCCATGCTACCAAATATCCGAAGATGCCCTACCTCTGATTTCTTCCTTGTGAGAACTTCCTCAGGAGTCTTCTTACTCAAGGCTCTATGAGGTGTCCTGTTCTGGATATACACTGTCGTCTTGCAAGCTTCAGCCCATAAGTATCGGGGTAAATCAAGGTCAAATAACATGGCCTTCGCTGCTCCTACAATTGTCCTGTTCTTCCGTTCTGCCACACCATTCTGCTCTGGATTGTATGGCGCAATCCACTCTCCCCTGATGCCCTCCTTTGCGCAGAAATCTGTGACGTCTCCATCTATGTATTCCCCACCATTATTTGAACACAATGTCTTGGTCTTCTTCCCCATCATGTTTTCAACAAGAGCCTTGAATTCTTTGAACTTTTCAAAGACTTCATCTTTTGTCTTCAGGAAGTAGATCCAGGTCATCCTTGAGTGATCATCAATGAATGTGACAAAATATTTGCCACCTTTGAGAATTTTAGTGGACATTGGTCCACAGATATCTGAGTGTATCGACCCCAAAATGCTTGTTGCCCTGTTTTCACTTCTGGGAAACGCTGCCTTAGCGTACTTCCCAAGTACGCATCCTCGGCATACATCATCATGCTCCGTGCTGAGAACAGGTGCCCCATCAACTATTTCTCTAAGCATCTTCAATGCACCGTGATGTAGGTGCCCCATTCTTCTATGCCAAATTTCATTCAACCCTTTCTTATCTTCGAGATTAATACTGACTAGTGCCATCGGGGTTTCAATCTGCAACCTGTATAGTCTGTTGCTTCTGATTCCAATCTGCCTTGTTTGCTTCCAACTGGAATGCTTGACATATACTTTCTTTCTGGTAAAGTGTATGTCATACCCTTTGTCCTGCAACTGGGACACTGAGATTAGGTTCATCCCAAGCCCTGGCACATGTAGTACATCTGTGATCCTGATACTGGTTCCAGCTTCCGTCTGAAACACTACGGATCCTCTCCCAACTGGAGTGCACTTCGTGCTATTGCCCATAGTGATCTAGAAGTTCATCTGCTCTTCCCTATAGCTCGAGAAGTATTCTTGTACTCTAGTCATATGAGCTGAAGCCTCGCTATCAATATACCAGATTCCTGCAGATACTAAACTTGCTAGGCATGTATCGTCCTCTTTTAACCTAGAGGATAAAACATCTAAGTCTGTCATACTTATCTATGCTTTCTTCTCTCTGTGTTGCACCCCCTCTGAAGCTTCTGGTTTACGCAATCGCTTTCCTGACCTTGCTTCCTTTGGATCTGACAGCTCTGATACCATGTGAAAATTCTATAATGGAGAATTCTACTGCAGCTACTTATTAAATTTCTTCTATCGTATTGTCAAACACAATTATTTAACATTTCTCGTGTTAAATAACAAAATAAAATATGTTGCAGATCTCACGATTAACAAATCACATATAGAATAGCATAAGTAATCACACATAGACATCGTTATTTTTGGACAACTGTCCCCGGAAAAACCCAATGTTGGAAAACCAGTGCAGCAAATATGAGGGTTTCTTTATTATGCAGAAACTCTGAGTACAAATGTGTGATTGTAAATATCAATCAATCACTTGAAGAATTATGATGAGAAAAGGCTGAGTAGGGCAATTCTCACATCACCATCTGATTTTTGGCACTGACCTGCACCCACACTAACTGGTTCTACGTGATTTCTGCGCAGTGAATGCGTCACTCACATTGTCACTGCTTCTGCTGCTTGTTGTGGCTGCTTCTGTGCCTGTTGTTGTATGAGACTAGAGTGCTCCTTCCTTCCCGAAATGTCCTCCTAACATCGGATGAACCCTCAGCTACCCCTCCAACAAAAAATGAAACTCTCTCTGCTTCTTTGTGCCGGCCTTGCGTAACAACTGCTAGGGTAACTCTGTGTTGAAGCTTTAGCTCCTCTCTCACTCCTCTTCATGCACTCTCTATGCTTCAGAAATTCTCCCTCCTGGAGATTTCACCTTCCCCTCTCTGCAAATGAGAACCACTTCGATCCTTCCTCTCACCGAAGAAATCGAATCCTTGATTATTTCTCTGTCTGATCTATTTTTCCATAGGCCCCTCACCCTCCTTATATTCTTCTGTTGAACCTTCAACGGCCAAGATTAAAACATAATCAATGGCTAAGATTAATTTGGAGGTGATCCATTACTTTATCTAGAAGATTCACACTTAGTTTAATTAATCAGTTTCCGTAAGTTTACACTTAGGAAAACATTAAAAATGATAAATTATTTTAATTAAACCATCTCTAAGTGGAATCTTCCAAAATCCTTTCTGGGTTTTATGGAATACATGTGTCTTGACTCTTAGCCCATATACAAAATTACAAGGCTAGAGCACATCCGATGCTACCATAAATCAACAATATGTGGATGATCTATTCATCACTAGTGTGGAGCAAAGAATTCAAGAATGCAAAAAGATGTTGGCAGTTGAATTCGAGATGAAGGATCTAGGACTGATGCACTACTACCTAGGTCTAGAGGTATGGTAGAAACCTGGGGAGATATATTTGGGCCAAAGAAAGTACATCATCAAATTGTTGCATAAATCCGAGATGATGGACTCCAAGCCCATGACTACTCCTATGATCACCAATCTCAAGAAGTTGCGGGGTTCTAACTCAAGTCTCGTGGATCCTACCTCCTATCGTCAGTTGGTGGGATCTCTAATGTATCTGGTAAACGCAAGGCCAGATATATGTTTTGTAGTAAACATTCTTAGTGAATTTCAGTTACAGCCTCTTCATGATCACTAGATAGATGCCAAACACATATTGTGGTATCTGCGCGGCACTATACATCACTGCCTAAGGTATGATGGTAAGGAAGTCAAGCTAATTGGCTTCACAGACTCTGATTGGGGTCACAGTGAGACAAATGGAAGAAGCACTATAGGTGGATGTTTTAGTTTAGGATCTGTTATGATTTCATGGATAAGTAGAAAGCAAGATCCTATTGCTTTAAGTAGTGTTGATGTAGAATATGTAGTTGCATGTGAAGTAGGAAAGGAGGTTGTTTGGTTAAGGAAGCTTCTCACAGATTTGTTCGATAAGTCTCTGGGTCTTACTATTATTAACTGTGATAATCAAAGTTGTATCAAGATTTTTGGAGATCCTGTGTTTCATGCTAGGAGTCGGATGAGGCATATCAACAATAAGTTCCACTTTATTAGGAACTTGGTGCAGAATGGGATCGTGAGGTTGGAATATGTCTCGATAGATACAGGTAGCAGACATACTAACAAAGTCTCTTCCTAATAAGAAATTTGAATATCTAAGAAACATGCTTGGTTTAGTAGATATTGTTGATTGTATTCATGATAAAAAATTGGAAGAGATTTGTTGAGGCTTTGCGAGTGAAGCATTATCTGGGAGGACATCAGACTAGCACTTTGTATTGATGTCTAGGTCTCGAAGTAGGAAGGGTGGCGTTGACCTCAGATACGCACCTAGATCCCTGGGTTGGTGGTTAGTAAGCAAGCTTGATGGTACCCTAAGTGAGAATTGGGTACTCTTCTAGGTTTATGGATATTATGTGATGGATGTAAAATAGTAGATCGAGCATCGGATTGGCATCCCTATTTCTTCGCAATGTTTATTACATGAAGGAAAGCAATTAACGGGTTTCTCTTTGTTGTGTGGAGATGGTATTTCAAGAAACTCCACCATAGTTTTAAATGTGAGGTTGTGTTATGGAGCTACAGGTACCAGGAAACCAGATGTCTCAGTGTCTTACAAGGAAGTTGTTTGATGTAGAAACCCTAGTGGGTCTGGCTCATTCAAGGATGTTGTGTAAGGGAAGACTCTCAGTCCATCTGATAAGATCAAAAATAACCCAGGACCTTACGTTGTTGAACAAACGAAACAAGTACCATCCATGGCACTTAATTTATCAGAGATAAATTCTTTGTTTATTGTTCTTCAAACTAGGGTTGTTATCATCAATTACTAGTTAAGTGATTCTTATCACACGTACCTTCCTCGAACCCAGCACACTCAAGTATCACTCCTCCTCCTGAGGCTAGTGTCGTTGTATAGTGTGTGTTTCTCCCTCTCCCTAGACTTGCTTTTATAACTTTACATTGAGCCAAAACCCTAATATCAAAGTTATTGACAACCGAGATTAGATGTCGCCTCACTTGAGATCAATGGCTAGGATTAATTTCCTAAAGTAAATCACTTTACTTTTCCTAAGTTTTTTAGCTCAACAAGACAACGTATTAATATGTGTTTTTTCCTAGGTTAAACTTAAGATAAGTCACATTAGCGACTCGCTCAACCTAGAGCAAGTGTTCTAAGGATATGTGGGCAACTTTTGCACGCCTAGACACAAGTACCATGCAGAAGTACCTGCCAGAGCTACAAAAAATCAACATTCCCTCTTAGCGAGAGAGTTACTTCTGCCCCCTGGCACTGTCTTCAATCCTAGACCTGTATATGTTGCCTTGGTTGCTCCCTCTGAACTAGAAGCTTTCAACTTTCTCTGCCACCTAGTCTAGAAAGATCCTCAAAGTCCAACACCCCTTGGCGTTGTTCCTAGAAGTCTCTTGCTCCTCAACAACCTTCTTGTCAAACTTGGAGGAATCTGTCGGTTACTCCTGCCTACATGAACCTAAAGGTTGACTCCCTTAGAGTTGTTCAACCTTTGAAGCCTGTCACTCCTTGTTCTCTCTATCACCGCTACTATGCTAAGTCCTTCTAACACATTTGTGGGTATGTCTCAATCCTTTGAGACACTCATGAAATTTATTGCCAATCCCTCAACCGATACGATCTCCCTCTCTCCCTCTGAGGGCTGGCCTCCGCCAATCCTACTAGCAAGCTAGTATTGTCCTTTCTACCCTGCATTGCCAGCCACTACCAACTTGTGCTTGTCGCGACAGATCTCCTGCCCAAGGACGCACTGCTACCCACCTAGCAACCTAACCTGTCTTGACTTAATGTTTATGCTTGTGGCCCATCACCTCGTCCACACTAGAACACCCACAACAACACCTAGTGGATGGCATGTACTCAACAACTCAACTTAATGTCTATGCCTCCACACGTGGCAATTCTGACATTCTGCGTTGTGTCCCTAGTAGTATCTACTACCTCACGCAGCCGCATGACCCCAAGCTCTCTGCGAACTATAATGTGTTTGTCTCAACATTAAGATCACATCCCTACTAGATTTCTTTACATTGATCCACGGCCTGGTCAACAACTTTGTCTTGGTTGTTGTGAATTGCTTACTCTTTGTGTTATTGCCTCTCCATGTCATTGACTACCTATCGACCACTTGACCAAACACCCACCCCGACTCCTTTGCAGCTACTCAACCCGATTTTCCCTGCAATCTTGCAACTACTGCCACTAAACACCTTTGTTGGCTACTGGTCTTCGCTTGTCTACTTATGCCTAGGGCAGCTCGGTTGACTCCCACTCGCAATAATCCTCTGTAATTGGCCAATTTTTTGTCAACAGGTTACTTCTCGAACTCACACTATGTTTTCCCCCTTGTTTCTCGCATCTCCTATGTCGGCATTAGATCAACGAATGGCTTCCTTCTCTTCCAATGCTCCACGCTTTCCTCTCAGCCCTACGGTCTATACAAGTACACATAAGTGATTGTTGGCACACGACCCACTATCGCCACCACCATTGTCTTTGCCCTTATCTCTAGCCTGCAATCGATCACCCCAGAGCCACCTCTACCACTGTCACATGCTCGCTCGTTGGATCTGCTTCTTTTTACCACCATCAGACCTGTTGTCTACACCTAAGGGTTGTCTGCTACCTCTCACTTGTCGCCTCCCATTATTTTCCTCCACCCTGAGCCTTTCCTGCAAACTGCAACCCAAAAACTTCCAAGCGTAGTCCTCTAGTTGGCAAGGACCAGCGGCTGCCTGCAACGGCTAGTACCCCCACTGTAGTGTGCTCTACGGGTTGGCCAACCTGGTGATTAGCAATTGCTCTGTCAACTAGGTGGGTCGTCAGGCGAGTGGACAACCTCCCCCTTCACATCATGCCCCATTTAAAAAAAATCGCCCTGTTAAAGAAAAATTTCCCCTTCAGTCGTTAAGCTAATTTACTTCAACCATTAAAAAAAATTCACTTGTATGATTGCGGTCAAACCTAGCACCTGTGATTCCGAGATTGATTTACTTCAGAGTTCTAGCTCTAATACCATGTTAGTTTTTAGAACCCAGCACCCAGTATTTAATTACTAGCAAAAACTTACTAAATATTCAATAAACACACAACTCGATTCCTAACAAAAATATTCAATGAAAGCACAAATACACAATCAATCTCAATCACATATGACTAACATATTTCTGCCCAATCACAATTCTTCATTAATAAATTAATCTAAACCTACTTAAGATCTCGTCTTGGGATAAGGGTCCAACTGAGGAATTACATATACAGCAATAAACCTAGAGTTATCCACCTGATCAAGCCCTAGATCTATCCTTCAATCTTCCTCAATTGATCTGGATCTGTCTCCCTCGTTGTTCCTTGCACCTTCCTCGGACCCAGCACACTAGAGTATCCCACTCTTCCTCTTGAGGTTAGTGCCATTGCATAGTGTGTGTTTCTCCCTCTCCCTAGCCTTGCTTTTATAATTTTACATTGAGCTAAACCCCTAATCTTAATCCTAATTTGACAATCGAGATTAGACCTCGCCTCAATTGAGATCAATGGCTAAGATTAAAACTTACTAAAATAGGTTACTTTACTTTTTCTAAGTTTATTAGCTCAATAAGCCAACATATTAAATATATGTTTTTTTTTAAGTTAAACTTAGGCTAAGTTACATTAGCAACTTGCTCAACCTAGAGCAAGTGTTTTAAGGTGATATAGGTGACTTATGCACAGCTAAACACAAGGATTGTGCAGAAGTACTTGCCTGAGCTACAAAAATTAACAATGGAGCATAAGATATATGGTTGAAAAGCTTATTCCAAGACCTTTCCAACGATATATGGCACTCCCTCTAACTCCATAGGAATGAAAATATATGAAAGGTATTCTCAAGTCGGCCTAGCCAAACAGTATGAGTCGACCCAACCAATTTTATAAGTCAACCCCATAAGTAAACATAAAAAGACTATAAATAAAAGGATAAATGAGTGCATTTGAAGACCATCCAAGCAAGAAGAGATCTAAGGTGTGCAACAAAATCTAGGGAATACTCCTGGAGTCTTAAAGGTGGAGCAAAAATGTGATTTGTGGAGTGAAGAAACCATCTTGGCATTTTTGCTATAACTTTTCTTCTGGAATGTTTCGGACCCTGAGACTTGGAGGAGATAAATGGGAGACCTTCGTGTACCTATGGTAAAAATTTTGACTTTGGTTCATTATAATTTTAAAGATGTGATCTAAGGAAGTTAGGGTTCGTAAATGCTCCTGAAATCATCTTCAAACAGGACAACTTGGCATTTTCACTATAACTTTTCTTCTTCATGTTTTAGACCATGAAACATGGAGGAGTTAGAGGGGAGATCTTCATCTACCTGTGGTGGAAATTTCTAACTTTGGTTTGTTGTAATTAAGGAGATATGATCTGAAGAATTTAGGATTCATGAATGCTCTTGAAATCTACTTGAAACATGTCAGCTTGGCATTTTCACTATAACTTTTTTCTACAATGTTTCAAACTATGAAATCTTGAGGAAACAGAGATAATATCTCTAGGTACTTGTGGTAGAAATTCCATACTTTAGTTCACTATAATTTCATAAATATGCCATGTGGAAGTTAAGGTTACTAAATAGTACTGAAATCAGCTTCAAACAAGTCAGTTTGGAATTTTTGCTATAACTTATTTTTTGGGACCTTTCTAAATTGTGGAAAATTCAGAGATCCAAAGAGACATGCATAAGTGACTCAGGTAAAAAATTCATAATCAAATTTGTAAAATTGGATAGGTGGCATGTTGTACAAGTTTGTTCTTGGGAAGATGCCAAAAACAAGTTTTGGGAAATGCAAACCTAGTGAAGTGAGAAGCAGCAAACAAACCTAGTGAAGGCAAAAGCAGCTAAAAAACCTGGTAAAGGAGGAAGTAAGAAGCAGACTCAGTGAAGTAGGTCGGTGCCTATGAATATTTGTAGTATAGGGGATTGTCTCTTGTAGGCTGGTGCCTAAAAATCTCGCAGCAAAAGGGATTGGTGTCTGTTATAAGTTGGTGCCTACAAAATTTGTATCAGTAGGTTGATGCCCACAAAGATTTGTTATAAAAAAAAAAGTCATTTATATCTTGTATTCCCTATGTGAGATTGTTTGGTTATGATTCATGAATGTTTAAATAAGTGTGAAATTATATTGATCCCCCCGCCCCTCCATACAAGTGTGAATCCAACAATTCTCCTTATCTAGTTGACATTCTCCTTATCTTTCTCTTCCTATCCTTTTACTTAAAGTTTTAACATTACCATTAACTGTTTCGAGATGTTTGAGAGTGGTTCCAACCTCGTTGGACTTCATATGGAGAAAGAAGAATTTTAGTTTCCATTCAAACTTCAGCATACCTAACAGTTTTCAAGGCTTCGGGATTGGCAGGATTGTAAGGTTTCTATTGGATTTTATCATGTATAAGGGTATCAAACTGGCATTTAATCAAGAGCACCAAACCCTCTATGTACCTTATTGTTGGTTACATTGATTGTTGAACTTCTCTATCATAACCCTAGTGTCAATTCAACAATCAATGTAACCACGGCCAAATACTAGTACCATATGATCAAATTGTAGAGTTTCAACTCTAGACTATGTCACCATAGTTACTCATTAGTACTATGCTTATTTTTGAACTCTATATGACATTTAGAGCCTCTTTGTTGATGTATCTTGATTCAAAAAAGTATTGCACTCAATGCTATTTTGGTTATATGAACTCTTACTTGCCATATAAATGAGAAACTTTGCATATTTGTGCATAAATGATTTCGATTCATATGGATGCACATGAATATATATGTTTTGCTTTCAAAATTTGAATATTTTATGCATTTTTTGGTTAACCAACATTTTGGTCTGTCTTTTTCCCAATTCTGGCCCGGTTCACATATTTGGGGTCAACCAGTCTGATCCTAATAACACTAATCATCATAGAATAGTGAGGTTCACCTGGGAAGATTCAAATCAGGCACCTCCTGGCACAAAACTAACCAAATTCCCAAAAAGCAACAACCAATTGAGCTAACCCCATGGACTCCTCCTGTCTACTTTTAGTAACAAGTGCTACGCTTGGAATATACCCAGTTTACAGTATCTATCTACATGGTTATACAACAGCTAATTAAGTGTGCCCCCATGTTTTACCCTTGCTCATTAGAGATCTAGTTTTTTCAGAGTCATTATATCTAAGGATTCTAACTTCTAAGCCAAGTTTTTGAAAGTGCAATAAAATCTTATAAAATTCAAGTTAAATCATTACACTTAAACATCATGATTCTTCAAAAAGTCTTAATTATTTCTGCAAATGCAATGGTCACAGATATTTGAAAAAATTATTGAGGTTTCCCCTTGTGGAGTGCTCCTAAAAACTACTTGCATCTACTAAAGATGTTTTTACAAGATCCTCCAAAACAGGTCTTTCGTAGAAATATTTTAACACCACTAAGCAAGGTATTTCAAAATCTTTAATTCAATTCCTTTAAGCTTTATATATACTTCTTGTTTTGAAGAATTCAATGGAAGTTCCTCTTCTTCTCAGTGAATGCCTCTTCACAAACTTCTATGGAAAGGATATGAACTCCTGTAAAAAAGCGTGTGAAAACTGCTGCTAGGAATGCTCCCTCTGTGGAGCAGTGTCGCAAATATCTCCAAATTCTCCCAATATTTCCGATATTTCTGAGCATTTTAGGTTACCAATGAATCCAATTTTTTCAGGTCCAAATTTATGCCTGCCAATATTTTCCCTCATGTTTTCGATAAGTTTAATTCTGGACCCTTGGAAATAAATACCACAAAACAAGATTGTAACATTGCTTTGGAGTTGAATACACAAATACTGCAGTAAGTAGCAAGGACATAGTGTTGCAACCTTTATGGGACATGCTACCAAGGGTCTCATGCCCATGTCAAGGCCCATTTTCCGTCAAGTTGATCAGACAATTGAAGCATGTCCAAACACAAGGAACATGAAGATCAAAAGCCAATCTGAGAGTAAATGATCACACACCTGTCACCAATAAATTTTGAACTTATAACTACCATAGAGTGATAAAGCATATACCAATGACACAAGTACACACATGCACACACACGGAAAGGAAAAAATACTTGTACTACCAAGCTTTGCTTGCTTGAATGATCGATTGCTTGTCCATGTGCTTCTGTGTATGCACACTTGCATCCACTTGTGCTTGTATCACACTTGTGATTTCCTGCTTTGTTGCATACTTGTTTGTGCAGATAGGTGGGTGGGAAGCATTCTTGATAAGAAACGCAGCATTCTCGAAAAAAAAAGGAAAAAGAGAAGCACACCTTTTTTTCCAGCCAGAGGACAGGAAATGTTTGCCAGGAGTTTCACAGGTGTTTCATTTTCAAAACATTTCCTGGAAGGAAACAGGGGTAAGGGAGACATTCGGAGAAACTCAGCTTCAGATTTTATTGTAATGTGGGTTTGCCCAAACAGATATGTGAAAAAAATACACGATACCAAATAAGCATGAACAGGAGATGCCATGCAACAAAACAAATGATCAGACAAATTCGTTTCAAGGAAAAAGAGAAGCACACCTTTTTTTCCAGCCAGAGGACAGGAAATGTTTGCCAGGAGTTTCACAGGTGTTTCATTTTCAAAACATTTCCTGGAAGGAAACAGGGGTAAGGGAGACATTCGGAGAAACTCAGCTTCAGATTTTATTGTAATGTGGGTTTGCCCAAACAGATATGTGAAAAAAAATACACGATACCAAATAAGCATGAACAGGAGATGTCATGCAACAAAACAAATGATCAGACAAATTGGTTTCTTTCGTATCCCAGTGGTGTAAAATCCATAGGAAACACCTTCAACATAAAATATGTGCAGCCTTAGCAGAGATGCATGGTTTCTAGCAGATAATAACCAATACAGCATCTACAGGTGAACTTAATTAATGAGCTATAATGGTATTAAAACAAGACCCCAATGTGGGCAAATCTGACTGCACTTCCCCGTAAAGTTTTCAAATTTGCAAAGCAAGTATTCAATTTCCTACTTGTAGATCTTCTGGTTTATGAATTAGAAAGTTCTATTTTGAGCCTATTGGAGAGAGGTTTAAGCAGCACACAAAAGGTAGAATTCACATGCACTTTTCCACAATTATGCATGCAAATGTCAAGATATATACTGCAGTTGTATCAGAAATGAAAAAGATTAATATCTATAATTTTATGAGAGAAACAACCCCCTTTCACTCAGCTCTGTTCTCTGAGACACTGAAGATTATAAATCATATACAGACTTCTCTAAATTACAAAGCTCTTATTTTTTGAACCACTTTACAGCGTACCTCCACTTCACACAGGCTGCAATAAAGCATGTCATCATCACAAACTTGCTGCTCTGAAGATTGTTTTTTGGAACAAGTACTCTTGCATATATGAGCCAAAGGGAACCAGGCACATATAACAATCCAAAACGAAAAAAGACTAATGAAGCCACTTTTCTTTTCCTCCAAGTTCCGGGATTCCTTTACAGGCAATACAGTCACCAGATCACCCTCTGACTGGACTTTTTCTCCTATGGATTCAGTATTTGCATCATCAACAGAAGCAACAGATCCGGGTAATGGATCATTGTATGAAGCCTTTCTAGGATCAGAAACTTTCCCATACTTTTTAGATCTGAATACACCAGGATCTCCTGGGTCAGTTGCTGCACACCATATATATAGACAGAAAACCAGTGATACCTGCAAACATTAAGAGGAATTTAAAGCTCAGCTGAATGAAATAACTGCCAAAACAATAAGATGCTTAAACCTAACAACATGACATAATGAAATATCTCTGCACTCTGCACTCTGCACTTTATCAAATATTTTTGGGAGCATATCAATCAAGATCCACAGGATAATGCAGATAATAGTAAAATGTGATGCAATTGTCTTTCTGGTACGCAAGCTAGCATTAGTATTATTGTCACAAAATAGAGTACAGACAGCATTGCATGTGGCCTACAAGCTGGGAAACCTGGATCACATTAGTTTAAACTTTAGAAAGGCCGTTGTTTTTGCTTCAAAAAATTGCTGACTGTATTTCAGAATATGTAGGAGCACATACTTAGTTTGAATTATCCTACTGATAACAGAAAAAACATATATATAGCATGAGTCTGGAGTGACTGTTGATACCCCTCTATACTTCTGACAAAGATAAAGGTAGCTAGCCCTGAGGGCTATGTCCCTGATTCTGTCGATAATGCATATCCATCTGAGCCTCATGGTCATCATCTAGCGGAGTAGATTGGAATGAGTACCTGCGGGTTCTTGCACTGGGTCAACTCCTTCCATTGAGTTGTCCTAGTGATCCGCAGGGCCATTAACTAGATTTCAATATCATAAGCCGCTCTGCACACAGCATCAAATTTCTTGTCCATAAGGTCCAGTTTATGCAAAAAGGCTTGCTGCTTGATACCTTTTTCCTCCACCAAGTAAGCAAAGAAGACTTTGTTCAGCCAGTAGAGACCAATGAGCTTGAAGATTTTGGTGTCCTAGATCTAGGAATCCAATGTCTGCCACCAGTTCCTTGAATTCTGCCTCAAGCTAGGCCTTGGAAAGTTTCCTCCGCTTCTGCTTGATCCCCTGCTCCATATGGGCAACCTCAGCTTTGATTTTAGTAGAGAATCTGCAATGGAAATCCAGAACAGCTTTTGTAGCATCAAATTGAGCTCGGATGATGCGCTAGGGGACTTGCCAGGAAGGGAAATGCTTAGCAGAAGAGGTAAAGCCTTTATTGTACCCACTGTTACCCACCAAAATAGGTAACCCCTGGGAGAAAATTTATCTCCTTTCTTATCAGATCAGCCAGCAGCCCTATGATGATCCACAGATAGTTTTACTTCAAAGCTCTCCACCCATGCTCCGGTCAGTTCTCTCTCCCATCTAGCAGTCTCCTTTAAGAAAGGTGGGTCATCTATCAAAAGGTACGCTAACCATTTCAGTAATCATATGCTTTCATTAAATGTTAAGGGCAGTCTAATGTGGATCACTGGTCGAGTTGGATGATTGACCACTCTTAGATTGTACCCTTGTTCCCATACTTCACCTGGGAGGTTATCATTTGCCCCTAGTTTAGTGTGTAAGGCCTGTTGTCGCTCAGCTTGTATAGGCACTGCGACAAGTACAACAACTCAGGTCGGGGACTATCACTCCAATCCCTAGCCTCTCCGTTCTAGTTGTCTCCCAACAGCAGGCTATGGGGGGTAGTCCCTATGGAGATATGAAGATGAAAGACAAGTTGGCAACCAACAAGTCAGGGAGACACGATTAAATGGCCTAGCTACTTGGTTAATTTTAACAAGACTTAAGGATTAGATTAGATCTGAAAGTGAGACCAGCGCTTTGCTGAGTCGACTTCTTGCTTTATATTAATTAAATGCTAAGTCACCGGATGGACAATCGCTGCTTGAATGCTTAACTATCCTATATGAAATGAAAATTCTAAAACCTAGGTGTGGTGCAAGGTCTTGGTTGATTTTAAGTTAGATGCATATTCTAGATGTGACCTTCCACTTAACTATTTTGGAATTAGTCTCTAGAGTAAGTTGTGGGATGGAAGCCAACGGGAAGCAAGCAAAGGCTTCATCAACGATACTTCCCCCTGTGTTCCAACCACCCAATGCCTCCGACGCTGCAGAGACTGCGGCTCTAACCACTGCAAGGTCACCGTGTTCACCACTAAAAAGGGTCCAAGTTCCTCCAGCGAAATTAAGAAAGGGTGATCCTAAATGTCTATCAACCAAACTTATGCTTGGAGGTAATTTATTAAGTGCAAAACTAACTTAGAATGATATGCAATGTCTTATGAGTGAGTCTTGAGTCAAGATTGTTTGTGTGATTCAAGTACTTGATGTTGATGATATTATAACAACAACAGTGTTGATAATATCGGTATCGGCAAAATATCGGCGAGGGTTCGGAAAACATCTTATCGACAATATCGGCAAATATCGGCGAGCATAAAAAATCATTTTTTCAAATTTTAAAAAATTAGCCGATATTTTCAAAATTTGGCGATATTTAGCCGATATTTTCAAAATATCGTATTTTGCCGATATTTTCAAATCTGAAAATATCGCGAAATTTTCAAGCCGAAATATCGTTTCCTTGAAAATATCGCGATATTTCCGATAATTCGCGAAATATCACCGATATTATCAACATTGAACAAGAGTACTTAACAATATATTGAAAGTTAATCTTAAACAAGACCAAGTGCTTAATGATACAAGTACCAACAATAGACAAGAGATCTTCTCACAATAATTCCACAAAGATATTGATCAACAAGCAATACCAATGATAGCAATTAAGGAAACTTAGAGCGTTTATCCACTTAACAATTAGCCAATGGTTTTCAACACAAGATGCCACTAATAATTACTCGAGACAATTAGAAATTTTCCAAGATATTCCAATGATGATTCTTCAACAAGATCAATGCTCTTTAGAAAATGCTCTTTAATGCTAATTATCAAGAGATGTTCAATTAGATCAATATGTCGAAAGTAACTTAAATCATTCAACACAATTATGAGAAAGAGTGGTTTTTATGTGCAAATTGAAGCTTCTGGAACTTTCACAAAACAACGTTAGATTCCCAAGTTCATAAAACAACATAGGCAAAGCCCTTCCACAATGAGCAGCAATTTAGAACATAAACCAGACTAAACTTTTATGCTACTTATGTTCTTATGATATCCAAATTGAGCAATAAATTGACTTATGACAACGGTTATATTACTTGAGGGCATTGAGCTAATAGTGAGTTTTCTTATGCTAAATGCATTAAATATTCCCAAATCATTTACTTTCTTAAGAGCACTTAGAAAATCTACTTATGTCACTGTTAAGATCAGATTCAACTATTTTATGACAGTTAGCAATATATCAATGATAACTAGTCAATCAAGAGTTACCCAATTTATGCAACAATTAGCAAATGAACTCTAGGTAATTTTTAAATGATTTGAGGGCATTTAAATTCAATTTTTACCACTGTTATGAATGTATTCATAGAGCTGTAGCAAACAGTGAGGGAATCGAGGGTTTAGAGATCAAACTCTTGGCCTCTAGGCCTAGAAAAAAGCTTGCACAACTTTTCCCAAACTTTTCCAATCGGTATGCCACCTAAAAACACAACTTTTTTACCAATTTCTCTGCAAAACCCACCAATGAATTAGATTCAGAAATTAAATGACCTAAATCAGAGATGGAAGAGGGCAAGGGTAGGGCCAAAGAAGGGGACTAGAAACCAAAGCAAGGCAATGCCTAGCCTAATGAAGGCTAGCGACTAGGGCAAGAGGGCTGCTAAGGGCCCACAACCAGGAGGAAAAGGCCCTAATGGGCCTGCGGCTCAAGGAGGAGAGCCACAAAGGCTCACGGCAAGCCCTCCAAGGGCTGCCGTCAAGGAGAAGAGGAGGTTGGGGCCTCTTTTGGCCTGCGGAAAGGCTAATAGGGGCAGGCTGAGAGGGAAGGATGAGGATGGAGGGAGGACGGAGGCAGGCGAGGCCGAGAAGAGGGGATATGGAGGACTAGAAGGAGGGTCGAGGGCAAGAGGACACCCTCTAGGGTCTGCGTCGTGCGACAAGGGCTCAAGGGGAGGCCGAGGGCCTTAGGACTTACGGCCAACCCTACAAGGGCTATAAGGGTGGCACTGAGGCTAGAAGGGGCCACGCTAGGCCAACGAGGGATGACATTGAGCTTAGGAGGCCCTTAAATTTTGAAACCCTCGCCAGAAAAAATTATTTGCTTCAGACTTTCAATATTTTCCCAAATCATTGCAAAAATCTTCAGTAGTTGGCCCTGCAAAAATTCTAGAGACTAGATCTTACCCTCAAGGGCCTAGATCTAGCTCTAATCCAACAAATTTCCTTGGATCTCACCTGCACAAATAAATTTACAAGTGCCCAAAACTCCAATCTATACAAAAATTTCAAAAACCCCAAACCCCAGCTGCAAAACAAGGGTTAGAAAATAAAATAAAATCTATTTACAAGAATAATTTACAAATTATACAAATATACAATGCTTAAAATAAAGAAGAAAAGAGGAATGATTTTTTAAATAAAAATTTTGATGATGGCTAGATGTATTTCGAAAAATAAATGTTAACCACAACCTTAACGAAGTTATAAAATCATATAAAATATTTAGAACTCAAACATGGTCAGCATGTGCCCACAGTTTGTGAACTTGGAGCCCAAGGGTTAGGGAACCTGCAAACTCTGTATATTTTCTTAAGAAGAAACCGTTAGGACACACAATGAATCAGATCACCTAAGAGAAGCCCAAAATTTACCAATAGAATGTTCCTATCAACTACAATGAAATAACAATTTAATTATTATTTGAAACACAATATAGGAATGCACACATCCAACACGTACCACAAATCAGTGAGACAAAGACACCATGAACTGCACGCCAAAGTTTTTCATTATGATGATCAAAAAGTTCTCAACAAAACAGTGGCTTTACACTAGCGTTTACAAATTACATCAGACTCGGCTCATCAAAAGATGAAAAATAGAAGCGAATTGCCTTCTATTTATAGAGAAATTCCTCCAAGTGGAAAATAGTGGCTAGTTGGTTTGATCCCCGTCAAAATAATCTCGATCATCGATAAATATTTGATGATCTTTTAATCTTTACTGTCGAAAATATTTATTTTTGAGGAATTTTCGAATTTCTCATTAAAACCATTTTTTATTAGCTCAAAAATAATTATTTGGAGCTAAATAGAAATTTCCCCAAAATTTTGACTTTGACTTTGACTTAACCACCAAGGTCCAAGGGTCCAAATTTTCTTGAAATTTCCAATATTCCCTTAGTGGGCAACCTCCAAAAATTAATTTCTTTTAGACCCAAAAATTTTTCCACTTGGAGAATGTGGAAATTCAGAAACCTTGAATCCTACAGCAGCAAATGATTAAATTTCTTCTATTTGTTAATTTACTGAACAAATTATTTGTTGTTTGCTATGGTAAATATCAAAATCAATATGTTGCAGCCTTCACAAAATAAATACAATGGAATAAATACAACGCAAGAAAGATATATGCGTACACCCACAATTACCAACGTTATTTTAGGACTAAGTCCCTGGAAAAACCCAACTTGGGAAAACCAGTGCAGCAGCTGATGTGAAAATTTCTGAATATTACTTATGCAGAAACCCTACTGTTAAATCATGATTTACTTCTTGTACTTATACAAGTTATTAATCTAAAATGTTCAGTATTAACATCGAAGTAAACACTTTAACAACCTACACAGATACAGATCTAAACGGAATACATGCACACAGACAAAGTGACACACAAGATTTTCTGGACAACTGTCCTCGGAAAACCCTAATGCGGGAAAATCGGTATTCTGGCTGTTGGATGGTTAATATCTATGTTGCACGAGTTTATGGTACGCAGGTACTTCGGGTATGGGGGAAAAAGTATCCGGTACGGCTAGAAGCTTTGCTCAAATTTACAGGCCGAAACATCAAGTTGGGAGCGGCAATAATATAATATATATTAAAAATAAAAATAAAATAATTTATTTATTTCCATCCAAAACCTGCCAATTAAATTCCACCCTGCAGATTCCATCTTGCATTGAAATATGTAAAAGATTGAACTTTGAAACACTGCCAGAAAAAATCAAAGTATTAATCCATCAACAACTTGCCAATGAAATTCCTTGCCAGTAAAGAAACATGTGGAACTCCTAAACTGAAAAAAAGGTTATTATTACTTGATTATTATGTGATTTCATGCAACACTATATTATATTCAATTTCGAAATTCAAGTTTGGAAATTTATAAAATGAAACTTACTAAAACGCTACTCTTTCTCTTTCTAACCATCATTGTAATTTGTTGAATCTTATCATTAAAGGTTCAAGATAGGCTTCAAGAAAGTAGAGTTAATTGCAATTGTTGAACTTCAAGATTGCAACAAAAGCTGCCAAGGAATGACTGGCAACTGTATATATATTTTGTTGAAATCTTTGGTATATCTCCACATCTCTGTTGCTTTACAGAGCCCATGCAGTCCAGCCCCCTGACCTATCATGTATCACTTATGAAATAAACAAATGGTACCTTCTCTACTCAAAATAGGTACCCAAAAGGTGAAAATATGCTCAAAATAGATACCCAAAAGGTGAAAATCTGCTCAAAATAAGTACCCGAAATGTCAAAAATTGTTGTAGTGAAGCTCCCGAAAAGCTCCAAAGTACCCTTTGAAGCTCTTGACGATTCTGGAAAGCTTCCTACAAGCTCCCAGGAGCGGGGGAGCGTTGGGTACGTGCTCGCCAATGGCTGGGAGCGGTACCCGTGTTACTATGGTTAATATTATTAAGTAGATTCTAAGTACAGCAAATATGGGCACTTTACTAGCTAACCCGACAGAGAAATACAAAAATTGGTAGCAATACCTCTATTCTGGAGACAGAGAAACTGACTGATTCACACCCTCAAACGAGATTTATAGAACTCAACCTTTTTCTGTCTTCAGAAAACCCAACGCTGCTCTGAAGCCCTCTGTGTCAGCTCTGCTAGCCTGCATGTGCCCCTGCGCTGCTCAGGAGAGGCATGCGTAACCCCAGACTAGGTAACGCAGTCCCTGCGCTGCCCTAGTTGGGCTTGAGTAAACCCTGATGACCTCCTATTGCCTTTGTGTTGCCCTTTCTAGGCCTGCCTAGCACCTACGTAGCACTGAAGCGCTCTGTGCTGCGCAGCTACTGCTCCCTCTGCGTTGCTCTGACTACTTCTTCTCTGCCTCTTGCTGACTCTTGGCTCTGGGATCAGATCATCCCCTTAGCCAATACTACCCCTCGCTGCATCTGAAACACTTCTGGAAATTCTTAGCAAACCAGGCCCTAGAATTCCAGCTTAGTCTCAGCTGCCACTATGTGTGTTCTACAACTGACCCCAAGTCTTTCCTTTCTACTTTTCTCGTTGGGAAACCAACAGCCGTGATCTAACCTTGATTCGACAGCTAAGATTAAAAGAAAGCTTGATCCGTGTGACTTAAGTCATTTCCATCACATGTTTAAATTAATTACCTTTAATATTTTAATTTTCTTCAGTTAGATTTAGGGTCCTTAATTAAAATATTAATTAAATAATTCTCTCTTAAATAGGATGGAATTTCTCAGATCCCTTTCTGGGTCTTAGGGATCTCATGTACTCTAGTCCCTCCACAAAGTTTGGGAGCTAAATCACATCCGATGCTACCCCAACACTCAAAATCTCAACACTCCCTCTTAGCGAGGAAAGTGGTCTAGCACAACACTACTTCACCTTGAAGCTTTGCACTGATCTCTGGTGTGGGTCTCTGCGCTAATGCTTGCTTTGCTGCCCTTCATGACTGCGATGTTGTTGCTCTCCCGTACTACTGCCCATGACGCTGCCACCACCATTGCCACATCTATATTGTAGCTCCCTCTCTATCTATTGCAGCATGTTGCCCACTATTGCACTGCATCTCAGTTGCACAAAGAAACAACTGAAAACACCTGCCCAATCTTTGATAGACAAGTCAGTTGGGCTGCATCCTCATCACTAAAGCTCCATAGGATACTTCTCTGTGTTGTCCTCCTGAAGCCATTGTGCTGCTACAGCTCTGCTCTGCATAAGCCAGCCTGCACTGCGTTGCTAATGTCACATCGACCCCTCTGCGTTGCGTTGCTACGTTGCTGCTGCATCTGCACTGCGTTTGCTCCCTTTTAGCATCCAGCTCTGCCTCTGCTCCATCTATGACTCTCTGCACCCACTGCTCCACTTACCTCGCTACTATCTTAAGGCTCCCGTAGCACGGATGTGATCCAAGAGTTGGGCTACTCAAGGATCCCGCCACCACTATGTAGTTTCTCTACAGATCCATGTCGCCCCACTTTCGTGGTTCATGAGCGCTCATGCCCACAGCAGCCTTGGAGCTATCGTCCACCACAGCAGCCTTGGAGCTAGAAGCTTCCCTGTCCTTCTTCTTCTGAGGACAATTGTTGGCGAAATGTCCTAGTTCACCGCACTAGAAACACTTGATCTTTGATAGATCACGCCTCTTCCCCCCTTGCTACCTCTTTGATGCCAAGGCTGCATCTTCTTCCTCTTCCTTCTTCACTTTACTTGATTCGATGTTCTACTGTCTCTTGGTGAACCGATGAAGTTCTTCTTGTCGGAGGATCGCCCACATATTGTCCCAATTGGGAAGGTTCGCTCTACCCAAGATACTTTGGACAAAAGTTTCCCAGTCCTCTGTGACCACATTGAGTGTAGTCCTCACCATAACATCATCCTCCACTTTCACTCCCATGGCAGTCAACTGATCCCTGATCGCCTGTAATCTCAGTGCTGGTGGAAGGGTCTAATCTCTTCTCCTTGGCTATCACAGTTAACCTTATTAATGCCTGCATATTCTCCTCTGGACGAATCTTCCTTCATATAGTGAGGTCAGAGCCCCCCACATATCATGAGTCGTTGTCTTCTCGGCTATGTGAGGCACTACATGATCTTTAACACCGTCCATGATGAAGTGTTTGGCATGTGTCGCCGCTTCTTCATGCTTCTCTAGGACCTTCGCATCAATTGGCGTGGCCAGGACTTTCTCTGCATGCTCCCTCAAACCGTATGCCTCCATGAGTACCAGGATTTTGGCCTTCCAAACTGCAAAGTTGGACAGGTCATCCAACCTATCCTAATCACATAGTCCTTGAGGTGACATCTGCTCAATAAATCTGTCGAAACTAATCCTTCTCTCTATTCTAGAGACTCAGATCTAGGGTCCTTAGCGAGAAAGGCACCCTCTGCTCCCTCTGACAACTAACTTCCTCTCTTGGAAGTCTGCCAAATCACAACGAATCAGCTCTCTTCGATCCTCTAATCAAACTGCAGATTTATTTCGCTGGAAATCTTCTGAGAAGTTGTTCCCTCCCGCTCTTTGTCAACTAGTGCTCAGGCTAATTTCTGCACCTTCAGAAATTTAACCCCACCAGCAACTACTGAAGCTCTGCAACACTGCTTCCAACACCCTGAATCAGCAACAGCTTCAAGACTGCGTCACCCTGGCTGGCCTCTGCGTGAGCAAACAGTCCCAACACAGCGTCTACGCTGCCTTTGCGCAATAAGTACATGGGCCTGCGTGGAGAGTGCGTCACTCTGGCCTCTACGTGGCTCTGCTCCCTTCTATTGTTACGATGTCCTCTCTGGTCCGGCTTTCTACAGTTGTTGTTGCTTTCTTTACTGCTTTCTGCAGCAAGGATTCTTCAGTCTTCTTGCTAGTGATCCAGCTAGATCTGCAATCGCTCTGATACCATGTGAAAATTTCTAAATATTACTTATGCAGAAACCCTATTATTAGTTCACGATTTACTTCACCTACTTGTACAAGTTATTAATCTGAAATGTTCAGTATTAACATCGAAGTAAACACTTTAACAACTTACACAGATACAGATCTAAACTAAATACATGCACATAGACAAAGTGACACACAAGATTTTCTGGACAACTGTCTCCGGAAAAACCCAATGCGGGAAAACCGGTCTTTTGGCTGCTAGAGGGTTAATATTATTAAGTAGATTCTAAGTACAGCAAATTTGGGCACCTTACCGGTTATCTCGAAAGAGAAATACATAAATCTGCAGCAATACCTCCATTCTGGAGACGGAGGAACTGACTAATTCACACCCTCAAACGGGATTTACAGAACTCAACCTTTTTCTGTCTTCAGAAACCCCAGCGCTACTATGAAGCCCTCTGCGTCAGCTCTACTAGCCTGCATGTGCCCATGCGTTGCTAAGGAGAGGCCTGCATAACCTAATAGTGATTTAATCTTATGTTTACCTGGTTAGGCTCTGGGTGTCTCCCATGGCTCTGAGGTTTGCCTTCAGTTTTTTTTGCAGTCTGCTATACCCAGTTCTCAGTGATGTGCAGCTGCTGGCAACCGCGTTCCCTTCTACTCACCGCTGCCAGCCTTGCCGACTCTCTCTGCCCGGATCAACCATCCCTACACACTACCTCACTGGCAACACTGAGATTTCATGTTCAATGCCTAGAATTCCCGCTAATCTCAAAGGTCGCCACTGCAGCCTCCAACTGAACTGCAGCTCTTTTACATTTTGTTGGAAACCAAAATGATCAACTGATTCGATGGCTAAGATTAAAAGAAAGCTTGATCAGTGTGACTTAAGTCATTCTATCACATGTTTAAATTAATTACCTTTAATATTTTAATTTTCCTAAGTTAGACTTAGGGTCCTTAATTAAAAATACTAATTAATTAATTTTCTCTTAAACGGGATGGAATTTCTCAACTCCCTTTCTGGGTCTTGGAGATCTCATGTACTCTAGTCTCTCCACTAAGTTTCGGAGCTAGAGCACATCCGATGCTACCCCAACATTCAAAATCTCAACAACTGAGGGTTTGTATATTATGTAGTAGTAAATGAAAATAAATCAGAGAATTCTCTGAGCTATAAACAACCAGGCTGTGAGAAATACTCATAAATCATTGAATATAGAAAGTGCAAACACACTTCACTAGCATCCACTAATCTAGGCTCGTGATGAGTCACTGCATTGTTTTGATGCACACCATCAAATGGCCACGCATCGTGTCCCCGCCAGGGATCAACTTCTCACTCGCTGAAGACTGTTTCTTTACTGGAACACCGATCTTCTTCACCTCTCGTCACCCGCCAAGCCTCCGTCTCCACCCTACCGCTCCCCCTGTGCTCCACCTCTTCCGGTGGTTCACTGGCAGGCCCGCTGCCTCTTCAGAATGGCTGCCTCACAGTACTCATCAGACGGAAACTTCTCTTCTGCATATCCTCAGCCTTCTCTCGCCGCATCTATTTCCACAGCCTTCTTCAAGATGGTGTCATTGCCATCATGAATCAACATTCCATGTATCTCACTCTTATCTACTGGGAGTTTTTTCAGATTAATCACTTGTTGAGACATCAATGGTCAAGATTAAAACTTAATCGATGGCTAAGATTAACTAGGACTCAATCCATGCCTTTTTCTAGAAGATTCACGTCTGACTTAATTAATACCTTTTAATTAATCATATTTCCTAAGTTTAGACTTAGGAAATATTAAAAATTGCTTAATTATTTTAATTAAGCCATCTCTAGATGGAATTTCCAAAAACAATTCTCTGTATCAGTATTTCATGGCCTAATTTTCAAATTCAGTTTAGAAATACATTCTATACAAGTACTAAAACTGAATAATTCTTTCATGAGAGTAACGCTGTGGAAAATTCTAACCTGAAGACTGCTGTGGTACCCATTCCACTGTGTCGTTGATGTCCAAGGCAGCCACGGTCAGAACAATCAAGAAGATTCTCCATAAAGCACTCAGTTGCCGTCGAATTCCGCTGAATCGCCGCCAATCCACGGCATCTACACTAACCTGCATGTTAATTATCAGAAGATTTAACTGCCTTTCATCTATCGATGTTGCACCGAGAGATGTCCATCATAAAACCAATTGTGTTCCGCCTTGGATGCATCCGTCACCCGAGTCCTGACTGTCATGCCATTCAGTCATTAATTTGTTTCATGTTATTGATTTGTGACTGCTAGCACTTTTTCTCTATATCATTTCAATCTCATTGTTAATAGCTATTGGGGATGGTTACCAAAAGCTATCAAATGAATCATTACTCCATCCTCGCTTACCGTTGCTTTGGGCCTGGTGAGGGTATTGATCCAAGAGGTGGACTCCTCTAGGATCCTGCCCAACTGTAGCTCTTTGAGGCCACGAAACCAAATAACTATTCTTCAACTAATGCAGTACATTTACTTCATTTTGTTATTTCAATAATATTGTCTGAAATCTTCAAGAAATATCAGAAGAAGATGATTATGTTATTTCACTAAAGGAGAACAAGATATATAGTAATAGTAACTAATCGAGAGAAAAGAAAGAAAGCTAATTAGCTGTCTCAAAAAACACAATGTGGGAAAACCAGTGCAGCAGATGAGGGTTTTATTATTTCTTCAGAAAATGATATCTTTACAGGGAAATATTCGACAGATAAATTCTGAACCACCTGAGACTGAATGCCTAGCTTTCTCGAACAAATATCTGACACCCAGATCAGCCCCTGCGTCAATCTGTGTGATTCTCTGTGCAATCCCAGAGCTGGATTGCGTGAATCTGCATGGAGACTGTGTGGGGTCTCTGCGTTGTAGCCTCAAGCTACCTTCGGTGACCCAGTGCTGCTCCCCGAACCTGATCTCGATGACCCTTGACCTCCTCTTGATTCTGCAACTTCTCGCATTGCAACTCTCCAGCTGAAATCGAATTCTACATCATAATGGATCTCCTTCAGGTACTGAGTGTGTGCTCGGCTTGTCTTCCAAGTGACCCTCAAGCCTTCTTTTACAATCTTCCAGTTGGAGAACCAACGACTCAGATTAAAAGATTAATCAATGGCTAGGATTAAACCTTGACTGGATCCATGTTTTCTAGAAGATTCACACTCTGAATTATTAATGCCCTTTAATTATTTCCTTTTCCTAAGTTTGGACTTAGGGTCTTCATTAAAATAATTAATTATTTTAATAATTCTTAAACTGAGTGGAATTTCCACAAACTATTTTTGGGTTCTTTGGAATGTTGTTGTCCAAGCCTCCCTACAAAGTTTGAGACTCGAAACACTTCCGGATGCTACAAAAATCAACACTCCCTCTTAGCGAGGAAAGTGTTCCAACAATATGCTTGTTGCATGCTGCTCTGATTCTGAAGCACCCTCTACGTTGTTGCCCCCTGTACTGTTGCCTTTGACATTGCCATTGTCACTTGTTGCATCTGTATTACAGCTCCCTCTGAATACTGAATCCTCCATTCCTGCTACTAGAAGGGATTCTTCATCATCTCCATCTTTTCTCTGAAGTAGACAAACTTTGTTTTTCCCAGAGCCTTGGTGAGGATGTCTGCCACCTGTTCTCCTGTTGGAGTGTACTGCAGCTGAACGGCTCCACGTTGTACCCAGTCCCTGATGAAGTGACACTAGATGTCAATATGTTTCGACCTATCATGAAACACAAGATTTTCAGAGAGCTTTATGCAACTCTGATTATCACATAAAATGTTGGTCGCTTCCATTTTCTCCTTGAGTAGATTTACTAACAGTTTCCTAAGCCATATGGCTTCGCACGAAGCTGTGCTAGCTGCCATATACTCGGCCTCTGTTGAGCTCAGTGCCACGGACTTTTGTTTCCTACTGCACCAGGAATTCATTCCCGATCCTAAACTGAAACAATACCCACTGGTACTCTTCCGATCAACTGAACTTCCAGCCCAGTCTGCATCAATAAAACCACTCAACCTGACATCATTGTCACGAGTGTACTTCAATCCAAGCTCGATTGTTCCTCGAAGGTACCTGAGAACATGCTTGGTTGTTGCCCAATGTGCCCTCTTCGGTTCCACCATGAACTGACTTAGGGTATTAACAGCATAACAGATGTTTGGCCTTGTATTTACCAGATACATCAACGACCCTATGAGCTGTCTGTACAGCGTAGGATCAGCTTCATCATCATCGAACGTGTCGATTTTCCTCCAGTTGGTAATCATTGGAGTGGTCATGGGTCTACAATCCTCCAACTGAAATCTCTTCAGAATCTCTGTAGTATCTTCCTTGACCAAGGAAGATCTCCCCATCCTGCTGCCAAACTTCCAACCCCAAAAAATAGTGCATCTGTCCCAGATCCTTGATGTCAAACTCTTCAGCTAAATTCTTCTTGCAATATGTGATGAGCCTTGATGATCTTGTCAAGAACAGATCATCCACATACAATACTAGTATCAATGGCTCACTCCCTACTCTTAGATAGTAGAGATTGGGATTTGCATCACTCTTGATGAATCCCATCTTCTGCAGATAGTTGTCAATTCGACCATACCAAGCTCTGGGAGCTTGCTTCAGTGCATATAATGCTTTCTTCAATATGCACACATGAGTCCTCTGATCATGTGTCTCAAAGCCCTCTGGTTGTTCTATATACACTTTTTCTTCTATCACACCATTCAAGAATGTCGTCTTGACATCCATCTGGTGAATTTTCCATCCCATCTACGCAGCAAGGGATATCACGAACCTGATAGATGTGTATCTGGCTACTAGGGCAAAGGTTTCTTCATAATATATTCCTTCCTTCTGAGCATACCCCTTAGCCACGAACCTGGCTTTAAATTTCTTGATGCTGCCATCTACAGCATGCTTGATCTTGTAGATCCACCTGGATCCTACAACAGATATTTCCTGTGGTCGGGGTACTACTTCCCAAACATCATTTGTCATGATGGAACTGTACTCTTCCACCATTGCATCAACCCATACCTGGTGCTGAGCAGCTTCCCGGAAACTGGAAGGTTCTCCGACTTTAGCAACCAAGGCTTGATATCTCTCAAGCTACTTACGCTGTCTCTTCTCATTCCTGGAATTTTCGACAAAATCCTCTGCATCCTTCAGAATCTGTCGAAGTTCCCTGCTCGTTCTTTAGTGGTGGGTAGATTTACCGACTCTCCTTGCAAATCCTCAAGAGACCCATCCTTTGGATCACTATGCCTTGGAGAGGCAACTGGATTTTCTGCTGCTGGTTGTTGGGGCTGGACCAGAGGCTCTTCCTTTGACTGTGTAGCAAAACGCAGTTCTCGTGATCTTCTGAAGGTTTTCTCCTCCATAAATTTCACATCTCTTCGCACCACTACTCTCCTGCTCTCAAGAACGTAGATGCTATAGGCCTTTGCATTCTCACTGTATCCTACTAAATACCCCCTTTCAGTAGTCATCTCCAACTTCTTCCTCTTCTCACTAGGTACATGACAGTAAGTTGTACTGCCGAAGATCCTAAAGTGACTCACTTCAGGCTTGCAGCCAGTGAAGACACTTTCTAGCGTGATCTTTCCCAGTGCAATGTGAGGAGTTATGTTCTGAATGTAGACAGTTGTATTACACGCTTTAGCCCATAGGAATTTGGGCATGTCTTGGTCATACAACATAGCTCTGGTTGCTTCAAAAATAGTCTGGTTCTTCCTTTCTGCCACTCCATTCTATTCTGGATTGTATGGAGTTGTCCATTCTCTTTTGATGCCTTCCCTTGCACAAAACCCAGTGGATTCTTTATCTATGTATTCACCTCCATTATCTGATCGCAATACCTTGATCCGCTTCCCTGTCAGATTCTCCACCAGAGCTTTGAACTCTTCAAATCGACTGAAGACTTCATCCTTAGTCTTCAAGAAGTAGATCCAAGTTTTCCTGGAATGGTCATCAATGAAGGTGACGAAATATTTGGTGCCACTAAGAGTTCTCATGGACATCGGTCCGGAGATATCTGAGTGTATTAGATCTAACACACCCTTGGCCCTATTGTTGCTTCTCCGATATGCTGCCTTGGCATATTTCCCCAATACACACCCCTTGCAGACATCATCCCGCTTGGTGCTCAATTCTGGAACACCTGTGACAGTCTTCTGGAGAGTTCTCAACGCCCCATGATGCAAATGCACCATTCTCCTGTGCCATAGCTCATTTAGATCCGTCTCATCTGCACTGCCAACCAGTGCCATTGGGGAATCAAGTTGCAGTTTGCACATCTTGATGCTTCTTACCTCGATTTGTGCCTTCTTCTTCCAACTGGGGTGCTTGACATAGACTCTATCGCCAATAAAGTAGACGCCATATCCTCGGTTTTGAAGTTGTGACACTGAGAGTAGATTCATCCCCAAACCCAGCACATGCAATACATTAGTGGCCCAGATTCTGTTCCCTACTTCGGTCTGAAAAACTACGGTACCTTTCCCAATGGGAGTGCACTTAGCTTTATTACCCATGGTTATTTTGAAATTCATCTGCTCTTCTTGGTAGTCGAAAAAACAGTCTCGTACTCCCGTCATGTGAGCAAATGCTACACTATCAATATACCAGACATCTGAGGACGTAGTGCTTGATACACAAACAAAATCTTCCTCTAATCTGGATGCCAATACAGATACATCGTGATCCATCCATTCTATCGTGCTTCCCCCCCTTCTTGGAGGACTGCGTGAACCCTTCTGCAAAACTGCGTAGATATTTGTTCACTGATAGATGCCCCCTCCCTCGTATTCATCTCTTGCTCTGATACCATGTGAAAATTCTCAACCAGTTGCAGTGATAGATTTATTTCTCCTACTTATTATTTCAATAAGTTATTATTCAGAAATCTTCCGGCAAATATCGAAATAAATACTACTGCAACATCCATAATTATATATGCAGAGAAATAATCAGTAGAGAACATAAGCACAAGAATCAATCACATGTACACAGTTATTTTTGGACAAATGTCGCCGGAAAAACCCAACGTGGGAAAACAGGTGCAGCAGATGAGGGTTTTATTATTTCTTCAGAAAATGATATCTTTACAGGGAAATATTCGGCAAATAAATTCTAAACCACCTGAGACTGAATGCCTAGATTTCTCGGACAAATATCTGACACCCAAATCAGCCCCTGCGTCAGCCTGCGTGATTCTTTGCACAGTCCCAGAGCTGGACTGCATGGAGACTGCGTGGGGTTTCTGCGCTATAGCCTCAAGCTACCTTCAATGACCCACTACTGCTCTCCGACCCTGATCTCGATCACCCTTGACCTCCTCCTGCTTCTGCAACTTCTCGCCCTGCAACTCTCTCGCTGAAATCGAATTCTACATCAGAATGGATCTCCTTCGGGTACTGAATGTGTGCTCGACTTGTCTTCCAAGTGACCCTCAAGCCTTCTTTTATAATCTTCCTGTTGGAGAACTAATGGCCCAAATTAAAAAATTAATCAATGGCTAAGATTAAATCTTGACTTGATCCATGTTTTCTAGAAGATTCACACTCTGAATTATTAATGCCCTTTAATTATTTCCTTTTCCTAAGTTTGGACTTAGGGTCCTCATTAAAATAGTTAATTATTTTAATAATCCTTAAACTAAGTGGAATTTCCACAAACTATTTATGGGTTCTTTGGAATGTTGTTGTCCAAGCCTCCCTGCAAAGTTTGAGACTCGGAACACTTCTGGATGCTACAAAAATCAACAATAACCCCACCTCACCCCAGGAAGTATATCAGTGATCATCACAAACTCTGTCCTCCAGTCTGGAGGATAGCCTGTCTATCTCAGCGGATGCAGCTTGTTAATCACGCTTCTCCTCTTTGTCCCTCTTCCTGAGAGGACACTGGGTGTTGTAGTGACCAAGTTCACTACCTCTGAAGCATTTTCCCTTGGATATATCCTTCTTCGTTCTATGTTGCTCCTGTTGCCTCTTTGATGCAAGGGTTGTGTTCTCCTCCTCCTTTACTTCCTTCGTCCCACTATTGCTGCTGCCACTGATGGTTCTCTTCACCGAGTCTCGCCTCATCTCCTCCCGCTGCAGATCTGCCCACATTATGTCCCAATCTGTCAAGTTTTCTCTACCCAAGTTACTCCTGGACGAATACTTGCCACTCCTCGGAAACGTTATTCAGGGAAAATCATACAAACTCTGTAGGTTTGGGCGTTGACCCAACTACAGACAGCTGACTCGGACTTCCTGAAATTTAGTAAGGAAGGGGTCTATACGCTCCCATTTCTACATTCTGGTACACCTCAACTTCTCCTCCAAATACATCTTTCGTTGCTCGGAAGATCCCCGGTACATCGTAGCAAGGGCATCCCACATCTGCTTAGCAGTGTCCTTGCTATCTATGTGAGACCCTACGTGATCTAGAACTCCATTGAGAATCAGCCTCTTTGCTTTCGCCATCTCCTTTTGTAGGCCTTAAGCTGATCTGGATCCGTGGGTACAACTACCACTACACTGATATAGGTCTTGAGATCATATTCATCTAGAAGGCAGGAAATCCTGGCCTTCCAGATCACATAGTTTGTTGAACCATCCAACCAGTCCTGATCTCTCAACCCTATTGATGCCATCTCGCCTGAAATGTCGAACCCTTCCTCTTCTCTCGCCTGAAATGTCGAACCCTTCCTCTTCTCCTCTACGCAACTGTTGCTAGGCTCTACGAACTCTCTGCTGGAGCAGGCAAATCTACTCACAACTATTGTTGCTCTGCAGTGAGAAATTGAACTTCTAGGCTAGAAATTCCTTGAGGAAATAATTCCCTCAGTGTGTGCTCTTCTTCCCTTCTGACGTTATGCTGCTCTAGCAAACTGCTGCAAAATAACTGTGTCCAGCTGAAGATCTACTCTGCAAGAAAAAGATTGCTTCTCCCTCTGCCTTTGACAATATTCAGTCTGGAAATTTTATTCTCTATCGAATTACTCAGAGAAATAAATTTTCCTCAAAAATCTGCCCTGCTGGCTAATGGATTGCGCAACCTTTTGGGGTTTCGAGCAGTTGCTCACGTAGTGCCTCAAAGCTCCCTCTTTCCTTCTACAACTCAGCTCTTCTTGCTTCTCCTGTGCTTTGATACCACGTTAAAATTTGGAAACCCCGAATCCTACTGCAACAACTGATTAGATTTCTTCTATTTGTTAATTCACTAGACAAATTATTTACTACTTGCTAAGGTAAATATCGAAATCAATATGCTGCAGCGTTCACAAAATAAATACAGCGGAATAAATACAACGCAGGAAAGATATATGCACACACACACAAATAACAACGTTATTTTAACTCTCCGAGAAAACGCAACTTGGGAAAACCGATGCAGCATCTGAGTTTGTATATTATGCAGTAGTAAATCAGATAACAAATCTATGGTTGCTCTAATCTAGCAAACCATACAGAGAAATACTGACAAAAACTCTAGTGAGAAAAATCTGACTATGCCACTAGCGATCTGACACTGACATGGGCTCAAGATGAGTTGTTATGCATTGTCTCTGCGCTGTCACTACGTCAGCCTATGCAACTCGATGCATCCTCTCATCTGGGAACAACTTTTCCTCTCGCTATCTAATCAACTGTTGTCTGGAAGACTGATCTTCTTCACCTCTGGGCCTCCTGCCCAACCTCTGGCTCTGAAAATCTCACTGCTCCAAAGCAAAAACGGAATCTCCTCTAAATCTTTGCGCTGCCTCTCTGTGGCATTTGCTGCCTCTCTGCTGTGCACTCACCGGATCTGGAAAAACTTCCTTCAGACATACTATCCATGCCCCTCTCTCACTGCATCGAGCTCACTAGCTCTCTCTCCAGCAACTCAGTGCTGCTACTCAAGAAATCGATATGCCAGCGAATTCGATCTCTGCAAGTGTCTCCTCTGAGTCCCATCGAGTTCCTTCTTATAATCTCTCGTTGAGACATCAACGGTCGCGATTAAAACTTAATCGATGGCTAAGATTAATAGGACTTAATCGATGGCTAAGATTAAATAGGACTCGATCCATGCCTTTTTCTAGAAGATCGCATCTGACTTAATTAATACTTTTTAATTAATCATATTAATACCTTTTAATTAATCATATTTCCTAAGTTTAGACTTGGGAAATATTATAAATTGATTAATTATTTTAATTAACCCTCTCTAGATGGAGTTTCTAGAAACGATTTCTGGGTATTGGGGTATTGGAGTACTCATGTATTCTATCCTCTCTGTAAAATCTTGAGGCTAGAACACATCTGATGCTACCAGAAACTAACAGAGAATTTAATTTCTCTAACATTTTAATTTTTTACTCTAATTAATTAATTTTCTGGTTTTGGATTTTATTTTTATTTTGTTGATTTCTAGTACCATCGGATGTGCTCTAAGTCTCAAATTTTGCAAGGAGGCTTAGACGCATGTATTCCAAAATACCTATAAATTGTTTTGGGAAATTCCACCCAAATGGGGTTTTATTAAAATAATTAATTATTTTTAATGGGAGCCTAAGTCTAAACTTAGGGAATTAAAATAATTGAAGTATATTAATAGAACTGGGTGTGAATCTTCTAGAAAAAGACGAAGATCAAGTCAAGTTAATCTTAGCCCTTCATTATGTTTTAATTCGGTTCGTTGATTTCTCAATGAGAAGGTTATAAGAGAAGGCTTGATGCGCATTTGGAAATCACATTGGGAGAGAGTCTAGAAATCGATTTCTCAAGGGAGCAACACAGAGCAACCGGAGGATTAATCAAGTTGATTCTTGCAATGAGGGGGCAGATATAGTTCTGGTTGGAAATCTTTCTTGAGTCAGTACTACATCGCAGAGAAGGCAGAGAAGAGGACGCAGAAGAGGCAACGTAGGGGCTACGTTGGGCAGCGCAAAGCCACATAGAGGCAACGTTGAGCCTCTAAAGGGATCCATATTTTTGCTGAGGAACAGTCAGATCTAGTGTCGGAGTATCGGGGTGTGAGACCGAAGGGGCAGAAGATCAGCATCCACTCCGCTGAAAGACTAGCCGAAGGGAGTGACGCGGAGGTTGTGCAAAGGTAGCGCAAAGGCGGCATGGGGATCATCAGTTCGGGGTTTGGTCAGTGTCGAATCTCCAGTGTTAGTGTGAGGTAATATTCACTAATTCTCTGTGGATGGCCAAATTTGGGCATCCAGTTGTATTCAGAAAAACTAATGCTTAATAATACAAACCCTCAGTTGCAAACCCGACTTTCTTGTATTTGGTTTTTCAGGGACTTAGTCCAAAAATAACAGTGTCATGTGTCTTTAATTTTCTTGCTCAGATCTTGTTTCTGCATTTATTTTCTGCAGTTTATTTAGTGAAGGTTGCAGTGTATTTGCTTCAGTATTTGCTTGTAGAACACAGTAAACAACTTATATAATTTATCAAGTAGGAGAAGTAATATCAGTTTGCTACAATAGGATTCCTGGAGTAGGAATTTTCACATGGTATCAGAGCAGTCCAGACTCCAGGTGAAGCAAGAGAGCAGACTGGAAGAACTCAGCGTTGAAGAGAAAGAGGGAGATCGAATAGCTGCGTAGGCAGCAGATCGAATCCCCCAGGATTTGCGCAGTCCAGGCCAGACGAGCAAGATTCTCGAGGAAAATCTCTTTCTGAGTGAGTCAATGGAGAGGTAAGATTTCCACTCGTGATTTGTCAACGGCAAAGGAAGCAACACAACAAAAGATTTAGCGCAGAGCAGTCTACTGGTGGGACGCAGCTTTTCTGTAGCATTTGTTGGGGCAGAAAAGCATCAAAGGAAGAAGACACTTTTTGAGGGGATTTATTCCTCAGTGTAGTCCAAGTCACGGAATTATATTTCTCAGTTGCAGAGCAGCAATAGCAAGGAGCATATCTACTAAATCCAGGAGGGAGTGCGTAAGCCAGCCTAGCAGCTGCGCAGAGGAGAGAGGGAGCAGTTCGACTTTTTGTTGGCAGAGATGGCAACTACTGGGCTAAGAGATCAAGATCGATTGGAGGGAGCCTCCAACTATGTGATATGGCAAACAAGGATCTATTAGATGAGCATGATCTCAAGGCCTTTATCGAGAATGTGGTAGTTGTCCCTGTAGATGCATATTCATTGAAATCTCTGGGGGGGGGGGGGGGGGGGGGGTATGTCATCGGCAAAGACGCAAGGAGATGTGGAGTGCCTTAGCGACGTTATATCAAGGATCTTCCAAGCAGCGGAAGATGTTATTGCGGGAGAAGATGTGATCTATGAGGATGCAAAAGGGAGAACACATTGATCCATTCCTTGCAAAGCTTCAGGAAACCCGAGAACAGTTGGAAACTATCGGATCAACACCTCAAGCCATAGAGATGGTAAGGTTGGCCCTGAACTCAGTCTCAGATTAATGGCAAGTCTTTGTCCAGAGCATCATGGGAAGAGAAAGGTTGCCTGATTGGGAGCAGATGTGGGCCGCTCTTCAGCAAGAAGAGATGAGGCGAGATATGATCAAGTGCAAACATGATGGCAACAACAACACTGGGTCGAAGCCCAAGGAGGAGGAAGAGAATGCCGCCCTTGCATCCAAGGGGCAACAGGAGTAGCGGAGCCCGAAAAAGACGTCTCAAAGATCAAATGTTTCTGGTGTGGTGACATGGGTCACTACGTTATGCAGTGTCATCTCGAGAAGAAGGACAAGGACGAGAAACATGATCTGCGGGCTGCAACTGCTAGGATCGAGGAGGAGGAGTTCGCCGTGATTGCCCACATACCTCTAGGGGAGAGGTGGGGTGATCTAGTACTGTAGTTCAAAAGAGCTGCAGTTGGACAGGATCCTTGAGGGGTCCACCTCTTGGATCAATACCTTGCTACAGGAGCCTATATCAAAAGTTGCAGGATGGACTAGTGTCAGTTGGTGCAGAGGAGTGTCAGAGTGACAGTGCAGTGGCTAGAGAACGCCAGAGTCTGAGCAGCGCAGACCAGAGTTGGCAACAGTGCAGTAGAGCACAGCGCAGAGTCAGCAACAGCACAGCAACTTCAGAGGGTCAGCGCAGAGACTAGCAGCAGTCAGATCTTCAGTATCAGACACATCATGTTGAACACTTAGTTCAGTATTTTGGATGTTTTTATGTTGCAACACTAGCAGAGTTGCAGTGCAGATGCAGTTGGTGACAATATGTAGGGTCAGCAGCAGCATAGATGCAGCAGCGCAGTAGTTGGTGGACAGCAGTGTGAGGCATCAGTAGCGCAAAGGGAGATGTTACAAAATCAGTGTAATGCTTCAGCAAGATGTATTACGTGAGCACATTCGTCGCTAAGAGGGAGTGGTTATTTATGGTAGCATTAGATGTGCTCTAAGTCTCACATTTTGCAAGGAGCCTTAGACACATGTATTCCAAAATACCCGGAAAGCGTTTTGGGAAATTCCACCGGGATGGTGTTTTAGTAAAATAATTAATTATTTTTTATAGGAGCCTAAGTCTAAACTAAGGGAATTAAAATAATTAAAGTATATTAATAGAACTGAGTGTGAATATTCTAGAAAAAAATGAAAATCAAATCAAGTTAATCTTAGCCCTTGATTATGTTTTAATCTGGGTCGTTGATTTCTCAACGAGAAGGTTATAAGAGAATTCTTAATGGGCATTTAGAAATCACACCAGGAGAGAGTCTAGAGATCGATTTCTCAAGAGAGAAACGTAGAGCAACCGAAGGATTGATCGAGTTGATTCTTGCACTGAGGGGCAGAGATCGTTCCAATTGGAAATCTTTCCTGAGCCGAGAATACATCGCATAGAAGGCAGAGAAGAGGACGCAAAAGAGGCAACATAGGGGCTATGCTGGGCAGAGCAGAGCCACACAAAGGCAGCGCTGAGCCTCTGAAGGGATTCGTATTTTTGTTGAAGATCAGTCAGATCCAGTGCTGGAGTGTCGGGGTGTGAGATCGGAGGGGCGGAAGATCAACATCCACCCAACACAAAGACCAAGTCCCCAGCCAGAGTGACACAGATCTGCGCAGAGGCAGCGTAGAGGCAGCGTGGGGCTCATCAGTTCGAGGTTTGGTCCGTGTCGGATCTCCAGTGTTAGTGTGAGGTAATACTCACTGATTCTATGTCAGTTAGATTCTTTGTTGATAGCCAGATTTGGGTATCTCGCTGTATTAAAAAAAACTACTTCTTAATAATATAAACCCTTAGTTGTTGCATTGGTTTTCCCGTATTGGTTTTTTCCACGAGCTTAGTCCAAAAATAACAGTGTCATGTGTGTTTAATTTTCTTGCTCAAATCTTGTTTTCGCAGTTTATTTAGTGAAGGTTGCAGTGTATTTGCTTCAATATCTACTTGTAGAACACAGTAAATAACTTGTATAATTTATCAAGTAGGAGAAGTAATATCAGTTTGCTGCAATAGGAATTCTGGAGTAGGAATTTTCACATACTTTGCCTGAAAAATTAATTAATTGACTTATGAAGGGATTAATTATTTTTCCACCCTTTAATATTTTAGCCATGGTGTCTAAGTATGAGGGACCATGCACTAAAATATTTTTTACGTAAGATTTTACAAATTCAACCCTCAAAGGGGGATACTCGTTCGTTATAGACCCTCAAGACACTTACCCAATTCTGCGACACAATATGGTCTAGTAGACCAAGTGATCTGTAATAAAATAATTTAGCCAATTAGCTTAAATTATTCCCAAATCACTTTTACAATATACTCGACTAAAACACCAAGACTCACCCAAGACTTTGACGATAAACTCCACACTAGCTTTGGGGTGAGGCTGGAGGGAAAAACTCTATCGATCATCCGTGTTTAGAGACATAGATAGATCAGTGAGACGAAAAACCTCCTAGGATGAAATTTGTCACCAAAATCATAGGCTTACCTAGGTTGTTACATAATAAAGCAGTCGTATTAGCATCATTTATATTACAATTTTGCACAATGGGTTTACAATAAACTACTGGCAGATGACTCTGAATTTTGAAAAAACTCCCTAAAGTTTTCGGATCCTGCTTCCTTGGAACGTTGAAAAAATAGGTGCAATAAGTGTTGTTTCTTTCCATTGTTCAGGAGGTGCACAAATAGGAGGCATTGAATGATGTAGCATGCCCAAGGTAATCCATACTTGTCACTTTCCATCTATTCTTGATATCCACCTCCATTCTTTGGGTTGATTGTCATTTGTCACCTGTACTGGCACCCTTTATCCACCTATTGAGTCAGGGCTTGAAAACTCTACCCTAAGAAGTCGATGCCACTGAAAAAAGATAGACACAAATGAAAGAAACAAGAAAAACGCAAAATATGGCTAGAACTAATAATAAGCGCGTGGGAAAAAGCCTAGCCTAAGCTCTACCCCCCTCGTTAGCCATCACCTAGTTCCTAAGCATATCATGCTCTCTCTGAATCAAAGGAACTCCTAAATGTCCCAGCCCCGATGAGCAATGAACAACCACATCTTTAAAGGGTGTTGAACAAACATTAAGCAAGTTGGTCGCCCAATCTATGCAAGAAACAAAACAAAAGTCACTAAAGTAAAAGGCATGCTAGAGGGTTGTTAGGCTGAGGAAAGAGGTAACTTTGGGCTCCACAATTTCTCCCTCTTACCATCATTACACTCAAGATATTGGACATCTATCAACTGGCACCAAGGCTATGGAATCTTCCTTAAAGTCTTTCACATTCCATGAAAACATTTATCACATGCACATATGGATTGATGGTCCTACTTAGGAACAATCTCTTCCCCTTGGGGCTAGAAGCACCTAATAGGCTAATTGTATAATCATCCTGAACACAAGTGTGGTAACTTGCTTACAAATCATCAACTAGAAAGACATTTGAAGGCAAGGCTTATGTGAAACATTTTTTGTGCCCCTAGCATTGAAAATGGTCCATTGTGATACTTTAATGGTTTCTTTACCTAATGATGATAATCTCATTGGATCTCAAGGGTATGTTTCAAGTCTTTTCTCAAAGATGCATAAGATATCCCTTGAGAAATGGCTTCGCCCTTATGCAGCACCATGAAGAAGATGTCTAGCAACGGCCAGGGTTGTGGGGGAGCACCCCCCCTTCCCTTAGCATTGAATATGGTCCATTGTGATACTTCAGTGGTTTCTTTATCTAATGATGATAATCTAACTAGATCTCAAGGGTGTGTTTCAAGTTTTTTCTCAAAGATGCATAAGATATCCCTCGAGAGATGGCTTGGCCCTTCTGCAGCACCATGAAGAAGAAGTATAGCGGCAGTTAGGGTTGCGAGGGAATGCGCCCCTCCTCAAACCCACTCTCGAAGTGTGCTCCCTTAAAAAAAAATCGCTCCCTTGTTTTTCGGGAGCGGTCATGACCGCTCCTGCCTGAAAAAATCGCTCCCTGTGGGCCAAAAAGGTGCAACCACGCGAGGGTTTCTGAAGGGAGGGGAGGGGCAAAAGAAAAAAAAAAGGCTCTCCTCCCCTCTCATAATTCACCATTTCCATATGAGTGAGAATGGAGAGGGCTTTTGGAATTGGAGCTTGAGTTGAGGAGGAAAATTGAGAGGGTTGTTTGGGAGCTTCAGGAGCTCGCAAGAGAGATTGGAGCTTGGGATTAAAGGCTAAAGAGTTAGGATCTAGACTCTAATATAGCATCTGTGTTTTTTATGTGTTCATTGTTAAATGAAAATGTTCTCTTCTCTATTTCAAGTTTCCCATTCCCATTCCTCCATTTTATTGGAGGCAAGAAACTATAACACCACCAAAGTTCAAAGAATCAAAACTTCAAACATCATGGTTATACGGCTTGGCATTCTCTTGTTATTGGTTCCTTTTTTTGTTATTATGGTGTTGGAGAGTAGAAGGAAGAGGGTTGATGAAGAGGATGAAGAAGTGGGTAGTGGTGGATTTGAAAACCATGGAGAGGAGGAGTACCATGGTGAGGAGGAGGAAAAGGAAAGTGGAGATGACGAGGGCACAAAAACCAAATCAGATATGTTGTCGCTCAGATTGTATAAGCAATTAGACAACTACTCAAGGCGGAGGTTGTCACTCTGATCCCCGCCCACTCCGTTCTAGTTGTCTCCCAACAACAGGCTATTGGGGGTAGTCCCTGTGAAAATGAGAAGAGGAGAAACACGTTGAAACCAACGAGTCCATGAGACACGATTGAGTGGCCTAGCTACTTGGTTAATTTAAGCAAGATTTTAAGGATTAGAATAAATTTATATTTGAGAACAGAGCCTTGTGGAGTCAATTTCTTGTTTATTATTAATTAAGAGTCAAGTAACCGAATGGACAACCGTTGCTTAAATGATCAACTAACCTATATTCTATGCAAATCCTAAGACCTAGGTGTGATGCAAGGATCTTTGTTAATTTTGAGTTATATGCATATTCTAAGCGAAACCTTCCTCTTAATTGTTTTGGAACCAATCTTTAGAGTAGGTTGTGGGGTGGAAGCCAACGGGAAGCAAGTAGAGAGTTGATTAAAGATATCTCCCCCTATGTTCCAACCACTCGGTGCCTCCAGCGCTGCAGAGATTGTGGCTCTGATGACTGCAAGGTCACCGCGTTAACCACTAAAAAGGTGTTGAATCCCTCAAGCTAGGTGAGAAAGTGTGGCCCTAGAAGTCTATCAACCAAGCTTATGCTTGGAGGTAAATTATCAGTGCAACTAGACTTAGGATGCTTATGCAAGATAGGTGAGTGAACTCTTGGTTTCAGATTGCTTATGTGATTCAAGTACTTCAGTTATGATTAGTCTCTAATTATGCCAATGAGTACTTAGAAATGAAAAGACGGTCTTATTACCAAGAATGTGCCAATATTAAACAATCCAAATATTAGCTTATCCAAAGATAGCAAGATTAAAACACTTAACCAGTGATTATTTAGACAATGTCAATGATCTTATGCCAATGTTACTTGAGGCCAACCAAGAAAGATAAATGCCCAAAGAAACTTGAATCAAGTGATTTGAGATTAGGGTGCTTTAGTGAGTGTTTAATATTAGATGAGAACTATGAATTCGTAATCAACTCACAACAACAAACGTATTAGTGCACTTGAAACAATTGGAAGCCAATCTACTATAAAACCATGAAACAAGGATAGTTATGATCTATAAAGCATGAGCAATGAAAGATCCTATGTTACTTATATCCTAATCACATTCAAATGAGCAATTATTAAGCCTTTAGGACAGTAGAAAGTAAATCACTCTAGATCAAGAAATGACAAGCATGGAAGAGCCAAATATGAGAAATGCCACGCCCAAAGACTTGCCAAATGATTATATGAGATGTTTAGCCTTCTTATGGTGAATTATTCAGAGATATATTGTTGAGATTTTGTGTATTTGGGGTAGCATCGGTTGTGTTCTAACTCCATCTGGTGTGGAGGATGACGCCTCTACTGTATCGCCATCATCAAATGTGACAGGGTCTAGCACTGGTGCATTGAGATCCAAGTTGGCCAATGCCAACTCAACACTGTTGTCCAGACCCATATCATCAAGAAAGGCATCCCACATCTTTGTCTTTCCCTTCAACCAACTCTCCCTCTGCCTGTATATGAGACAAAGGTTGGTGTGCACATACACACATTGTCTCTGCCCTGGATTGCTCAAGCCTACTCTTCTTCACACTATACAAATTCCCATATGTGCTCCAATTCCTCTCGCAACAAGAGGATGAAGTCACCTGAGAGAGGAGCCTCATGGCTAACTGCTGTAGAGGAGGGCTTGTTGCCCCATGAGTTGCCCACCTAGAATAGGGCTTCTTAGCCCCCCTGTCTCGAATCACATCATAGCCTGCAAATCGCCCAGTGCCAGTGTAAAACTCTGCAAAGGCATCCTTCACGTCATCAAGGGATGCCCTCTCCTGAAAAATCCTCCCGAATGCATCTTTCCTCCCCTGTGAGATTTCACCATCCATGTGAGGAGGGAATCTGAAGGAAGGTCCACCATTCAGCCACTCATGGCTGTAGTATTTTGGGTTCAAGGAGTGAGCCAAACAATGTAAAGGTGTGCAATTCTTGTCCCATCTGCTGACAAGAATATCATGTACGCTGGTGAAGAAGGCCTCTAGTGATGTCTCATACTCTAGGCACTGACTCTGTAAAACAATGGTCCTCACAGACTCAATCATGGAATCCCATCCCTCATAAACCTCTCCTAGGATGGGTTGGTCTGTATCTGCAAATCAAAGCAAGGAAATGATAGGATCCATGATCTAAATAACTAGATCTACCTTCTCCCACCAAATATCATCCAACACTATGTCCTTCACTTGCTTTAAGGCTGCTTGATCCGTCTTTTTCCAAGAAGACCAAAACTCTGAAATAACCATGGCCCCAAGAGCGGTCTAGACCTCCCTCAAGCTCTTCAACATGATGAATGAAGAGGCAAACCGTGTATCCGCAATCTTCAACAATGATAGATTGGTGTACTCCTTGTAGATAGTTAGGGCATTTGTATGGTTTTGTACAAAGTTGCAGATATGTCGTGCATCCTCAATAATGGCTCCAATCCAAAGCACATCAGAGGCAATATGTTGTAGTCCCTGACAATGATACCAATATGTTATCACTTGAAACTGTTCAGCTCCAAGACAATTGAAATAGTACACTGTCTCCACATACTCTTTCCCAACACTTCAGGTTAGTTGTTGCTAACCACATGGGGGAATCATTAGATGACTTGTCACTTGTGTAGTTAAACTATAATGCAATAAACAATAAGTGAAACTTAAATCAAACTCACAACTTACTGCCCTAAACAAATCTGAACATAAAATGCAAAAAAACGCAAGTAATAGACAATTTAAAGACTGGAAAAAATGCACAGAAAACAATGCAACTTTTATCTATCAGTGAAACACTGAAAGGGCAAACCTATTGCAATTATGGTTTGAAAAAAATCCCAATAAAATAACAAAACAGAAGTTACAGCAAGCTGTAATTTATGTTTTGAGGCTGAAAAATGGCACAAAATCCAATGCAGAAAATTAACGAAGTTGGGAAAGCAACCCAATGCAACTAATATGATTAAAAACAGTTTTCCATATGTGAAGATGGAAAATAAAGCAGCTACTTATGACTGTTTTTAGAAATTTAAAAGTTGTTTTCTTTAGGTATTTTTATAATTTTTTACATGTTTTTATGTTTTTAGTGCACAAAAACCGAAAAAACATGAAGTTTCACTTCGTTTATGCACAAGATGAAAATTACCAGTGTTCGATGGAGACGCATCCCACAAGGTCAAGGGCATACCCTCCAGACAAGGGTCACTGGTGAAACATTTTGCCACACTTCCCATTTTGCAAAACTCGGCAGAACACACAACAAAACGTTTCACCAATGTGTGGGACATGTTTTGCAAAACATTTTAAAAAAATGAAAAAAACTATGCAAGCAAAGTATTCATTACACAATGATGAATTTACAGAGAAGAATTGTTCTGTTGGGATTGTTATTCTTTTGTAATTTGAGATACGAGGACCCCTATAGTAGGGACCCTGACATACCCTTGTCCCTCGTGAATTTCCCTAAAATTTGGTAGAGGGGTGTCCACACGTCCCCCATGTGTGTTTCCTAACTCCCACTCCCACATTTCCAAAACTTGGCGGAACACTGAAACTTATGGTGAGCTAATCTTCTCATAATGTGCCTAAAATGAAATGAAAAAATCCCTATATGTCTAATCTAATATGCCTAAAATGCAAAATTTTCATTGTTTGATATGAAAATTGTATTAAATGCAGAAAACAAGAGATTAGAATCAATAACCAATACCTTCCATAGAGTGTTAGAAAAAGGAAAAGATTGAACGCAGATAGAAAAAAAAAAAAAAAAAAAAAAAATCATAGGCCTATTCACTCAAGCCCTGTAAAGAATGAGATCAATAACACATGAAAGTCTACGAAAATAGAAATCCCACACAGAAAAAACTTGAGGTAGTTGCCAATGGAATCATGTATCTTTATTATCAAAAGTTGTAGAAACAACAAACTTCTAAAAAGTTCGGACATCAATACTCCAAGGCACAACTCAACTCTACTAAATGGGGCAATGCTAGTCACAACCCAGCAAAACTAATATCCACCACTAATACTCCACGCTAGCTAGCAATCTCAATCTCTTTGGGAAGATGAGGCAGCGGAGAAGGGGAAGGAGAAAGAACAAGAGAAGAAGCTCAAGATCTCACACAGTAAAGTTCTTTTCTCCAACTTGCTTAGTACTATACATAGAAGAATGAGAGATAAGAATAGGTAAGATTCAAAAAAAATATAAGAAAAGAAAAAATAGTGGTCTCCAAATATAACACTTATTTTAGCAAAAATAGCATGTGTATGAAGAAACAACAACTTCAAAATATCCCTCTCCTTCAATGATAACCATAAGATAAACTACGCATATATGGTAAATTTTTTATTTTGATGCATTTTTTAATGCCTAAAATAGACCCCACAAATTTCCTAAGGAGAGAATCCCCTAAAATTAAGCCTTAAATTATGGGATAAGTGAGGATTAAAGATATTATCATGAGCTAAGTTAATTTTAGGAAGGAGAAACTTTAAAAATAGCAATGTAAAAGCTTCTCTAGACCAAGCACTCCTCAATTAACAACATATGAAATCCACCCAAGGCTCAACACTATGGCAAAATAGCCAATATCTTCCATGTGGACTCACTGAGCTGAATATAGACCATGCCAAAATGCATTTGGTCCCTCAAAATTCAAAGTGCTCAAGATGCCCTAGAATTGAACACCAATGTACTGATGTTGCTCACCATACTAGGTCCCCAAATGTCCAATCACCTACTAAAAATAGCTCATCGTTGGAATCTAATGAAAATTCACAACATAGCCAACTCCTCCAACTAGGTCCTCGAATATGAAATCAAACTAGCAATTAGACCACCTAGTAAAAATAGCTCATCGTTGGAATCTAATCAAAATTCACAACATAGCCAACTCCTCCAAGTAGAACCTCAAATATGAAATCAAACCAGCAATTAGACCACTCTACAAAAACTTCTAAAACTAACATCCACCATAAACCCCAAAAAGTGTCCAAAACTATGATCAAAACATAAAAAATATGATACTACAAGATCACCCTAATTACACCCCTAGGGGTCTTCAATCTTCATTCTCACACTAAATACTACACTAAAACTATAGGTATGGTGCACCATGCACTTGTAATGCTAAATCACCTATCAATATGTACCCCTAATATAAACTTTGCATGTACTTACATGAAAGTAACATGCATAAACTCTATTCATCCATGTATCCCTAAATAATAAAGACACAGAACCATATGCCAAGTTTCAAGGGCACTCAACGAACCATCAATCTTACATTGTTAATTTTTTAACCTATCACCCAATGATTTATTAAACTAGCAGCGTACAGATCTACTGAATAAAAGCACAACTATGTTCTTAACACAATTATTCAACATGAGCAAAATTACAACCAATCTCAATCATATGTGACACATACAAATTCTTCCCAATCAAATTAGTTCTTCGTCTTAATCTGAATTTACTTGGGCTCTTGTCCTAGGATAATGGCCCAACTAAAAGATTTACAGTTACAACACACCCTAGATCTAATCCAACTAATCAAACGCTAGACTTGTTTAATGTTGTACCCCTGCACATTCCTCGAACCCGACACAATTGAGTATCTCACTCCCCACTTGAGAAAATCCCTCTCACAATAGTTTGTGTTGTTGTATGGTGTGTCTTTTTCCTCTCCTTAGACTTGTTTTTATAACTCTACATTGAGCTAAATCCCTAACCCTAATCTCCAAAGTGATTGATGGCCAAGATTAGATCTCACTTCACTTGAGATCAATGGTTGAGATTAAAACATAATCACTAAAGTAAATACTTTACTTTTCCTAATTTTCTTTAGCTCAATAGCCAACATAATTCATCATGTGTTTTTCCTAAGATAGACTTAGGCTAAGTTACAATAGCAACTAACTCAATACTTGAGCAAGTGTCCTAATGAGAATTTGGGTGACTTTTGCACGCCTAGACACTTAGGTCTGTGCAAAAGTACTGTAGAAATTATACAAACATATGTATATCAACGGATTCAATCCGATCAAGCAATGTACTAAAGCTAGATACTAAATCCTTCTACAAATCAATTGCGGAAATTAAACACAATCGTCAATCACAACAAGTAAAGAAAGAAGCAAATCAAACAATAACACAGATAATTTCCCGAGGAAAGCTTACTACTCAAAACCCCTCTATCTTCTATTGTATATTCACCAAGGAATCATGAAACAATTACAATGCATTCTTCTCACAAGAATCTCCTGCACTCTGCTAATCGTCTCACACTGATCCAGACAAAATCGGGCCAACACTTAGCCAATTCTCAGCCTATCTTCAGCCTGCCTTGCTCACACAATTCATGAGGAATGCAATCCCTATTCCTCAGTAATTTCAGCCTTCCTCAACTGCGCAAAGTATCATGGGCATCCTGTGGTTTTTTAACTGCATTTGGGCAGCCTGCTAATATCACAACTGATAGTTAACTTCCCTTTAACCTTTGTCTCAACTGGGTCTCCACTGGAACTGACATGCATGTAGTTATTAATAGTAAATCATCAGTTGCATGGCAGATCACTGACTGTGAATTAAATCTGATTTAATTCACTTGATCTCTCACTAGTGCAACAAACAGTTACAACTAGTTCAACTGACTCTAACTCACCTAACTAAGTTACATGATTACTCATGGCATTAAACTCATTCACTTAACTGCAACTTGAACTCTAAAACACATAGAATCACTCTGCATGCCTCACCAACTACCCTCAACTCGAATTCCATGAGCGAAATGAGTTTATCACACTCAATTAACTATTACAAGTGATTATGAGATAAGATTACATTTTATTGTCCAATTTAATTAAGGGATAATTAAATTTGACACATATCCAATTGATTAAATAAATTGAATTTCACACTAATGTATCGCTAGAACCAATCACTACACGACCTATGGTCCCACACTAGTGTAGGTGTTGTCATGTTGTTTCTGGATGCCAATTTCACTGTTTCTTGTTGCAAACTTCAACACTCCCTCTCAACAAGAAAGGAATGTCCTTGCATGCGACATGCAACACTTCTCTAGTGTTTCTCGCACATGCAACTCTTGCATGCAACACTTCTCTAGTGTTTCCCGCACATGCAACTTTTGCATGCAACACTTCCGAACCTGAATAGCCTCCAAACCTGAATCAGTATAATGCATTTGTCATCAGAGTCTTCTGACTGCTGGTACCTACTGCACGTGTCTACTAGATTCTTTGTGTTGTTGACATCTGCATCCATGCACTCTACACTGCTGCCAACTCTGATCTGCGCTCCAATATCTGACACCTGTCACTCTGATTTTTGTCCTCTTGACATCTGACTGCATCAATCTTACTGATCCTGCTACTGTTGTACTATGGGCTCCTCGTAGCCAGGTTCGATCCATGAGACGCACCATCTCAATGAACCCTGCCCCAAATTTCTTCTTAGGATTAATTCTGCACATCGCCCCACCTCACACCGAAGGTATAGCTACATGCACTCCCTCTGCCCATCTGGCTCGAAATTTCTCTGCTCGAGTGGTTTCTGCCACTCCATGATCCTCCGCATGTGGTTGCTCCACATCTTGAGGTTCATTCTTTGGAACCAAAAGTTCCTCATCTGCATGCAAATCAAGCTCCCTCTCAAGGGACAATTGCATGGTTTTCTCACACTTCCCCATGGTACATGCCTTGCATGTGTCTATCTGCGCAAGAGTACCCTTTGGAAGCTCTATAGAAATCTGTTGCATGACCTTCAAAGCTCCATGGTGTAAGTCACCCTCATCCCGGCTCACCACTTTGTCTGCTTTACCCACCAATGTTGCACAGCCATCTACATCAAGTTTATAGAGATTCTTCACACGAATCCCAATCTTCTTGGCTTTTCATGTGGCTTTGTGTCGAAGGAAAGCTTTCCCTTCACTGAAAACCACATCATAACCTCTATCCTCCAACATTGTGACTGAAACTAAATTTTTCTTCAAGCCTGGTACATGCATTACATATTTTAATAAAAATGGTTTACCTGACTGCCTCTGGAAAGTAACTGTACCAATCCCGGTAGCGCTATACCTTCCGTCGTCACCCATTTCGATATGCATCTGGAGGTCCTTCTCCTCCAAGCTACTGAAAAGTTCTTTGTTTCCCGTCACGTGGAAAGATGCACCACTATCCAAGTACCACCCTAATGCCATCGCACTCGACACCATGCATGCGATCAGCGAGAAGTCCAACTCAAATTGTGAGGCCAAAGCCTCACCAGCTGCAAATCCTGAAGCCTTCTTGTTCTTCTTCTTTTTTGGACAATTAGTGGCATAATGTCCATGCTCGTGACAGTGAAAACATTTCACTTTGGACATGTCATGCACCTTGCCTTACTCGTCAATCTCAGATTTGGAATAGGATTTCTTTCCCTTCCCCTTCTTCGCCTTACCAACTGTAATATTCCCATTTTTGGCATCATCCATAACAGGGCTAGGAGGGACTTCCAGAGTTAGGAGCAGACAGGTCACAGGTACAGATTGGTGCTATCAGTGGGCTCAGGAGCTTTTCAGAGGAGTTTCGAGGAGTTTTCATGGTGTCTGGAGAACGACCAAACGATATACTCCATCATCCGAGCAGTTCGGCTTTCGTTCCGATGCATTCCGATAACTTTCGGAATTTTGAGTTATTTATGGGCTTAAAAAATTATGGTATTCAGTCTTTTTCTGCATTTTAGTTAAAATATCCCATCCGGGATATTACACCAACCAAGGGGCAATTTTCTTCATCATCTTCCTCAGATGAAGATCCATCCCTGGTATTCCGCCTGAATTCCTGTTGTACCAAATCCAACCAAAGTCGTTCCCAATCTGGCAGCTTCTCCCTCTCATTGATAGAGTCCTAATAACTATGCCAACTCTTGGGAAGTCCTAGAAGAGCTAGGCTCACCAGGTCATCATCCGCGACAGTAATTCTGACGCTCCCAAGCTCATCCCGACATTGGATAAACTTTGTTAAATATATCGGAATAGTGACGCCTTTCTCCATTTTGATTTTTCTGAGCTTGTCCTTCAGTGCCAATTTTCTATGATCATTGCTGCTCTGAAATAGATCTATCAAAGCCTTCCACATTGCATATGGAGTCGCTTTGCCATAGAGACTTGAGACAATATGGTCTCATACTCCCTCCAGTAAGATCCTCCTCGCCCTTGCAACCTTCTTTTGCCAAGCATCAAGATTTGCAGCATCTGCTACAGCGAGTTTGAGAACATCATTGTCAATGAATTCTTTCAACCCATTGTCCTCCATTACTGCCTCCATCCTGTCTTTCCAAGCAATATAGTTAGAGCTGCCCTCGACTACATACTCCAATCTCAAGCCATTGAAAGCCATTTCGATCCTGAATCGCCTGTCGCACCAAGAATGTCTTCTGTGTGAAAAATCCTAGATCTGGATTCCTACTGCAACAAAACTGAATTACTTCTCCTATTATTTGATAATTATTTCATTATATTGAAATACCGAAGTAATTACTGAAGCAGTCTACACAAATAATACTACGGAATAAATCTAAGTGCTGAAACAATCTGAACAAAACTCAATGAAAAACAACCACATTGACACAGTTATTTTTGGACTAAGTCCCCAGAAAAACCCAACTTGGGAAAACCGGTGCAACAGATTTGAGAGTTTGTATTATTAAGCAGCAGAATCTTGAATACAACTAGGGTGCCAACATCCGGCAAACCCCTTTAGAGAAATCTAGTCAGCAAAAATGACTATGAGATATACTTCAGTCAGCAAGTCTCCGGCTGATCAAAAACAGCGCTGATGAAGCCCTCACTACCTCTATGTGATTGCTTATGCTAGATCTGCGTAAGCCTGCATAAGCAAGCTAGAGGGACTACGTCACCCTTTCCTGTAAATGATATGGCTGATCTGAATCTGGATCTTGGCCCTCCTGGCTCAGAACCCCAGCCTCTATCCTTCTCTGGACTAACGCTAACTCCAAGAGACATCGCGCAGTTCTTCAGATTCTCTCAGAATCGCGCTCTGCTAGCGTAAATCGACTGTCTCTCTCCTGCGTTGATGCTACCTCTCTCTGAAAAGTATTCTTGGCCCTCCTAACCAATCTCTACTTCTACCCCTCTCTGGATCTCATCACTGAATCAAATCACTTAGCAAACCCAGCCCTAGTGATTTGTTCTTGATTAAAAGCTGTGTCTCTTCACACAAATTCGAAAATGCTCAATGGCTCAAGTGTCAAGTGTACTTTCCATAGGCCCCTCACCCTCCTCCTTATAATCTTTCATTGACTCTTCAACGGCCAAGATTAAAACATAATCAAGGGCTAAGATTAACTTGGAGATGATCCACAACTTTATCTAGAGGATTCACACTTGATTTAATTAATACACTTTAATTAATCAAATTCCCTAAGTTTAGACTTAGGAAAACATTAAAAAATGGTTAATTAATTTAATTAAATCATCTCTAAGTGGAATTTTCTAAAACCATTTATGGGTTTTATGGAATACATATGTCTTAGCCTATATACAAAATTACAAGGCTAGAGCACATCCGATGCTACCATAAATCAACACTTCCTCTTAGCGAGGAAAGTGCTCTAGCAAAACACCTCAATGTGCTACTGATCTGACTTCTAGAACATCTCTGTTGTGCTATTGATGCTGCTCACCAACACTGCACAAAAAATACTGCAACTGTACTGCTGCTGACTCTGCATGCTACTGCCACTGTACTACAACTCCCTCTAAATTCTACAACCATGTTGCTGCACTGCGCTGCCTCTCTGTGCATTGCGTTGTTGCTACTCATCTGCTGCTGTTGTTGCTCATCTCTATTGCTGCTACACTACTGCTACTGTTGCTAATTGTAACAGAAAAACATCCGAAATTGGACAAGTAGATGTGCAACTGAAAAATAAGACTGCATGCTGCTAGTTTCTACACTAGCTCTCTAAAAATATTGCATTGTTGTTGCTCTGCACCAGTGTGCACTGTGTTGCTGCTGCTGCTGCCTCTTCTCTGCGCTGATCAGGCTCTAGTACTTCTAGCCACTGCATCATCTCATCATCTTCTGCTGCAACTGTCCATCCTGCTACCGTCTTTAGGCTGTCGTAGCTCACATGTGATCCAAGAGTTCGAAAATACTCAAGGATCCCGCCTTCTTGTAGATTCTGGATCTACAAATCCAAATCAGCCCACTTTTCTCCTTTTGGAATATGAGCTAACATAGCACAATCTTTCTCTGCCTCAATCTTGGCAGCTCCTGCATGTGGATCTTCCTTCTCCACTATATCCTTTTTCTTGAGAGGACATTGTGTGGCATAATGCCCCATTTCCCCACATCAGAAGCACTTGATCTTAGATAGATCTTTCTTCTTCTACTTTGGTTGCCCTTTTGATGCAAGGGTGGTGTTGTCTTCTTCCTCCTTCTTGACCTTTGAACTGCTACTGCCATCCACCAAGTGGATTTTCAGGAGATCTCTCCTCAACTCCTCTTGTTGTAATGCTGCCCACATTGCTTCTGATCCTGGAAGCTTTTCTCTGCCCAATATACTTTGGACAAAGACTTGATAATCTTCAGAAACAGAGTTTAGTGTGAGCCTTACTAGCTCTGAGTCTTTAGGAGCAGATCCTACTGCAGATAGTTGATCTCAGTTCTCCTGAATCCGAGATAAGGAGTCAAAACGCTCTCCCTTCTTCATCATGATATTCCGCATCTTCTCTTCAAGGTACATCTTCCACTGCTCGGAAGATCCTTGTTACAGCTTTTCTAGCCCTACCCACATTTCTTTAGCAATGTTTTTGGCTGCTATGTGAGGTACAATGTGATCCTTCACTCCATCTAAGATCAATCTCTTGGCTCTAGCCATATTCTTCTTGAACTGCCTCCGGTGTGCTGCATCAAGACGTTCTGCAACTGCGTTGTCTATGAGAGCTTTCAGATCGTGTTCATCAAGGAGAAATTCTATCCTTGATTTCCAGATAACATAGTTGGAGGCACCCTCCAATCTATCTTGGTCACGCAGTCCGTTGCTGGCCATCTCCTCAACTGTCGATACCTTGCTCTAACCCTCTGCTCTGCTTTGACTTACGCACTCCTTGTGGATTAATTCACTTCTTTTGCTGCTGCACGGGAAAAACTGAGTTTCTTTGAGTAAGGAACCCTCTGAGATCAAGAAATCCCCAACTGTGTTTTTCAGAATTTTCTGACGCTTATGCACCAGCTCTTACTGCTGTGCAGTAACTGCGTCCTCCAGCTACGCTGCCTCTTCTGTAACTAAAAAGCTTACCCCTCTGTCAACTCTCTCAGAGGGAGCCTTTTCTGCACTAGAATGCCCTCATGGCCTGGACAGCGTAATTTTCTGGGAGGGTCTGTTACTGCTTACGCAGATCCCAGACTCTACAGCATTAATCTGCTAGTTCTCTTCGTTTCTCTTACACTTCAGCTTAAATAAGCTTTGATACCATGTGAAAAATCCTAGATCTAGATTCCTACTGCAACAAATCTGAATTACTTCTCCTATTATTTGATAATTATTTCATTACATTGAAATACCGAAGTAATTACTGAAGCAGTCTACACAAATAATACTGCGGAATAAATCTAAGTGTTGAAACAATCTGAACAAAAATCAATGAAAAACAACCACATTGACACAGTTATTTTTGGACTAAGTCCTTGGAAAAACCCAACTTGGGAAAACCGGTGCAGCAGATCTGAGTGTTTGTATTATTAAGCAGCAGAATCTTGAATACAACTAGGGTGCCAACATCCGGCAAACCCCTTTAGAGAAATCTAGTTAGCGAAAATGACTGTGAGATATACCTCACTCATCAAGTCTTCGGCTGATGAAAAATAGCGCTGATGAAGCCCTCACTACCTCTGCATGATTGCTTACGTTGGATCTGCGTAAGCCTACATAGGCAAGCTAGAGGGACTACATCACCCCTTCCTGTAAATGATCTAGCTGATCTGAAGCTGGATTTTGGCCCTCCTGGCTCAGAACCCCAGCCTCTATCCTTCTTCGGACCGACTCCAAGAGACACTGCGCTGGCTCTGCGTGATTCTCTACAGGAACTACGTCACCCTAGCCAGAAACTGCACTGTCTCTCTCCTGCATTGATGCTGCCTCTCTCTGAAAAGTATTCTTGGCCCTCCTGACCAATCTCTGCTTCTGCCCCTCTCCGGATCTGATCACTGAATCAAATCACTTAGCAAACCCAGCCCTACTGATTTGTTCTTGATCAAAAGTTGTGTCTCTTCACACAAATTCGAAAATGTTCAATGACTCAAGTGTCAAGTGTACTTTCCATAGGCCCCTCACCCTCCTTATAATCTTTCATTGACTCTTCAACAGCCAAGATTAAAACATAATCAGGGCTAAGATTAACTTGGAGATGATCCATGACTTTATCTAGAAGATTCAGACTTGATTTAATTAATACACTTTAATTAATCAAATTCCCTAAGTTTAGACTTAGAAAAACATTAAAAAATGATTAATTAATTTAATTAAATCATCTCTAAGTGGAATTTTCCAAAACCATTTATGGATTTTATGAAATACATGTGTCTTAGCCTATATACAAAATTACAAGGCTAAAGCACATCTGATGCTACCATAAATCAACATTCTGCAAATTCGAATTCTATTCAGTCACAAACTCAGCTTCTCCACTATAGTGATTTCCTGTGCTTTGATACCATGTAGAAATTATACGAACATATGTATATCAACGAATTCAATCCGATCAAGCAATGTACTAAAGCTAGATATTGAATCCTTCAACAAATCAATTGCGGAAATTAAACACAATTGCCAATCACAACAAGTAAAGAAACAAACAAATCAAACCACAACATAGATAATTTCCTGCAGATAGCTTACTGCTCAAAACCCCTCTATCTTCTATTGTATATTCACCAAGGAATCATGAACAATTACAATGCATTCTTCTCACAAGAATCTCCAGCACTCTGCTAATCGTCTCACATTGATCCAGACAAAATCGGGCTAACAATTGGCCAATTCTCAGCCTGCCTTGCTCACGCAATTCATAAGGAATGCAATCCCTATTACTTAGGAATTTCAGCCTTCCTCAACTGCGCAGAGTATCATGGGCATCCTGTGGTGTTTTAATTGCATCTAGGCAGCTTGCTAATATCACAACTGATAGTTAACTTCCCTTTAACCTTTGTCTCAATTGGGTCTCCATTGGAACTGACATGCATGCAGCTATTAATAGTAAATCATCAGTTGCATGGCAGATCACTGATTGTGAATTAAATTTGATTTAATTCACTTGATCTCTCACTAGTGCAACAAACAGTTACAACTAGTTCAACTGACTCTAACTTACCTAACTGAGTTAATTGATTACTCATGTATTAAACTCATGCACTTAACTGCAACTTGAACTCTAAAACACATAGAATCACTTTGCATGCCTCACCAACTACCCTCAACTCGAATTCCATGAGGTAACTGAGTTTATCACACTCAGTTAACTATTACAAGTGATTATGAGATAAGATTACATTTTATTGTCCAATTTAATTAAGGGATAATTAAATTTGACACATATCCAATTTATTAAATAAATTGAATTCACACTAATGTATCGCTATGACCCATCACTACACGACCTGTGGTCCCACATAAGTGTAGGTGCTGTCATGTTGTTTCTAGATGCCAATTTCACTGTTTCTTGTTGCAAACTTCAACAAATACCTGCCCAAGCTACAAACATCAACATGCATAATTAGACCAACTAACCAATCCACCCCGTCATGTACTCAAGAACCACCGATGCTAAATAGTGAACTCTCTAACAATGTTGTTACCTCAAATGATATCCATGAATATGTACTATAGATTAACACTGATTTCCAAGGCAAATCTAGTGTTAACAACCCCTTTGATGACAAAGGGAAACCAACTCCGCAAAGCCAAACATCTTCGTCACACACGCACAACACCTCTACACCCACTGAGGTTTGAACCTAGACTGTTTGCATGGTAGCATCCCCGTCTTAATTCCCAAGCACTAAACCACAGCCCAAGTGTCTGTGTGTGTGGACACTATGTTTAGATTTGAAATACATCCTCAACTCTAATTGTTGATTGAACTACATTATATGCTCTTGAGTCTTGATTATGTATGTGATGTATGTGATTTTATACATTGTTTATGTCGTTATGGTGATTTCATAGTTTGAGAAATTTGAGAATTCAGTTCACAGTTGATCTTTTAATCCACTCAAAATGTGCGGGTTGACAAAAAATCGTACTTAAACATGAAGTAGATAGCCTGTTCTAAACTAAAGCTTTCATTAAAAAAAGTTGAAAAGCTTTCACTGGTAGTTATCTCTATGTAAATATGTTTTGACTCCAAATAGGCCCTTAACCTCAATATTGCTGTAACACCACCAACGCAATAGGTGATTGTAAAAAAAAAAAACACTCAGCACCTGTGAAACGCTGAATTTAAAAATGGCAATTAAGAAATTGTCCATTCAATGGAGTCCAAAAGTGAAATTATGGAAAAGTTCAAAGCATTTGGTGAGGAGAATGAAATATAAAATGATCTTATTTCATGGAACCAATTTTATTTTTTTATTTTTCATATGGGTGAATTCTCCTGAATGTATTTCCTGATGTCTTAAAAGTTGCACCATGAAAGCCGTCTTTCATCGCAAGTGATGAAAAATTTAATGATTGTCTCTAAGCTCTCTGCAATGGTGGGAAACATGTTACATAGCCCAGCATACGCTACCTACTTGGCAGGACGTGCAGCAGCTTGAGGACTTTAAGCATATGTGCTAGAATCTATATTTACAACATTATTCGATTCTATGACAAAACCTCGTGAGTGTTCCCGAAGATGGGCGTTGAAATCATCCTTCTCCAGTGTTGAAATGTGACAACTAATCATTGTAATTTACTGGTTAGTCGGTTTGTATAATGAAGAAAGAGTTATGTAACGAAGTAGCTCATACTAATTGGGATAGCCCAAGAGACTTGTAATAATGGAGAATCATTACTGATTAATAAGAATTTCCAATCCCTTACTCCGTGGAAATTTCCTTAACACCCTGTCAAAGTTTTACCACATAAATAATTGTGTATTTACTAGTGTGTTTGTTTTCAGTTTCATTTTGTTTTCAGTTTCATTTAATTATGTGTGCATTTCTTTCTCATTTAATCTGTTCCCGATCCTAATACCAAGCTATTATTCATTACTGCCAATTTTTGGCATCTAGTTCAAATTTCAATAGCAGTTCAGCATTAATACTTTTAGTGCAAAGACCTGTTATAAATGTAAGTTGTTCACTTTTGCATTGAACAAATTGGCAGGTTTTAGCAGCATTTTAACTCTTCCGTGGATAAGGCTGTCGTCAGTAAGCATATGTCTTAGATCTCAACAACTGTCAACAGTCACTGTGGTCGACCTAGAACAAACTACCATAATAGGGAAGCCATGGTTCTCAATGAGCTGCGTGCCTGTGGCACTACCCTTGACACCAGCTACATCTGCGTCAGATTTCTGACCCTAATAACTCCTGTAGCAAAACAAATAATTGAAAATGCCACTTAAATATACTTGACACAGAATCCATATGGATGTGCCTCAGATGGCAGAAAAGGCAAGCATAGCAATCATAAACCAGATTTATATAATGTACTTGTCAAATAATCGAAACCAGTAATTCCTGAACCCAGGACCATCTTAGGCAAATGAGCACTTAAGACATTTTGATAAAGGTTGTAAGTCAGAAAGTGTACCAAAGGCCTCATAAACTAGACTAGCACCCTAAGAAGAGTACGATTCCCAAGTGGAACTGTGCTCATACAAAATTGTCCAGAGGACTTTTTTAGTGACAGCTTGTTCTATTCAACCATTTAGCTTATGATAGCTTAGCATGTTTTTTATAAAAACTTGATAGTTAATCGTATTACTGGTATCTTGTGAATTTTAAGTATGAGGGGTTTCCGCAGTGCATTATATTAGATATTATTTTTGGGATTGAATTGCGTTAAGTAAGTTATTCATTTATGACCGTTTCCATGAGAGGTAGTCGTAACTGACTAATTTCTCATGATTTTTGAATAGTCCACTTAGCACTCATTGCATCGGGTGATGCTCACAGGGGTGAAGAAGTGGGATTGAAACTAGTGAAATGAATCACATAACATCAATCATCACTTCCGGAGCTTGCACACGGTAACCAGAACTTCCCAAGAAGTCACCATCCCAGAACTCCTCTGGCTCAAGCGCGCTTAAATGTGGAGTTTTCCCCACAATCAAACCCATTTAACTTACTATCCCATTTGCAAAACTTAACAAATATTATAAATTCAAAATCTATAAAATATTGAAAAATACTCTTGACAAGCGCAGCACGACCAAAAGCTATTAATATCTTGATCTGACTCGAGACCATTGAATGTGCATACTCTAAGCTCCTGAACAAGGCATTTTACAATCTCAAAGCCTTGTATATCGTTTGGTTTCTACACAGTACCCAACCAATTGATATACTCAATTGCAAGGTATCCAACACTGAATATATTGGAAAACTTCGAAAAATCAAAACCATAACCGAAGTACAAACCAAAACTTTTCAAAATATAATATAATAACAATCTTCCAATGGGGAGGCAACGAAGTGTTAATAATTTAATACACTTGCCAGAGTTCCACTCTCATCGTAGTCTATCCCAACCGTTGTACAGCATGACTGGCGAGTTTCAAAGGAGTGCAGCCGTGTGCAAGTCCTTCAAAATATAATATAATAACATTCTGCCAATGGAAAGGCAACGAAGTGTGAATAATTTAATACACTTGCCAGAGTTCCACTCGCATCGTAGTCTATCCCAATCGTTGTACAGCATGACTTGTGAGTTTCAAAGGAGTACAGCCGGGTGCAAGTCCATGGCAATTTGGGCAGGGTGGATACCCTCAGACTTTTTACCTAAGCCAAGGGAGGTCCACTTTTTCTGGTGCAGCCCCATGGGGTATGTTTCTTGAATCACTTTCAAAATAATATCATATTATTCCTCTGACCATAGAATGGGGACAAGCCATGAAAGGAGCGTGTTCTTGAATCACTTCCAAACTATACATAATATCTATCCTTTTGCAAACTAAATGGGAAAAAACATGAAAGGGAGCATGTTCCCTGAAGTCTGCTCTTTGTAGGGTAGCCCCTTGGAGCACACTTCATGAATTACTATACATAACATCTCTCCTTTTGCAAATTAAATGGGAAAAAACATGAAAGGGGCATGTTCCCTGAAGTCTGCTCTTTTGTAGGGGGACAGGCCATCAAAGGAGCGTGTTCTTGAATCACTTCCAAACTATACATAATATCTATCCTTTTGCAAATTAAATGGGAAAAAACATGAAAGAGAGCATGCATCTTCCCTGAAGTCTGCTCTTTGTAGGGTAGCCCCATGGAGCACACTTTATGAATTACTATACATAATATTTCTCCTTTAAACTTTTGCAAATTAAATGGGAAATTAAACGGAAAAACCAAGAAAGGGGGCATGTTCCTTGAAGTTTGCTCTTTGTAGGGTAGTCACATGGAGCACACTTCATGAAGTGTGTTCTTTGTAGGATAGTTACATGGAGCACACTTCATGAATTACTTGAGTGGGTTTAATGATTAAGAGCATGTGTTTTTTTGTAAGAGGCCACAAATTCAAATCCAAAGAGATAGAGTATATACATTTCCATAGTTTTTAGCAGTCAAACTGTCCCTTGTCCCACAAACAACAGAAACTCATACACAAATTTAATGTCTGCCTTAACCGTGACCTTAAAAATAGATTATAATTATAATTAAATATAATAACCGTGCCCTTAAAAATAGATTATAATTATAATTAAATATGATATCGTTCCCGAGAGATGCGATGATATGGAAAAATAGTGAGAAAGAGGCACGTTTCTTGAATCCCTTGCAAAATATGTATAATATTATTTAAGTTGTAAATAAAATCGGGAAAAAGCATTAAAGAGGTCATGTTTCTAGAATCGCTTCCAAGATATATAGAATAACTGTGACAAAGCATTTGGATGTCAAAAGCCACCTACCAAGGCTTCCCCTAAGACATGAATAACCGAGTGGTGCCCGGTGCAAGTTCTGGGTGACTTTGAAAGAAGAGTAACCCCGATCACAGCAGCTTAGACAACAAAGAAAAAAACTTGTGATTAGCAGTTTGCCCTTGGAGGAATGTCTAACCCATGAAAGCGGGCTGCCTGTGGTACCTATACTAGACAAAGGTAATGCTTTTGGAGTTTAAATTGAAGCACTTTCAAAAGAGGGGGGAAATAATTGAACAGACAACGTACTGAAATGTATCAAACTATACAACCAGCTATAACTTCAAACCGGCTTAAATGAACTGATTTTTGGCATGGAAATAACTCCAATTTCGTGTTTTTTTTGCATCATAGTTTCTCTCTTATACTCCCCGAGACATTTTGTATTCAATGGATCATTATGGAAAATCCATAATTCAAGAAGCCTAGCTAAGGGATATGATTTACAGCCCAAGACGCAGTCATTGTCAAAGTGAAGAATTCGTCCAACGAGTAAGGTTTCAAGTTCTGTAATCACTAGATTCAGCAACAATTTTTCAGTAGCCGATATGCTGGCCAGTGATTGTTTAGATCTAATGCCTGGACGGACAGACAGTGACCTATCAGTCCACTATCATAGACTTAGCCACTGTACTAGTGGTACTACTGGATACTATTTTTGTTGGACTAGCGGTGCCAAGTGATAAATAAATATTAATCTTGATAGATAAATATTAACTTCCCAACAGATGCAGTCACTGTCGAAAATGAAATCCAAAATCAGAACATAGCAATCACAGATAAAACGAATTCCAATCTTCAAAACATATTCATCGCAAGTTTTCCCATCATATTAAGTTAAATCAAATTATCAAAGTCATTAGCCCACTAATCTACAGCTCGATGTTTTAAGTGGGCATAGCGACGTTGAATCGTAAAGTATCAAAACAGATGTTTTAAGGGTAGTGCCAGATCTTAGCCATTAGGAGGAAATGCTTGATAGGTATTGAGCTAAGAAACATCCATAGAATCCATATACAAATAATAAGATGCAGCAAGCTGGTACCAGAGGTGAATAGAGGCCCATGGCAATGTATTGGAACGTCTTCTTCCCAACAAAGGGCACGAAGAAAACGTAGAAAGCAAATGCCAGTGCGAGGAACACTGCTACAGCCACCACCTACAACAATATATCAACAATCACAGATATGGGTATTGTTCGTTGATGACTTTATTAAACAAAACAGAGGCCCAGAGCAAAAGCGTCAGAGCCTCATACCTGCAGAGGATGATAAGGAAGCTCCCAGCCATGCTTCCTCATTATGGAGGATTTCGTAGCAGCACCGATGGCCTAGTCTTATGACTTGAACTAAAACAATGAAAGAGATCAGCTCGGTCTTTTACAGAGCCTAAAAGATACCGAGGCATACAAGGCCTCACTGAAAAAGCTCAGCACTGTGGGGGAATACAGGTCTTATTACTGTTCATAACGAGATCAAATATTGCATCCACCTCACACATGAGCATCGCAACATGTTTCCCAATCATTACACACATCAGAGAATGACCTAAACCACCATGACTTGTCTGGAATCATCATCTCCCACTGTCATCATCACAGATGGCCTCCCCTACAAGATTACCAATCCCAATAAAAAGAAAATGTGGGTTATCATCCTTGAAAGGGCCCATCTGCTACTTGGCCTGTCACAATGCATTGGCCCCCTCTTTCCACCCTCGTTCTTTCATTCCTTTTTCTTTTCTTTTGACCTTCATCAACACACAGTCTACCATATGGAGGCCCACTTCAAGGAATGTATTCTTCGAAGACAATACAAGCCAACTACATATACACAATGCCCACACCCCCAACAACCCGATAATGACCCGAACACAGCTTCTGCTTCTTTCCCTCCCACCCTTTTGAAGATGCCTCCTCGAGTCCTCACTACTAGTATTTACTCGTGTCTGTTCACTTCTGCACCTTCTTTAGAGCTCTGACATGTCCTTTGTTTCTGCCCCCTGTCTTTGCATTCAATGCTAACCTCCACTCTTTGGCTTACAAACCTCCCTCCCATATCCTCTCCACCTCCCTCCCATATCCTCTCCATCTGCATACACCCTCCTTAGAAAACACTCATTTAGGTGGTTGGGTTACTCTCTCCAGTGTTGGTTTCACCCATCAACTGTACATGGAAATTACTACCTGGTTAATGTACTTTAGTCATTTATCATACCCTCTATAGCTCTATGCTAGTGTCCTTTTCAGATCCATGTAGCCTGCACTAGTGGCTCGGCTCCCTATGCACTGAGGTCCAAGTGTCTGTTTGCTAGCCAATTTGGGCCACTCTAGGATTGCTCTGTGTATCCTAACTTTTAGGCATGCAATTGTTATTATGTTGTTTAGTTTATTAGTTTATGACAATTTTCTTTGGAACCTATAATTTTAAGATTGTTGAAATCACATATTTATGTTTTCCGTTCATCTAACAAAAATGAAAAGAGGAAAACATAAATATGTGATTTCAACCCTCTTAAAATTGTACCAAAGAAAATTGTCATAAACTAATAAACTAAACAACATATATATACACGAAAATTTAGTTTATAAGTCAAAATGTTATAATTTATATTTTATCTCGTTCAATCGAGGTCTCGACCTAATCAAATCTATCAATATATCTTCTCGAATGGTATTAAATCTTTGTTATAATGCCCTGTATTTTCACTTTCTATTCTGACTTTGGATGTCAGAGTAAGATTTCATATTTGCAATGATAAGGAGGTGTTGGACAATTGTTTATAATTTTGCTTACGAGGGACTCTTCACATTACTTCATGACACGATTTAACAAAATCAATGAAAAGTTTAATCCGATAAGTTTGCTTATGCTTTGAAAAAGCAACTTAATGGTTATAATTTTATTTATTTTAGATATTAATGTTGATTAAAAGTTAAAGTTGATTTATGACATTGTAAAGAATAGATTGTGTGAATATAATAGGGAAAAGGTGAAAGTATATTTTAATGAAAAATAAATAAAGAAGAAGAAAATTAATGGAAGTTATTAATCTAATTATATGGGAATAATGTAGAAGCTCAAGAAAAAAGAGGTTTGATTAATAAGATATGTGTTTCTACAAATGTGTGATGTACATGAGGTTATGGAAATGATTAAGTTTATGACACTTTGTGGGTATTTCATGTTATTATAGATGTTAGTTATGGGGCTTTTTCTTATTAGTGATAGAAGGTTGGAAGTGAGAGATAAACAACTTTGTACATGTTAGTTTAGGGAGTTTGTCTCTACTAAATCATCAATGAAAGTTAAATGTCTCCCAAAGGAAGAGAGTTAAGCATATTGTCCTCATAAGTCACAAACTTTGTCTAGAGAGGAGAGAATCTCTAAAGATATAAAATAACTATCCTTTGACCTTATAGTAGGGAGAGCATCAAAATATAAAATGGTCCTTAGCATCAAGGTTTAAGGATTAGATCTAGCAAATACAACGCTCTCGAGAAATATGGTGATCTATCTCAATGCAAAGTTTGTGGTAGCAAACTCTAAGCTAAGCAAAAGGGGGCCTTGTGTTGCAAGTAATGAGAATGTGGTGTATCATAGGGACTATATGAGTTAATCAATGCACTAGAGATATAATACTAAGTAGTGTTGAAGTTTGAGAGAAAGTGGTTCTTTAAATTCAAACCATGTGGATTGAAGGCAATTTTTTCCTATAAAAACTGGTCATGAATGGCTATAAAAATACAAAAATATATGTGATCTAGGGGATCAAAATATGCTCAAAAATAAAACTACTTAGAATCGCTCGAAACCGGTGCCAAAACGTAGATCTCGTCGTTTTGATTCCAACGGCACTTGAATCGCCTCAATCTGACATCGTATGCAAAAGTTATTGTGTTCGTAAGTTTTTGGCAAACAGCTAAAAAGTCAACTTGTAGGGTTGATTGGGCTGCTAGCTGGGCAGGGCATATAAATGATGTGGCGTTGACGTCAGCAGGTGATTGGGCAATAAACAAGTGGGCCAATCATGTGTTGACACGTGGCCCAGTCGTACAAGGATATTTGGCTAATTTTGATCGGTTGTTGAGTTTTTTGTGGCCCATTGGGAGGGCGCCACATGGCCCTCAATTTACGTGCCAAAAATTTGTTTGGTTGGTCGACCGACCTGGCGGGGTTCGACCCCACAACCTCGCCACAATAAACCACACACCTTATTGTTACACCATTATGTTAGGACTTAACTATATGGTGGTGTCAATTCCATTTATTGTTAACCAAATCGGTGGTTGAGGAGGGGGGCGAGGCACGTGGCCCCAAACCCCAGTTGCTCGGCATACCATATGACCACAGAGCAGAGGCAGAAGTGGCGGGGTCGGGTAGTTAGCCTCGGCCCCCAGTCACGATAACCCACACAACCACAGCGGAGGCTAAGTCGGCAGGGGCGGGCAGTTAGCCTGGCCCGTAGGTTTCATTTAATTTCTTGGAACCGACGACGTATAAGCAGAAGGGTCAGCAGAGGTCGGGGTGAACGTGTAGTCCAACCCCGAGCCACATGGCTAATAACATGACCAAATGCAGAGGGCTCAGGCCGAAGGGGCAGGTGCGTAGCTCGACCCCTAGCCACATTGGTCACCACATGACCAACCACAAGGCTTGGAAATTCGGCGTTAAGGCCTTATTGGCGCATTTAAGGAGGCAATAATTTGCACCATTTGCAGCAGAATCAACACCGGTCCCAAGCGAATTTGTTGCTCAGAGATCTGCCAAAAGGTGGAATTCATTCCCCCATTAGCCAGCCTTGTCATTTTGTAGGACAAATAACAGAGAAATGTTCCAAGAGGCTTAACTTGGTCATTTTTCAGCCTTTTTGAGACCAAGAAGAGCCTACACAGAGTTTTTTGGGTGTTCTTAACTCAATGGCAGTATTATTTTTATGATTTGAGCATTGTATGTTAGATAATTTGCAAATCATAAGTCCTTTTGTGTTGTAGAAAAATATTGTTCTTGGCTTTTTGAAGCCATATAGAGACCTTTATGAGCGTGGAAAGAGCCTAGGAAGGGGTTTTCCAGCCTTCCAGACGTCACTGCAACATTTTTTTCTTCATTAGAGCAGCCATTTTCAGTATATTCGCATATTGTTTATGGAGAAAAGACCATTTCAACACTTCATCATGAAGCAGTTGGATTTTGTGCTTTTTTATCTCAAAATGAGTATGAGGACCTATTGCCACATTGAGTGAGAGATTCCTTTTTCTTTTGACACTATCATTTAATTTTTAAAGGGAGAAAACTTGTGAATACATATACCAAAAACACATTTTCTTGAACCAACAAATTGTTGGAAATACTGAGAGGGGGAGTGAATCAGTATTCCTTTCAATTAGAGCATTAGTTAATCTTCAATTATTATCAGTGCATGTACAATGATAGCAGTAAACAAAAGGAACACAAATGCACACAGTTTTTAATGTGGAAACCCACTCCGGGACAAAAACCACCTAATGTTTTTCTAATAATTCTTTAATATTCAACTTCAATTGAAAATAAAGCTCCAACTTCCTAGAATCTAGAAAATCATTCTTCTCCAGCTCCCACTCAATGGACGCTCCAACACCCGAGATTCTTCAGTAGTCAACTAAACGGATACCCCAACACCCAATGAGCTACAACTCACCCTAGCACCACCCTACAACCCTGTAGAAGAATAAAATAAGAATGGAGTCCCGTACCAGGGAAAATGGTCCACTTTACAATGATATAGAATGATGTAGAAGAAGAAGACACACTAGAACATAACCCCAACTATGACACAACCACCTAATGATGATCCTAGACCACCCGACACTGTCTGTTCAACTCTTGGCAGATAGACACTAGTACAATTTTTACAATAATGTATTTACAATGACTTAGGACAATGATACCTTTACAATGATTGTATGCAGTGCTGCGCACTTGAAGACTTCATGTGATGAACTTCTTGCTGCTATTATGCACCTTGGTTGCTGCTCTTGTCATGCTACCCTCTTATGCACCTTGCTTTGCTTTGCTGCCCTAGAAATTCTGGTCCTTTGCAGCCCTTGACAACACATGATCTAGCTTTTTCTTGTCTTCTAGGAGCTCGATATTGAAATTGGTGTATCTCTATTATTTCAGATCCCCAATATGTGATTTTTGGTCCTTTAGTAGTCCTCTGAGTTGTCTTTCCAATGCCACATGTCTGACCCAATTTGGATTCTTCAAGGGAGAGTTATTCCCAATCTCTCACAATTCCCTAATTATGGACAGTTTCAGTAGAGCGAACTTGTATGGCGTGCCACGTGTAATTGTTTCTTCATTTGGCTCTGAAATTTATAGAGCGAAAACTACAGTCTGTGCCCTATCTGCCACTTTTTACAGAATTCCAATCTGATACTCAGAGAGAGAGTTATGACGATTTTCCCAAGGTCACTTTTTTTAGATGAATTTCAGGAGCCTGCAAAAACACTGACTTCCAAAGATCATATCTCTGAAAATATTGCGCACCTTGATCTAAAATTTTCACAGGAGCTTCCTCAGGATTTCGGCTTCACCTCATAAAAATTTCAGCTTCTGAACCTTCGTAGAAAAAAATTTAGAGCGAAAATTCCACGATGATCTGTTTCAGATGGCGAAATCCCTTGCATAAGGAGGATATGAGGATCACGATTTATATAAATGATTAGGTTGAGAGAGGCTTCAACAAGTGAACATGGGAGGGATTTTAGGATCTTAAAAAATATTAATTATGACTTTTCAATGACCCATGCCACAACCCCATGGGTTTTTAGCCCACTAACTGGGGGTATAAACTTCAAACATGAATATCTCTCTAACCGTGAAGAATTACGTGGCGTGTCATATATCAACGGAAACATCTCGACAAGTAGAAACCATCAAAAGCATTCTTGAACTAGAATATAATAATTTGGTAGGTCAAAATTCCCATGCAATGTTGGGTTAGCCCATGGTGCTGCTTGGGTTGACATCAATGACAACCGTTGTTCAACAATCTCCCCATTTGGAATTGATGGCAACACAAGTACTCCCCCTGCAATCATGAAACCTCTTCCTACAACATTCTCTCCCCCTTTGACATCAATGGAAAAGGGTAACTCCCCCTTTGACATCAATGGAAAAGGGTAACTCCCCCTGACACACAACCATCCTATGGACCTGTACACACTTCCACTCCCCCTAACACACAACCGTCATGAGGACCTGTAATCTAATGAGAACTTGGGAGAATCCCAAGATTTTTGCGAAGATATTCAAATGCTTCACTAGGTAAAGGTTTAGTGAAGATATCAAAAAATTGTTCTTTTGTATCAACATACTCACGTTTGATATTCTTTTAAGCGACTTGTTCTCTCACAAAATGATATTTGATCGGAATGTGTTTTGTTTTTGAATGCATGACAGGATTCTTGGAGATGTTGATGGCACTAGTGTTGTCACATAATATGGGAATAGGCTCACTGAATTGTACTTGAAGATCTTGCAAATTTTGTTTCATCCAAAGGACTTGAGTACAACATGATGCTGTTGCAATGTATTCTGCTTCTGTTGTAGATAACGAGATTGAGGTTTTCTTTTTGCTCAACCATGATACGAGACAACCACTTAGATAGAGTGTTGCTCCACTAGTATTCTTACGATCATCAACGCTTCTTGCCCAATATGCATCTGTAAAGGCTTGAATAATGAGATTGTTACCCTTAGGATACCACAAGCCATATTCTTTTGTGCCCTTTAGATATCGAAGAATTCTTTTGACGACAATAATATGAGATTCTTTTGGTGCTGCTTGGAATCTTGCTACTTGTCCAACTGCTTGCATAACATCTGGCGGGGAGGCTGTTACATATAAAAGACTACCAATCATAGATCTGTACAACCTCTGATCCACATCCTTAGATGAGTCGTCTATGCTCAACTTGCAACCTGTTACCATCGAAGTAAGGATGGGTTTGAAATCTTCCATTTTGAATTTCTTGAGCATTTCCTTGATGTACCTGGCTTGACATATAAATATTCCTTTCTCTTGCTGAGATATTTGAAGCCCTAAGAAGTATGTCAGCTCACCAAGTAAAGACATCTCGAACTCACTTTGCATATTTGTAGAAAATTTCTTACTTAGTTGATCATCATTGCTACCAAATATTATATCATCCACATATACCTCAACGATTGTTAAATTATCTTTATCTATTTGTACATAAAGATTGCTATCAACAGTACCTTTATTGAACCCTTGTTGACATAGATATCCATCAAGACGAGCATACCATGCTCTGGGAGCCTGCTTGAGACCATATAGAGCCTTCTTTAACCTGCAAACATAGTCTTCTTTTCAAAAATGCTGACTTAACATCCATTTGGTAGACTTTGATTTTTCTTGAACATGCATAGGCGAGAAAAATTCGGATGGCTTCCATTCTAACAACTGGTGTAAATGTTTCGTCGAAATCAATTCCTTCCACTTGTGCATAGCCTTTGCAAACCAATCTTGCTTTGTTTCTGGTAACCTGTCCATCTTCATTCAATTTGTTCCTGAACACCCATTTAGTCCTAATGACATTTTTATCTTTTGGTCGTGGAACTAATTCCCAGGTGTTATTCTTCTCAATTTGATCCAATTCTTCATTCATAGCTGCTACCCAATGTTCATTCTGGCTGGCTTCCTCAAAACTACTAGGCTCAAAGGTTACTAGAAAAGCAATGTGAGCTTGTTGTGATGAACGAAGCTATCGACCTTCATTTATGTCATCAATGATTTGATTTGATGGACGGTTCTTTTGAATCCACTCTTTTGTTCTCCTTGGAGGAGCTTCTTGTTGTTGTTCTCGTATATCTTGATGATCATTGTTTACTTCTTCCTCGTTGATAGTTTCTTCTTGTTCTACAATTTTATCTGTGTCTTTTTCAGCCTTTGTCTCAAGTTTCAAATATTCTAGATCCTCATCATTACTCCCTAGAACACCATCTTCATCAAATGTAAAATTTATGCTCTCCACTATCTGTTTTCATCTTAGATTATAGCATTTATAGGCCTTTCTTTTGCGTGAGTAACCAACAAAGATACCTTCATCAACATGTGATTCAAACTTACCCAAATTTTGATCTTCTCTTTTGATATAACATTTACTTCCGAAGATTCTGAAATATTTTACATTAGCTGGTTTTCCTTTCCATAATTCATATGGGGTCTTGTTGCAATTATTTCTGAGAAGACTTCGGTTGATAATGAAGACTGTCATATCAATTGCTTGAACCCATAATTTTTCATCCAATTTTGGGTCCTTCAACATTGTTCTACCCATTTCCTGTATGGTTTTGTTCTTTCTTTCAGCAACTCCATTTTGCTGAGGTGTTCGTGTTGTTGAAAATTGTCTTTTTATTCCATTTTCGTCGCATTATTGCTGAAATAATTTGGAAGTGAATTCTCCACCATTGTCTGATCTTAGACACTTTATTTTCAAATCAGTTTCATTTTTGACCAACTCCTTGTAGATCTTAAAGTACTCAAATGCTTCAGATTTTTTCTTTAGGAAACTGACGGCTGTCATCCTGGTATAGTCATCTATCATTAACATGAAATATAATTCTCCATTTAATCCTTTTGTTCTCACAGGAACACATAGATCAATATGTATCAATTCCAATGGATGTGATGCAAAGTCTTCTTTTATTTTAAATTGGACTTTTGTCTGCTTGCCGTGCCGACAGGCCTCACATAGTGTGTTGGAAGGTTTTGAGATTTTCGGCATTTCTCGTGCTACTTCCTTTTTGCTTATCCCAACAAGATTGTCAAAGTTTATGTGACCCATTCGTTTGTGCCATAACCAACTTTCATCTTCTTTAGCTAGTATACATGCTTTAGTTGCTTCATCCAGAAAATATATGTCGTTTGGAGCTCGACTTACTGTAGCCACAATTTTACCATACCTGCCTTTCTAGATTTCACATTTTGTGGAGTTGAATAGCATTGTGTGTCCTTGATCACACATTTGTCCAACACTAAGTATATTGTGATTCATGTTTTCAACCAATAGAACATTCTTGGCTATAACATCTTTGCTTCCAAGAGTGACAGTACCTGATCCTATAACATTTGAAGATCCATCATTTCCAAAGGATACGGTTCCATCCTTCTTCTCTTTCAGAGATAAAAATTTCCTTCTATCTACAATCATATGCGTTGAGCAACCGCTGTCAACATACCACACATCTTTGTTGTTTTGAGCCTTGAGAGCGAGAGCACAATTATCAGTCTTCTTCTTCTTCCATGTTCGTTCATTCAGTGGCTTCGAAGATTCTTCTGGAGGATTTTCAAGTCTGCAGTCTTTGGCTATGTGTCTAAAGTTCTAACATTTGTAGCATTCCATATTATTTCTTAAATGTTCAAATATATTGATGTTCCGTTGAGCCCTAGGAGGTTCATATTTGAAGGATCTCCTAGAATTGTATTGGTTCCTATGGTACATGCGACATTCTATAGCTTTATGACCAAATTTTCCACATGAATAACAATAGCCATGAAAAATATGTTGGTACCTAGATGGAAATCTTCGTCGAGGAATCGTCTTCCAAGGATGTGCTTGCGAATCTTGTCCAATGAAGTCTACATGCATGTCAGATCTCATAGGTTCATTGTATTTTGTTGTAGAAGTTCTCGCTTCTTCTTCTTTGTAACCGAGGTCAGTTCTATCGTTGTAAGATCATTGATTGTTGATGAGTTCTTCCAATGCCCTTAAGTTGTTGGCATAGTTTTGGACAATTTTTCCCTTCTTCACTTCCTTACGCAACGAGACTACTTCGGCTTCTAATGCTTCCCTTTCTTTGTTGCTTTCTTCCAAATTCTTTTGAAGTGACTCTTCAATACATTTGTGTTCTTCAACTTCAATTTTGAGACCTTGAACTTGTTCTTCAAGAGTATTGGAATGGATCTTCTCAGCCTTGAGCTCTTTTATAAGCTTGATTGCCTCATCAGAAAATTCTTCTATGGTCAACCCTTCTTCTTCATTGTTTGATACCTCTTGTTTATTATGCTTGGCCATAAACAATACTTTCTCATTGGCTTCTTCTTTGCTGTCACTGTCTTCATCAGATGATGAGCTATCTTCTTTAGAGAGAAAGTTCCTTTTGGTTCCTTTTTTTTTGCCTTGCTTGTTGAATTTCTTAAAGCCTTTCTTTCCTTTTGAGTTGCCATCACTTTTGTTCGGACATTTTGCTGCGAAATGCCCAACCTCACCACAACCGAAACATATCAATGGAAGTTTACCTTTGAATTTTCCCTTACAAAATTTTAGTTTTCTCGTAAAGTAAGCATATTCTTCATCTCAAAGACCTTCTCCGTCATCTCCCTTTTCTTCACACTTGCAAGTGCATGTCATTTCAATTGAAGTCTGTTTGTCCTTATTGGTTTTCTTAGATGCAACGAACGCAGTTTCTAGATTCGAAGTACCATCTTCTTCATCAAGTCTCATTTCATATGCTATGAGAACTCCATGTAATTCCTCTTTGCTGAATTTGTCCAAATTTGCACTTTATTCTAAGACCGATACCTTTGGGTTGAATCTCCCTGGTAACGTTTTAAGAATCTTCCGTATAATAGTCTTCTCGTCAACTGGCTCTCCCAATCCTTCCAGAGTATTGGTTGTTTCATCAACATATTGGAAGTATGCAGCAATGTTGCAATCTTCTTTCATTCTGAGTTGCTCAAATTTTGCTCTATAGATTGAAGCTTTGCTTCTTTGACATTTGAGTCACCTACATATATATTCTCAAGCTTGTCCCATACATTTTTGGCGGTTTTACAACCCAACACCTTATGATAAGTAGATTTAATAAGTCCACTGATAATAATATTCATTTTTTTTGCATCACTTACCAAATTCTTCTTACCTTGTTCATCCGCGGTTGATGTAAATCCATTTTGAACAGTGTCCCATACTTCGTAACCTTGCGCCAAGAGATAGACCTCCAGTCTTCCTTTCTAGAGTGCATAATTATTTTCATTGAACATAGGTACACCATTCTTGGTATGCTCCATGACCTCCTTCCAGCTGTTAAACTGCTATTGAAGGAACCAAGCTCTGATTCCAATTGTTGGAAATACTGAGAGGGGGATGAACCAATATTCCTTTCAATTAGAGCATTAGTTAATCTTCAATTATTATCAGTGCATGTACAATGATAACAGTAAACAAAAGGAATACAAATGAACACATTTTTTAAGGTGGAAACCCACTCCAGGACAAAAACCACCTAATGTTTTTCTAACAATTCTTTAATATTCAACTCCAATTGAAAATAAAGCTCCAACTTCCTAGAATCTAGAAAAACATTCTTCTCCAGCTCCCACTGGATGGACGCTCCAACACCCGAGATTCTTCAGTAGTCAAATGAATGGATGCCCCAACACCCAATGAGCTACAACTCACCCTAGCACCACCCTACAATGCTATAGAAGAATAAAATAAGAATGGACTCCCGTACCAGGGAAAATGGTCCACTTTACAATGATATAGAATGATGTAGAAGAAGAAGACACACTAGAACATAACCCTAACTATGACACAACCACCTAATGATGATCCTAGACCACCCGACACTGTCTGTTCAACTCTTGGCAGATAGACACTAGTACAATTTTTACAATAATGTATTTACAATGACTTAGTACAATGATAACTTTACAATGACTGTATGTAGTGCTGCCCACTTGAAGACTTCATGTGATGAAATTCTTGCTACTGTTATGCATCTTGGTTGTTGCTCCTGCCATGCTACCCTCTGCTGCACCTTGCTTTTCTTTGCTGCCCTAGAAAGTTTGGTCCTTTGCAACCCTTGACAACACATGATCTAGCTTTTTCTTGCCTTCTAGGAGCTTGATATTGAAACTGGTGTATCTCTGTTATTTCAGATCCCCAATATGTGATTTTCAGTCCTTTAGTAGTCCTTTGAGTCTTCTTTCCAATGCCACAGGTGTTTCGGGGAATATCACCCTAGAGGTTCGTTGGGTTACAACCTCCACAGAGCAGGGGCATGCTACTTAAGAAGGACTCACACAACCATGCACGTTCAGAAAAACTAAATAGAGTAGAATGAGAAAGTTACCCGTAGGTCCTACGGTTGAAGAAGATCCCGCAGGGTTCAAACCCCCAGCAACCGTCCTTCCTTCTTAACCTGAAATACAAGAAGAAACAAGCACAAAGGACTGGTTGTACAGCATATATCTACTCTAAATGTTAGTGAGATTCATATAAAACATTAAATAAATCATAATGAATTCTTGTATAACAAATATTCTCATACATAAAAGCATACACTAACACGTTTATTTCGGGAACAGCATGGTACTTCTGTATTATAAATAGCATGTACAAAAGTAAGGAGTGGAGAGATCACCTGATCCTTCCACGGCCTTCGCAGACCGTCGTCCGGATCCGTCCAACCCTTGCCTCGCTAAGACTCCTTCCAAACTGGTGCATACGAGATGACATATAGGGAGATGTGCATCTCAAGGAAACAAGGGTTTCCTATAATGAACTGGGAAAGTGCAGGAGGCACGGGGAATCAGACTTGGATAGGGAATACCAACAGAGTATAATATCTATAATTCTCTCTTTCCCTTAGGCCATACACATGAGGGGTTTTTATACTTCCTCCAAGTAGTTTCAACAGTTGGAAACAGTTGGCCACGTGCTGGAGTGGTTGAACTACCTGAGTAACCATCAACCCAGCCCGAAAATAGGGAATAATTATATATTTTTTAATCATTTTTAATGGCATACGCGGAAAATTCTAGCTGGACTCGCGTATACACGCGGAAAAGCACGGGCATAGTCGCGTATGGGGATTTTTACACTGTTTTTAAGTGAATTTGTCCAAGTCTGTAGGAATGGGTGCCCAAAACCATCAAAGCAATCATGAATCATGTGAAGGTGAGAAATGATGCTATAACAACAGGTCTGACCCAATTTGGAATCTTCAAGGGAGAGTTATGCATAATCTCTCACAATGCCCTAATTATGGATTGTTTCAGTAGAGCGAACTTGTACGGCGTGCCACGTGTCACTGTTTCTTCATTTGGCTCTGAAATTTATAGAGCAAAAACTACAGTTTGTGCCCTATCTGCCACTTTTTATATAATTCCAATCCGATACTCAGAGAGAGAGTGGTGACTATTTTACCAACGTCACTTATTTGAGATGAATTTCAGGAGCCTGCAAAAACATTGACTTCCACAAATCATATCTCCGAAACTATTGCGCACCTTGATCTGAAATTTTCACAGGAGCTTTCTCGGGATTTTGGCTTCACCTCATAAAAATTTTCACTTTTGAAACTTTGTAGAAAAAAATTTAGAGTGAAAATTCCACGATGACCTATTTCAGATGGCGAAATCCCTTGCATAAGGAGGATATGAGGATCACAATTTATATAAATTATTAGGTTGAGGGGGGATTTGACAAGTGAATGTGGGAGGGATTTTAGGAGCTTAAAAAATATTAATTATGACTTTTCAATGACCCATTCCACAACCCCATGGGGTTTTAGCCCACTAACTGGGGGTATAAACTTCAAACATGAATATCTCTCTAACCGTGAAGAATTACGTGGCGTGCCATATATAAACGGAAACATCTCGACAAGTAGAAACCATAAAAATCATTATTGAACCAGAATATAATAATTTGGTAGGTCAAAATTCCCATGCAATATTGGGTTAGCCCCTGGTGCTGCTTGGGTTGACATCAATGACAACCGCTGATCAACACAAATTATGAAGGATACATTGCCCACATTTGATCAACCATCTCTCATGTACCTTCATTGGGCCCAAAGTGTTGCACTTTAACATGCTCAATTACTTTGTTTCGAAGCATGAGTTATTTCTACTGCAATATGTATTGTGGTTCTTGTTGTAATTCTCCCTCTGGTTCCACCTACAATATGGACCATTCAAACACATTATTAACATCTCAAACATACTTCTTAAGCAATGAAACATGGAAAAAATCATGGATTTTCATTGTCAAAGGCAATGCAAGTCGGTAGGACACTGGTTTGATCCTCTAAAGGATCTCAAAAGTCCCGCAATATCGAGGTGCCAACTTGGCACATGATACAGTCCTCAAGGAACTCCTCCTGGGATAGATGTGCAAGTACACATGTTCGCCAACCTGAAACTCCTTAAATACCCTATGTTGATCTGCATAACTCTTTTTCCTATCATGTGTTTCCTTCAAATTCCTCTTAATAGCCTACATTTCATGTTCCATCTCTGCCAACATATCTGGTCCAATCAATACCTTGTTCATTGGATCACTCCAACTGATAGGAGTATTACAACTCAGCCCGTAAATAACCTCAAACAAAATCAACTTCAAAGATTCTGTATACCCATTATTATAAGCAAACTCAACCAATGGAAGATATTCTTCCCACTTCCGTTGTTGATGCATGACGTAAATCCTCAACATGTCCTCAAGAATCCTGTTAACTCTCTCTGTCTGTCTATCTGTATGTGGATGATAAGTTGTATTGAAGGCCAATTCTATCCCCAAACCTGTAGACAACTCTTTCCAAAACTTGAGAGTGAACTTGGCATCTCTGTCGGATACAATATTCTTAGGAACACCATGCAATCTCATGATCTCCCTAATGAAAAGATGAGCTACCTCGCTATCTTAATTCGTATACTTGACTGAAATGAAGTGAGATACCTTACTTAACTTGTCAACCACAACCCATGTTGTCTCGATGTCCTTGATAAACCTATAATGAATTCCATGGAAATGACTTAGCATTTCTACTCTGGAATCAGAATCGATTGTAATAAACCACATGGATGCTTACACTATGTTTTTAGCTACTAAAAAATCCAAGCATCTTGCAACAAAGTCAACCACCTCTTTCTTCAAGTTCAACCAAGGGTAGAACTTCTTAACTAATGTCAATGTCTTATGATATCTCGGATGACTTGAATATGGCTTAACATGAAACTCCTTCAAGATAAGCTTCTTGAGCTCACTGTTGTCCGACCATAAATCCTATTCTTGAATCTGAACAAGCCATCTATCGTGAGATGATACTTCTCATCCCTGTCACCTATTTAGTCAATTTAATGTCTTAAATTGCTTGCATAAATTATCAACTAAGGTTTGTAAACTGATGAAGTGTGGTGCACTGTATGTGCTTAGTTAACCTTCTTCTTACTTCGTTGTGTATATATTTTTATGTTGTTTTGGGGGTTTTTTTCTTTGATGTCTAAAAGTATTAATCTAAAAACTATGAAAGGAATCAAATGAATTTAATGAATTTTAAGAAGGAAGAAAATGAAGTGTTCCTAAGTTAAACTAATTTGCATAAAAATAAATCAAAGACTGTTAACTAGTTAAAATCTAATCTGACAAAAAAAAAAAAAAAAAAACTGAGTATCTATCTTAATGACTTCTATCTTAACATTAGTTCTATTCCATGGATAAATCTTATATCTGAGATTGAAATTGCAGTGCTATTCTAAGTGAAAGCATAAAAGGAAAACAACTAATGTATGTTTAATTACTCTAGCATTCAATATGAAGAGTTACCTTCTTGAGATGATGTGTAAACAACTAACTATACCTTAACTTCTAATGTTCTAGGAAAGCAAGTAAAGTGTGCAAAGGAAAACTCAGTAATTGCATAAATTAAACAGTCAATCATTCAGTCTAGAAATATGATAGAATCAATTTCTTGGAATGACCTTTAGGAACATCAGTGATGCAATTAAATGAGTATCTGAAAGTAAATGTAAAAGCATGCAAAGTTAAAGCTTAAAAACAACTAATTTATGTTTGATTTACTCCAACATTCAATATGAAGTATTACACTCTTGAGATGTTGTGTAAGAAATCAATTATACCTTAGTTTCTAAGTTCCTAGAAAGCAAGTAAAATGTGCAGAGGAACACTCAATAAATGTATGAATCAGACATTTAATCATTTAATTTAGAATCATCTTCTTGAAATGACCTTTGAAAACATCCATTGATACAATTAATTGATAATTATAATCTAAGAAAGTAAATGATAAAACAGTAAGGGAAGCTAGATAACTGTGAATTCCTATTACTTCAAACTTGATTCAATTTGAAAATAGAAATATCTTACCTCACAAAATGTTTTAGAAGAACAATGATTACACAGTTATGATTTACTTTATGCTAATGCTTAGAACTGAAATTTAACATTAATCTATTCAGAAAACATAATTGACAAAAATAGAGTAAGGAAATTAAACTAAAACAATGAACGAAAAACCTCCTTCAGTGCAGGGGCCCTCTGCAACTAATTCGGTTGAAATCCTAGCTGGTTGAAGATGCACTTTAAGTAATCATTGGCATGAACACGATCCTTGTATTATAACAGAGCGAAGTCTTAAAACAATACAACGTTTCAACAAAATCTTAACTTAAAACTTAATTATTCTCGGTTCTGTACAACCGGTATTTATAAAAACAAACATAATTGTTTATGAGCTAATTCTGCTACAGGTGGCTAATCTTAACCGATTAATAGAATTGAAATGTGACTATTTAACTCTTGATTTGCTATGATAGAGTAAATCAAGAGTCCTTATGTTCTCGACTAACGTTCTTTGACCACGCCTTTGACCATGATCTTAGGCCTCCTTTTCTATCGATCTAGGTCAAATAGATAGGATGAAATCCATGTGGAGATGATTATGGAAATGCCCGTGTGGCTCATTTCTCCATTTGAACCCTGGAACCTGTCAGACCATGAGAGTAGCTACAGAATCCACGATTAGCTGCAAAATAGGCTGTGTTATGTAGCCAAATTACAAAAATCTAATCGAATAGCAAGAACATCAGAATATAACATGGAAATCATTTAAATGCATTCCTTGAGACAAAACATGACATTTATCATTGATTGGAGTATGTAAACTTATGAGAAATTAAGGCGAAAAAGTGAGAAAGGATGTCAGAGAGAGGATAATTCTGAGGTTCAACATACCCCCACTGCGAAGTCATTGCATGTCCTCATGCAATTTACCAAAAATGTGAATTCTCCTCTTCTACTGCATTTGTTCAGACACTTCTGCTAACACATCCAATTTTATTCTTTTGCTTTTCTTTGAAGTGGTTGCCATCCCGGGCTTTCTTAGAAGAAGCTTGTATTTGAGATTAATGACTGCTTTGTTTAGTGACTTGTTCTTTCTTTTCCACTTCTTGTTCTTTTTGTACCACAGTCCTAAATGCATAATGCTATTGTCACTAATTACCTTTTCCAACTTGTTGTGTTGCTTCAAGGCCTCATTCTCTTGTTTAATATGCCTATTCAATATCTCTAGTTCATAAATTTCATGTTTGAGAGTTTCAACTAGAGGTTCTTGTGGATTGATAGGATTCACTGTTGCACTTCTCTTCTCTAATGATTCTATGTAATCATATATTTCTTGTTGTGTTGGGTCTTTGCTTGGAGATTTTCTGCTGGGGCTACCTTCAAAATTATGAATAGGAGAATTTTGAGGACTATGTGGAGGAGAAATATTGACAGGAGATGGTATAGGAGTTTCTTCATCTAAAATTACAAACTCTGTCTCTTTTGGTATTGTTTTCTTCATCGAACCTCGGAGTCTGAAGCTCCTTCTTAGTTGTAGAGGATTTACATTTTCCTCAGTTGCATCCTTTCTCCTCTTTCTTATCTTACCTTCTATATTGTCTTTATTCTGCTTTATGTTCTCTGTCAGCTCTTCAGAGGTGAGTTTTTCATCATTTTTCTGCAATGAAGATGTAGGTCTGTCTTCAATGTTTGTATCAGGCTTCTTCCTTCTACTCTTTCTAACATTGTATTCTTTAGGTTGTTCTGGTGCCTCTTGAAAATGGTTTCTGATAAGAAAATTCTCTCAGGTATCTCCTATGCTTTTTAAATGAAACTCAACAAGTATCTTTACCAACCCATGATGATGCATGGTGTTATCTATAAACTGTATTCTCTTATGCACGTTTGTGGACATGCTTTTTAAGCTATTTAGCAAAAAGAAGGGAAGATTTATTTCACCATTCTCTAAAAAATTCATCAGTAATCGAATATGATATACATACATGCAACTAAATATTCCTTCACATGTGATAAATTTCTGTAAAACCAAGAGCATGTTTCTCCATTTATTTTTAAGGGCTGAGCTGGGGATACCTATACTAAAAACAGAGACATCCATACCTGGGGTTTTAAGGATAACTTTCCATGATTCATTGTGAAACTCCTTGTTTTTGAACCACCTTTCTCCAAGCCTTGCAAGTTCTGTGGCTTCGGCCATGAATGTCTCAGTAACAGTGAACTTGATGTCTCCAATTTCCACTTATGTGCCATCAAAAGACCGAGCAAAAGATTTTGTAATCTCTTTGTGAAAACCATCAAAATTTTCTATGAATTTGAGCCATCCAGATTTCTGCAATATTTCCTTGATCTGAGGGTATCCTTCCATATATTTTGTTCCCACCGATTCTGATCTGACTATTAGTTCCATGCCTTCTATTATGCAGAGTTCTAAACCTTCAAAATTACCCTTCTCTGTTTATGAAATTAATTGGATTACGGATCTGATGAAAGGCATCGAGGGTTTGCAGGAATAAATAGGTGGTATGGATTGGGGTTTCGAATGAATGTAGACATATATGTCACGTCAATAGGTCATGATCATTAATAATTAATGAAGGAGTCAATTATGGACCGTTATGAAACATAATGCGGAGGATGTGGTTGTTCTGTGGTATGATGGAGATTGCAACCAAATCAAATGATGAACTGTCAAGGGAGCATATGACCATCCATATTATACATGCTAATGTTTTAACCTTGCTATTAAAATAAAATTTTGCAACTTTACCTTTTAGAACTAACATTTTTGTTGTTTGTTTCTTCGGTGTTGATTCCTTAGGTACATTTTAGCATGTTGGTCTTCAAAACATAGTCCTTCAATATGTTGTAATCATCATTTGTTTGTAAGTTGTACAAATGTGTCAGAGCTGCTGAATGAAATGTAATGTAGTTGCAGAATAGAATCAGCTGCAGAATTTAGTTAGTTGCAGAATGTGATCAGCTGCGAAATGGAATAAGCTACAGAATGTGATCAACTGCGGAATGGAATCAGCTGTAGAATGTAGTCAACTGCATAATGTCATCTGTAGAAAAAATAAAAATAAAGTATGGTTGTGGAATGGAATGAAAGTGGAATATTACTGTGAAATGGAATGAATTTGCAGATTATGAGCTGCAAAGATGGAGTATGAATGTAGTTTTGTGTTACTACTTATTGCAGAAAAGAAATGGAAAATATAGGATGTCAAAAATCTTTGATTTTCACCCTGTATTTTATGTATAAGTATGCCAATCATTGATTGGTTTTCATAACTAATACACATTTTTTTTTTTTTTTAGTAAAAATAAAAGCTAAGTTAGTGAAGAAGAAGAATTATTTCTTCTTCACTAACTTCATATCAGTATTATCTTGGAAAATCTTGATAAACTCTTCTCTTGAAATTGGCTTATGATATACTTTCAACCAATTACCATTCACAAGAAGAGGTACCTTTTCTTCATCAATTGTCCTTATCTTCACTGCTCCATTATCAAAGACCTTTTCGATCTCATATGGTCCAAGCCAATGAGTCTGAAACTTTCCTTGAAAATCTTTGAATTTTGAATCGAACAAAAGTGCCCAATCCCCTGCTTGAAATTTCTTCTCCTTGATATATTTATCATGTCATTTAGCCCTTTGCTTTTGGAATATACTAGTTCTTTGAATTGCATCTTGCCTGATTTCATCAAGCTCATTGAGTTGCTCCAATCTATGTTTATGTGCTTCTAATAAATCAAGTCGCAATTGGACTGTCATCTTGAAATTTCGAATCTGAAACTCTATAGGGAACAAGACTTGCTTTCCATAAATAAGTTCATAGGGAGTATGCCCTATTGTATTCCTCCATGTAGTTCTATAGGCCCATAAGGCTTCAGGAAGCCTTTCTGCCCAATCTCTTCTGTGTAGATGTACAGTCTTAGTGAGAATTCTTTCAATCACTTTATTGGTAGACTCTACTTGACCATTTGCTTGTGGATGATAAGGAGTAGATTTTTTGTGCTTGATCTTGTAATCTTCTGCGAGCCTTTTCACCAACTTGGATGTAAAATGGGATCCCTGATCTGTCACAATTTTTCTCGGAACACCAAAAAAAGTGAAAATATCCTCAAAAAGAAAATTAACTACAGAACGTTCATTAACAAAAGGTAATGCTTTAGCCTCTACCCATTTGGTGACATAATCAGTACATACCAAAATATACTTTTTTTGTTTAGATGGTGGATTGATTGGTCCAACAAAATCCAAGGCCCATTTTTCAAAAGGTTCAGTGAGTACCTGAGGTTGTAATGACGTTTCATCTGAAGGAGCAGGTTTCCCTACCCTTTGACAACAGTCACAACTTTTGACATATTCTTTGGCATCTCTAAATATGGATGGCCAATAATATCCTAAATGAAGGATTTTATAGGTTTTCCTCTTGTCAGCAAAGTGTCCACCACAAGGTTCATCATGACATGCCTTAAGAATTTCAGGCATTTCATCTTCTTGAACACATCTTCTGATAATGAGATCTGGACCTGTTTAATACAATTCATTAGTAATCCATGAGTATCTTGCACTTTTTTGAATGATTTTTCTTTTCTCCCTAGGAAACAAATGTGAAGGTAATTTTCTTGTGACTAGGTAATTGGCAATATCTGCAAACCAAGGAGTTTGAGTAATTATTGCAAAAAATTCATCAGTAAATTTATCTTCAACCGGAGTGTCATCTTTGATATTTTGAATTCTAGACAAGAAATTAGCAACTGTGTTTTGTTTTCCAAGTCGGTCTAGAACGGTGAAGTTGAATTCTTGCAGGAGTAATAACCATCTTGTAACTCTACCATTAGTAATAAATTTATTCATTAAGCATCTGATTGCAGAGTGATCTGTATGAACAAAGGTTTCATAGCCTATAATATAATGTCTGAACTTGTTGATAGCATGAAGAACGACTAAGAATTCATTTTCAGTTACAGTGTAATTTAACTCCATGGGAGTCAAATTCTTGCTTGTCTAATAGATGGCATAGGGGATCAAATCTTTTTGTCCTAATACAGCTCCCAGAGCTATATCTGAAGCATCTGTTGAAATGTGAAAATGTAGTTTCCAATTTGGACCTCTTAAGATGGGTGCTTCAGAAATTTTTGCTTTTAAAGTTTAAAATCTCAATTGGCAATCATGATTCCAACTGAATTCACAATCTTTGGTAAGTAATTTGAAGAGTGGGGATGATATTTTAGTGAAATTTTCTATAAATCTTCTATAATATCCTATGAATCCTATAAAACTTCTAACATCCTTTAGACAACTTGGATTTGATAGTTTAGAAATGACTTCAACTTTAGATTTATCAACTTTAATTCCATCTCCTGAAATATGATGTCCTAAAACAATCCCTTATGTAAACATCATAAAACATTTTTTATGGCTTAGTGAAAGGTTTGCTTCCTTACATCTTTTAAGAACCTTTTCCAAAATTTCTAAAGCTTCTTCAAATGAATTCCCATAAACTATAAAGTCATCCATGTACACCTCTACACAATCATGTATTAGATCAGAAAAAAATTCCTAGTACTGCCCTTTGGAATGTTGCAGGTGCATTGCATAGTCCAAAAGGAAGTACTCGGTAGGCATAAGTCCCCCATCGATAGGTGAATGTAGTTTTATCTTGGTCTTCAAGTGCTACCTGAATTTGATTGTAACCATTAAAACCATCCAGAAATGAGAAATAATTCTTATCTGCTAATGTATCAAATACTTGATCTATAAAGGATAAAGGAAAATGATCTTTTAGGGTAGCTTTATTCAATTCTCGATAATCAATGTATACCCTCCATTTACCATTCTTTTTGGGCACAATCACTAAAGGGGAAACCCACTGTCTGTCTAAATTTGGGTAAATGAAGTTTACATTCAGCAATTTTTGCAACTCTTATTTTACAATTTCCCTAAGATTTGGATTCATCCTTCTTTGAGGTTGTTTGATAGGCTTACAATTTTCCTCAACATAGATGTGATGTATACAAGTATTAGGACTAATTCCTTTCATGTCAGTGTATTCCCATGCATACGCAGAAGAATGTTGTTGTAATGTTTTGATTAACTTTTCCTGTTGTAATCTCTCCAAGTTATTGTTTATGTTCAAAGTTTTCCTTGGAAATATTTCAACTGTAGAGCTACCAAATTCTTCCATAAAATAAAGAGACATCTGCCTAGATGACAAATATTCAATATTGGATTTTTCCTGAAATTGATCATGTTTATATTCTGGGGATGATTCAAAATTTTCCATTGAATTTAAGATTTGACTATCTTCACTAACAATTGAAATAGTAAAGAGAGGTTGTATATCATTTTCATCATCAATCTATAATTTGTCATCTAACTCTGTGATTTTTCTTGCTGGAGGATATAGAGTGAATTTATTTGTTGAGTTACCATTAGAGATATACATGTCACAAGATCTATAGCTAATGAAGGCATCAGCTGTAGCCAACCAAGGTCTTCCTAATATAAGTGGATGTCCTCCTAGATTGTTCTTAGGAGTTAATATCATAAAATCAACAAGATACTCCCAAGAGTCTAAAGATACTAAAATATCTTCTAACACCATCTGGTTTGATTACAGATCTGTCTGCTAATAGTAATAATGTAGGTGTATACAGAAGATTAGGAAGTTTGAGTTGTTCCATGGTTTGTTTGCTCATGATGTTTATTGCTGCCCCTAAAACAATCAATGTATTTGGAATTTCAACTCCATTGATATGGGTTTTTACAACTGGACTTCCTGGATCTATATATTTTTGTATGGCAATATTTCCCATCATTATGTCTGCAATTTTTCCTACGAGCTGAATTCTTTTTATTTCTTTTGTTTTTCTTCCTAGTTTCTTCATGCTCAACTCTTTTATAGTTTTGGCTAGAATTAGAATCTCTTTAATGGCTTGTAACAAAGGAATTTTGATACAGACATTTTTCAATTCATCTAGAAAATCATAATTGGGCAACATAATATGCTTCTCTACCCCTCTATCAACTTGTAATATTTCAGGAAAATGAGGTGTAGAAGTGAATATTGATGGTTGCTCTATGATAGGAGTTGAGTTTACTGGTTCTTTTTGTTTTTCATTTTCAAAATTATAGTTTTGAAGAGATGTTCTTTCCTCAAAAATTTTATTTGGCTGTAGAGAATCTTCCTCAAAATTATCTTGTTCTTGAATAACTACAGAAGGCTTTTTCTTTTCTAATATCCTACCAGATCTAAGTTGGACATCATTAAGATCTAGAGGAGTAATCATGTAGGTTGGGAATTGTTGTCCTTCTATCATGTAGGTATTTTGAGGATTTTTATTATTAGGGTTTGGTAATGCTTGGGCAAGTAGTTGATTTGGTCTCTGTGGAAATGGTAGTGAAAGTTTTGGATTTTGGTTTTGGAGTTGGGGTTGTTGATTTTGTCGAAGAATTTATTGGGGAGGATAGTTTGGATATGATGGAGGATATTGGTAGTATTGAGAGAATCTTCCATAGGGATTTTGCATTCCTTGTACTCAAGATTGAGATTGATATTGAGATTGAGGCCAAGATTGTTTCCAAGAATTCCAATTATTTGGTGGGGGTTGAGTATACATTTGATTGTTAAAGCCTTGAGTTTGTGGCCCCTGCCATGGTCTTCTAGAGACAAAGCATAGATATTATGTTGTATTGGAAGTTGTTTCTTCTCAAAAAACAGCCTTAAGACCTGGAATTGAAGGACAACTCTTAGTCTCGTGACTTTCTGAACAAATCATACAGGTCTCTATGACTTTTGCATCAAGAGGACATTCTCTTAAAGCATGCTTATTTCTACATTTGGGACAGAAAATAGCTAAAGCATCAGTCTCGGCTTTCTGCTTGTTTTGTAATTTAAGGGTGTCTATCTCTTCACTAAGACTCCCTAAAATATCAGTTTTAAATTCATCAAGCATGTTTCCAATGTCTACCCTACTCACTGTTCCAGTTGCATATTTATTTACCCTAGCAAGAGAAGGATCTCTTGGACTTTTTCTAGTTTTTTCTTTTCACCTTGAGAGATGAATACATAATTCTCCAATGTTAGTTAATGGGAGTTGAGAGATATCCCCCTTTCCCATCATGTTGAGGATGTTTATCCATTCATCTCTAATGGCTTTTAATAAAAGAGCTTTTAAAGTATCTTGATCTAAATCATCCATTTTTTCTCTTTTTATGTTATATTTGAACCTTTCAACTAAATCCTCCAAATTCTCATACTCTTTTTGCATCATCTTAAATACTTCATCCTTGTGATTGATGGGTATGTAATAATCCAAATACCTTTCTAAAAATGCTCTCTTCATGTCATTCCATGTCTTGATAGATTGAGTGATTAATCCCATGAACCATTTTAAAGTATCTCCTTTCAATGTTGAAGGAAACAACTTAAGTTTTTAAGATTCTTGTAAATAATCATAAGTTTTGCACAAGACTTCAAATTCAAACAAAAAGGTTTCAGGATCTTCACCTTTTAATCCATGAAAATTTGGGAGGGCAGAAGGTGAGATATTTTTCATTGTGGCATTTGTATCTTCATCAACTATAGGGAATCCAAAAGAACTATCAATTTCCCTATTTCTTCTGCCTCCTTCTGCATTTCCTCTACCTCCTCCAAATATTACATTTTCTCCATTTAGAATTTCTCCTTCTCCTTCTCCTCCTTCTCCTCTTCCTTCCATTATAGATTCTTCAGAGCTAATATAAGATTCTACCTGCAAAGTTAATTTCCCTTCCTCCGGTTCTTCTATCAATGGTATGTTGAAGAAAGGTTCTTCCTCTTCTTCTCCTCTAGGGATTTCTAATTCTTCAGCTGAAATAAATCCCCCTGTAGAGGTGAAAAAGGTTACTCCTTCTATTGGAGATCTAGGATCTTCTTCCTCTAAGACTGTCTCAGTGGATGAAGTAGGAGATCCTCCTAATTGGATTTCTGGCCTTAGGACTTCAGGAAATCTATGGCTAGTGAAGTATGGAATATGAGTTTGAAATGGAGGTGTATTAATTTGTAGTCTTGGTGGAGTGAGTGGTGTTGTAGAAATTAAACTCCAGCCTCTAGCTATGAATCTACTCCTAGAGTCACTTTCTCTACGCATATCATTTTTTAGATGTAAGAAATGAGGCTATCTAATTACACTTCCCTGACAACGGCGCCAAAATGTTTAGTCAATTTAATGTCTTAAATTGTTTTCATAAATTATCAACCGAGGTTTGTAAACTGATAAGTGTGGTGCACTATATGTGCTTAGTTAACCTTCTTCTTACTTTGTTGTATATATATTTTTATGTTGTTTTGGGGGTTTTGTTCTTTAATGTCTAAAAGTGTTAATCTAAAAACTATGAAATGAATCAAATGAATCAAATGATTTTTAAGAAGGAATAAAATGAAGTGTTCCTAAGTTAAACTAATTTGCATAAAAAAAATCAAAGACTGTTGCCTAGTTAAAATCTAATCTGAAAAAAAAAACAGAGTATCTATCTTAATGACTTCTTTCTTAACATTAGTTATATTCCATGGATAAATCTTATATATGAGATTGAAATTGTAGTGCTATTCTAAGTGAAAGCATAAAAGAAAACAACTAATGTATGTTTAGTTACTCCAACATTGAATATGAAGTGTTACCTTCTTGAGATGATGTGTAAGAAACTATCTATACCTTAACTTCTAATGTTCTAGGAAAGCAGGTAAAGTGTGCAAAGGAAAACTCAGTAATTGCATAAATTAAACATTCAATCATTCAGTCTAGAAATATGATAGAATCAACTTCTTGGAATGACCTTTAGGAACATCAGTGATGCAATTAAATGAGGATCCGAAAGTAAATGTAAGAGCATGCAAATTTAAAGCTTGAAAACAACTAATGTAGTTTGATTTACTCCAACATTCAATATGAAGTATTACCCTCTTGAGATGTTGTGTAAGAAATCAATTATACCTTGGTTTCTAAGTTCCTAGAAAGCAAGTAAAATGTGCAGAGGAACACTCAATAAATGTATGAATTAGACATTCAATCATTTAGTTTATAATCATCTTCTTAAAATGACCTTTGAGAACATCCATTGATACAATTAATTGATAATTATAATCTAAGAAAGTAAATGACAAAATAGTAAGGTAAGCTAGATAACTGTGAATTCTTATTACTTCAAACTTGATTCAATTTGAAAATAGAAATATCTAACCTCACAAAATGTTTTAGAAGAAAAATGATTACACAGTTATGATTTACTTTATGCTAATGATCAGAACTAAAATGTAACATTAATATATTCAGAAAACAGAATTGACAAAAACATAGTAAGGAAATTAAACTAAAACAATGAACGAAAAACCTCCTTCAGTGCAGGGGCCCTCTGTAACTGATTCGGTTGAAATCCTAGCAGGTTAAAGACACACTTTAAGAAATCATTAGCTTGAACACTATCCTTGTATTGTAACAGAACGAAGTCTTAAAACAATATATCATTTCAGTAAAAGCTTAGCTTAAAACTTAATTATTCTTGGTTCTGTACAACTGGTATTTATAAAAACAAGCATAATTATTAATGAGCTAATTCTGCTACAGGTGGCTAATCTTAACCGACTTATAGAATTGCAATTTGACTGTTTAACTCTTGATTTGATATGACAGAGTAAATCAAGAGTCCTTCTGTTCTCGGCTAATGTTTTTTTACCACGCCTTTGACCACGATCTTAGGCCTCCTTTTCTATCGATCCAGATCAAGTAGATAGGACGAAATCCATGTGGAGATGATTTTGGAAATGCCCATGTGGCTCATTTCTCCATTTGAACCCTGGAACCTGTCAGACCATGAGAGTAGCTATGGAATCCACGATTAGCTGCAGAATAGGAAGTGTTTTGTAGCCAAATTACAAAAATATATTCGGATAGTAAGAGCATCAGAGTATAACATGGAAATCATTTAAATGCATTCCTTGAGACAAAACATGACATTTATCATTGATTGGAGTATGTAAAATTATGAGAAATTAAGGGAAAAATGTGAGAAAGGATGTCAGGGAGAGGATAATTCTAAGGTTCAACATCACCTACACTCTGTTGTTGTAACATGTGCCTCAATTGTTGATACATGTCATCATGTTGTCCTGCCTACAAGATCTTCTCCTATAGGTATGTCCCATAAGAACTCACTGATGGAATATGATTCACTTGCACTCTCAGACTAAGGGCATCTGCAACACTATTCTCCTTTCCCTTGATTTACCTGATCTCAAAATCAAACTCACTGAGAGTATCTAACCATATAGCTTTCCTGGCCTTCAAATTAGGTTGGTCAAACAAGTACCTCGACCCACTTTGATCACTCATCAGAATAAACCATCTGCCAAGAAGATATTGTCTTTACATCTTCAAAGCATGAATGATAGCTGCCAACCCAAGATCATGAGTCACATAATTTTTCTTGTGCTCATTCAGCTTCCTTGACTCATAGCATACTACATGTCCTTCCTGCATTAGGACTCCACCAAGTCCTCTCTTGCAGACATTTTTACATACCATAAAATCTTTATTAAGATTTGAAATCTTCAAAACCAAAGCATTTGATTAAGATCAAAACTAGTTGCACACTCCTCAATCCATTCAAACCTCTTCACTTTTTGTTGAAAATATGTAATAGGATAGGAAATATGTTAGAAGTTCCTTATGAACCACTTGCAATAACCTGCTAGTCCCATAAATGATCTAACCTCATCTACATTCCTAGGAGTTTCCCACTCCATGATAACTGTGATATTTTTCGAGTCCGTTGCTATACCTTCCTTGGAAACAACATTTCCTAAGTAATGAACCTTTATGTGAAATAAACTGCATTTACTAAGCTTGACATACAACTGATTCTCTCTCAATAATCTTAAAATTGTTGTTAGATGTTCTACATGCTCTTCCTCATTCTTAGAGTATACCAATATGTCATTAATGAATACTATCACAAAATTGTCAAGATAAGGACGCAACACATTATTCATCAAACACATGAAATTAGTCGAAGCATTAGTAAGACCAAATGGAACTACTACAAACTCATAATGCTCATACTTATGACAAAATGCGATTTTGTAGATGTCGTCTTCTTTGATGTGTACCTGATGATATCCCAATATCAAGTCAATCTTCGAGAACATTATTTCTCCCTTCAACAGACCAAATAAATTGTCAATCCACGACAAAGGATACATGTTCTTCATAGCCACCTTGTTCAACTACCTGTAATCAATGCATAAAATGAGAGTACCATATTTCTTCATTAGAAAAAACATTGGTGCACCCCAAGGCGACACATTTGGCCTTATGTATCCCTTATCAAGAATTTCCTTAAGCTGCAACTTCAATTCCATTAATTATGGAGTACTCATTGTGTAAGTTGCCTTTGATGTTGGTGTTGCTCCTAGCATCAACTCAATAGAAAAATCCACTTCCTTGTGAGGCAGTAACTCTGAAATATCTAATGGAAATACATCCTAAAACTACTGCAAAACCGGATACCTATTCAAGACTTAGACATCCTCAATATCCTTCCATTTGTCACTGGAAATATGAATTGCAAATAATACACAACCTTTCTTGCGACTGCGCTTTATCAACATAATTGTAACCATTCTCACTCATGTAGGATTCTTCTTACCCTGTAGTATTCTCTTCTCTCCATCATCATCCAAGCGCTCAATGGCCTTATCATAACAATCTACCTTAGTCATGTGAGTGTACAACCAATCCATACCCAACAATATATTGTATGATCCCAACGAAAGCGCATTTAGATGTGCTGATGTAGACATACCATTCAACTCAAATGCATAGGATCTCACCCAATGATGAACTCTTTTCTTAGTACCAGTAGCCAACTTCATCAACTAAGACTCTGCATGCACTTATTTATTCAAGCAACACTTATCCACTGGGATAAGACTGATATAAATATAGTTATATCCAGGGTCAATAAAAATAGAAACAACTTGATCATAAAGCTTACCTTCCATCTCGATAATAGATGCCTGGTGATCAACCTTCCTATTATCCAATACTACATAAATCTGAGGAATACTCTGTCCCAACATCCCCAACTGTTTGTGCCTCTTGAGCACTATAAATCTGAGGATTTCCACCTTGGTGTCATGGACAATCTCTCCTATGATGATCCTTACCACAAGTACAACATTGCAAAGGATTCCTGCCATCACCCTTATTCTGCTCCTCAGATTGAAATCCATGTCCTCTGTCAACTACATTGAATTTATTGTACGACATTGCATTCTCCTTGTTACCTTCATCACGAGGTTTTCCTCACTTTTTATTCCATTTTCATTTAGTCTTGTCATTACCTTTCCAGCCTTGCTTATGCTTGGACTGCTCATAACAATGCTTCAACTTCCCAATTACTTCCTCCAATGTCTGAGGCTCATCATACTCAATCTAATCCTTAAATGCTAATGTAAATACACTAAAAAATATTTGAAACTTGTCTTCTCATCCTTAAGAGATAGTATGTACCCAATAACTCCAAAAATTTAGTCATATACTCTTCGTCCGTCATAGATCCCATATTCAATTCGTAGAACTCCTTAGCCTTACTGTCATGGTACCTTTATGACAAATACTTCTTCTTGAAAAGTATTTTGAGTTCATGCCAACTCAACTCCTTTGTCTTGATACCTCTGACACGCTTCACATCTTCCCACCATATCTTCGCTTTTCCCTTGAGACATTTCATATTATCTGCATAATCATGTAGCTCGAAGAAATTCTTCACCCCAAGCAACCATGTTTCTGCATCTTATGGTTTCTTCATCTCTCCATCGAAGGTAGGAGGTTTGGTTTTCTTGAACTCATCCAACAAGTATTGATTCTCACTCTTCTTGTAAGGACGACAATGATGATGAACATGTTGTCTCTCTGATCTAGAACTAGAATATAACCCATAACCACTACCTCTCTTGCATGTCCATCCATCTACCACCTCTGACTGTGTCATCCCTGTCTAACCTGTGTCCTCCATGAGACCTGCTACCATATGCCCCATTAGTCCTTTCTTCATGTCCATAATTGATTTGTGGTTGTCACTGTCTCTACAAATATGATAATATTTGAAGGATCACTACATTGACCTCTTCTTGCTTTTCCTGTGCCCTGGAAAGTATTTCCTATGACTAAATGATCTTGTCATTATATTATTTGCAACTTATGATCTTCGCATTTAAACTTCTCAAGGTATCTACTATGTCAAGAGAGTACTCGTCTTTGTCTTGCTCATCTGATCTATAAGGAGAGTCATGTGCACTGTAATCCACCATTTTGCTTGTCATCCTTTTTTTTTTCCTGCAAACATACCATGTCAAATAAACCAAATATAAACATAATCAACATACCTTAGTGAAGTTCAGGGGAGGTTATCTCGTTTGCACAATCACTACAAATTAGCACAACATATGTATATATAATGAAATCAACATATTAATTGTCTCGACATCAACATCATCAACCTCAACATGATGACACAAGTGCAACAATGACCATCACAATGCATGCATAACAAACACATCAACAACTAACATGCATGCATAACAATAACATCATGCCTCTCGTGTCTAAGTGTTTGAACCTGGAAACCCTGATACCACCTTATAGCCACTTCCTCCCACATTTATGCAATTTCACAAGACTTCTAGGGTAAACACAAGACGAAGTGTTACTATGACATGACTTGACCTCCAAGCTCCAATTAAGGAAGTGAGGCCTATAAACTGACAACTCACAACATCCCTCGGGACTACAGGACACAGAGAGGCCAAAGGACCACTCCAGGTGACTAAACCCTGAGTTGGGGCTCTTTTCACCGACTTAGAACCCCAACCGTATGCATGACAAGGCTTGAGTGCGATTATAGGCCTCAAATTGCATGCAGAACATTGCCTCCATGCAATTGTGACCTAAATTTTTTAGTTCAGAGGATGTGGTCCTGAGATCTGAGCCATAATTCCAAGCTGACCTCTAGAACGCTGCCCATAACTGCTTGAGAATTTCCAAAATCATTATTGACATGAGGATAAAGCTAAACATTCAAACTCGAATAAAAAACTTTACCTAGACTACCTATAACACACTAGAAATATCGTCAAACACATGGCAAGCATGTAAGCTACATGTCATGAATGCATATATGATCACAATAGTTTGAGATTCATTTGAGAATCACCAAGAAGGCCATATTCCCTCTCCACATAGCTACACCAATGCTTGTTAGTCCATACATTCATAAACCAATCAATAGCTAAACAATTCATGGCAAGATCCATAGATGGTACACATCATATAACTAACATATAACCAAAAAATAACCAACAGAGGAATCACGGCAACTCAGCCATAATATCACCAACATAATCATTATAAGCATACATGAAACATATTAGAATAATAAATCTTATGAATATGTGAAAACACTAACCAAGTCTGGGACTTCCACGTACCACCTGACCATAGATTGGGTTGAACCAAATCTCTCTTCCAGCCAATCACCCCCGCGTCATATTCCAAGCATGAATGTGAGATATCATGAAATAACAAAAAAAAAACCAAACCAGGGATTCTAGAGGCTAAACCACCTCAACCCTCAACCACTTTGATTCCACCTCCATGGTCAGACATCACTTATACCAACTAGATCGGTCTCTACCCAAGTTTTCCAGGGCTCGAGGAACTAGTAACTCAGCTCACAACCTTCCAGGGCTCCAGGGCATTTGCTCAACCAAACTCCAGGGACTAGTAAGTCAACCCACCAAGGGCTCCAGAGCGTTTGTCCAAACCTAAGCTCCAAGACTAGTAACTCAACCCAAGTTGTTCCAGGGCTTCCAATGCATCTGTTCCAACCCACAACCATAGGGAACATGAGCATCAATAAAAAAACAACAAGTGGAAGAAACCCACAACACCATGGCTATCCAGGAAATGGCAAGTCAAGTCTAAAATCACTATCAATCTAGGAAAATATCCATGTTAATGACAACACATAACCAACAAATCACATGCATATACCATGCATCCAGAAATCAACAAGGAATTAACACATGTAACCTGTTACCAGCAAAGCAAGCCAGTTGTAGTTGTTGATCCAATTGTTCCCTTGTGCTTTCCTGCTTTTCCTCTGCCTTCTTTCTCCAATCCAAGTGATTACTAAAGTGCTCCAAGCATGCTTGAAGAATGCTCCAATATTTCTCTAAGTGTGTAAGAGTGTGAGAGAATGAGAGAATGAAATGCGAGCTCCAAGATTGAACTGAAAAAAGTTGTGAATTAATCCTCAAAAGCCTTTTTATCATTGAGACCTCCATTTCTTCATTTTCCTCTCATGCAAATTTGTGTCTCTTTACCTTCCTTTTCTCCTATTTTAATTTACTTTCATAAATAAATGCCAATTATTGCTAGTTTGCCTTTGCCAATTTCCATAGCCATTAATTAATCACCATTGACACCCATCACTATGTTTTCCCCAACATTCAGTTTGGAATACATATCCATGACCTTGGTCTTATTTTATTTATATAGAAAATCAACCAAGGGTTGTTACAATTATGGTTGCCTATTATTTGGAAATACAAGGCTCCATTCCACTTTTTCCTTATTCAAGATGATTTCCTTAGAGGATGTGTGTGTGTGTGTGTGTGTACACGAGGGGGGTCATACCTCTATCAAACTATATGGGTATGAAGGAAGCCCTTTAATACTTCTTGTGTTTGTTTGTGAGAGATATTTGTTGTCGAAGTCTACAGAAAATATTGTTCATGGTCTATTCTGTTTGACAAAAAGAAGAAGCAACAATTTACTCCATTACCGTTTAATATATATAATGTATTGAAAATAATTATTCTCACTTACGTGAAGTTTTTGAAAATCTCAAGGCATTCAACTTAAGGGAAATTGAACCCATTAGAGGTTTTGACCCTAAATAGGTATCTTCAGAACATTTAGCATCTGCGAGGTATGGTAATTTATTCACCATAATTGTAGGGGGGGTAGGAAATAATGACCCTGACACACCAAAGAGAATGAAAAAGTGATCAAGAATGAGGAGTTGGCCACTGAAATCAACAAGAATTATCAATAGCAGCAAACCAAGAGAAAAGTGCAAACAATGTACAATGTTCCTATGCCCCCCAAGGACATAAGAGTTCCTCTTCTACATGTAAGAAACAAGAAACAAACATAGTCAAAGTAGAGAGTAATGATAGAATCTCTATAGGGGATGATGGTGAGAAACCACCTTACATTGATCTTGAGAAAGCTCGTGTTGTTTTGTAGTAAAAAAATAAGAAAATTTTGAGCAAAAATGATTTGCAACAACCTTAAGCCCCCACTAATATGGAAGTGGATAGTGCTATAGTACCTAATTGGGTGGTATTGAGGATAGTTGAGAGTAAAATAATTTCAAAGGAATTGGGCCAATGGTCTTTAAAGAACAATATTTACCATACACAATGCCTAATATAATAAAGCAAAAGGAAAATTGTAAATTGAAAAAGTTAATGTTAAAAATAAAAAGGTGAGAAGGAAATGGAGATCAAATGTGGACCTTTCATGGGTTGAACCTAGAGAACTCCCGAAACCACACATGAATACAAGAGGTGCTCTTTACTACTCTCTATCAAAGCAAAAGATAGGGAATATATGATTAATGAGGAAGATAAATGAATTAGTGGAGGCTTTAAACCCTAGACCTCTATTTACAACTCCATTATGCATAATCTCTCATAATCAAACATCCCAAACTACAATTTGAACATCCAACAAGATAAAGAAAGTAGCCAAGTTACTGAGTGGAGTAAGAATGTAAGTCACAAAAAACATCAATAAGTTACAAAAAATTATTTTGGAATCCTTAGGTTTCACTCTCAACTTAATAAATCTTCCATAAAAGGTATCTTCTTTTACTAAATATTTAAATAAAATTTTAGAAAATGATCATATTTTTTTTAAAAACAATTTAAATACATTCATTGCATGGGTTTCAAGTATGAGTGACTTATAGAGAAGTCAGCAAGGGTTGGCATTGAGTTACATGATAAAGAAAATAAAAGCAAGATGCTATGCATAATATTGGAGGACTATATTACAACTGTGTGAAGGTCAATGATAAGAAAAACAATGGTTTCTTTAACGTTATTAAAATTGTTGAAGACCTTGAGGGGCTGCAATTGATAAGATATCCTTACTAATACCTAAATATCATTTAGAAGAAGAGTTGAGCATAATAAGAACACTATCAACCAATGATAGTGATAATCTCACTAATTTTACAATGAAGGAGATTAAGGGATGGTTAGCTACTTTTGTTAATGACAATGATGACCACTTGGAAACTATTTATCAATTACCCTTAGATTTTAAAGAAATAGAGGAAGAAATTTTTACACTTGGGGTAAAGTCGGGTACTACATTTCCACATATGAATAAGTATATACAAGAAAGGCTTAAAATATCCTTAACATAAATAATTAATCTTGAAAAACTGCTAAAGGTAGTTACATCAAGAATATTCGAAAGCTCAAAAAATATATACTCCAACATCTGAATGTTGAAGGAAGGATCATTCCATCCATCATTCCTCCACATATTTTTTTAGTGTATTTTTATTTTTGAGTAATTTCCATTCTTTCTTCCAAGTGTTTGATCATCTCGCTTTAATAAGTGTGTTGTCCATTTATAAAGCCAATTTGTGACTGCATTTCTCTTTTCTTCCAGGTTACTCTACTACTTTATTTGGTCCATAAGAGCTCAATCTCAGTCTGTTTAGTATACATGCATTTATTTATCATTTAAGTATCACGAACATTATGTAGTGTTGTAGGTACACACTTTGTTTGAGCTTAAATTTTAATTTGTAATAATTTTTTTTTTAACTCTTACAAAGAGTTGTTCTAGGAGTTCATGTCATATGTGGTTTCAAAGACCTTTTTTATAAAGCATGAGATCTTTTGAATGTTCTCTTATGTATCTTATGGTTCTAAATGAAAGCTCTCAAAAATATCTAGGCCGCTATCTTTATTTTATACCTATACATATGGATTCAAATATGTTTCTCTTGTGGTATGAATGGATGTATGCGATGGAATGAGTTAGGTATTTTTGTTTGTGAAGTCACCATATTTTTCAATTGTATTTTTATTAGCTTTTCTTTCTTTTGAAATTTTGATTCCACTCACAAGTGGAGAGTCTTAAATGTTATATCTATTTAAATTAGTAAATATTATTCAAAATAAAGTGTGAAAGAGTAGTACCACCTCTTTAAAAACACAGAGGGAATATGAAAAATTCCCTGGGAGGTTGACTCTTGTCCCCAATAGGAAAGGATATCAACAAGTAGCTATTCCATTTACATGCATATTTGAAAGAAAATAATTACTAAAATACTTTTATTTGTTACTAACAATTTTGAGAACTCAATAATAGTGTGTGAATGGATTTAAACCAAAACTCAACTCACCAAAATTCAAGTTATCCTTCCATGGAACAAGTTGACTAGGTGGTAAAGATAACAACTAAGCAAGTGAGTTGCTCAATCACAAGGGAAATTTGACCAAGTGAATGACAATCACTCAAGCTCAATGTATATTGCATCCCTGGGAGGTTGAATCTTGTCCCCAACATGAAAGGAGATCAACAAGTATCTATTTCATTTACATGCATATTTGAAAGAAAATAACTACTAAAATACTTGTATTTGTGACTAACAAGTTTGAGAACTCAACAATAGTGTGTGAATGGAGAAACCAAAACTCAACTCACCAAAATTCAAGTTATCCTTCCATGGAACAAGTTGACCAGGTGGTAAAGGTAATAACTAAGCAAGTAAGTTGCTTAATAATAACGGAAAGTTGACCAAGTGAACGATAATCACTCAGCCTCAATTTATATTGCATCCCATAGTCCTCCTTTGCCTCTAGATGGCTATACAATCCAACATGACATAACCAATGCGCAATAAAAAATAAAAGAACACATATAGCCTATGGGAGGGGGGGGGTGGTGTTATTGAACCAACAAGTGAAGAATTGGAAGCCCAAAGTGATTGTACAATGTGTTGGAGCCAGAGAACACAAGCACCAACCAAAGAAAAACATGGTCCAAAGGAGAATAAAATTTATGGGATGGGTAGAAAACTGATCAACAAAGAGATGGAAACCCAAGGGAAGATAAAACATTAGTGAGTAATACCAATTTGAGTCAAGGACTGAGGGGTATTTTACAAGAGAGAGAAATTCTTCGACAAACAAAAAACCCACTTTAGCAACTGCCTCCACTTTGCAATAGCTCCAAAATGGGAACCATTGATTTCACATCTCTATAATCACTCAATAATGGAGGGAATAGAGTTGTCGAGATAGGTATCCAACATTAAACCATTGTACTATGCGAAAAAACCTCCCACACAAAAAATTACTTAGAATTTAGTTCATGAACTACTTGATAAAGATTTACAATTGACAGAGTAACCATTAGAATGTGTATAATAGCTCGAATAAACCAAAAAACAAGTTAACATGACAAATACTTGACAACACACAAGAAAATGGATGTTATTGAGACATGGGGGAAGAGGTCTCATGAGAGTTTATTTTTTCAATGCATATTTTTCTTCTTCTTTTACAATAGTCCTCCACCTTAAACTTACACCTTATGTGTTTGTATTATGTTTTTAATTGGTCGTGGGGGTGGAAATTGACTATGATGGCATGGTGCCCTTCATGTTTGAGGACAATCTCCTTCATCATCCATATCCTCGAACCTTATCAGTGTTGATAATAATAGAGTCGGCGTTGTATCCAATTGTTTTTATTCAACCACATATCCCCACTAGGAGATTTTTGGTCCCTAAAAGCTGCCAAGGATAGGTGAGGGAACTTTCCTAAAACTTGGTTCCTCTTACACCACTTTTCCTTCCTTGACGTCGATCCTTTAAGACTAATATGCCATATGTCTTTTTTTCCTCTACATGTCACCTACTTCTTTCATTGTATACTTGTGTCCTTTTTCAACTCTTCGAGAGTTTGTAATGCAAAGTCTTCAACAATAGGAGGAACCCAATGCTCCTCCTCCTTAGGTGACATGGAAGGTTCAAACAATTTAAAGTATTATACATTTGCCACCGAATTGATCCACATATAAGGAGGATGTCTTAGCCTAAAGGCATTCTCATTCACTTGCTTAGTGATATGAAAAGGTCCATACCTAAGGGGCTTGGGTTTCTTTGTTATTTCTTGTAATCATTCTTTCTGGAGGTAAAGCCACACCTTGTCTCCAACACAAATTTTTTGATCCTCCTTGTGTTGGTCATGCTTAACCTTATATAATTTTTGGCTCTTCTCAAGTTGCTCCAAAATCTGTATATGAATATGTCTAATATTGTCCTTAAATATGCTCACATTATTTTCATCTCATTTAGCCCTACTTCATCCTCCTACTATCCAAACATAATATATAATGGTGAAGGAGCTAAGGAACTAAAATAGGTCTCAAAAGGAAATTTATCGGTGGAAGAATGAAGTCTTCTATTGTATAAGTGTTGAATGTAAATTAGTTTCTCATCTAAAATCTTTGGATATTTTTTTATTGTAGCCTCATAACAATTATACTAGCATATGGTTCACAACTTTTCTTTGTTTTCCAATGTAGGGATGGAATGCAATGGAATACTTAAACTTGCTATCCATTCTCTCCCAAATCACTATCCAGAATTTGCCCATAATTTGATATGATGGGTTTTGGCAATCCAAAATGTACCCAGGCATGGTTGAAGAATAGTTCAATTGCCTCTCATCTATATATTGTCTTCTTACATAAAAAAAGCACACACATTTTGTTGAAGTGGTCCACCGTGACAAGCAAGTAGCCCTGGCCTCTAGGAGTCATAGGAAAACCTCCAAAAAATCCCATGGAGATGCTCTCCTAAGGCTTGTTGAATATTTGGAATGGAATATATAAGCCAAGTTTCCATTTGCTTGGCTTACTAATGCTGCAAAGAATGCAAATATCTGACAAAATTTTCCACTTGCTTTTGCATATTTATCAAATGCACACACTGATGCAAATTTGCAACTATATTTGTCACAAAAAAATGCCTAGTGACTCTAGAAGTTTGTACTTTTCTCATCAATTGAGTTATTTTGTCCTAGAGCATGCACAATTTCCCCAAATTATATAGCATCCCATGATGGAATGGTACTTTTGTCCAAATATTGAGTGGCCTTGATGATTCTCAAAATAATGGAGGCCAACCTAATGTATTTTGGGCTTGATTATTGAATCAAGGATTCAAAGACGATCCCTAAGTATGCAAGCTTTTGTGGTTGGAATTTGAAAAAATGTATATGATATATGATCGACAATTTTATTTATAAGTCGATGTTTCGAGTCCAAAATAGGACCCATCATCGGGATGGAATGATTTGAGAGGAGGAAAAGAGAACATATATAAATATAAAGAAAGGGAGGGAAGAGTGGAATTAAATAAGGTGACCATTAAAAACCTTAAAACTAACAAGCTAAAAACATAAACGTATTAATATATACATTAATACAGTATTAATGTACATATTAATATTATCATACTATATATCAATACTTTTATGTTTTTAGCTTGTTAGTTTTTTAGTTTTTAACAATCGGCTTATTTGAATTTACTCTTCCTTCCCGTTCTTTATATTGGTATACTTTCTATCCTCTTCCTCTCAAATCATTCTATCCTTATGATTTTTCTTATTTTGGACTCAAAACATCGACTTATAAATAGAACTGTGGATCATATTCCAAATATATTCTCTTCGTATCCTTGAGTATTTGATTATGACTAAAGCCTTTATTTTGAAGCGAGGAACTATTGAAACACCTTGAAGGACCACATATTCCTTTGTATGATTATTCATTGAGATCCCTAATCTCCATGCAAGGGAAGATTTATATTTTCCTTTGGGGTCAAATATGACCTCCACCCTCCCCCCCCCCCCACTCCTGCCTCCCTTAGCAATATTTATGAATATCAAAACAAATATCATTGTTTATTTCACCCTCTGAGAAATCAAGAGAATCCATTGAAAATCTATGCAATGATGGGATATTAGTATCCAAGTCAATAAGGAAAAGTAAAGGAATAAGTTCTCACATTCCAACATGAATTGGTCTTGCGTTCTCCCCAATCCATTAAATATTTGAGAGTAAGAAATGTATATATTAGAAAATCACTTTGTGATTTTCCCATCTAATTGAGCCCATGCTTCATTCTCACCACATGAAAGACCATTGAAGCAATGAGTGAAGCTGTGCTAAATTAAATTTTTTTTTATCATGGCATTGATTTTTCGACATACAAATGATATCACGATGTTATGCCATTTTAAGTAGTTATAAATGAGTTTCAGTGAGGAGGGACGTCAATACACTCTCAAATGTATCCATGTAGGCACCCTCAAAATCATTAACTTTCATTATATGGAAATGCTCCTAGAGGAGAGTCACCTTGTCATCATTATGCAACTCGATGGCATTTGAGTTATGTATGACTTCCCACATGCTTTTCCATATTGATTCATTGTTGGTTTTGGACAAGCATCTAGGTATGTGAACCACCCCAAGATCTACTCCCCTCACATAGTGATCATGATCATGGCATCCCACTAATCCCAATAAGTCAAGTGTTAAGTGTGGATCCTTATAGACATATTTTGCACCCAAAAAATTAAATTGGAAACTCATTCATTAATTATTGGAAGTAGGAGTGTAGGCCATATTGCATGTCCCTATTCCTCCCTATTCATTATGGTTTTGAGGAAAGAAGGCACATTATGCATGTGTCCCAACTCTTACGCTTTTGAAAAGTTGATGATAGAAGATATATTTCTAATTATAGTCATTGATGACCATTTGGGTGAGCTTTATGGGGCACAATTCTTCATTAAAATTGATCCTTATTCAAGTTATCACAAAATTTGGATGAAGGAAGTATATATTTCCAAGACCACATTCAACACACATGAAAAACATTATGATTTTTTTGTGATTCATTTTTTTCTTTCCAATGCCCTGTCCACCTATCAAAAACCTTCATGAACAAGCTCCTTTTGCCATATTACACATCCACATATATGGGTAACCCTCGTCCACATACAATCTCCTATAATGAAACTTGATAGATAGTAGCCTCTACCATGATCCATAGATAGCTAACCTCAGATGCCTCTCACCCACTATTTTGTTAGTACACAAATTTATCTAGCCTACTCATCCAATGAAGGCGGGTCATCTATTGTGAGGTACACTAACATTTTTTTTTTGCATTTAAGTGCTTCCATTTAATGTTTAAAGCATTATAGTATGGATCATAGGTTGAAATTAGATTATATGCCACTATTGGTTATGTGATTGTTTCCTTATTTGTTGGATATTGGATAAACCAACGCTCCCCGTGTGTTTCGCGACATGGACTAACCGCCTTTCGTGGATCCTTATCTCTGGCGATGCGATCATTGACTAACACCTGTAGGTTTTGGTCTAACGGCAATCGTGATTCCCAACAAGCGGTATTAGAGCGGGTTCCTTTGTACAAGTCTAACAACTGAAAGGAGATCCTAGGTTCCCAAGATGGCTAGTAAAGAAGGATGCTCAACCAATAAAGCCCCTTTCTTCACTGGTGAAAATTATGCTTTCTGGAAAATCAGAATGAGGACATACATAATGTCTCTAAAAATAGAAGTCTGGGCTACTGTGGAATTAGGATATGCCCCAAAGGCAACTGAAACAGAGAAAGAAACAAAACAAGATTTTGTGGCTAACGCAAAAGCCATGAATGCCATCCTGAATGGATTGTGTGAAGCAGAGTTTATCAAAGTAATGCACAAAGACACTGCCAAAAAAATGTGGGATACTCTGGAGAACGTCCATGAGGGGGACAAGAAAGTAAAGACTGCCAAACTTCAAGTTTATAGAGCCCAGTTTGAAAACTCAAAAATGAATGATGATGAAGACATTGCCAGTTTCTTCCTAAAAGTTGCAGAAATTGTTAACAATATGAAAGCTCTTGGAGAAACCATGCCAGAAAGTATAATTGTGCAAAATATTCTAAGATCTCTTCCATCCAGGTTTAATCCCAAGGTGTCTGCAATAGAAGAGACAGCTAATTGGGAGACCATGACCATGGACCAACTACTTGGAAATCTAACAACATATGAGATGAGGCTCCCACAGAAGAATCCCAGTACGAGGGAGGCAACCTTTAAAACAGAAAAGAAGAAAGAAGAGGAGGGAGACATATGCTCTTGCTTGAATGAAGAAGAGGAAAAATTTGTCGAGAAATTGGATAGAGGCTTAGGTAAATACAAAGGTAAAATTCCTTTCAAATACTTTAACTGTGGAAGAGTTTGTTGAGATTGCAACAAGATGATGAGCTTAGTGGAAAGGAGTCGCCTTCACTAAGTGGGCCCGCAGGCTATTTTTGGCGCAAAGTCTATTTTTAGACATATGGATCATGTTCTATGAGTTGCAGGATGCTATTTGTGAATGGTTGGTCAAGTCGGGAAAAATAGATGGACTTTTATTTTTAGACATACTGGGCGGAATCTATTTTTAGATTGCCAGTCTAAAAATAAGGATGTCAAATATTATTAGCTCTTAATAATATTTAGACTCTAAACATTATCTTATTCTCTTGGAGCACTTCAGTTTGATGCCTAGAAGTGGCACATGCAGCTGACAGAAGGAATTACGCAATTCCTAGGGTTTAGTGGAGCTATTGCATGAAGACTTCAGTTAGAACTCATATGACAGAGTTTGGTGGAGTTGATTGAGGAAGTTAGTGGAGTTGTATTCAGTTTAACTAATCTAAACATAGTTGAGCTATTTGTATTCAGTTTAACTAATTGATACAATTAGTGAGAGTGGTATGAATTAATTATTAATTAATTCACTAATTATAAACTCATTAATCAACTAAAGAATACATCAGTTAACTTCAGTGCATTGACAGTTTCAATGGAGACCAATGCAGGAATAGGTGAAAGAGCAAGTTAACTATCAGTTGTGACTATACAGTTGCTATTTGCAACACACAGATAGGTGGAGTAAGCCCATGAGGATTGCGCAGTTCAGGCCAGGTGGTTATCTATTTAATGAAGCCATCCCATAGCTTTGAAAACGCAATAGAGGCTGGCTATCAAGTGGCTAAGGGTTGGAGCATGAGTTTTGCTAGATCTAGCTTGATAGTGTGTAGCAATTGAGGGTGTGCATGAGAGCTTGTGAGGAGCTTTTGTACTATGATTGTTACATGATCTCCATGGCATATATAATATACAGATAGTTGGGGTTTTCAGCTTTAAGCTTTCCCATTAAATATTGTGTTCATATGTGTGATTGTTTGTGGTTTTAATGTATGCATGCAATTGATTTTATTTCCGCATGTGATGATCAATGGTAGAAGAGATTCTGTATTATGCATGAAGCTAAAATAGTGTGTGATCAGGAGAATATCGGTGAATAATATCTCAATTATTCAAATTTCTACGAGTGGACACTATCTTTAAGTGTCTATAAAAGTAAAGATAGATAAAATCCAGAAAAAATAAATCAAGAGCGCGAGAAATAAAGGATTCGTGGAAAATCACTTCTATTAACAAATTCAGATGAACCCTCAAGTGAAGAAGGAACCTCTGAATTCTTATTGATGGCCATAGAAGAACTTGAAGGACTCTTGCTAGAAGATGAAAAAGAAGAAGGGGAAATCGACCTTGAGGGGGAGCTAAGAAGTGCTCTGGAGGAGATTGACAGACTTAAACTAAAGTGCAGAAAACAAAAGGACATTCTTCTCAAGTATGTAAGAGAAGAACAAAACTCAGAAGTCCTCATGCAGCTGAAGATAGAGCTTGAAGAAGCCAAGAAGATAGAAGACATGTTACTTCAGCAAATCAAGGATAAAACCCAAGAACAAGAGAAGCTGGAAGAAGAAGTAGTATGTCTCAAGAAGAAATTAGAAAATGCTCAAAGGAAAGTGGTTATAAACTCTGCTCAAACAACAAGCTCTAGTAAGTTGAATGGTCCACAGTTGCTCAAGAATCCCTATGAGTAAAACTAGAATAGGCTATGAAGGAGAATCAAGTAAAGGAAAAGAAAAGGTTGACAGAGAGATTATTTGCAAAGAAAGAAGTAAGAATGATAGAAGCGACTCAAATACTTAGCTACGAAAAAACTACCATCATAATCAACCAAGGAAAAGGCAGAAGATCAACAGAAACCACTGATAGCAAAAATAATAAATACTAAGACCCCTGATATGTAAAATTTGGAAACCATCAAAGGAGATTCTTCCCTCAATGAAGAATGCCACTGTATATTTTTCCCTGGTACAGGATACCATTCTTGCCTCATGTCAATAATGAGAATGGATCCAATAGGTAAAAGATGCAAACATTGAAGAGACTTCCCCAAGCAAACAAATGGAAGAGACAACCTTACATCAGGTATGCAAATAGTTTCTATGGTTACTTTTTTTATTGTAAGGAATTTGGCCATAAAATCATTGAGTGTGAAAGTATGGACAAAGATTGATGTTTAACACCTCGAGAAGGTTTGTGAATCAAAGAAATTCTATTCATACTCATAATTCTACAAAAATTATGATCAAATGTTGTGTATGCAATAAATTTGGAGATATACCTTCCAAATGTCCTCTAAGAAGATGGAGGTCATCACCTCACAAAAGATACAAAACAAAAGGGTGACTCCAGTGGGTAAAGAAGGTGAATAAGTGTGACCTGGCTCTAACTGCTCAAGATCTAAAAAGTAAATGGTATTTGGGTGGGTAACACTCTAAACACATGACGAGTACAAAGCCAGGTTTACCTAATATGAAGTGAAAAGAAAATGGCAATGCCTTTTAACCTTGCGTGATAAGTCGGGGAAAGATCAGAAGAGCTGATCTAACATGAACAATGGCGGAGAAAGTGAAGATGTACTATTTGTAGATGGGCTGAAAGAAAATTTACTAAGTGTCGGTCAGATGTGTGACAAAGGCTGTGAAGTTCTTTTTAGAGCACAAGATTGTGAAGTCAGGTCAAGCACCACAGGTAAGACTCTACTCAAAGGAGTTCGAACAGAGAGTAATGTTTACATTGTGAAAGAGGAAGATGAACCATGTCATCTTAGCAAACTAGAAGAGTCATGGTTATGGCATAAAAGGTTGGGACATCTCAGCTTCGATAACATAATCAGGCTAAGCAAGAAGAATGTTGTCAAAGACATGCCAGAAATAAAGAGGCCTTCTAATACCATATGCAAATCATGTCAATTAGGCAAACAGACTTGCACATCCTTCAAGGCCAAAGATGAGTTATCAACAAGAAGACCTCTACAGCTTGCGCACATGGATTTGTGTGGACCTGTAAGAACTAAAACACCAAGTGGAGAATCCTACTTCATGCTGATAATAGATGATTTCTCCATAATGACATGGGTTTCTTTTCTCAAGAATAAATCGAAAGCTCTGGACAAATTCAAAATATTTAAAGCATTAGCAGAAAATCAAATAGGATGCAAGCTGAAATGCATCAGATCAGATAGAGGAGGTGAATTCACTGATTATGACTTTGCAGACCTATGCAATGAACATGGCATAAAACAACAATTTACTATTACGGGGCCTGGGCGAATGGGTAGCGAAGACAAAACGGTCTTCATGGTGCCCGAGCCATGATGCAAGAGAATAATGTTGCTCAAACCTTCTGGGTAGAAGCAGTGCACACAACAGTACATATCCTTAATAAAGCTCACTTAAGGCCAAGCAGTGACAAGACTCCCTACGAACTATGGCATGGAAAGCCAGCTTCAATCAAACATTTCAGAATCTTTGGTAGAAAGTGTTACATAAAGAATAATGATGAAGAAGTCCTTGGAAAAGGAAATTTAGTCTGACGGATGAAGGGATATTTCTAGGATATGCATCCCAAAAGTAAAGGGTACGAGTGCTACAACAAGACTCTTCGGAAAATAGTAGTATTGATGTGAGATTTGATGAAGAACTTCCGAACAATACAAGAGATACAGACTGCTGCAGTCCATCGGACAACCATGAAGAAGAAAACCAAGATGATGAGTAAACAAGCAAGACAACAGATGATACAAAGCTGAGTTCTAAAGCTCCCTCACGATATACTCAGAAGAACCATCTTGAAGATCAAATCATTGGAGACAAGAGAGTAGGGGTCCAAACAAGAAGGCAGCTAACGAGAACAAGGCGAAGGGTATACATAGCTTTGTTGTCACAGTCAGGCCAACCAGATTTGAAGAAATAATGCAAGGACAAGTCTGGGTAAATGCCATGAATGAAGAATTGGACCAAATTGAGAAAAACAATACCTGGGAATTAGTTCCTAGACCCACTGAGAAGAATGTCATAGGCTCAAAATGGGTATTCAAAAATAAAATGAATGAGCAAGGACAAGTAATCAAGAATAAAGCCAGGCTGTTTTGCAAAGGATACTCACAAATTGAAGGACTTGATTACGATGAAACATTTTCCCTTGTAGCCAGAATGGAAGATATTAGAATGTTCCTAGCATTTGCATGCTACCAAGACTTCAAGGTATATCAAATGGATGTAAAATCTTCTTTTCTTAATGGAGATATAGAAGAAGAAGTCTACATGGAACAACCAAAAGGCTTCTCATTGACAGACAAATAAGACTATGTGTGCAGACTGAAGAAGGCTCTATATGGACTGAAACAAGCTCCTCGTGCTTGGTAATCAAGACTGGATAAATATTTGCAAAAACAAGGCTTTAAGAGAGGTGGAGTAGACAACAATATGTACATAAAAGCCCATGAAAATGAACTCCTAATTGTTGTAGTATATGTTGATGACATTATGTTTGGAAGCAACAGGGAAGAACTAGCAAAAGGGTTTGCTGATGAGATGAAAACAGAGTTTGAGATGTCTATGATTGGAGAGCTCAATTTCTACTTAGGACTTCAAATTCAGCAAAAGAACACAAGTACATTCATCTCACAGGAAAAATACTTGAAAGAAATGTTGAAAAAGTTCAAAATGGAGGACTGCAAACCTGTGTCAACTCCCATGATCACAAGATGCAAGCTGTGTGCTGATGATGGATTTGCTGATATAGATCAAAAACTCTACAGATCCATGATAGGAAGTCTATTGTATCTGACTGCATCAAGACCAGACATCATGCTAGCAGTAGGACTAGTGGCTAGATATCAAGCAACACCTAAACAAAACCATCTTCTGGCAGTAAAAAGAATATTCATATATCTACAAGGAATAGCACAGTATGGACTTTGGTATCCTAAAGGAAAAAGCTTCACCTTGACAGCATACACAGATGCAGATTGGGCCAGCTGTGTGGATGACAGGAAACGCACAAGTGGAGGTGCTTTCTATCTAGGAGAAAGTCTGGTGGCATGGTTAAGCAAGAAACAAACATCTATCTCTCTATCTACATCAGAAGCAGAATATATAGCAACAGCAGCATGTTGTACACAAGTCATGTGGATGAAGAAAACCCTCCAAGACATGAAGGTAAGCATTGATGAACCTATCTCAATCAAATGTGATAATACAAGTGCTATAAGTATATCTAAAAATCCTGTGCTTCACTCAAAAACTAAACATATCCCAATCAAGTATCATTTTATCCGAGAACAAGTGGCTCAGAATATAGTAAAACTGGAGTATGTACCAACAAAAGAACAGACAACAGATATATTTACTAAACCGCTTGCCAGAGAACCATTTGAATATTTGAGAGATAGATTAGGGGTAGTATCTGTAGATGCTACTCTCTAATATAAAGAGAAAGAACAGTTTCAGGGGGAGAACAAAAACAAAGATATCATTCTCAGGGGGAGATCAACCAGCAAGGGAAGCATGAAAACAGGTCCTCAAGATCAAAAGGATTATGGAAAGAGTACATTCAACATAAAATAATCAATAAAATGGCGAAAGGGTCAGTGGTGCAGCAAAAGAGTGGTGAACCTAACGTGAAGCATAAGCATCAACGTACAAAGTCAGAAAAATTCAAAGAAAGAAAATGCACGAAATATTGGAAAAGGATAAAATCACAACATCAAAGAATAGAAGTTACACTAAGAATTCAAACCCCTTGCCACCGATGTCAAAGGGGGAGGAAGAGCAAGTAATAGGAGGAAGAGCAGGCAAACAGAGAAAGTAAACAAAGAAAGTGTATTGCCACATAGAAAGTGTATTGCCATCAATGCCAAAGGGGGAGACTGTTGGAAATATTGTCATTGATGGCAATGGAGGCAGCGAAGAGAGAGACAAATAAAGAAGGCAGCAGATGCAAAGATAGGCAAAGAACAATAGCAGGTAATATGTACAACGAAGGCAGAGGCAGAGGTCGAGCAGCAGTAGCAGCTAAGGCAGAGGCAACGAAAATAGAGGAGAGCCGTTATCAGAGGCAGAGGCAGAGACAGAGCCGTTATCACAGCAGTAGAGGTAGAGGTCTAGCGACAGAAGCCACGAAGGCAGAGGCAGAGCTGTTATTTCGAGAATCACTACCCAGCTAGTAGAAACACTAAATATAAATTCCGGGAACCGTAACTCAGGCGGAAGGATATATATAAATAAATTCCGAGAATCGCTTAACCCGCTGGAGGATACTCCAAAGATGAAACATAAAACTTACATATATATGCATCGCATTACATATTTCACAAAGAATCAAAGTATCATAAGGTGGGACCCTTTCCCAATCGCATCGGAGAAAAACAGTGCAGCGGAATATGTAAACAATAGAAAATTGCGATTGCGATTGAAAGCCCGGACCCGATGGGAATACAAAATACAATACATATATAAGTTTCATATTATTGAGCCCGAATTTAAAAGAATCAAAGGTCCAAAGCATATTTATTAAGTTATATGGAGCGCATAATACAAAGTTTTATATGGCGGGACCCTTTCCTAATCGCATCGGAGAAAGCAGCGGAACATGTTAACAAATATTTGTGATTGCGATGAAACTCGGACCCGATGGGTTTATAAAACATAATTGATATGTGTCGGAACATGCAACTAAGAGTTGCGATTGCGATCAATCGCAATCGGAAGCAATACATCAATCGCATCAGAAAGAAGCAGAACGTCAGAGCACTATGTTAAAAGATTGCGATTGCGATTGAAGCTCGGACCCGATGGGTCTATAAATTATGATCTAACAAGTTTGAGTTCCAGTTATAATCGCATCGGCACATTTAAATGAATAGTGACCAATCGCAATCAGAGTTAAAGCGGGGCATCAGAACATGCAAATGGAATTTGCGATTGCAATTAATCGCATCACATCAGAGTAATCACAATCGGAGCTTTAGAATATTGGAATGTTGGTACATTCAAATGGAAATTGCGATTGCGATCAATCACAATTGGAAGAAGTCAAGAAGTAGTGTATAGCATCGAAAAGCGTGGAAAATGAGCCCAGATATATGATAGTCTATTGATTAAATGGAATCGAACCCTTATACTAATGTTTATAACGCTTGACTCGGAAAATAGAGCGGAAGGTTTATACAATTGTGGGGCCCAAATTTTTTAGAGTTGTTCATTAATATAAATTCTAGGGTTTATTAAGAAGGTTATAAAGGGTTTTATTGTTGATGGTTCATGATAAATATTGTGAGTACTGTGTTATTAAAAAGGTGTTATAAAACGCCGAGAGTTGTTTTATGTAACGGGTGCGATTGTATTGAAATATGCCGCGTGGTCTGTGGACCCACGGGCCTCGGCTTAAGGTGGAGGGCGATTGTTAATATAAAACGATTGCTATGGTGTATGTATGTTCCACTTGCGGAAATCACCACATCAACTAGACACTTGTTGTGTGTAAAGCGTTGGAATTTGCCCAGAGTTAAAGTGCAGTTACATACATACAGGAGTTACACAACAACGATAAACAGAAAAGCATACAGAGGAGAAAAAGGGACAAACACAGTCAAAGAAAAGACAAATGCGCAGAGATCCAAAAGGCTGAATGAGTGAGTTGGAGTTCTCATTGTAGTTAAATGTAATATTTTAATTGGTTCATATTGTTTGTGATGCAAAGGCAAGTGTCCAAAAGAAAAAGAAAAATCCCACTGTAAATTTGTACATATTGTTATAATTTAAAAATAAGTTGGAAAAGGGAATGAGAAGACAGAAGCCAAAGAGTCAGGACTATTCACTCCAAATTCTCTGTGAAATACACACAGTCATGTGAGGAACTCTATATATAATACCAACTGGATATGCATAAGAAAAGTTAGAGAGAGTAAATCTAGAGAAGGCAGAAGATAGAAGTGTGAGGCAGAGAAGATTAAGAAAAGAAGAGCAGAAAGAGAAGCTACAGAACAGAGCTGATATCTGAGGTAAATCAGCAAACATTTAGTTTGATAAATTGAGGAAGTTGGAGCTTCCCTATCAAGTTGCAACTTGATAGCTGTCAGTTGTAGCTGACTGAGGTTGGAGCCTCCTGTAGGTTGGTGCCTGCAGAAAAAAGTGGTGAGAGGGAGTTGGAGCTTGCCTTTGCATCACAACAATAATAAGATGTGGTTTTCTCCCTTTATGGGTTTCCACTTACATCTGCTTTCTCTATGTGTGTTTCTTATGTGTTGATGTGATTCTTTCAATCTGCTTAATTGTTTGCTGCTCTCAACATAAGTATGGTGTCACATTAATTTAATATTAGCTGCAACATTTTAAGACTGTTCACATAGTAAGCTGTAAATAAGTTTGGTGAAAATTTTAAAAGGCTTATGTATGTATTAAACTGATTCAACCCCCCCTCTCAGTTTAATTAAAGATTCAACAAGTGGTATCAGAGCGTAGGTCACGAGTTCGATACACACCCGGCTCGCGTTGGGGGGGGGAGATTGTTAGACATTGGATAAACCAATGCTCCTCGTGTGTTTCGCGACATGGACTAACCGCCTTTCATGGATCCTTATCTCTGGCGATGCGATCGTTGACTAACACCTGCAGGTTTTGGTCTAACGGCAATCGTGATTCCCAACATTATTTCCCCTAGGTTATCATTTTCCCCTGGTCAAGTCTGACCTTCCTTAGGGTTTTTCTTTTGTTGTCTAGGAGGAACATAAATAGGAGGATTTGATGATGGTAGTGCTTCATGTTATTCATACTCAACACTCATCATTATTCCCCTAATTTCATCATCCCATCTTTTGATTTGTTGTTAGTTTCTTGTGCTACTTCCTTGTTGGACTCATCCTACGAGAGGAAGGGGTTGGAAATACCTAAGGCTAATGCGACGATAAGAAAATAAAAAGCATGAGCCAAATATCAAATTGCAAAAGAATGAAAAGAAATGCAAAGAAATCAAAATCCAATTATTGCTTGAGCTCTACCCCCTCTTATGTAACCAATTGCCCACACGAGTACCAAACACATCATGCCTATTAAAGTAAAAGGAACTCTTAATGAACATATTGACCCAACGAAGTGATAACCTTTACATCATTAAAGGGGGATTATATCATCATTATTACTTCATAAATCAAAGAAAATTGATAAACAAGCCATATAAAATGAAGAAAAAGGAAAATATGGGGGCTTGGAAAAGAAAAGGTGAGGAAAGGTAACTTAAGTAGCTAAGTGTTCACTCATTGGGGCATTCACTGACAATGGTTTTACATAACCTAGGAAAAGACAATGACCCATTTCATGAAGTAAGCCCCAAGCCATAATAACTATCACTTGTACTTATCATTTGAAAGGGTCATCCTAAGGATTGTTCCTCCCCTTAGGGTTGGAAGCACCAGATAGGTTCATATAATGACATTTCCACACCTAAGTAGGGTAATTTGTATAAAAACATAAGCTAGTTAGACATTTGAAGATGTAGCTTCTATGAAGTACTTTAACGACTTTGAAATTAAATATGGTCCACCTTGATGCTCTTATGGTTCTTGCACCAATGATGTTGATATCACTTGATTCTTTGAGTATATCCTAGATAATTCTTTTAGGTGCAACTAGGTTCTCTTAAGGGATGATATGATACTTCTCCGAGTCTTCTTAGAGGATGTCCAATCACTTTGATGATGATGTAGAGCATATTTTTGAGAACATTGGGAACATTTTGAGGGAATTTGACCTTGAGGGTGACTTGGCACAGTTAATGAGACCTTCCCTTAGCCTAATGACCTTAAACATTGATGCTCTAGGCTATAACACTGCATGGAGATTAGGCATGCCTAGGAGATGACACAACATCCCTAGGTTGGCATTCAACCTTATTAATTCTTTTGGTGATGATGGAGGATGGTTATGACATGGTATCTCTTTGGAGGATATTCCACATCTTCCATCCTAATGACGTCATGCCTTAGCCTAATGACATCACCCTTTTAATGCATTCAATAATGACATCATCCTTGGAGGAATTTTAACTCACATGGGGGGGGGGGGTGGGGTGGGGTTAATTGAGGATTTCTTCCATTTTATTTCAATATTTTGGCTATCTTTGGGGGTTGGATTGATGACATATCCTCCTTATATCATGGATTTAGTATTTTTTACAAATTTTAGCATAATTCGTGGATAATAGACCTAGTTTCTCTCATATAAATAGAGTGTTGATCTATCTCTCAGGTCAAACAACTCTTGATTAGTGATTTTTCTTTCTTGTGCGTTATGGAAGCCTAGTTGAGTGAGTTTCTTGGATGGATTTTGTGATGTGATGTGATATTCGCATGGATACTTATGTTTGATAATGGATACTACATGTTGAAGTAAGTTAGTTTATTTGTGTCAACTTGTATTAAGTTCCGTGGGATTAATGTTGTTGTGCTACGTTAGTTTATTTGGTATTTGCTTCATTATCACTTGTTGAGCTAAACCCTTCCTCCAAGTATTTGAGGAATAGAGACATGTTTTTCTTTCCCTTAATCATTCAAAAAAATGAGAAACTAAATTTCAAACCCTAGGGAAAATTAGTTTATTTTCCCTAGTTTGTTTATAATCAGAATCACTCCAAAAAGGCACTATAATAGTTTGTATCCCATACTTCATTTTCCCTACATAGAGAAGGTGCCAATGCATCTTCCTTGTGGCATTCTTCTAAAATACAAAAATGTTTTTCTCTTTATTTATGGTAAATTAGGGTTAAATTGCAACAAAATATTGTGTTCCACATTTAATGACTTGTTGGTTTATGCCCTACGTTAGATATTGTTTGAAAGTGCATTGGAGAAGCCAAATTAAATTTTTTCATGCATTTTTCAGCTATTTTCTAGGACGATGTCAAGTTTTATTTGTTGTTATATAACTTATCAACTGTAAAAATTTGTTGTAATTTTGTCCTTAATTTACTCTATAATTTAGCATTTATTTATCATAGTTTAAACACTATTTTCATGGCTAAATTCACTGTTGTTATAAACTAATGTTTTGCTACAATGTTCCAGTCCAAAACCCTCGTTCATAGCGACTTTGAATATTTATTGATTTGGCGAGTTCATAAAACATATTTTAGACTCTTTAGGCCAACCATAATCTTTATATTGACCCATATATCCCTTGAACCCGAATCTATAATTTACTCCTCTATTCATCTTGAACCCTAATTTACTAAACTTTTATTCAATCGATTTACACTCAGTTTATATTGTAGGATCTTTAGGGGGCACTTGGATTACTTGATCCCTGAGCACTACTTGGGAATCCTCCCTTGTGTTGGATCATGTCCTTCACTAAAGAGAGGGGAGTAGTTGTTGAGGTGATAGTTGGGACACTCTCGTGTGCTGCACATTTTTTCTAGGTAACCTAGTGAGGCTTTGCAACCTAACTACTAGATTTTGCTATAATAGGCCTTTTCTACGCAACTTCATACTTGTTTTTTTTGACAACATATTAATCTAAAAAATTCTTGGGAAACATGTCAAATGCTGATAAATTCCTACAACTAATTTAGAATAACTATCTGTTCATTGAACATTCCAAAATGCACTTTTGGTCCTTGTGAAGTGGAATATTTAAGTCACGTTGTAAGTAGTGAAGAGTTGTGAGTTGACCCTAAGAAAATTAAGACAATGAAAAATTAGCCATTCCAAAAGGCACTCAAATTTTTATATGGCTTACTTGGCCTTACTAGCTGCTATAGGAAATTTGTGTAGAGCTAAATTAGAATTGTGATATCATTAACATCATTGCTATAAAAAATGTCTTCGTATGGAATGATGTAGGACATAACGCCTTAAAGGAGGTGATATGTACTACTACAATCTTAGCAATGCCAAAGTTCACCATGACTTTCATCTTGGTATGTAATGCTTCAAATAAAAGTATTGGGGTGGTGTTGATGCAAGAAGGGTACCCATTGGAATTCACTGACAATTGTATCATAAAAATTTGGCTAAGTCTACGTTTGAAAAAGAAATGGTAGTTGTCCTTTATGCAATCGATACATGACATCCTTACTTGATTGGGCATCATTTTTAGGTCAAATTGATCCGGATCTTGGGGGGAGGCCGCTAAGATCTGAAAATTTGAAATGCCAACAAAATGAGAATAACTGTAGAAGTTACATTGTGGTGGAAAATCTGTCCTTTTACAAGATGCGACTTGTTACTTATAACATTTTTGAGTTACAATACCACAGGTAAATTCCATGGGTGGGTAAATACCATAGGTGAATGAATACCATGGGAAGATGTCACTTGCAATACCATGGGTGATGAATACTATGGGTGGATGCCATTTACAATACCATGGGTAAATTCCACGTGTGGATGAATACCATGGGAGGATACGTACCATGGGTGAATGAATACCATGGATATATGTCACTTACAATACTATGGGTGGATACGTACCATGGGTGAATGAATACCATGGATAGATGTCACTTACAATATCATGGGCGGATAAATGCCATGGGTGTAGGCCACTTTCCATTCAGATCATTCCTCCATCCTTAAGAAGCAATGGTACCCATTGCGTGAAGTTCCCTCGTAAGAAGCCTTTGTTGAATATGAAGAGCCACCGAAGAGAAGGGTTTTGTGTGGTTAACCCATAACCGTGATGAACGAAAATTCGAGGATAGAGATACCCTGTAATGCTTGTGACCAACTGTGATACTGATAGTGTGCGACCTAGAAAATGGACTTCAATGAAGTGTGGGTTTGTTGATGATCCATAACCATGACAAACAAAGATCTGAGGATATAGATACCCTGTAATGCTTGTGACCAACTGTGATGCTAACAATGTGAGGCCTAGCAAATGGAATTCGATGAAGTGTGGGTTTATGGATGACCCAAAACCATGACAAACGAAGATCCGAGGAAAGAGATACCCTGTAATTCTTGTGACCAACTGTGATACTAACAATGTGCGACCTAGAAAATAGACTTCGATGAGAAGGATTTTGTGTGGTTGAGCCATAACCGTGATGTTGTTGTTGATGAAGTAGCAAGTACCTACATAGCCTGCGGTGGGAGTGCATGTCTCCAAAGAACCCAAGTCGAATGCTGCTATTCTAAAACTGATGAATGTGAAGCATGTGCCTACTAAAGCAAAGTGGGAGGGCACGTATCCAATGGGAACCCGCTTCGAATGTTGCTCCAGATTTAAAATGGGCATAAATTGGTCAATATAACTTAGAATATTTATTATAGCCTATTTTTGGAAACCAAATGATCATTCTGCATCTTCTCATGTGCTTGAAATCACTATCTGGAGATTATGGAAACATAGATTCACGTTGCAACTGTCTCGTTGTCACAAAATTTCTGAAAAAAAAATATATGATTTTGAATCAGTGATAACTCCTTCGTCTGGACTCCGATTCGACCGAATGTTTTTTTGAAATCGGGTGATTTTTCAAGGGGAGCTTAGATATATAATCATTTTTCTGAATTTTTGTACTAAAAACTATAAAAAGTTATAGGAGAAACGTCATCCATGAATTGTTGTTAGAAAAATTTCTGCAACACTGTTGATCTTAAATCAGCGATATCTCCCTTATTTGGAATCCGATTCAACTGATTTTTTTTTTTTTTTGAAATTGGATATTTTACACAAGGAATCCAGAAATTCTATTTGTTTATGAAAAATTTTCAGCAATATTTTTAGATATACTCTGCAAACTCGCTGCCAAAAAAAATTGCCTGCAAAAAAATGAAAAAAAATGAAAAAAATTCTTCCTGCTTTGCCCAAGAAAGTTCTCCATGGAGGCTGTGGAACTTGCATGGAGTTTTATGAATATGGCTGAAAATTTTTGAAACTGAAATATGCTTCAAACCCTCATTCCCATGGATTCGTAACCTGAATATGTTACTATTGATCCGGATCTTGGGGGGGAGGCCCCCAAGATCTGAAAATTTGAAATGCCAACAAAACGAGAGAACACGTCGTAAATAAAACCACAAATAATTTTTTTATTAAAACAAAGAATAATTGTAGAAGCTACATTGTGGTGGAAAATATGTCCTTTTACAAGATGCGACTTGTTACTTATAACATTTTTGAGTTACAATACCACAGGTAAATTCCATTGGTGGGTAAATACCATGTGTGAATGAATACTATGGATGATTGAATACCACGGGAAGATGTCACTTACAATACCATGGGTGGATAAATACCATGGGTGATGAATACCATGGATGGATTCCATTTACAATACCATGGGTAAATTCCATGTGTGCATGAATACCATGGGTGGATACGTACTATGGGTGAATGAATACCATGGATATATGTCACTTACAATACCATGGGGGGATAAATACCATGGGTGTAGGCCACTTTCCATTCGGATCACAAATAGACCATCTTAGTTTGTACTTCTTGGAATAGAGTTTTTCTTCGCTATAACTAGGAAACAAGGTTATCAAGATTTTATGCTGTGATTATGAGATCGACTACAAGATAGAAAAAAGAACGTCAAAGTTGATTCCTTATCTCACAAATATGAGGAAGAAGGGTCATTATTTGCTATATCCTTACTAGTGCCATATTGGATATGCTAGTAATGGTTGATTGATACCAAGGTTGTTCTACCTCTCCAACAACTATAAGAATATTTGACCATCTGCAAGCTACACTTAGAAGAATGACACATTATTTTTTCCACAGAAAAAAATTGAACTTTTTATATATAGAAAAAAGTTACATCGTATATGTCGCAACATTCCTTTTTTTTTCATCGCCCATTGAGGGCAAGCAGAATAAACTATCCAAAACTTAGACAAATATAACTGATTGAGAACCATAAAACTAGGTGTCACTGAAAGAAAAAAACTATGGTGGACCAGACAACCATGGTGAGCAAAATATTAGTGATAACGGGGCCTCCAGTATGGAGAAACACACCACATTCATCAAAAGATATTAATGTTAAGACTCAGGCCTCCATTAAGGAAAAACAACCCCATTGAAGTTTGAATCTGATATAAACAACCACATTCTTATGTGGTAACAACTACAGTCTGTCCATAAAATAATATATACAAAATAAACTCCAGGATATATAGCATTCGCTGGAGAGAAATATAAGCAACCATTTAGTGAAAAAGATGGAGCACTCTGTCAATACGGTCTAGTGTCTGACACACGGACCACAAACCCATCCTTCTCCTCTATCTGCCGCGAGTCCAGAACTTGTTGTAAGACGTCCTTAGAAAGATGGTCAACGTCCCCATTTCGTTCCCTGTAAATATGGCATACATAAATCATTATAAAATGTGTTTTTAATTCCTGTATCTCTTCTAGAATTGGAAGTAATAAACAATTTTGACATCTCTATGTGTTTTTAAACCAATTTATGACGTTCATGGAGTCTCCAAAGATTTGTACTGAATCAATGCCTAGTTGGATGAGCCAAAAATGAGAATTTTTAGTGTTTATAGTTCAACAAAAAAATTTGTGCCTTCTCCAAGTCCCATAGAAGCAGTTATTGATGTATTTTGGTTTTTATGAATTATCATGCCCACACCAAATTTCCTTTGGTTATCAGTCGCTCCGTCAAAATATGCCCATGGGATATCATGGTTAATCTGTTCGATCCTTACATTCCTCGGTGTTTTGCATGAAACAAAGGAGGGTAGTATTGAAAGGATGGACACACATTCCGCTGCCACAATTGAAGGGGAGGATGTGACGTCCATAAAAGTTCCTTTGTTTATGGCCTGCCAAATACCCCAGGTGATTAGGAGAGGTATACATTTGAAGTCGTGATCCTTGTTTGTCTCCCACCATAATCTCCAGGCCTCACCAGAGTTTTCACCATGCCAAATATCCCTGATATCGCATAGTGACAGAGCGAGTTCCCAGACTTTTTTGGTAAAGCTGCACGACAGGAAGAGGTGATCAATCAACTCCTCTGCATATTTGCACAGGAAGCACCAACCCGGGTCATTTAGGAAACTTTTAGGAATTTTTTTTGGAGTAAGTCTCGTGTTGGGACCTTCTTTTTCAGAACGCACCAGAAGAAAATCTTTGTTTTTGTAGGCCCTTCCACTTTCCACAAAGATTTGAACCACCATTCTTGAGCCCCCCTTTCTCTTCTTTTAATTATGTAATCATACCCTTATTTTGGTGTATAAATGCCTGAATTTGTGTGTACCGAGCAGAAAGAGTCTAGGAAATCCTTAAGGCTCACTCTCGAGCAGGCTAGTTCCTGAATGTATCCTTGAAACTCCTATCTCCACTGGTGGTCAATAATTAGTTCCTCTGTCGATTTCCATGCCTAGGCCCAAATTGTGGAGTCGTCCAGCTTTCCAATTTGGTTCAAGGTATAGACACCTTTTTGTTCTAGAGCCTCCAACAAGCTCAGAGAGTGTAAAATTTTCTCTACACCCCACCCAAGGATCCAAACTGATCCTACACATTTTTCCATTTCCCTATCCTCCATGCAAGTCCTTTTTCCACTAACCCTAAAGCCATCACAATAGCTTTCTAGATCGTAGAGGACTTAGTAATACCTTTATCTGACGTCCTGATCCATTCATCCACTGGAAGTGGATCAATATACTTCCTTTTTACCATAGTTGTCCATAGGTTGTTCTGTATCTGTATCCTCCATCCCAATTTTTCTACTAGTGATATGGAAAAGGTGTGTAAGTGCTTTATGCCCCAGCCCCCCCCCACTCCTTTGGCTTGACTATTTTTTCCCAAGCCGCCCATGGGAGCACATTCTTATCCTCCTTGCCAGACCAAAGGAAACCACTACAAGTACTCCTTATTTTAATTATAATTCCTTTTGGGACCCATGTCAGGGCAATCCAGTATACCAGAATTTCCATTAAGACTGATTTGATGAGTATTAACCTCCCTGCCCTAGAAAGCCACTTGTAGCTCCATAGAATTATATGTTTTTCAATTTTTTAGACTACCCACTACCAATCCCTTTTTCTGCATGTTTCTGGTTTCAAATAGAACCCCAGGTATTTGATGTTGTTTCCCGACCTGTTCTGAGAGAAGGGGAGCAAGTTTAAGGTCCAGGAAAGGTTTGGATCTGATATACCTTCATGTGTCAGGGATGATTTCAGGTTGTTTATATCCATACCAGTTGCCTTCATGAATAGATCCAGAATAGTTTTCAACTTTTGAATTTCCATCTGGTTCCCATTACTGAACAATAGAATATCGTCCACAAATAATAAATGGGAGATAAAGAGGTTTTTTTCCACCTCAATGCCTTTAAGTTCCCATATTCTCTTAGCTTGGTGTATGAAATGACTTAAACCCTCAACAACAAGAAGGAACAACAAGGGTGAAAGGGGACACCCTTGTCTGAGGCCTCTCTGATTATGAAAGAAAGGGGACGCTGCCCCATTAATTAGAACACCAAAAGACACATTTGTTATACAACCTATAATCCAATTGATGAATTCTATTCCAAACCCAAGATGGGTTAGAAGTAGTCTAAGATATAACCAACTGATTCGGTCATAGGCCTTTGATAAATCAATCTTCACTATCATACACTTTTTCCTTGACAACTTAATACTATGCAAGGTTTCCTGAGCTACACCAATAGCCTCATGGATCTCCCTGCCATCCAGAAAACCATATTGTTCTTTAGAAACATTACAAGATAAAAGAGGTTTTAATCTATTTGCAATGGTTTTGGCTATGAATTTATAGATACAATTACACAATGAAATAGGTTTGAAGTCATCAAAGGATTAGGGAGAATGGGTCTTAGGAATGAGAGCTAGGAAAGTTGAATTGAGTGAGTCATAGACAGGGCCCTTATTTCAAGATTCCTCCACCACATATATGATAGCCTCCCCCATGAGATCAAAGAAGTGTTGAAAGAATTCCACTGTCCACCCATATGGGCCCGGGCCCTTGTCTTTTTGCATTGCTTTCAATATCAACTCAACCTTTTTTTTCTCCACAGGAGCAAAAATACGGTTATTTTCCTCCTCATCCGCATACCTAGGGAATAATTGTGCCACCTTTATCACTTCCCCAATCGTTTCTCCCTCCTGGTTTCCATTTAGGTTTATGAAATGATTTTTCCCCATTGAGGAGAGCACCTAAAAGTTTTTGGCAACCCCTCCTTTAGGTTTATCAAGCTCCCAAATGGTATTGGAATTCCTTCTTCCCTTTGCATAATTTTGAAAAAAAATAGTATTCTCATCACCGGTTGTTAGCCAAATAGCATAGCTCTTTAATCTCCATTGTTCTTCCCCGTCAAGTAAGATTTTGCTTCTCCTTGCCTCCAAACTTTTGATCCTTCCTCTCGACTCCTCACCCATGTAGCCCTCAACCCCTTGACTGTTCATCTAATTAAGTGCCTCCTCTATAGGCCCGAGCTCCATGGTGTACTTTATAACCTTCTATTTCACCCACTTAATAGCATCCTTCTTAATATTTTACATATTTTTTACAAAAGCATGGGTGAAAGAAAATATATCTCTCCCATCCATTGGGTACCATGTATCAACTACCAGCTTTTGATAGTCCTCCTCTTTAAGCGAACCTGCATTGAATTTTAACGGGGAGCCTGGATTTTTATTAGGTCCAGCCAATTCCAGGAGAATTGGGGAATGATATGATTCCCTCGAACATACCCATTGCCTGAACCTAGAGATTCAACTGGCTAGGTCATAATTTAGGAGAAAATGGCCCAATCTCTTAGCTGCCTGAGCCTCCCCCACTCTTTTATTCCTCCAAGTAGTGGAGGCCTTGATGAGGTTTGAGTCAATCAAGTTTCCTTCGCTTAAATTTTTTAGGAAAAAATCTGCTAGAGGGTCATCCCTACACCGAGGGCCCCAAGTCTCTACCATCCCTAGTGAAAAGTTTAAGTCACCCCCCACTACCAGGTTGGGTCCAGTCATGAAATATTTGGAGAGAAGATTGTTCCAAAAAATAACCCGGTCCGAAAATGGGCCATAGACGTCCACTAGAGTAATCTTTGATCTAAGTTCAAAGAGAAGACTTCCACATCAATCAGAAGCTCAGAAGTCCATGAATTATTCAACTTGATAGTACCGTTTTTTACACTAGTATTCAAACCACCACATTTTCCTCTAACATTTGAGGTTACAAAAGTCCACCCCGAGAGAAAAGAAGAAAGAGTTTTTGACACCTGATCCCCCTGCCCCAAAGTCTTCTAAAGCATCAAAACATCAGGTTTGTAGTTGTTTATGAGTGCTTTAAGTGTTAGTTTTTTAGGTGCACTAGCAAGACATCTAAAATTGAAAGATAAAACAATCATTTAGTCACAATGTCAGGAGAACACACTACTCTAATTGCCCATTTTAAGGACCATTGTTTGGCATCAACTATGTCAATCATGGCTCTCAGTTGGGCTTTTGAAATGTCTGTTTTTCTTCCTCTTATCCTTTTTTATTTTTTACTATGGTAATTTTTCCCTAACCCCCCCAAACATCTCTATTTCCATCAATTTTTTTCCCCTAGGTCTTAGATTGTAGGGGATAGTATCAATGGATAATTTTGGGATAATGGTGATGATGCTATCCATGGCCAATGAGAGATTGCTAATACACAGGGGTTCATTTGATCTTAGCCTGGAGGGACCAGACGTCTTCATATAATTTAACAAATGATTAAAATAGTTTAAAATACGAGATGAGGGACAGGGAGCAGTACCAACTAAATCCGATGCAGGATTAGCAGGGATTGGTATTGTTTGCTCCTAGCTGTAATCCATCTAAATGCCCTGCTCCATTGTTCTGCTCTGATTTTCAATGGCTTCCACTGGTGTTGTCTCCTTTGCCTACTGATGTGCCTTCGTGACACCAATTTCCTGCTTGTCTTCCATGTATTCTTGAGTCCCCCTGCCTCCATGGTGTCGAGGACCCTGCTTTGTCCGACCTACTTTTGTTAAATCCTGGTGGACAATCACGTGCCAAGTGCCCATGTTTATGGCACCTATGAAATTGAAAGGGAAAGTGTTCATAGTCGATCAACTGCACATATGAATGCCCCTCCACATTTAGGATTATTTTTGCAATAAAACCCTCCCTTGGAGAAAGTTTCACCAGTATACGGGCTATGTTTATTGCCTTCGTCTCCAAAAAATACATGTCAGCATTCAGATATGTGCCCAAACTGTTCCCAATTGCCCGAAAAACATCCATGGTCCAGAAATGAGGAGGGAGAGCAGGAAGTCGCACCCACATTGATATTTAATCTAATCTTTCCACATTAGAATCAAACAATAATGTCCATCTATTGAATAAGATTGGGGCAATACTGAAACTCCACTACCTTTCCATCAGCCATTCCAGGTTAGAAATGTTCTTGAATATGAGCATAAACCAACCTTTCGACAGATTAATAACTTCCACCTCCCTATCCGAGGCCAATTCCCAGTTATTCCCTATCCATTCAGTTATGTATTCAGTGGAGAAGTATTTTTCCCGTGCCCTTCCCACAAGGATAGACTTTGACGCTACCATCACACTATCAAAGTGCAGGTCGACACCGAATACTAGGTTAGGGCACTCAGTGCTTTCCTTGTTCACTTTCCCCTTTTTTCTCTTAACCCCATACTGCCCTCCATGTTTCACAGAAATCCTTGTTTTGTTTGCCCCTCCGACATTGCCATCTACTTGTTTGTTTTGAGCAAATTCCTTTGCCTCATCCTCCAATCCGCCCTCAGCCCCTTCCATCCTCGGGCTTACATCCAACCCTTATTTTTCTGTTTCTACCCCACAATCTTCCCATTTTACCAGAGGAACCTTAGAGAAGTTTTCCCCCTCTCTTTCCCTGGCTACCACCAACTATCCAACATTTTCTCCTTTTGGCTCCCCAAAAGTTTAACTTCCAAAACCCCCTTGGGAGCCCCAACCCAAACCCTTCAGACCAGTGTTTTCTTTCTCGCAGATTCCTCCAATCAGGAAATAGCTAGCCCCAATGCTTGAAATAAAATTTCCGTTTCCTTCCAACCACGACGCCACCCCAGACTTCCCCACAAATTTAGACAAGCCCCCAACTCCTAAACCAGAATTATATCCCACTTTCCTTTCAAAACCCTTCCCAAAGATAATATCCTCAGGTCCCCCCGAATGGAAAATAGATGAAACTGAGCTTTTGGGATAGTTTTGACTTACCTTTGGTATAGAAAACCAACTGAAATTTTCTGCCACTGTCACAAGCGTTCCTTGAATAACTTCCGACAGAGACTTGTCAGGGTTCCGAGAAACTTGAGCCTTCAGGTTAACCCCTTTCAGTGAGGCAAACCCCTCTACCCGACTCCACCTCATATTTTCCTCCCCATCCCTACCAACATGTGACCACATTGGAGGGGTGACCTTTTCCAGGTTCTGTTTCGTAGGCTCCAAACCCCAAACCAATAGGATGTCCTCCATAGTCGGTTCAACATCCACACAATCCTTCTCCTTTCCCATCCTATTTACCCACAAAACCGAGAGATAGATCGCCACCCGGTTAGAACTTTAGGGAAGCACTGTAACCAAATCTCGTAGAAAATTTTAACTGCTTTAAAACCATTTTCACTGTGCTTCCAGGAAAATCGCAACCCCTTAACCCCTAACTAACCACTGACAGTAAGAGGAAGCAGTAAAAGGGAAACTAACGACTCTGTATAAACGATATTTACCACCACCGTAAAGGCGTGCATGAGACTGTAGCTAGAAAATGACACACTTACCCGACTGTTCACTTTTAATATGGCTGCGAGCCTGAACGTGAAACCCTTAGCACTCTCAACGAACCAGACCAGAAGGCGTCAATGCGAAAAAACATGAAAAAACAAAAAACATTGACAAACCCTTGTTTTCTCCAAGCATTGTTTGTTGAGTTATCTAAAATGTATGTATGTCATGCCAAATGTCTATTTCTCCCACTACCAAAACCATTGCATGGCTCACCATCATTCACTTCCTCCAACGACCATGTGCCTCCCACTAGTGCGATCCCCATTCCACTACATTGTCGACAAATGAAAACCTAAGGTTCCACCATTTCCTCTCGAAAAATGACACATTAGAGTATAAAGGGAATATAATTTTTACACATTATTATCCTTTAATATATATTTAATGGAATTGCATTCATATCCCATATTAGGTCATTGTGGTTTTCATAAAGCATACTAAATGAGTTAAGTACTCATTCATTTTGGACGACATGAAGAATGAGATGTGTACCTTCATGATTGAATATGAGACGTGTCTATAATATAGATGAAATGTTAAAACCACCTGGGGCATTACAACCCTTACCTATCCCTATAATAATATAGGTCAACATATTCATGGATTTTGTCAGTGGGCTTCGTGCAAGAAAAAAATTGCTATCATAGTGGTTGTTGGCTACCTTTCCAAATATGCCAACTTTAGTGCCTCACAACAATCATTTTAGTAATTCATAGTTGCATAAGTCTCCATGATTCATATTTTTAAACTATGTGAAATGCCTAATTCAATTGTGAAAGAGCCTAATACTACATTCAACAACAAAATCTAGTAGGAGTTGTTTAAACTACAAATCACCCAATTAAATCGAGCATGGTAGATCATCCTCAAGTATATGGTCATACAAAGGTGGTCAATAACTGTATGGAAACTCATTTGAGATGTTTCATATCACAGTGATAGGCCTTTTGGGTCTAATTGCTACTCTTCGCAAAATGGTGGTATAATACCAACTATAATGGTGCTATCAAAATATCACCCTATGGGGTCGTCTGTGGATATAATCCCCAATTGTGGCCTTGTACTCACCAATCGCATTTAGGGACAAGGTACTAGACATAATCTTAATGCAAGAGTTGATATTCTTCATACACCCAAGGGATTATTATTTTGGCTCAAAATCGAATAAAACAATAATAGCCATATCATCGTCACTTTAAACTCCACTTTAAAGGAGGGGGTTAAGTGTTTCTTCAACTCCAAATTTAAAGGAAAATATCTCTCAAAGAGAAGAGCCACCAGAACCTAGCACCCAAGTCTGGTGGCCCTTATCGTATATCAAACAAATTATATAAGTCACTTACAAGTTGGATTTCCTAGCATACTTGAAGATTCACCTAGTATTTAATGTGACTTATTTGAAGAAAGTGGTTGGGCTAAATTTTCAAGTTTAGACGGTCCTCCTGCACTCAATGAAGAGGGTTCCATTTGGTTGCATCTCAAGGCAATATTGAACAAAAAAGTGTGTCATTTACAACAATGGGTTATCCGAGAAATCTTGACATAATTGATGCACCGTTGTTCATTTTATGCTTTTATTTTGTTGTAATCATTGTAAGTAGTTTACGTTTACATTCAAATGAAAATTTTGTTCAATTTAGTTTATAAGGAATATTTAATTTAACGCATTTCATGCATATATGGTTGGTTACAAAGTGCACTTTGAATTCCAATAATGTTGTTAAGCCCACTTAAATGTTTTTGTTATTATTTAATTCTTTTCACTTTTCTGATGCCACATCATCATTATGTTATATTACAAATCTCATCCATACTTGGATGTAGAATGCACCTCATTTTTCTTGATGCAATCACATGTAGGTGTACTTCCATAAAAGAGAAAAAATCAACATATAGATAGCGAGGCCTTTGTTGGTCACATTTACAACATGTAAATCAAAGAAAATTTTAAGGATGAAAATCTATCTTAAAGTTTCGAAACCTTGGCGAATATTACTAGTCCCTAACATGCAAATTATAAAATGTTTAGTGATATTTTTGTGAAAATATTCATTTTTCTAATGTTTTTATATAGTATATATAAAAGTTTGGTGAATTTTAAGGTAAAATAATTTTAGGATATAAAATTTGGGCGAATCATTTTTAGGAAAAATGGAAATTAACGAATCATTTTTTTGGAAAAAAACATAGAAAATCAACTCACCTGCAAATATTAGCCCCTAAAATTTTCCCTGATGTAAATAGTCATTCTCCATTTGTACTTTCTATTTACACATTATAACAATTACATTTACAATATAATTTAAGCAACATTGTTACTTTTGGTTTTGTTGTCTCATCACCACCACTACTATGTATCCATCACAATATTAACTAATTATTTTTTCATAAACATCTATAAAAACACCACTACACCATGCAAATTATATCAACAATTTTATGGTCAAGCTTTTATTATTCTGACTCTTTCACATTTAAAAAGACCAAAATATCCATTAAAAATAACAAAATAAATTTGCAAACTAACACTACCCAATACTATGAAAATATGTAATTGAGAAAAAACTCTCGTTTTCATAATTTATTTTTCATCTAAGTACCCTTTTAGCTCTAACATATGTAATTATATTTCCAAATTAACCAACAACACCTTAAAAATAAATGAGTTTAATTTCCTACAAAACTTTATTTTTCACAGTATACTAAAATTCCCAAATGATTGATATGCCTTTAGAATACACATTCATGTCAGGCTAATAACTAGTGTGATCTCATTGGAAGCAAACAACTTAAATGGGTGGAAACTAAACTAGCCCATACATAGCTCTTGTTTTACTTTGTCTACCTCTTCGGTGACACATCACATTCACATCCAACTAGAAAATAAAATATATTAAAAAAATATCTAAGTTTTTCTAATAAAATATTTGGCTAGATACCATGAAGGACGTCATCCATTGATTCAGTTCAATCCACGTGGTAGGTTTAGGTTTCCATCCACTAGTACTAGTATTTATGAAAAAAAGATGAAGACATATGTAGTTTGAAAGGACAAATGTGCCACTTCGCCATATTATTCGCCACTTGTCCATCTTGGTCATATCATGTGTCTAGGGAAAATGTAGTTTAATATTAGGTATAAAGTTGTTTGTTGGTTGTACTTTGAATGGTTAGAATAATGTTAGGTATGAAGTTGTTAGTTGGGTGTAGTTTAAATGGTTAGACCAATTGTTATTTTTTTTTAATATGATTTTAATTAAATATGGATATATATTTTGATAATTTAAATTATATATAATTAAAATAATATTAATATTTTTAAATATTTTTTATAAAATTATTTTATTCTAAAAATATTTATCACCAAAAATATGAGAAACCAGAGCAAAGATGTAAAACACACTCAAAAGGCCCGATTTAGATGTCTTTTTTTAAATGAAATAAAAATGATTTTTCTTGTGTGCAATATATCTATGTTTCCGACAAATCAAATCATTGTGGTGTTAATGAGGATACTAATTTATTTTATTACATCTAAGTGATCAAACTTATCAATCGAAATCGAATTCATGAAATGATGCATTAAAAATTCAATGAAAGAATTAATTAAATCAATCCATGCATGGTTTTAAAAAGGATAAAAAGGAGAAATCGGGTTATTGTAAAATAAAATAAATCTTTATCTGCTTTGGGTGCCCCTTACCCCATTGTGAATTTTCTTTTTAACTTTTATATATGTGTGTTGGGTGGCTTAGTATGAGCAAATACTATATAAATATTTGAATGATTTCGACCGTGCAAAATATTATAGTTGAATTATTATTAATTATAAAAAAATCAATTGAAGATGGTAGAAAAATTTATATTTTATTTTATTAATACATATGAGTTTCATTATAAACAATTAAAAGGATGTTGTTAATTGAGTTTAGTTTGTTGTACCCAATACTCGAGCGATACCCAATACCCAAAAAAATTCCTTCAAAAAACAATAATTAAAAGGGTGGTAAGTATGAGGTTATTTATAATTTCAGGGAAACAAAAGTGTATTATTATACCTAAAGTCTTGGAGTAACTATCAACAATGTGGCAGAGGCATATGCTTTACTACAAGGCTTAAAGCTTGCTAACATAAAAAATGCCTCCAATCTCACTGTAGTGGGGTAGTCTACTGTAATCACCAGATCCATGCTCTTCAACCTTTCATCACAAAACAACCTCTTAGAATCTGTCTTGCAATGAATCCGAAAGGAGAAAGACACTTTGCCTCAATTTCTTTTTATCATGTCTAAAGACATCAAAATTAGGAGGTGGATAAACTTGCTAATCATGCAACAAAAAGAAAATGGGGTTTTACTAATCAATCTCAAGGAGTATAAGCAACCAATTCCTTAATCTCCTCAGGATTCTTACACATCACATGAACACAAACGTACACATGGCACAACAAGTGGACACTAATTACATCCTTGATAAGACCTCTCCCTTGTCCACACAGATTCACAATCCTCGCCATTTATGTATATGATACCTCCATCATAGGTCGATGAGAAACATTATGGGCTTTGACATGCAGTAAGCACTCTCTGTAGCCACATCAAGGCATCACCTCGATAGACATCTGTAGCAACAGGGCTCCAAGGGCAATCAAATCAGTCGCATACCATGGAGTACTTTGAGCTTCAGAAGAGGAGACAAGCTTTGGAAAGCCATGAAGATAAACTCAATTGCCTGAGCTCCCAATTGGAGGATCTATCTACAAAATTTGAGGCAATGACTATCAACTTTCATTGCCGATAGCGTGAAATCATGCCAAACAAGGTTGTCGAGAGTTACCTCATATAACAGACTCATCACATCTCCTTTATAGAGAAGGAAGTAAGAGAATTTGAGCTTCACGTGGTAGGTAAATCATTCTACTTCTCATCTCCTTCAGTTTCAAGTTGACTTCGTATAAGCCAATTCACTTCAGAGGTGGAGAAATCAACTAAAGAAGCTAAAGAGAAACAACAACAGAAGTAGACAAAGACACCTAAGTAATTGGTGGATGACTTGATTGTTGGCTCAGTTAAGAATGAGGCCTCCGATGAGTGACTTTCTTCTCTTTTGAATTTGAATGTACTTCATAGTTTGTCCTCTCGTAGGAATTTTTTGCAAAGTTTATACTTCTAGAATTTTAAAAATTTTGATGTATTGGAGATAGCTCTTATCGACACTATTCAGTTGCTTGACATAATACTCTACTATCTCTTAAATTGGGTAGAAAACTCAGACAATAAGGCTTGAAACCATTACAAGAAGTACTTATTATGAGCTCAACATGTCACATGCAAGAATTGAACTCGATTGGGGAGGATAGCAATATTTCTCCCAACCACCCAAGCTAAACCCAATTGACAATCTTAATTATAATAAATATCTAAATTAAAATAATAAATTTTATAATACAAGACATACATTTATATATTGATTTGTTATTAGATTAAACTTTTTATTCCAATGATTCTTTATATTAAAATGATCATTTTTATAACAAAATATTAAAAATTAAAAATTAATTTACCATTATAGATATTTTGGCTAGCTTGTCCATGACCAGTGGGATTAACATTTAGTTGAGAAATTATGACCTAGGGGTATCTAAGCCGTCAAAATAATCGAGCATCGCACTTTACCTAGGATACAACAACTCTTAACATGGTTGAATTTTTTGTATCCACAGGGTTTTGAACCAACAACTTTCTTACAAGTTGTGCCATAATAAAACACTGTGTCATGGAATATTCTACATTTCATAGTTTTTATTACTATACAATTATGAATTATATATATATATATATATATATATATATGAATGAGAATATTGTATTAGTTAAAATCTGCATCCAAAAAGTAGCAAAAAAACAAATTTACATCAAAATTACCCTTTGGCCAAGTTCTTCTCGTGGACCCAAAGGCCCAAATTTTATAAAATATAACAATCTAAAAGCAGAGTCTTCCCTATGCTTCACTAAATAGACTAAATAGAAAGTATCAAAAATTTACATATTTTTGTTTACATTGAAATTAACTCGGAGAAGTGTTGTCGCAACCCAAGGAAGATTTTGGTTGTAGAGAGACATTTAGATCTAGAGTTGGAGGAGGGTTATCGGCTAGAGGTGTTGAGGAGTTAGATGAGAGAAGATTTTTCTTGCCTCATAATTTGCTTTCTTCAATCTGAGACCTTAGTGCTTGCAATCCATCTTCCAACCCCTGAATTTGTTGTCTTTGAGAAATGATGATTTCCATAATGGAAGACCAACTAGAAACCAAATGAGCTTATTAGAGTTAAAGTTGATTAACATCCTCGTGCAAATCTTCTATTATTTCCATCTTACAAGAGACATTGTAACTATTTCTACCTTTGGAGTGTTGAGACATTTTAGCTGAAGAGTATGTCCTTACTAAGCTAGTTGTTGTCTCAAACTGGTTCAGAGAATACCCACGTGTAAATTTGCTAAGGTATTCACACTGAATATAGGGGGTTTTCTTTTTTGTCATGGGGAGGACAAATGGATAAGGAACATAAATAAAGAAACTAAGTGAATTGTAATGTTTCCCAAATTCGTAGGGGAAAATAGTTTTAATGCCGACTTCCATGGGTGAAGACTATCCCGTATCTACCATGCATGACGGGGAAGGAAACTTAATTGTGTAGAGTATCCTTTCAAACTTCCAATTCGTGTGTGTTGATCAGAAGGGGAGGCAAGATGCGTATGTGTGACACAAGATGATTGTGCAAGGGATATTTGTGTGTTTTGACATAAAAAATTTATTCATGCTAGTTGTTGAATCATATTTCTGCATTACCACTTTCCAAACAAGAGTTACATGTTAGATCATGCTCATGGGATAGGGAGGAAGGAACCCTGACCATTGAAAAGAAATTTCTTATTGGATGGAGTATCCCTATAATACTAGTGTAGCCCCTTATTGTTATTGTTAGTGTATCCCCTTTATTTTTATTGTTGTGCCCATATAGTCCCCATATTGTTATTATTGTACCCCATATAATCCCACTATTGTTATTGTTGTGCCCTTACATTATTATTGTTATGTCAAATTTGATTATATTGTGATCCCTTAGACTCCTATATATAGAAAGGAGGTTTTGTCATTTGAATCATCCAATAATTTCATTTGTGTAATTTAAAGGAGGTTTCCCCCTCGAAGAGGATATTTTTAAAGTTGTTGATTTATTATTTCTATTGTTTTGTGAGTTGGTTGCATAACATTTCGTATCAGAGCTTTGGATTCTAGGGTTTCGCTTCTTCAAACAGGTCATCGTGGAATTTTCTCTATAATTTTTTTTCTACAAGGATTCAGAAGCTGAAGTTTTGACCACGTGGATCCGAAATCATGGTGAAATTCGTGTAAAAATTTAAGATGTTGTTTCTCTATATTTGCGGAGATATGATCTAGGGAAGTTAGGGTTTTTGCAAGCTCCAAAATTTAGTCTCAAACAGGTGACCTAGGTAAAATCATCATAAATTTCGTTTCAAGAATTGGATTGAAATTATGTAAAAAGGGGCTGAAAGAGAACGAACTTTAGTTTTTTGTGCAACAATTTTAGGGCCGAAGGTCGAAACAGTGACACGTGGAACTCCATACAAGTTTGCTCTACTGAAACAATCTATAATCAGGCCATCATGGGATATCAAGCATAACTCTTTCTTGATGATTCCAATCTCAGTTTGAATTATGGGGTTGGAAAGAAGACTCAGAGGGATACCATAGGAAGAAATTTTAGACCTTGAGGATCCGAACTTTCAGAGCTACAAGAAATTAAATATCGAGCGCCTATAAAGCAAGAAAAATGTGTGTATTTTTATTTTTTTTATAAGTTTTGTTTGAAAAAAAATAGTTGAAGTGATTCAAAGGGAATATTTAAGCATATATATCATTATTTGGTTCTAAAATTTATCCCAAATAAAATAATTCTACACCCATTAAGCCTTCAGAAAGCTCTACTATGACGCATGAAAAGGAATAATTGCAACATGATATATCGAAGTTAAGAGACCAAGTGCAACAAATTTCTCTCTCGCAAAGAGAAACCAAAGATGACATGGATGGATTAAAAGGGGACATGGATGGCTTAAAAGGATACATGGATGGTATAAAATGAAACATGGAGGTTTTTAAAGTAGACATGGATGTGATGAATTTCAAGTTGGAAGGGTTGACAAAGTTGTTGTAAGAAAGGCTTCCCGGTGGTGACAAGGTAATAAATGAAAATCATGATGAGGAAAAAAGGAATATGAATCATGACTTTAGAGACTCCAATGTGGGGTTTAAGAACCAACAAATTCCAAATATAGATATGAGGAATTTTTATGGCAAGGATCCGGTAACATGGATACTACAGATGGAGCAATATTTTGATCTCCATAATGTGCAACACACATAAAAGGTACACATTGTAACTTTATATTTAGAACTCAATCAGTTTGTATGGTATCGATGGATTTGTTCTCGTAAACCACTTGTCACTTGGTAAATTTTTACAGAGGAAATGATAGAATATTATGAGGATACAAAGAGCAACACCTTCTTTAGCCAATTGATAAGTCTCAAACAAAAGGGTTAAATGGCGGAGCACATTGAGGACTTCCAAAAATTGAATATAAGGGTAAATGATATTCCAGAGGAACATATGATTGGTGTCTTCATAGGGAATTTAAAGGATAAAATCCAACATGAGGTTTTCCTTTGGGAACCTAATTCATTGGAGAGGCATTCAGGATAGAAAGAAAAGTTGAAAGCAAAATTATGGCAACAAGGAAGTCTACCATTTGCAACTATAGAGATGGAATTGTTGTTGCTTCTAGATTTCCGCAACCTACAAGGTTGACACCACAACAACTGGAAGAAAAAAAAAAGCAAAAGTGCTTTGTTACATTTGTGATAGAAAATACATTAAAGGTCATAAGTGTAGTGAGAAGAAATTATTTTACATAAATTGTGAAGAGGGGGAAGAAAAGGAACAAGAAACGTCAAAAGAAGAGGATATACACCAAGAACGTCCAACCCTAGAGAAAGAAGAAATGAATCCGACCATATCTTGTAATGTATTGGCAGGAGTTACCACTCCTCAAATTCTCAATATAGAAGGACATATCAAGAAGAAAAATGTAATAGTGTTGATTGATTCAGGTAGTACCCATAATTTTATTCATTGTAAGATAGATAAGGAATTGAATTTATTCATATATCCAACACCAAAGTGTCAAGTGATGGTTGCAAATGGAGGAACTATAAATTGCTTTGGAAGGTGCTATAATATCAAGCTAACCATGGGGAAATATGTATTTAATAGTCCAATGCTTTCCATTCCAATGGGTGGTGTTAATGTTGTACTAGGATTCTAATGGTTACAAACTTTGGGTACGATAACTTTTACTTTTCAATAAGTTTTCTTGAAATATTTTTGGGAGGGAAAGGAAGTTAAATTAAGGGGTATCTCAGGGAAACCAAGAAAGATAATAAGCTCTAATGGCGTGAAAAAGCCACTAAATAAATAAAAATGGGGTGTAATTGCACAATTATGCCTACTAGAGTTTCAAACATCTAAATCATCTATTTCTCTAGATCTCCAAAAAGTATTGGACAATCATTCCAAGGTATTTGAGACTCTTAAAGGAATCCCACCTATTCGCGATCATGATCATGCTATTCATTTGATTCTAGGAAGTGTTCCTCCAAACATCAGGCCTTATTGATACCCTTATGCCCAAAAGAGTAAAATTGAACGCATGGTTGTAGAAATGCTAGAGGTCGGTATAATTCAACCTAGTCAAATTTCTTTCTCTGCTCTAGTAGTATTGGTGCATAAGAAGGATGGATCATGGTGCATGTGTTCGGATTATAGGGAGATCAATAATCTCACTATTAAAGATAAATTTCCCATTCTTGTCATTGATTAATGGTTGGATGAATTACATGGAGCAATTTACTTCACCAAGTTGGATCTTCATTTAGGATATCATCAAATTATAATGAAGATGGAAGACATTCTGAAAACAACATTTAGAACTCATGAGGGTCATTATGAATTTTTGGTCATGCCTTTTGGCCTTACCAATGCACCTTCTACATTTCAAGGTTTGATGAATTCCATTTTCAAACCCTTCCTTAGAAAATTTTTGTTAGTATTTTTTGATGATATACTAATTTAGAACAAGTATTGGAAGGATCATGATAAACATTTTGACAGGGTGCTCAAACTACTGGAGGAGAAACAATTATATGCAAAAACCTCCAGATCTTTCTATGGAGTACAAGAAGTGGAATGTGTGGGTCATATTGTATCTCATGAGGGTTTTAAGGTAGACACTAACAAAATTAAATCCATTAAGGAATGGGAAATCCCCATAACCATAAATAATATTTGAGTATTTCTTGGGTTGACAGGGTATTATCGCAAGTTTGTTAAGAATTATGGGATAATAACAACACCTATAACAACATTACTGAAGAAAGATGCATTTTCTTGGACTTCATAAGGCACTAAGGCCTTGGAACATCTTAAAGAGGCAATGTGCTAAGCACCGATCTTAGCTACGCAAAACTTCACAAAATCATTTATTGTGAAATGTGATGCCTCTGGAAATGGAATTGGTGTTATTTTAATGCAAGAAGGAATATCCATTTCTTTTGAAAGTCGTCCAATCAAAGGAAAGTATTTACACAAACCTATTTATGAGAAGGAAATGTTGGAAATACTACATGCATTAAAGCAATTACGACCTTACATAATGGGAAGACACTTCAAGGTAAAAAAAAATCATGATAGTCTTAAATAATTTTTGGAACAAATATTATCTTTAGAAGAGCAGCAAAAATGGGTCACAAAGATATTGGGTTATGACTTTGAAATCATCTACAAAAAAGGGAAGCAAAATGTTGTTGCAGATGCACTCTCAAGAAAGGATGAGGATGTGGAAGCATTTCTTTGTTCCATTTCTATTATCCAACCAGATTGGATAACTAAAGCAAGGGATGAATGGAAGAATGATGAAGAAGTGTGGACACTCATTCAAAAGTTGCAGCAAGATCCCAATATATCTGATACATTTAGCTGGAAAGATAATTCATTATGGTACAAAGATCACTTATATATTTGTAAGAATTCCCTACTCAAACAAAATATTATTTTGGAATTTCACAACTCTCCCCTAGGAGGGCACTCAATATTTTTAAAAACTTACCACAGGGTCAAGAAATAATTATTTTGTGATGGCCTTAAATATGATATTCAAAAGTTTGTGGCGGAATGTTTGGTTTTCAAACAGAATAAAGTGGAGACAATTAAGACCCCGGGTCTGTTACATCCTTTAGCCATTCCAAGTAAATGTTGGGAGGAAGTTTCAATGGATTTTATCACAGATTTACCCAAGTCCGAAGGAAAGAGTGTCATCACGATGGTAGTTGATATACTTACCAAGTATGCAAAATTTTGTGCATTATATCATCGATTTAAAGCCAGTACAATTGTTACTAAATTTATGGAAACAATTCAAAAGCTACATGGAAACCCAAAGATTATTGTAAGAGATAGAGATCCCATTTTCACTGGAATTTTTGGGACATAATTATTTTCTTGTTTGGGTACTCAATTAGCTCACAGCTCATCTTATCATCCTCAATCTAATGGGAAAATTGAGATAGTTAACAAATGTTTAGAAGGATATCTTCGTTGCTTTGTATCCGATAAACAAATACAATGGGTCAAGTGGTTACCTCTAGCTGAATGGTGGTATAACACTTCCTTCCATTCTGCGGTAAAATGACCTCATTTATGGCACTTTATGGATATCATCCACTATCCATCACATCGTATTTAAGAGAAAAATGTAAGGTTCAAGCAGTGGAAGATCACATCAAGCATCAACAACAAGTTCTCCAACTCTTAAAGGATAACCTCACTTTGGCGTAGAATCGAATGAAAAAACAGGAAAATCAACATCGTAGCAAAAGAATTTTTGATGTGGGAGACTTTATATTTTTACGCATACAACCATTTAAACAAATTTCTCTCAATCAAGCTAAGAAGGATAATAAATTATCACCAGAGCACTATGGTCCTTACAAGGTGTTTCAAAATATTGGTACTATGGAATACAAATTGGAGCTTACTGCATCTTCTCGAGTGCACCCAATTTTCCATGTTTCTTGCTTAAAGAAGGTTATAGGTGACAAGCTCCTAGTTCAAATAATATTTCGATAACTTGACGATGAAGGAAAAAACATAGTGGAACTGGAAGTAGTCATGAAAAAAAGAACCCGACAGCTATGTAATAGATCAATTTCAGAGTATCTCATCAGATGGAAGAACTTACTCGCAGAAGATTCCACATGGGAGGATGAGAAATTTATATAGAAGCATCCAAAACTACTCAAGCGTTGAGGAAAACACTTTTTTGAAGGAGATGGGCATGTTAGGTCCCTATAATGCTAGTGTATCCCCTTATTATTATTGTTAGTGTATCCCATTTATTGTTGTTGTTGTGCCCATGTAGTCCCCATATTGTTATTATTGTGCCCCATAGAAGCCCACTATTGTTATTTTTTTAACCATAAAGAGTAGAGTTTATATATATAAAACACGTCTGATCGCGTGAAAAATTCGGTATATTACATCAGAAGTTTGGGTCTGTTCATGCCCGCTGTTTTTACAATGAGTCCATCTCTTTTCATAGTGATTTTCCTAGCCATTCCAAAAAAACAATCCTTTAAATACCACCCTATAGCTAAATACTTTAACAATATGTACATGTATGGTTTTCCATAAAACAAAATTAGGATTATCAGAAGGGATGAACTATTCCTCCATCGGGGCCGGGTTGTTGAGGTACAGATCCTTGCACTCATCCTTCACCTCCGAGTTGATTTCCACCTGCTTGATCTGTAGAAATTATACAATATGCATGTATATCTTGGATTCACCTGATATAACAATATGCTAAAGTTAAATACTGAATCACTTCTACAAATCTTTGCGGAATTAAAAACACAATCGCCAACTACATAAGCATGAAGAAAGATCAATCAAGCCACAACACAGATAATTTCCTGGGGAAAGCTTACAGCTAAAAACCCCACTATCTTCGATAGTATATTATATCATGATCATGAAACAATTACATACAAAACTCTAATCACAAGATCTCTCAATACATTAGCTAATTGTCTCACACTGTCATACAAAAACTAGCAAGGTCCTTATGCCAATTTACTGTCTCCAAACATCTTGCCTCCACTGCGCAATCCCTAATGGTAAACGACCTTGAATAATGGATGCCTTAACTGCCTTAACTGCGCAAATATCACAAGCACTCCAATGTGTGTGTGCCTACATCTGTGAAAGCAGATAATGTCACAACTAATAGTCAACTTCCCTTTCACCTAGAACTCAACTGGGTCTCCAATGGATCTGACATGCATGCAACTAATAATAGTAAAAACATTAGTTTCATGTGAGATTACTACATGTGAATTAATTAATATTTAATTCACTTGATCTCTCACTAGTGTATCTGCAGTTACAACTAGCACAACGGACTTTAACTCACTGAACTGAGTTAAACTGATTTAGAACTTGCATTAACTCATGCAACACTGCACTTCCAACTCTGTTACAACTAGAATCACTCAGTTACAACTAAAATCTCTCTGCATGTCCCACCAACCAACCCCTTAACTCAAAATTCACTTAGCTAACTGATTTTCCATTTTAGTTAACTATTTTCAAGTCCACATTGAGAATAGATTACAGTTTAATGTCCATATAAATTAAGGGATAATAAAAATAGACATGCACCTAAAAATAGCCTGTGTGGGCCCCATCCTAGTGTAGGTGCTTAATGTCACTAGGATCATGGGTGCTGAATGTTGTTTCCAGATGCCAATTTCACTGTTTCTTGTTGCAAAATTTAACATGGTCTTCAACAACTTGATTTCATGCATCAATGCGTCCACCTTGTCCTCGAGCCTCTTGATGCATTATTTATTCTCCAACAGCCGCTATTGCTTATTTATAACATCTTTGTGGTGTTGATGAATACACATATGCAATATTGCAATACCATCTTTGAACTCCCCCTTTTCATGTGCATAAATTTCACATGTGTTATTGGAATTACCACCATCCCTCGCCCAACTCGCCCTCAAACCCCCAAACTTGGGTCTGCGGAGACCACAGGAGCCCGACCCATAACTCTCTGCCATTGAATTAACTTAGCTCGCTCATGATGACAGTCTATAAGAAACCAAAGCCACACTCCTCCAAGTGGACGAGAATGTTAGAATGAATTCTTAACGCGAGTGTACGAAAGAGATCACTTTAGCTGCACATGAAAAACAACCCTATCAATAAAGATGGATGTCTAACTTATTCAAATCTACAATAGACGTTCTAAACAAATGTAAAACAAACCCAGATATATGCAAATAAAGTATTTAAACAGTAAAATGAAATAAGATTTTCTCCAAAATATCCAATAGATAAGACAAGAATTATAAAGATTTTTTTGTATTATATTAACACTTGGGAAGGGAACAAAGAATGATGTTTCCAGTCCCCTTCAATGGGATGGGTTCTTGGATGTCCTCAAACATTTCAGCTTCAGAGTTTCTCTCTCAATGGTGTAGAAAACCCAAGACGTGTAGAACTCAAAGGGAGCTCCATAAGCAAAAAGAAAATAAAAGGAATCAAAGTATGACAATGACAAGAGGATCAAAGTCCAACCATGATAAAAGGATCAAAGATAAATAATGAATGGAAAACCCTCCTATTTATAAAAAAATATTGAGTTATCCTTGATAATGGTGCATAATAAAATATTATTAATCAAGATCTAGATCCAACTGCTTGGAATATTTTATCATATTTTGTTGGAGGGAAAAGGAATTTAAATTGATTAAATCCCTTTATTTAGAAATAATAAAAAAATAAAATATTTATTTATCATTTCAATGATGGGATCAAGTAATAATTTAACAAATAATGATTTATTTTATTATTCGTAAATGATTTAGTGATATTTAACAAGAAATATTAATTAAATAATGATTTAATTAATTATTTCGAGAAAATAATAAGATAAATAATGATTTATCTAATTATTTCTCATTAATTGGGTTAAATATGACCAGGAATATTATTAACCAAAGGTTTAATTAATTATTCCTAGAGGAAACCCCGGATGCGGGTGGAGAGGCAAGTGTTTAAGTTGATGGGATGGGGGCGGAGTAAGATGGTGCGACACCTGCCATCCCGCGAGTTAGAGGACGCAGGCTATTTAATTTTGGCTGTTTGGTGTGTTATGGCATTTATGCCTGGCACTGGTAACAATCCCATGTACGATTCTCGAAACGATTCTATGCACTGCGCTATGATTCGACCCTCTGGTAAATTTATTGCAGGTCCTTGGCTCTGGACTCTTCGGTACACAGGAGATATTATAGAGAATTTCATTGATATGGAGGATGTTCCCATGCCTGTTGCACAAAGATGTTCTCTGGATTCCGGCATCTCTTGCCATCGCACTTCCACTGGTAAGAGAAGCAGTTTGAACTGCTGTCTTGATCTCGGTAACAATTTTCACCTCTCTCTCGCTGGTAATTGTATGCTCGCGTCTTTCTCGTTTCATCCTCACGCGTTAGTCTCCTCTCCTAGGCAGGCTATTCCTCCACATTCTGATCTCCCCATTGCATCTATTCTCATGCCGCGCCTCCGGCATCGAATGCTTTGTCGCAGAGGTTCCTCTCGTGGCCGGCTACGACGTCCTTCCCCCGCTCCTAGCACCTCCTCTTCATCTTCTTCTCATGAGGAAAGTCAGTCAAGAGCTCTTCGTGGTCGTAGGCTTCACTCAGGTCACTGCCTGGGCTCCCCCATTCCTTCTCCTCCCCCTGCACAAACTCACACTGCGCATTTCTCCTTCATTTGTTCTCTCAGCCGACCACGGGTCACCGCCTCCATCACAGTGGCCTTTCATGAAGAACCTCAGAGCGTGGATCCCAATTCTGGCCTAGTGTCGGCCTCTGGCATGTGGGAAGGGTCATTTCACAATGATAATTTGAACTTGAAGGGATTTGGCAACTTTTCCCAGTAGGGGCAGACGATGGTAAATACTGAGCCTGATGGTCAAGCGAGCGGGATGCTGAAAGCTGGTGGTCAAGCGAGTGAGGTGCAGAATGTTGATGGTCTAATGAGCTCGGAGCAGAACGCTGCTGGTCACGAGAGCGGAGGGATGGTTCCTTCTTCATCCAGGAAGGTGATCCATTCAATTGCGGACCTGTACGATGCCGATGGGAACCCTGATGAATTCTGGTGCAAGGTCATTGAAGAAGCTCCCGATGAGTAGTACCACCCTCTCCTACTGCTTTTTGTGCACTGTATCGGCCCTCACTACTGGGCCTGTCCTTGTATGTCTTAATGTCTATGTTATCAGCTTGTTATGTCAATGTTTTGCCTACCTTTCAGTTTGTTATCAGCTTTGTGATCCAAAAACTGATGTTTATATCTCCCCTGCGAGGGATTTTTTCTTGAATACTGCTCTACATTGGTTTCCCTACTGCAAGGCAGTGTTCCTCAGGAGTTTTTTGTTCAAATGCCACTGCATAGGGCAATGTTCAAGCTATGGCCAACTGTAAATATTTTTCTCTGTTAATAGAATAGTTTTACTTAGAAAAAAAATTATTCCTAGAGGAAAATCAAATAAATAAGGATTTGTTTAATTATTCCTCATGGGGTTTTCTATTTGGACCAGAAATAGCTTAATAAACTATGGTTTATTAAATTATTTATTATATTGAAAGCAATTTTACTATGGTAAAATTGGTCTTACATGTTGTATTTCGATCCATCTAATTGTAAATGGTTAGATGACCAAAAATTGGTGTAACATATTGCCCCTAAACGTGCGAGCGTTAGGAGCTAATTGTATGACCAAAGTACATTATAAGAACACATGCAGTAGACATCGAAGGGGAGTCATAGAGAGAGAGATACGTAAGCGAAGTGAAGCGAGAGAGGACGATAACCTTGAGGGGGTGAGACCGACAGAGGTAAGTCTCCTTTAATGTTTGGGTACCTGTTCTCAGTGAGGTGGGGGAGGCATACCTATGCCCACCGAGATGAAAAAGTACAAAGAATAATGGTTCACCTAGTAAAATGAGACTGAGCTATAAAGTACATGATATGCTGGCGTAAACATGGGCCAGCAAAAAATATGATGGATCCCACATACATACTGTGCCTGGGACAACAACCATGAATAAATACAATAATATCTGAGTACATGAGATATAATAACAACCAGGGAAGCCCTGATAAACAGGAAAGGGCTCTGAAAATATGAATGAATAATTTAAGTGATACATGCATGCTATAACTGCTACAAGTGGCTCGGGCCGAACCCATAAAATATGCAGAGCTGCATCTGAGGCTGTACAAGAGAATGAGGTCATCTGAGCATGTGGGGGGCTACCTGAAGGGCCACCCCCTCATGAGGTTTGAAACATCTCACACACACTCGAGAATCACTGGATCAATCTGCTGGATTGCCTGACTATCCAATATACGAATCTCGATCATGCTGAAGTGGAGCGAATGAGAAACAATCAAGTCAAAGGGAAAAAACAAGTCCCTTTGCTTAATCCGAGGCACCAAACAATAATGGAAGCTGGAACCAAGATACACCACCCTCTAGGCCTGTCTTCTGGAATGAATGTGCTTATGTTGACAGAAGGAGGTCCACCATAGGTGAGGCAATAAGGAATCCTCAACTAAGGCACAAGAGATCATAGAAGAGCGACTGATGGACTGACACCAAGGATGATGATGGAATGGGGGATAGTGAGTAGCGAACGAATGACTTCCCTTGTCAGAGCATAAAAAGCGTGGATGAACTGGTAGCGACTGACTCGACTCTTGAGGGGATGGGGGACAGTGAGAATGGAAGCCAAAATGGGCTACATGAGAGAGGGACAAGGCATGAATGTATGGAATATTGTAACAGGAGGCAAAGGGACTCGGGACAGACTCCATGAATGTGACGATGACTCAACTCGGATGCTCTAATCAAGGGTGAATCGATGACGCAGCCACACAAAATAGGCCCGATGGGGACCATAAAAACATGAGCAAAAGAAGGTTACTCATGGTGAAAATTGACACATGCAGCGAAAAGTATGGAGGCTAAGGGGTACCCCAAGTACAAGTGGTGCAAGAGAAGAAATTTGATTTTGAGAGGCGGTGAAGTGACCCTTCTTGGAAACATGGCTTCTAGGTGAAGTGTCAAATCACCAAAAACAAAAGATTCAAGCTACCTAAATATATGACATAAATAAAATAGACATCTCGATGGGATATGCTATGGGTAAAATTTCTTAAGGTAGAGTGCATTATGAGGGTTAGTGGTGAGCCCTGGTATTGCACCAAGAGTGCTGCAACTCCCAGGGGCTTCCCTACTTTACTTTATCAACCTGGGGTTCTTACAAAATTGGAGGTGACAGTGCTATATACACAGCAGATGCATTCTACTCATGTCATCCTCTTTCGCTCTATGAAAGGGTGCTACTTCTAGGGTATCTCAGTGAAGTCTGTCACACTTAAATGAAACTAAAATAAATTGCAGAAAGGAAACTAAACTAAATTTTTGAAAAGAAATGATAGGAAAGGAAAAAATTTTAACTTGCTGAAAAGAAATGGTAGAAAAGAAACTAATTTAAACCACACTTAACTTGGCTAATCGGCTAAACAGACCCTATTTATCCTAGGGTCTATCTACCATGCTATCATGCTTCTAAGCATGCAACTATTCATGATCTAACTAAACTTTAAAAAATGTTGCTTGTAGTTTGGAGGAAAAAGGGCTAAAGATGCCAAGGGAAGGCTAACCACACGAAACCAGGCTTAGAGAAGTGAAAAAGGTGTTTGGACTTTACTAAAGCGCATAATATCGTAAAAATTCTTTGGAGAGGGAGGCTTTCGAAAGTGCGATGGCAGAATTGCAATAGGAAGACGAAAGTGTGATATGCGATATACGATATCACAATTCGCAATATCGCAAAGCTGGAGGAGCGACAGAAGTGTTGTTTGGGAGTAGGAGCGAAATGCGAAATGCGATGGGACAGGATTTGCGATTGCGATGGGTGATGGAAGTGCGATATGCGATATCGCAATATCACAATATTGTCGAAGAAGCGGCAGTGCGGTCGGGAGGAAAGTGCAAAGTGAGAAATGCGATACGGGAAGGTGTAGCGATGTGATTGTGATAAGGCTAAAATTTGCGAAGTGCGAAATGTGATAATGCCAAAATTGCGAAATGCAAGATGCAATGGGTGATGTGGTAGCGGAGTACAGTAAGAATATCGCAATCGAGGCTTGGAAGTGGAACGTATTAATGGGAACGAAGTGGGGAATGAAATTTGAGATTGCGAATAGGAATTACGGTAAGTTCGAAGGAAAGGGTAAAGGTCGGGTTCCAATGTTTAAAGCATTTTCGAGCATAAACGGTAAATAGTAAGGCAGAAAGGTAAAGCGCAAATCACAATGAAGAATGGAAAAAGAAAGAAGAGAAAGGATTCTGCGATGGACGAGATGCGATAAGAGGGAAAGTCAAGGAGAAAAAGGGTAGAGGAAAAATTTTGATGCTTTTCAAGCATTTTGGGAATGAAAAGGCGCAGAAGTTGCAAATAAGAGGAAAAGGAGGGAAATGGAGGCGTAAAAGCAAGGTTCATAAGCGTAACACAGAGATGGAGATGGACTGGAAATGAAGAGGAAAAAATTAATAATTTCTCTAGGGCTTTTGATGCTTATTCCTACAAACAAACCTGGGGATTCATGCACAAAAAATAGAGGAAATGCATGACAAAAAAAGTGAACAGAAAGACTGAAACTGGTATTGCAACTCTACTCTAATCTCAGAAGTAGTGAACAAAAATCAATTTTTGGGTATGTGGGAAGGTTTAACCTCCTCGAGATCTATTGACAGAGATGAGAAGGGAGGTCTTGATCCTCTATTCTATTACTCATAAGCAAATAAAAAACCCTACAGTGGCATGCTGAAAGCAAAAACTAAACAACAATGAAACTATCAGAAGAAAAACTAATTCAATGACAGAAACAAAAATAGCTAAATGACAAAAAGGAAAGAATGAAACATCAGAGAAGATGAGGCACATGGGTTGGGCCCTAACCCACGAGCCCAACTCTCTGGAACTAAATCAGTAAAATGGAGTCCGTCTGCTTGATCAACGCGCTGCTCTGCTGGCCTGCGCAGCCTTTGCATGAGAGCTGCACACGGCCCTCGTGCTGCAGCTTCGGCCCCCACGGCCTTTGGAGAGCTAGATCCAGCCTTCACAACCCTCTCCTTCTTGGATCCGCCACTCAGACTCCAGATCTCGCCTCTGGCCTCCCTAGAGCGGTGCCATCTGATCTGAGACTCGATCTGCTGCCCAGATCCGTAGCTGCACCTCGGATCTGTTTCTACTCGGCTTTGGAAATGCCTCTTGTCTGGAGAAGGAACGTGAGCTTCTGATCTAGACTATGGAGACCCAAGGCTCGCCTCTCGGGCCCTCACAGTCTTCTCCTCCGGACGACTCTGCCGCTTTCTCCTCCTTGATTGCTTCGCTGCCTAAGAAGAAGAAGCCTGACGCATCAAAGTTCGTTAAGAAGCTCGATGATGTACCAGAGGTAAACCTACCTCCTGAGGGGTCGATCCAGGTTGCCTTGTCTCTTGCAGATCGGGCCTTGGTGGGACAATTTACGGGTCTCTGGCCCTCTCCTAAATCAACCGAAAACTGGGTCGTCAGGAATTGGACGCCGCTGATCAAGAATAAAGTCACCTCGTACTTTCTTGGAAGAGGCTACTTCCTGTTCGAATTCAACACCAAGGAGGATAAAGACCTGATCTTCAGGAATGGACCCTATTTCATGGGACCTCAGGGCCTCTACCTCAACAAATGGACCCCAGACTTTGATCCGGCTGTAGACGTACCGTCGGTTGTCCCCGTTTGGGTTAGGCTCCCCAACCTACCGGTACACTGTTGGAACTGGGACTCTCTCAAACACATTGGCAACTCACTGGGCAAATTCATAGATAGAGCCAGCAACAATGATCAATATGACTGCGCCCGGATCTGTGTCGAGGTAGATCTCGAGGTGGGTCTCCCGGAGGCCATCAAACTAAAGGTTGGAAGCTGGACGCATGTTCAAGTCCTGGACTACGAACAGCTCCCCTTCAAATGTCGTAAATGTCACATTTACGGACATTTTGCTAGAGGATGCCCAAATAAAAGCGATCCAGAAAAAGGAAAGGAGGAAGGCTGGAATCAAGTCAAAAGGCCAAAGACAAACCACAAGAAATCCGGGGCACAAGGATCTCAACCTGCCGCTGCCCAAAACGTATCCTCATCAAGAAGTCAAGAAAATAGGTACGAGATCCTAAGCTCTGCGGAAGAAGCCCCCAGGGAAGAGGAGAGAACCGACAAACCAGCAGAAAAAGCGACCTCAGCAGGAACAAGACCCGAAGAGAGCACCATGGCAAGGGATAAAGAAAAGCAAACAGAAGACTCTGAGGAGGAACATGACTCAGAAGAGTCCGAGGAAGAAGGAGAAATCGGAGACACGCAGACTTCGGTAAGAAGATCTGCAAGGGGACGCAAATCTGCAAGAGAAAAGAGAGACCAGGAAACCTACAAAGACAAACTCCAGGGCAGTCAGCCCACGTTGGAAAAACTTCTCAGCAAGAACACGAAAACGACCAAAAATCAAGCACATGGCTCCAGGGGAGCCTCCCATCAAAGAAATAAATGATGAAGACCATCTCCTGGAACTGCAGAGGAATGGGGAGTAAAGTAAAAGAAGAAGCAATAAGAAGCCTAATAAGAAGAGAAACCCCGGATATTCTTCTGATCCAGGAGACTAAAATGGAGGACAAAGAGTTTCTCCAAATAAGCAAAAAGTTTTGGAAGGGAAGCAGCGGACTAGCAGTTTCATCAAGGGGCGCCTCCGGGGGTTTGGGCTCTCTCTGGAACCCCCTCAAGTTCAGACTGGTCTCTGAGGTACACAACAGCCATTGGCTATTCCTGAAGCTATGCTCGGAAGAAACAAGGGAGGATATCTGTCTGTTCAATGTCTATGTTCCTAATAATATAGGCGAGAAAAGGGAGTGCTGGGACTCTATCAGACAACTGGCGGAGACTGAGAACCTGGGAAATCTCATTATTGCAGGTGACCTAAACATTACCCTACGCTCGGAGGAAAAGCGAGGAGGCAAAATTGTTAGGGACCCAGCAAGGGAGTGGGTGGAAGACCTCATGCAGGACTGGGACCTACTCGATATCCCTCCAGATAACGGTAAGTACACCTGGACCAATAAAAGAATAGGCCCTGGTTATATTGCTGCTAGACTTGATAGATGTTTAGTGCAGAGTTCTTTTCTACTGCTTGGTTTAGACTCCAGGTTACACATCCTCCCTTGCAGTGTCTCAGATCATAAACCCATCATGTTAGAAATGTCAGGACCCAAGGATCTGGGTCCCATCCCTTTCAGGTTCAACGCTCTTTGGGTCAAGGAGCCTGAGTTTATTAACTTGGTTCAAGACAGTTGGAAATTGCCAGTGAAGGGCTCTCCCTTCTTCATATGGGAAGAAAAGCTTAGAAGGTTAAAAGCTGCCCTCAAAACATGGGCCAAAGCTCTTCCCACCCCTGCTCAAAAGAGAAAGCAGGCCCAAGACAACCTTATCCAACACCAAGCCCAAAGTGAGGATGTAGAAATCACCGAAGAAGTTTTAGACAAGGAGGAGGTGCTTCAACAAATCTATCACAAAGCCTGCCTCTCAGAAGAAGAGCACTGGAGACAAAAATCCAGGAGTCTATGGCTCAAAGCGGGTGATAGAAATACTGCTTTCTTCCATAAACAAGCTCAAGCAAGGAAAAGTATCAACTCTATAGCAGAAATTAAAGTTGGCAATTTGACCCACAAAGACAATGAGAGTATAAAGAAGGCAGCCTTCAACCACTTCCAAAATCTCTACAAAGAAGAGGGAGAGACTGATCCAAATTCCAAATTTTTGGAGGCGATTCCTACAAAGATCTCCCCCTTTATTAATCAGCAGCTCGAAGCTAAGATCTCCATTCAAGAAATAAAAGAGGCTCTGAACAGTATGGACCCTGACAAAGCCCCAGGACCGGACGGCTTCACAGCCAGATTCCTACAAACTTGCTGGCAGATTGTGGAGAAAGATCTCTTCAAGATGATCCTGAAATCACAACATTGCCAAAAAATTGGGGGCAGCACGAATTCTGCCTTTCTGGCCCTTATCCCCAAGGAAAAGGGTGCAAAAGAATTCAGTCGGTTTCGTCCAATCTCTCTCTGCAACATTGGATATAAATTAATCACAAAGGTAATAGCAAACAGGCTAGCAGGCATCCTTCCAATGATCATTCCTGAGAATCAAGGAGGATTTGTTCAGGGGAGACAAATTGTTGATAACTACATCCTGGTGCAAGAGGCGATCCATTCGAGTCAACTTCGAAAAGAAAAGGGTATGGTAATTAAACTTGACCTGGCAAATGCCTTCGACCGGGTCAGACATAGCTTCCTTTGGGAAGTTTTGAAAAGGTTTGGCTTTGGATTAGGTCTTGTAAATTGGATTCGGGCTAGCATTGCAGATCCATGGATTGCCCCCTTGGTGAATGGGAGAGCAGCTGGCTTCTTCAAAGCATCAAGAGGGCTCAGGCAAGGCTGCCCCCTCTCACCGCTGCTTTTCGTTCTCCAAGTCTCTGCCCTAAGCTTCTTCCTAGATCAGAAACTGGAAGATCAGGAGATTTTGGGGCTTAATATAGCCAGAGGTGTGAAAAATGTAAACCACACGCTCTTTGCAGATGATACCCTCCTGTTGGGGGCTGCCACAGCTCGATCTGCCATTAGGTTTAAGGAAGTTCTAGATGATTTCAGCGATGCTACAGGAAGCAGCCTAAACAAAGGCAAATGTAGAGCCTACTGCTGGAACATCTCTGCTCACTCTCTCTCAGCCATATCCAGAATTCTGGACTTTGCTGCCATCCTCAATTGGTCCTCCTTTATATACTTGGGACTCCCCATCTTTCGAAGCCTGGTTTATTGCAGAGATTGGGCCCCTCTTTTAGACAAATTCAAGACAAAATTTCAAGCCTGGGGCTTTTCATGGCTAAATCTTGCAGGCAAACTTGTTCTAATCAAGTCAGTTTTAAGCAGTCTCCCTATATTCCAATTTTCTGTGCTATTAGCACCCTCAGGCATTATAAAGAAAATGGAAGCCTACATCCGAAAATTTTTCTGGAAAGGTGGCAAATTAAATGACAGAAAAATTCCGCTAATCAGATGGGAGAAAATCTGTTTGCCTCTGATGGAAGGAGGACTAAATATCAAAGATCTCTGTTCCCAAAATATAGCCATGGGGGCCAAGCTATACTGGCGAATCATCGCTCCTCACCCAGGCTGGGCACAAAGAGCCCTCTGGAAAAAATATCTCACGGGAAGCAGGAAAAGATCTTTGGAAAATATTCTGCCCACAACAGGAACACACCTGGTTAAGCGCTGCCACAAATCAGTGGCTCTCATCAAAGAAAATTCGTTTTGGATACCGGGCAATGGTAAAAACGTAAAGATCTGGGAAGACAGCATAATGATGCATCCACCCTTAGCATCGATCACCTCCTTGCAAGCGCTGAGACAGTGGATGGAATGCGCTGGGTATATCACACTGTGGGACATCTCACAGTTCTCGGACAGAGTTTGGCAGCGCTGGCGCTTACCTCCCGTGCCTCCAGAGTACGCGCAGGCCAGACTTCAATTGTTGTCAATGCTCCATGGAAAATCGCCCCTTCACTCAGGCAAACGTGATGCTAGGGGCTGGGGAACAGGTTCAGGCTTCTACACGGTAGCGCAAGGGTATAGGTGCACTCAAGAACGTCCACACGTCGCCCCAAATCCCACTGTGTGGAAGGCGCTGTGGCAATATAAATCCATGCCAAAGGTCGATTTTTATTGCTGGCTGCTGTGCCATAAGGCGATATTAACAGAAGATAAACTTAAAAAAACAGGTTTTCAAGGCCCATCTAGATGCCACCTGTGCTGTGAAATGGAAGAGAGCGCTCTGCACATTACACTGGAATGCAAATTTTCTAAAGCAATTTGGCAGATCATTATGAAATTTTGGAATACAGAATTTAACCTCCCTGTCTCTATATCAGATTTATTCGCTAATTGGCACAGCTTGTATCCAGGAACTCTCCCTAAAAACGAAAGATTCAAAGAAGCATGGCTTTCCTTGCCTAAATTCACATGCTGGCAAATTTGGCTCGAGAGAAACAGAAGAATTTTTAGAAATGAAAAACTAAATCCTCATCTCATCAGCATCAAAGTAAAAAATCTTTGGAAAGAAAACTTGGGTGATCAGTTATCGGAAGCCAATTTAAATCAAAAGGACCTAGATTGGGGAGCCTCAATGGGCTTACACTTCTCTGACGAAACAAGGCAGCAAAATAACACAAAAGAGTGGCAATTCAGAGGAAACAAACAAGAACTATCAGATTTACTCATCAGACAAGATAGACATTGCTTATTCTTCGATGGGGCTGCGAAAGGCAATCCCGGTCTCGCTGGGGCAGGAGGAATTATAAACAACAAGGAGGGCAGAACAGAGATTAAGTATGCATGGGGCCTCGGGCACTCAACAAGCATTCAAGCTGAATCCTTGGCACTTCTGCAGGGTATTAAACAAGCAAAGGCCTCTGGTATTTCAGATTTAAGTGTCATAGGAGATTCCCAGACTATCATCAAAATTCTAGTGGAGAACTCCTCTCCTTCAGATCTTCGACTAGCTAGAACAATATTAAGAATTCGAAGCATGCTGAAAGACTTTCGAACTGCAAGCTTTCTCCATGTTTTGAGAGAAAACAATAAAGAGGCAGATTCGGAAGCCAACAAGGCGGTGCTGCTTTCAGAAGGCTCCCTTTTGATAGATGAAATGGAGGAGTGGGACTCCATCCCATAAAGTTGCCATGTTTTTTCGTCTTATTTTACAACAATTTGTGTGTTTATATAAGTTAGGAAAATAACAAATATGGAACATCTAGTCATGTGGAAAACTGAAGGATTTCCAACACTTGGAACCTATTCTCAGACAAAGACAGAAAATCTAAGGGCTAGGCCCGACACATTGTAACCTTGGATGGCATTTGGCCAAGATCTAATACAAAATCATAACCGCTCTTGTAAAAAAAAAAAATGGAGTCCGTCTGCTCATTTCAGGAAGAGAATAGCCTCGTTACATTTCTGAAAGTTTATTAACTGAGTACAATAATAAATAGCTTAATAGCTTGCAACAAAGATTTTGAATGGAATCGAATCCCTTCCTAGCTCTAGCTCTACTCTATTTATTCTACATGGAAACTACCAATAGCTCCCTATAAAATAGTGATTGAGTCCATTTTGACTCCAAGTAAACCATAGATTGAGTGCACTTCATCCTCAGTTTGCTTGGCTGCCTTTTATAGTTAAGGAGGGTGGACAAACCCCTTGAATCTCTCCAAGATTTCTAAATTATTTTCTGACATTGTGCTAATTTATTCTTCAATCTTGATCTTCCAGTGGCAGGGATCAAGTCCCTAAATTATCTCCTTCTCCAAATCTACATAATCTGCCCAATATTCTCACAATATTCTACAAAAATAGCCAATATTAGGCACAAATATGCAATTACCTTTAAACCTTCCTAAGAACATATTAAAGCATAAGAAAACATTATTAAGGTAGAAGGAGAGATTTAATATACCTTTTATGTGCATAAGGAGGGTTAGATGGGCCTAATAAAGGTTAGATGGGCCTTCTTTTATGTCTAATTTAGAGGCCCATTAGTTAGGAAGGGGGCGACCTTCGAAATCCTCTAGAAGGTATGCCCCTTTTCCCAAGTCCTTACTAATGATGTAAGGCCCTAGCCATAATGAGTTGAATACCAAGGACATCATGAGCCTGGTCATATACTAGAACAAGGTGCCTTTGTGAAAGGTACAAGGGTAGAATTTTCGGTCATATTAAGCTTTGGTGCTCTTCTTGGCTGCTTTAATGGTTTGTAAGGCAACACGACGGGCTTCAGATGCACGTTGAAGCATGATAAGTCTTTTTTCTAAAGGTTGGGTGTCAGGGAGAAGTTCGACAGCTAAGTGAAGGGAGGGGATTTCACACTCGATTGGTAAGACTGCCTCCTCGCCAAAAACAAGGTGGAAAGGAGTAACCCGGTGGCGGTTTTAACAGAAGTTATATAGGCCCACAAAGCAGGGGAGAGCATAAGGCTCCAATTGGTTTTGTGCTTGTTCACCATTCATTGAAGCACAATTTTAAGGATTTTATTGACCTCTTCAACTTGACCATTACCTTGGGCGTAATAGGGTGATGAATATTGGTGCTCAAAGCCCAATAAAGAGGATAGCTCACACCAAATCACATCTTCAAAATGTCGGCCATGGTCTGAGACCAATTGTTTCGGAACTTCGAATCAAGTGATAACATGGTTAAAGAAAAAGAGGGCCATGGTAGCTGCCGTGTTATTGAATGTTGGCATGGCCTCAACCCATTTGGTTAAATATTCAATCGCCACAACGATATACTTGTGGTTACCAGTAGATGGAGGTCGACATTCCATAAAGTCAATGGCCCACTTGCAAAATGGACCAGCGAAGATGGAAGGGTGGAGAGGAGTAGGAGGAGCTCGCGCTTTTGGGGTGAAAATTTGGCAGTTGGAACAATGTTTGACTGCTTCAATGCAATCACCGAAGAGAGAAGGCCAAAAATACCCAACGCACATGAATTTCTGTGTAGTGGCCAAACTAGAGAGGTGGCCACCACAAGCGCTGCTATGGCAAGCATTAAGGACTTGCTCAGCTTCAACGTGCATGAGACAACGACGAAGGACATAATAGGCACCGCGACGATAGAGATCATCACCAATGAGAAGATAGCAGGGGGCCTGGTGTCATATACATAGTTGGGCATCATGATCAATATGGGGAGCAAAATTTTGGGTTCACAGATAGGTAAGGATTTCACCATACCAAGGGTCATACGAAGTAATAGCGAACAAATGTTCATCAGGTAAATCATCATTAACCGGCGGATCTTGCGTACCAGTAGGAAATTTAGAAATGAGTTCAACAAGGGCTAAACCTTTCTTACTCTTGGGTGTGACAAATTCAAGATCAAACTCGTGAAGGATAATGATCCAATGGGCATACTCACCATTGATGATCTGTCTAATCAATAGGAAAGCCATAGGGTTGGAATTGGTCACGACCTTGGTGGAACGCGTAATTATATAATGACGAAGTTTCTAGACTAAGAACATGACGACTAGCGCCAACTTCTCTTCATGCGAGTAGGACACAAGGGGACCTACAAGGTTGTTACTGACATAATAGATAACATGTTGATTTCTAATATCATCTTCTTGAATGAGGACCCCAGCGACCAAATGGGTGGAAGCTGAGATGTATAGGATGAAATCCCTTTAAAAGTTAGGAGGGCTAATCAAAGGAGCGAAAGTGAGAGCATGTTTCAGGGCATCAAAAGAATTTTGAGCATGGTCATCCCAAACGAATGGAATGGTAGAGTGAAGGAGTCTTAGAAACCCATGCACCGTGGTGGAATAGTTAGGGACAAACCGACAAAGAAAGTTGGCTTTGCCTTGGAGGCTTTGTAGCTAGCGCAAGGTACAAGGAATGGGAAGTTCAAGAATGGTTTGAACTTTAAGAGGATCAAGCACGATACCATCTTTGGACACAATGAAGCCCAAGAGACGACCGATACGGACACAAAAGACATTTCAATGGGATGAGGAGGATATTATACTTGTGACATCGAAGGAAGACGGTACACAAACAATGGATGTGTTGCGCCCACCGCTTGGAGAGAGCAGTGAGGTCATCGAGGTAAGCAAGCATAATATGAGTTAGGTCATGGAAACAATATGACATGTCCCACTAAAAATTGGCTCTGACATTCTTTAGGCCGAACTACATGACCCTATAAGCGAAATTTCCCCATAGACTAATGAACGCAATCTTTAACTAATAAGCACGACGGATAACTATCTGGTTGTATCCGGAGAAACCATCCATAAAGGATAGAACCTCATGCTCCACACACTCATTTATGATCTAGACAATGAATGGTGTGGGGAAGTTGTCTTTGGGACAAGCTTTGTTAAGGTTGCAGAAGTCAATGCAGACATGAATGGTGCCTTGTTTCTTTAGAACAGGAACCGGGTTAGAGACCCAAGTGGTGTATTCAATAGGATAGATAAAAACAACCTGCTTGAGCTTGTCGATTTCGGCCTTGATAGCCTCATTTCTGGAAGGATTAATGGGTCTCAACTTTCGAAGGATAGGATTGGCATCGGGCCATGAATCGATATGGTGTTCGACAATGGCAGGATCAAGTCCGGGCATATATAAATAGGACCAGGAAAAAACATCACGGAATTCCTTGTATAGCTTAGTGTAAGCCTCACTTTCTTCCGGGGTGAAATATGCCCCTAAGGCCACGTTTTATTCTATCCTTGGTTTATCAGAAATGTTAATTTTAATGGTAGAAGAGATGTTGGCCATATTTCCTTCTTCAAAAGCATCAGGTGCAGGAATGGGATTTCTAAGCCAATTGACCTCATCAGAGATAAAATCCTTAGACTCCACAACATACTGGTCATGGGACTGCTGCGGAAGGAAGTATGCACGATGGTGCATATCATCTCAAGGAAAGTCAGGGGTTGTCATTGCTTCCATAATGTCTTCATCAGAGTGAAATATGGGAGGAATAACAGAAGAAAGACTACATGACGCGGCAGGGCTACTTGACGCATCATCATGAGAGATATGGTTCACATATGCATCGCTACAGAGGGTAGATGAAACATCTACCGATGTTGAGCCCAAGGTGATTGCCGAAAGAGATTTAGTCGAAACAAAAGGGAATGCCCTAGAGGGGTATTCCGCCAAGGATCTCATGGATGATGAAAAATAGAGGATAGTGGCCGAAGTTACTGTCATCTCAACATCAGGTGGAGGTATGACAATGTCCTTTGGTTCAGACTAAGCCAAACACACAAGTAGAGGAGTAGCGAGTTCGCTATGTTCTGCCTCGATTCAGCGAACGACTTCAAGGGTGTTGCAAAAATCATCGAGACGAGGACAAAGGTGAGAATAGTGGCCATAAAGATCACACAAAGAACAAGGGTGGTTCATGCACACATTTTTTATTTTATTAGCTTAATCGGGTAAGGTAACATGGACCTCTATAATATCGGGTTCAGGAAACATTTCGTTAACCACAGGTTTGAGAAGAGGAAGTTCAGGAACATCACACAAAGCGCACATAGGTGACTTCTTTGGAGGATTAGGAGGAGAAGTATTTGTTTGGGAAACCTTATCCTTAGGTTCCTTCTTTTTGGCTTTGCCCCCCTGACCAGATGCTTTCGCAACAGGAGTAGATTCCTGTTGAGGTGGCTGAGGCACTAAAGCAAAGGTAGGAGTCACGGTGACCGGTTGGACCGGGGTCAAAGCGGTATAAGGTTTGAGTTGACCAGAGGGGGTTTCGGCTGGGGGATCGATATACCAGACTAGGATACCAGAATAAAATTGGGAAGGCTTAACATATCCATAACGGGCACCGAAAAGACTCTAAAAGGGGGAGCTAGAAATGGTATCTAACCGAAGGGGTAATGGCCTGGCAGAATGGCTCCCAACTGGTTAAGGCTAGGGGGAACCGTTCCTGGTTGAAAAGGAGTGGAAGAGACACTAGTAGAAGAGGAAGGTCCTTGAAAGGAAGGCCCTTCAGGCTCTATCGAGTGACCACCAACAAGTTGCGGAGGCGTAGCCTACTGGGTGGTTGAAACAGACTGCTTCTGGCTAGTCCGAGACGATTGAATCATGCAAACATTTGATGAGCTGGGATCTGTGAAAAGAGGGGAGGGACTAAGGAAAGCACCAGGTAAGGTGGAATATTTATAGACTCTAGGCGAAACACTGGTAAGAGGTGCGACTACTTGTTTATCTACCACCGAAGATATGATAGACTCGGGGGGGATCTGAGACTTCGGTTCGTAATATGTCAACTGATAAACGGTAATGTTATTTCCATTATGAGGAAAGAACATCTTACGGTAAACCACAGATGCGACAGTAGACATCACATAGGTGTATCTATGTTGAGATTCAACAAGATGATGAGCTTAGTGAAAAGAGTCGCCTTCACTAAGTGGGCCCGCAGGCTATTTTTGGCGCAAGTCTATTTTTAGACTATGTATATTTTTAGACATGATGATCATATTTCGTGTTGCAGGATGCTTTTCTGTGGATGGTTGGATGGTTGATAAAATGATAACTATATTTTTAGAAATATCGCTAAGTCTATTTATAGATCAATGATCTAAAATAGATGCATGTCAGATTATTAGCTCTTAATAATAATCGACAATAAAACAACTTATTCTCTTGGAGAACTTTAGTTCAAGGCATGATGGGGCACACATCTAGTGGAATGAGAGAATGCTTTAGCTCCCAAGGTTTTATCGAGCTAATGGTTGAGGATCTGCCAGGAACTCATATGCAGTTATGACACAGTTGGAAGAAGTAGTTATGGAGTTGTATTTAGTTTAACTCAGTTAGACTCAGTTGAGCTAGTTGTATCTAGTCTAACTGATTGATACACTAGTGAGAGTGGAGTGAATTAATTATTTAATTAATTCACAAATAATAACTCATTAATCAACTGAACAATACAACAGTTAACTATAGTGCATGGCAATTTCAGTGGAGACCCAGTGGAGAGATAGGTGAAAGGGCAAGATAGACTATCTGTTGTGACTATAGTGATGCATTGATTGCATCACACACACAATGGATTTGCCAATGAGGATTGCGCAGTCAAGGCAAGGGTAATTCGAATTCATTCAGAGCTATTCTTCAACAGGGATTGCGTAGTGGAGGCAGGCTAGCAGGAGGCAAAGATCGGTGCATGGTCCTTATTAGTGTATGACGATTGTATTGTATCGAGAGCTTGTGATAAGCTTTGTATGATTTGTATGAGATTGCCATATGATCTCCATGTTAAATAATATATAGTTGGGGTTTTCAGCTTCAGGCATTCCCGGTTAAAAACTGTGGTATGTGCGATTGATTTTTTTTGCTTATGCTTCACATGTGTGTAAAATTATTTTTTCCGCAAAAGATTAAAAAGTGGAATAGATTCAGCATCTTGCATAAATTTAAATAGTGTGAAATCAGGTGGATCTAGGACATATGCATGCTTAGTGCATATAATTTCTACATGGTATCAGAGCATTGTTGATTGAAGATTGAAATTGTAAAGTGAGTTTGTGCTGGTGGACAATTCGAATTTGCTACAGAAGATTCTTGGTGCAGAAATCGAGTATACATTGAAATGTATTTCAATGGGTTGAGATTGGAGTATGCCCTTGATGGGAGCTCGAATTACATAGCCTGGAAGGACAGGATGGAGGCGGTGCTGGAGGATAATGGGCTGAAGGAGTTCATCGATAGCGATGTTCCTAAGCCGGGATCTAGCGATGTTGCATTACTTGATGCATGGCAAAAGAAGACAACAAAGACGAGAAGGATTCTGTTGGAAGGTGTGAAGGACCATATTGTGTCCAACCTTCACGGGAAATCCACTCCATTCTTAATGTGGAAGGCTTTGATAGACTTCCAAATTAGAAGTGACCAGAGGAAGTTGGCGCTTAAAGACAAGCTCAGAAAAATAAAAATGGAGAAAGGCGACAGTGTTCCAAAATACCTCACGAAGTTTGTCCACTGCAAGAATGAACTGGGAAGTGTGGGGGTTACTATTGATGATGAAGACTTGGTGATCTTGGCTCCCCTTGGGCTTCTGAAGAGTTGTCATAGCTACGAAGACTCTGTTAATGGACGGGAGAAACTGCTAGGATGGGAGCGACTTTGGTCGGATCTTGTGTAGGAGGAGATAAGGCGGGGTACTAGGGATGGATCTTCATCAAAGAATTAAGATGAAGAGAATTGCACTTTGGCTGCCAAAGAAAGGAAATGGAAGGGGAAGAAATCTTCTTCAAAATCCGGCGCTAAAGGCAAGAAGCAGGATTTGTCCAAAGTGAAGTGTTTTCATTGTCACGAGCATGGAAATTTCGCCACTAACTGTCCACAGAAGAAGAAGAACAAGCAGGCTGCTGGATCTGTAGCTGGAGAGGCCTTAGCCTCGCAATTTGAGCTTGATTTCTCCTTGATCGCTTGCTTGGTTTCAAGTTGCATGGGATCAGTGTGGTATCTTGATAGTGGTGTGTTTTTCCATATGACGGGAGACAAAGAGTTGTTTAGTGACTTGGAGGAGAAGGACCTGCAGATGCATATAGAGATGGGCAACGATGGTCGGTACAATGTGACTGGCATTGGGACCATTACCTTTGAGAGGGAATATGGTAATCCATTCTTGTCGAAGAATGTCATGCATGTTCCAGGTCTGAAGAAGAACTTGGTCTCAGTCGCAATGCTGGAAGACAAGGGTTATGGTGTTATTTTCAGAGAGGGAAAAGCCTTCCTTCGACATAAAATAACGGGTCAAACCAAGAAGATAGGGGTTCGAATTAAGAATCTCTACAAGCTGGAGGTAGATGGCTGCGCTGCAATGGTGGGAAAAGCATAAGAAGTGGTGAGCTGAGATGAGGGCGAATTATGGCACAGGAGATTGGGCCATCTTCACCATGGTGCCTTGAAGATTTTGCAGCAAATTTCTACTAGAATTCCCAAGGGTAATCTTGTGCAGTCAAATCAGTGCAAGGGATGTAATATGGGTAAGTTTTTGAAGACCACCTTTCATGAGAAGGACAACCGTGCTTCAGTGATTCTGCAGAGAATCCACACAGACGTGTGTGGACCATTCTCGGTTGCTTCAACAACAAAACACAGGTATTATGTGATATTTGTTGATGACTATTCTCGTAGATGCTGGATCTTCTTCATGCAGAAGAAGAGTGAAACGTTCTCAAAGTTCTATGAGTTCAAGGCATTGGTGGAGGAGGAGTCGGAGAAGCAAGTGAAAGCTATACGGAGCGATAATGGTGGTGAATACATCTCGGGCGAATTCAAATATTTCTGTAGCAAAGAAGGAATTCGAAGAGAACTCATAGTGCCTCATAACCCACAGCAGAATGGGGTCACGGAGAGAAAGAACAGAACGATCGTGGGTGCTGCACAAGCGATGTTGCATGACCAGGGCCTACCGATGCACTTATGGGCGGAAGCATGCAACACTGCGATTTATGTGAAAAACCGTTGTCCTCATAGAGTACTTGGCATGAGTACACCTAATGAAGCTTTGACTGGTAAGAAGCTTGATATTTATCATTTGAAGATTTTTGGCTCACCTGTTTACATTCATGTGACAAAGGACGCCAGGAAGAAGCTAGAGCCGACTGCAGAAGTTGGGATATTTGTGGGGTACACAGAAACACCCCATAATTATCGTGTGTATTTTCCAGACAGTTGGATGACTATTGTGCGATGAGATATAAAATTCAATGAGGTGAAAGCCATGATGTTGTCGCTTGAGAGGGAACTACACTTGCATGTGGAGGAGGAACTTCTTGTTCCCAAAGATGAGCCTCTGGATGTGGATCAGCCACAGGAGGAGATTCATGGAGTGGAGGAGTCCACTCATGCAGAACCAAAAATCAGATAAGGCAAAAAGCGTACCACAAAAGCTGAGAGACTGAAGCTTGATGCGACATAGAATGTAGGAGTCCCTACATCACAGTGCAGACAAAGACAGTCACCTGACCGATTTACTAGATACATGGCTCTTATGAGCAAGTGTATCGTGATAGAGCCATCTTCTTTCGAAGAAGCAGTGCAGGAGCCCACATGGGTAGATGCCATGGTGGAGGAGTATGACTCCATTGTCAGAAACAGTGCTTGGGAGATTGTTCCAAGGCTGGTGGGGAAATCAGTTGTAGGATCAAGATGGATCTACAAGGTAAAGCAAGTTGCTGATGGGAGGGTCGAGAAGTATAAGGCAAGATTTTTTGCTCGAGGCTTCTCACAGATTGAGGGGATTGACTATGAAGAAACCTTTGCACCTGTCGCACGATATTCTTCCATACGGATCATCCTTTATCTCTCAGCACAGATGGGTTGGCACATTCATCAGATGGATGTGAAGACTACGTTCCTGAATGGGATCATTGAGGAAGAGGTGTACATTGAGTAGCCTGAAGGATTTGAGATCTTCAGCAGTGAGTCGCATGTATGCAGGCTCAAAAGAGCGTTGTATGGGCTAAAACAAGCACCCCGTGCTTGGTACACTCGGATCGACAACTATTTCACTGGACTTGGCTTCACCAAGAGTGAGGTAGATGCAAACCTGTACTAGATTGTGGTGGAGGGTAAGCTTTTAATAATTTTTCTTTATGTTGATGATTTAATACTAACGGGTAATGAGCAGTTGATACACTCATGCAAGGCAGATCTTGAAAAGGAGTTTGAGATGAAGGATTTGGGCCTCCTTCATTATTTCCTTGGATTGGAAATATGGCAGCGGGAAGGTGAACTGTTTGTGTCTCAAGGAAAGTATTCCCGGGAGATACTAGAGAAGTTTCACATGCAAGGATGCAAGCCTATCGACACTCCTCTTCCAGGATATTGGAAGAAAGAGGATGCTACATCGGCAGAGGTAGTGGATGCCACTGTTTATCGACAGTTGGTGGGTTCACTCATGTATTTAGTCAATACAAGATCGGACATATGCTATGCGGTGAACCAGCTTTCACAAGCGATGGTTAAACCTACCAAGCTCTTTTGGAAGGCAGACAAGCATGTCCTGAGATATCTCAGGGGCACATCTGAGTATGGTTTATGGTACAGACAGACGAATGAAGTGAAGTTGCATGGCTTCATGGATGCAGATTGGGCAGGAAGCCCAACAGACAAAAAGAGCACATCAGGAGGAATTTTCAATATCGGATCTACGACAGTTTCTTGGTATAGCAGGAAACAAAGATCTGTGGCACTCAGTTTTTCGGAAGCGGAATACATGGCAGCAAGTCAAGCTGCATGTGAGGCTATCTGGATGAGGAAGATCCTGGTTGGTTTGTTCGGTTCACATTTAGATCCCATGGTGATACATTGTGATAATCATAGTTGCATTAAACTCTCGATTAATCCTGTGTTTCATGATAGATCTAAACATATTGATATCCGGTATCATCATATCAGAGATTGTGTGCAGCGGAAGATCATGTTGTTTAAGATATTCTCACGAGGATCGTGATGCAGATATTCCGACGAAGGCGTCACGAGAAAAATTAGAATACCATAGGCGGATCGGTGCTGATAATCCCTATCTTTTTGAGAGGGAGTGTTGAGATTCAACAAGATGATGAGCTTAGTGAAAAGAGTCGCCTTCACTAAGTGGGCCCGCAGGCTATTTTTGGCGCAAGTCTATTTTTAGACCATGTCTATTTTTAGACATGATGATCATATTTCAGAAGTTGCAGGATGCTATTTGTGGATGGTTGATCAAGTTGGAAAAATAGATGAAATTATATTTTTATAATATTGGGCGAAGTCTATTTATAGATCGTCGATCTAAAAATAGAAGTGTCGATTATTATTAGCTCTTAATAATAATCGAACAATAAACAAATAAATATTTCTCGTACATCAACAAGCAGGTCAGATGTGGAAAATCGATGGGAATGAGGGAACGCGCAATTCCCAAGGGTTTACCGGGAGCCAATGGTGGAGGACCCGCTAGGAACTCGTTACAGTAGTTAAGATGAAGGGGCTTCAAGAAGTAGTTATGAGCGGGTATTCGCTTAACCCGGCCAGACTCGCTGAGCTAGTCGTATCTACTTAACCGATTTGGAGCACAACTAGTGAGAGTGGAGTGAATTAATTAGTTAATTAATTCACAAATAATAACTCATTAATCAACTGAACAATACAACAATTAACTACAGTGCATGGCAGTTTCAGTGGAGACCCAGTGGAGAGATAGGTGAAAGGGAAAGATAGACTATTTGTTGTGACTATAATGATGCATTGATTGCATCACACACACATTGGAGTTGCCAATGAGGATTGCGCAGTCAAGGCAAGGGTAATTTGAATTCATTCAGAGCTATTCTTCAACAGGGATTGCGTAGTGGAGGCAGGTTAGAAGGAGGCAAAGATCGGTGCATAGATTTGCAAGATTGGTCCTGATTAGTGTATGACGATTGTACTGTACTGAGAGCTTGTGATAAGATTTGTATGATTTGTATGAGATTTTCATATGATCTCCATGTTACATAATATATATTTTGGGTTTTCAGCTTCAGGCTTTCCCGGTTAAAAATTGTGTTATGTGCGATTGATTATTTTTGTTTATGCTTCACATGTGTGTGCAATTCATTTTTCTACAAAAGATTAACAAGTGGAATGGATTTAGTATCTTTCATAAAGTTAAATAGTGTGATATCAGGTGGATCTAGGACATATTCATGCTTAGTGCATATAATTTCTACAATCTACGACCCAACAGGACGTTGTAGTCTAAGGGGGCATCAATGACTTCAATGTCAATACAAACAACCTTTCCCGCAAGAGTGATAGGACAATTGCGGTACATGCCAAGGGTCTGAGAAGAGTGACCATCCCAAGCACGCAAAGTGATGGTGGATGGGGGAAAACTCAAGTGATATGAGTTTATTCCAAACATAGGCGGACATCACGCAGGTGGATGCGCCCTCGTCAATGATACAATGTGAAACATGGGCATTCCAAATCTTGATTGGTATTTGGAAGGCGACGAATGAAGGTCAAGGGGGATGCTTTGAATTTTCAAAATCAAATATGATCAAACAATCATCTGAAGGATCCACAACGCCCATTTCTTATAATAGATATTGACGTTGTGAACGGCATGATTGGAGGACTTCCAACATTGACATGGCATCAGGAGATTGTGCTAAGTCATCTATTATGCTATAATTATGGGTGACTTTGGCAGAAGCAACAGTTTAACGTAATGGCCCTTTGGGGATCTTGGGAAGGACCTCTACTCATGGCATAGGGATTTGTAAAGGGGAGTCTGGTGTCGAACTAGACTCCATGGAAACTTTGGTTTGGGACTCGGTTACAAACGAAGCAGGTGGCTTGCCATATTGGCGTGACCGAGTTTGAAGGTTGACATCAACGGTATTAACCACTTCAAAATTCATCATGAGGATATGGTAATCAGAGGTACCATATTGTGAGGTTTGAGGGGCGACCTGACCTTGAGGGGTTTAGGCAGCCAGATATCCTTGCTAAGGGAAAGGATCAGTAAAAAAAACCAGTTGAACAGGCACAATATTTGGAGGAGCCGAAACCATGGCTTTTTTTCATCTAGATGCTTCTTGTGCTTCCCAAAACTGACGCATTTGGGGTAAAAGGGGACAATCATGAGTATAATGGCCATGGACACCACAAAAAGAAAAAGGCTTGTTCGTACGAAGAGGCTTGTCCTACTTGGGCTGATTTCCCTATTGCTGGTTGTTAGTGTTTTGCGGGTTCCCTTGGTGCCCTTAATTACCTTGCGTGGGTTGGTTTTGGTTGCCATTCCTCTTTTTCTTGGAATTTGGAGGATTAGTCGCGCTCTGTTGCGCATACACTTGACTTAGAGGGGGAGGTGGCTACTGTGGCGGAGGTTGAGAAGGCATAGGAGGCTGGGGTGCTAATGTCAGAGGGGCTGGAGCACCACGCTGTTGATAAGAATAGAAAGGAGTTTGAGCAACATTGGGGTAATCAGGTTGAGCGACCGCAGGCCTTGGCATCGGTTGATGCAATGGGGAAAATGTTCTTTATCCTGGATACATGTTGCCGAGAGGGGGATAAGTGCTATAAGACCTGGCCCCTCCCTGAGGGAAACCATAACCCATGGGAGGATGAGTATACAAATGTGAAAGATATCCAATGATACTGTCAGCGACGTGAGATTCCCCCGATGCGTTGGCACCACTAGGTCTAGGAAGATCCGGTAAGACGGTATAAACATAACCAGACTGGGCGTAGATCAAGTCATATTTCAATGCAATTTGGAGAGCTTATTCCTCTTTCTGAGGGAAGTTAAATGTGTCATCTTTACCAATAGAGGGAAAAAGCGTTCTGAGAAACCAATCCATATAGACACGGTCGTTGAATGTGGGAGCTCGACATAAAGTCCTCTTTCTACGCCATTCTTGGACATGGTCAGAAAGGGGGGTTGTAGAAGTTTGACGAAATGTGGTCAAAAGCTCGGTACCGGTATCATATCAAAGAGGTAGCTGGAAGTAGAAAAAAAATGGTTTAGTAAGAGTTACAAAAGTGGAATGTGAGGCAGAGGCCTGGTCGACATACCACTTTGCAACGTTTCTAGTGAGCGTGCGCTGGAATAACTTAAGACATATAGAGTCATCAGTGATAGAATTGGATGAACACCACATGTAAAAGGAGCAAACGTGATTATTAGGGTCCTCTCCAGCGTTTCCTTCGAACTTAGGGATGTCAAAAGGAAGATTAGTTGGCATAACAGGCCAACCTGGATCATTGTTTAATTAACTAGCTAAAATCAGGGAGGCTCAAACCTGCCATAAAAGGTAGCAAGGGAGTAGCCGAGATGGTTCCAGTATTGGTGCCACTACTAGCAGCTCTAGATTTAGGGCCGAGGCTACCACCAACTTGAGGACCAGTACCTACATTGGCACTTGACATGGTGGGAGAATGAGGTAGAGGAGAACCAAGGTTGGAATCAGAGTGAAGGCCCAATGGACTAGAATCAGAGTCGGTATAGGCACTCGGTGGAGGAATAACTCGACATCTATGAGGTGGAGTAAGTATTCCTAACAGAAAATGAGGATGAGGGCCTAAGAGTCTCCGGGATAAACACCTTGAGGGAGAATTGATCGCAAGACACAAGTAACCCAATAATGAAGAGAGATAAACAAAGGTGCAGAGGGGCAGATAAATTAATTATGATGTTTATGTCTTGGATTGGCGGTGTAAACCAAGCGCTCTTCACTTTAGGTGTGTGTGTGTGTGAAATATGTGTGTTAATTTTAATTAAGCCCAGACATTTGTGTATAAAGAAAAATAAAAAAATGTTGTATAACTGTAAATAAAACTGAAACGATAGTAAAATATACAACTAAATATGCATAAATATGGGACTGGTAACCTGGTGGGATGAAGATACCACCATAAAGATGTGACTCGGGTGACGTGGTAAACATCAACAGAGTAGCAATAATAGATGTTGTCACAACTGTAACAGATGGTGCAGCCGGAGATGTTGACTCAACCATGGTCAAATGACCCAGTGAATACCCTATAGGATCTATGGGAACTTGAGAGTGAGCAGGACCAATAGAATTAGGGTAAGTTAATTGAGGAAAAGACTCGTAAAGATAAATCCCTGACCCAAAATGAATTAGAGTTGAGGGTGTTTCTTCTTGTTGAGGTTCTTCCTCAATTGAAATCAAACCAGGTGGAATAATTTCACCATCAGGACCGAGATGTATTTCAGGTAGTTGACTGCGCGATAAAAGGGAAGACTCAATGGCTACAGATGACCGAGGAGTGACCGATACAGGAAGAACTTCTTGTCGTTTGACTTCGGGATCTAGATGTTATGGTAAAAGAATGATGGGATCCAGATCAACTTCTAGTTGAACAACATTGGATTATGGATGTATGGTCTCACTGATTGGAACTTCAGTGTCCATAGGTAGCAATGAGGACTTTGTTTCGCCGACAGTAGATAAACCAGGATGTGTAGAAACAAATCGAGATGACTCTCGTAGATGTGATGATACTGGATTTGGTAGAATGGGGTCGCCTTCACTAATTAGAAATGGCTTTCGGTGGTAAAGGTGGTTTAAGCACTATTCTACGTGAACGAAGGGGAAAGGGTTGTTCTTCTTCCACGATGACTGATTGAGTTTATTAAAAAAAAAAATAAACAAATAAAAGGGTGATACTAGGAAAAAGGTTTACCAAGTAATTTTGAACTGCAGAATACCTCCTGGCAAACCAAGAAGTACGGGCAAACAATCTCCCCAAATGTTGTGTTGGGTGTATCACAAGTTACAAGGCGGCCAACTCGGTTACCTATGGATGGTAAGCAACCTAAATTTTTGCTCCAAAATATACCCAAAGGTACGTGGAGGCCCAAGTCTATAATAGCGTTGTTTAATGCAAAATTGCACAGTGAGAGCACCCCCTTATACTTTTCATACTAGAACACCGCCCTATACACCCGAAGGTACGTGGACGAGCTTTGATATACTTACGTACATGGAGTGGGATTTCAGTCTCGAAATGTATCGCAGACAAGTTAGCAACATCTGATATGCTTAACGACGTTAGAACATGTCTCTAGTCTAGACCTTCTAAGTGTTATCGTTAATGTAACAATGCTTTCTTAGGTTGATTGAGGTGAATTTAATGTTGTTCTTGCTTAATAGTTTATCTTTCAGGTTCACAACGAGATGTAATGGGAAATTCCTAAAATGAAAACTAAATGAGAAGCAATCTTTTCAATTCAGTTTTTCAATGAAAACCTTAGCTACTAAAGGGATAGAGCAATCAGATTTTTGAGCATAGATCAAAGAGCACAAACTAAATGCAGATTTCCCTAATCTATTCCTATGCAACACTCACAATCTCTAAATGCATATGCATGTTTTTATTTTCAATTTCCTTTAATGTGAATGATTAAAAAGAAACTAAATGCACAAATCAATCAAACAACGTTTTTTTTGAGAAATGAGGACTGAAACGAAAAATTTCTCTTAGGAAATGAAGACTGAAACGACAATTTTCCTTTTGAAAACAGAGAATTGATCTAAAAATTTACAAATTTGGATTTAATTTGACAATGATAAAGAAAAAAAATAATGAAACATTGAACAAAAAACTATCCAAAGGAGGAAGAATTGGAAATGTTTACTGGTCTCTAAGGTCAAACAGGCATCTGAGAATACAACAAGAAATAGGTTCAAACTGAATGCAAAAGACAAATTATGATAGAATTTGGCTGGCTGAGGGAAAATGCACCCCTTAAGGGTAGACAGTGCATTGCAGAGCACCTCTGAATGGGAGATAATGCTATACAGAACACTGTACCCTGACCAACTGTGTGTTGGGTGCAATAAAGCTTGAAGATCAAGCAGGCTAAACACACTTCTAAGCAAAAAGTACATTCAAATGATTGAACAGATGAAGTAAAGTCTACTGATGATGGTTAAAAGGACAGAAGCACCAGGAATGATGGATTTATCCATCTAGCATAGTCGCCAATTTTTTATGAGGAATTCTAATCTATAGATAAAATAGTCTTCCCTGAGTGTGGTGTTCCTTCACTCAGAATAACAGAAGAAAGGTAAATGTTCTTTTCTATAAAATATACAAAAATATAGAAGGGATAAAGACCTACTTGTGATCCTTCGCCCTCATTCCTCTTCTATTGTCGTTCCCTTCACTCTTGATATAACTGAAACCTGCTTGATCAATACCTACAATCAAAGACAAAAGACAACGAACGACATACATATATACTATCTATCTACCTTAACCAAATTGAACCAATTAAATTTGAGAATATATACACATATTGAGAATACGTTCACAAGATATAAGTGCATATATGAGAGAAAGAACAAATATCTTTATTGAAATAATATGAGGAGTAGATTAAAACCAGTGGATTACTTCGTCGTCAACCTGCTCCAACTTCATTCTGTCCTGATCACACCAAGCATCATCTCAGAACCATAAGAATACTTTAGCTCTCAAGAATTGAGAATCCAACAACATAACACTACACAAATTTCTTCCTCCCTTGCACTTAGATGAGTGGTCAATTTATAGGGAAATTGTAGGTAGTTTTTCAATAAATGATATTGAATAGCTTTCTAATAATATATGAGACATTTTTCTAGGTTCAATGGTGATGGATGAACACATGTATTCAAATTATGACACCTATGACTTCTTCTAGAAGGCACTAGACATGTGGAGATTCCCGAAAGAATGAAGATTTCGCTCACAGGAGACCAACGAACCCTTAAGTGTTGGGAAGTGCTCTATAGAGCACCCTTGCATGGGGGTAAGTGCTCTGCAGTGCACTTAGGCCCATTTAGAGGAGCGTTGATGGGTCAATGGGTCATTTTAACTATACTTCAAACATTGAAACTCTCATGAATTAAAGCCATCAGTGGAATGACTTATCTAGGGCATGTAGGAACATAATTAGGGGATGATAGACCCTATTTGTATTGAATTAGGGGATGAGAGACCCTATTCATACAGGTCTTAGGGATGATGCCCAAATTTACCTATAACAACATTTATGTGTATTTGGAAATCCACCTCATCCTATGGAATCTATTTTCTTGCAAACTTAGAGTAGATATCTGCCCATGTAAGTTCCATTGCCTTGTGAATAAGACAAGCAATATCACCATAGACAAGAAACTTCATAGGGATGTCCAAAATCCCTTCTATAATGATTTCAATCCTACTAGAGCTTCTACTAGATCCTCTTATTATGGGTGTAACCATCTCTCCATAAGAAGATGAAATGCTGAGAAGTCTAAGCCAATGGTGCCGTGAAATTTCAACTATGCTCATGAATGACATCGATGTTATCTTAAGCCGATAACAATCATTAATTGCACAAGAGAAAAGCAAGGTCTAGGTTAGGCCTCAAAATTCTAGCGTTAAGTTAATTAGGTTAGATAGGGAGAGATTCAAATAGTAGGTCGAAGATTTGAATTATAGAGCATGTCAAAGACTGAATATATGACTTGCGACCTCAAGAAGAACTAATATGATAAAGTCACAAGCTTGGTCTACAAGTCATGTCAAATGCTTTGTTACTATCGCAAGTCATAACATTATATAAAAAATTTCGGGACTGAGAACACAATTTTCAATCTCACCTTAGTCACACTTCAAAATTCTAGCACACGTCACAATTGTTGATCACAAAAGACAGATACTAGGAGTGCGATTTGCGATTTCAGACTAGTCACAATTCACAACTTTGGCATGGGTCGCAATTGTAAATCATAACTTTGGTAAGGGTTATTTGTGCGTTTAGAATTACAATAAGAGGAGAGAGTGTGATTCCATCATGAATTGCAACCTGTGTAGATTCTGATATCAATGGGTTCAAAATATTCCATTTGTAAATATGTTATTCATTCTAACTATTGATTGGATATTCAAACCCTAAAAGCTTCAATTTTAAATGGAAAAGGGGTCTCCTAGATCACAAGAAAGGTATGAGGGTTTCTACAATGGTTATATCACATGGTATATGTCACAAAAAAATATGATTCCAAGAAAAAAACCCATCAATGACATCATAACAAAATTTCAATCCCTTTCACATGAAACTTGAGACTCAAATGCACACATTCTTGCCACAAATGGAAATAAATTTAATCAAAACATGGTGCTGAACATGGACCTAGGGTAAAAATTTCGCACAAAATCATGAGGTGATGGGTTGGGTGAGAAAGATCATAAGCATTGAGCCTTTTGATCAATAGAAAGGGCTGATGCTTATTCGAGAGAATAAATATATGGGTTAATGAAAGGTTGAGGGCAAGGATCCATTGGGTAGACGTAGGAGTGATAAGGAGGAGAGCTCATATTTGAATCTATAGGCTCATAAGGGAGGGAAATGAACACTTGGAAAATGAAATAAGAATAATGATTGAACAAGGTAGGCATTACTTACTAGGTCACAATTGTTGTTGACAGTCGGAGGGAAGTACGCTCATCTAGTCGTGAAGGCATAATGAGAAGGAAAGGAGAGGCGATTTCATTATATAAAGGAAGACACCTGTGAGGAGGTCACATCCTAGGATTTCATGATGCGTTTGTTGCATGTGCCAAGTATAGTAGGGTCATAAGTCACAATTGTATAGCATAGTAAGGAACCATTGCAAACTAAATATGTGATTTGCGACTAAGGGGGAAAGGAGCATAGGGAAGGTCATAGCTCACAATTTTAGTGGCCAGTTAGGTGACCAGTGTAAATTGCGATTGCAACTTGCAACTAGGTCAACAAAATGAAAGCTTTGAAATTTTAGGGATAGAATTTCTAGAGTATAAGGAAACCCTAGCCAGGGTAAGGAAGGGATCAAACCCTAAGATAACACAGTAAACTTGTGATAGGAAGTTGAGCAACGAGGTCTCTAAAATTTTGCAAAGGTCAAATTTTGGGGCTGTTGTAGCGACTACAACATGTTCATATGGTCCCAACTAACATGGATCTCACAATTTGATACAAACCCCAACACCTATAATTATGAGATTGATCTAGAGTTGGTGCTTTGACACCATGTTAAAATTTTTGAACCCAACACGTACTATTTGGTTCCCAAATAATACTAACTGAACGAATACACAACCAGATTCCTAACACATAAAACATAAAGAAAGTAAAAAAATTACTTGTTATAAATGACACACATAAACACATTTATTCCTAATCAACAATTCCTTTTTAATACATTAATCACATAACTTACTTAGGCTCTCGCACCAGGGATAATGGCCCAAATTTGAAAATACAATACTAATCACTAGCTTCACTACACTCTCCTGGACCCAACACATGATCACTGAGAAGCCTCTCTCAATATTATGCTGATGTTGTGTATTCTCCTCACCTTAGACTCACCTTTATAACTTTACATTGATCCAAAACCCCAATCCTAACCCTAACCCTATTCTCAAAGTGATGGATGACCGAAATTAGATCTTTCCTCACTTGAGATTGATGGATAAGATTAAAACTTAGTCACTAAAGTAAATAATGTACTTTATCTAAGTTTTTATTTTAGCTCAATAAGTCAGCATATGTGTTTTTTCCAAAATTTAATTTAGGCTAAGTTACATCAGAAAATACTCTAAGGTGATATGTGGGTGACATTTTCATGGCTAGACACAAGGCCTATGTAGAAGTACCTTCCCAAGCTACAAACTTCATCAACCACCCATAAAAATATTGTTTAGTTTTGAATATAGTATTCTAGGTATCTTCTTATTTGACTCCAAATTGGTGATACCTTGACTTTACATCCATCTTGGTGAATTTTTTTGCTTACTGCAATTGGTACAACAAATCATTTATCCTTGGCAATGGATATCTGTTCTTGATCTATACATTTTTTACAATCCCATCCTTCTTTGGCACAATCATAATGGGTGACCCAAATGGTGAGGTACTTAGTTGAATGCAAAAATACTCCAATAACTATTGCAACTGCTTATTCTCCTCTTTTTCTTCTATAATTCAAAGTTTGTACATACCAGTGTTTCTCAACAAAGATTCTAGTAACAATTGGATCTTGTGCTCCACTTCCCTCTTAGGTGGTAGCCATTTATGATGCTGGAACACTCTATATACCTATAACAACTCTTCCAATTGTTTCATTCCTTAGTACACCCCTCTAGGGATGAGTTGGCTTTCAGTGATTCTCTTATAGGTTGATTTCTCGTAAAAACAACAAAACATATTCTTTCTAGAACTAATCAATATCTTGTCCCTATTGGAACTTGCTAGTGAGATATTTGACTTTCCCTTATAGATATTGATGATGAAATATTTTATGTCCTTGATGAGGTGGTACTGGTTGGTTCTCCGCATGAAGATCACATCTTACATGTACATTTAGGGACTCTAGAACACAACTCCACATACATCAAGTTGAACTACATTGAACTCTACTTCATCAATTAAATCAACATTGATAACAAATTTTTTTCTACAATATTTAGTTACCTTTACCTTTTCCTCCTTGTTGACCCATCACAATGGATATGGTCTAGGATGGTCATGAGTCTCCAGTACTAGTTTCTTGATGAGATCTATTGCTATAAGACTTTATTGTAATAATTTTATGAACAAAGAATTATTTTTTGTATTCCTTACTTGTATATTTATATTGAAGGGACTAGTCATTTCCTTGTCTTTCAATCACTGAAGGATACTTAGATTCACCCATTTCGACATTGATGTACAAAAAATATTCTCATCCACATCCAAGCTGATTTCCACCTGATTACTTGAATTTGTGGCCATGAGATTTTTATTTTTAGCATTTTTTTTTAGTTCTTTGGGTTGAGATCTAGATTTAACTTCCAATAATTACCCTCTATATGACCATAAATGTTATAATAGTTGTAGTGGTTGTTGGAATATTTTCAAGTTTATGTTGCGATTGTTGTTTTTTTATCTTCCCCCCTTTCCACTTCTTCTCTCCCTGATTGGAAGCTTCCCAGTGCCCCTTTTTCTTTGACCCACTTGATTTCCCTTTATTTTAGCATATGTTATCTAGGCACTCTACTTGTACAAAATATTCATCCATTGCTATAGGTTTGAACAACATCGCTTGCTTCTGCAGATGGTTGTGTAGTTCCTCTAGATACTTTAGCTTTATGTCTGGATTCTTTGGGGAGATGCCCATCATTATTTCGATCTTCCTAAATTAAATGGTGTATTCTTGTATAATATTCCCTTGTCCATGCATGAAGAAATTCCATTGGATCCACTGGTCCTCTACATACCTGATAGGTGTAATACACCCCTTGCTAATTCTCACTACAACACAGGTTAAAAGGAGGTGGTCATTCCACTGACCCATGATCCAAAGTTTTGTTATGGAAACAAGATATAAGAATTTCAATTTTTTCAAATCGTTTCAATCCTCAATTAGACATCATGTTGCATACATCTCATCAACACAAATTCAGGGATATAAATTTTACCTCGATCTGATCTCCGGACCAAGAGATATGACCATTTGAATTCTGGAAAATCAGAAAGTGCCATGTCACCAACCTCGCCACGTGTTGCTCATGTAGTACCCTCCTGACATTCACACAACTATTCTCATCATCCTCCTACTATCTCTTTTCAATCACGTGTTTGTTTTCAACCTGTTCATGGCACGAGTTTATATATATATATGCATTCTAGCCACGCCCTTTTATATAAATATGTATAATCCATAGATGATCGTTAACTGGGAAAATTTTCTGTTACCCGGGTTTTTTATCCCGACCCTTTTCACCTCGCACGTTCACAAGCAGCTTCAGGGAAAACTTCCCAAGTTTACCTGTCTATGGGTCCACCTTTGCACTAATGAATGGTCTTCTGGGCTCATGTGTCTGCCACCACATCCTAACTTGCATCGCCCAACACCATTTTAAATGCACTTTTTCGTTGCATTGTTAGGGTCCGATCTCTGGGCTTACGTGTCCCGACGGGTCCACACCTCGGTATTGTCAACTCTTCTAGTTTGTCCACATACTCTTGCTCCTAGCTAACAACTCTGATGACATTTATCCTGCAATGAAAGCCATGTTCTAAGTCATCCCGGTTCTCCCGTGATATTTGTGCCTTGCTACCTCTGGGAAACAGACTCCGGGACAAAAAAATTCCCATAAACTGCCGTAATACAACCTGTTTAAATGGGTCCTGCCTTAAATTTTATGGTGTCACGATAAGACTTTCCACATGGAAACTAGCTCCTCTAATGACTAATGCATGGACTCCAACTCATTTGGGCTTACTCCACGCTACTAACCCTGCCATGCTAGCCAAACCCTCGTCATCCCGACATTTCCCTTGCATGAAATATCTTGGGATTCTGAGAATGTGACCTCTGGGATATGTCATATAGGTCTTCCTCTCAATAGTTTATTTCTCTTACTTACTCTCTGTTAGGCGTAGCCCAACTTGGCCTAGATTTTGGTAAAGACTCCGCAATTTGTGGGGTGGAGTGTGCAATAGAGCAAAATTTGATAAATTAAATATACTGCGAAGTGTCATAAAGGCTTCGGGGGTTGGTCGAAGCCCCTCCCTTTTGTAAAAGCACGTGATTTTGTAAGGGATCAATGATTTTGGGACCATAGTTGCTTGTTTTAAGGAGTCCATGGTATTTGGACCATGGTATTTTAATGATATAACCCGACAACGTAATAGTATATATAGAGAAAAATAATAAGAAGAGAATCATCAAGATGTTTATTTTTATCCAGATATGAGTTATGAGTAAATTATTGCGATCTGTAATTTGGTAGCTAAGGAGAGGCTCTACAGCTAAGTGCGCAGATAACCTGTAGCTTAGTGCACAAGCCAATAATTGTTTGTTATTCAAGATTCTTTATATTTAGCAACAGTTCGTGTGGACGTAGCCCTACACTGGGGTGAACCATGGTAATATGGTGTTCTTATGTGATTGATGTGTATATTTTCTTATTATTTGTTGTAGAGTAGAAGTTATTACAGTTCCATTTTACTTCGACACAATGATGGTTTATGGTTTATATGGCATCTTTAAATGATTAATCTAATGCGATGAAGTGATTTATAAGTGCTAAGAATAAGATCACATAATAATACCACATCCCGTAGTACTTAAAGGCTACAGAAACCTTGTTAGGTCCCTATATTACTAGTATAGTCCCTTATTGTTGTTAGTGTAACCCCCTTATTGTTATTGTTGTACCCCTATAACCCCCATATTGTTATTATTGTGCCCTTACATTATTATTGTTAGGTTGGCTAGGATTACAGTGTGGCCCCATGGACTCCTATATATAGAAAGGAGGTTTTGTCATTTGTATCATCCAAGAATTATTCATTTATGTAATGTATTGGAGGTTTCCCCCTTGAAGTGGCTTATTTCTAAGGAGTTTATCTCTCTTTTCTTCTATTTTTGGAGCTTGTTTCATAACATTTGGTATCAGAACTTTGGATTCTATGGTTTCGCTGCTCCAAACAGGTCATCATGGAATTTTCACTATAAATTTTTTTCTACAAAGGTTCAGAAGCTGAAATGTTTAAAGAGCTAAGTTGAAATTCTGAGGAACGTCGTGTAAAAAATTTAGATCTTGGTTCGCAATATTTTCGGAGATATGATATGTGGAAGTTAGGTTTTTTTTAGGCTCTCGAATTTCACCTAAAATAGGTCATCGTGGAATTTGCGCTATAATTTTTTTTATAAAAAGGGTCAAAAGCTGAAATTATTACAAAGCGAAGCCGAAAACCCGTGGAACGTCCTGTACAAATTTCAAATCTTGGTTCGCAAAATTTTCAGAGATATGATCTGTGGAAGTTAGGGTTTTTTCATGCTCCTGAATTTCATCTCAAAGAGGTGACCGTGGGAAAATCGTCATAACACTCTCTCTGAGAGGCCGATTGGAAATATGTAAAAAGTGGCCACAAGTACACAAAATTTAGTTCCCTGTGTATCAATTTCAGAGTCGAAGGAGGAAACATTGACACGTGGCACGTCATACAAGTTTGCTCTACTAAACTAGTCCATAATTAGGTCATTGTGGGAGATTGGGCATAACTTTGCCTTGACGAATCCAAATCAGGTTAGAACTATGGCATTCGAAAGAAGATTTAGAGTGCTACTATAGGGCCGAATTTCAGATATTGAAGATCTGAAATCACAGAGGTAATTCAATTTCAATATTGAGCTCCTCAAAAGCAAGAAAAAGGTGTTTTTTTTTTTTTTTTTTTTTTTTTTTTGCGAATTGCATGTGTCTTGTTTGAAGAATTAATTTGAATTGATTGCAAGGGCACATTGTAGAATAGATATCAGTATTGGGTTCTAAAATTTCCCCTAAAAAGAATTCAACACCCATTAAGCCTTCAAAAGGCTCTACTATGGCTCATGAAGATGAAGAAATGCAACATGCCATATCAAAATTACAAGAGCAAGTACACCAAATTTCGCTCTCACAAAGAGAAACAAAAAATGAAATGGATGTTTTGAAGAAAAGTGTGGAAGCTAAGATGGATGGTTTGAATAAAGGCGTGGAAGCTACGATGGATGGTTTGAAGAATGGTATGGAAGAAAAAATGGAAGGTTTGAAGGACGACACGGAAGGTTGGAAGGATGGTATGGAAGAAAAAATGGAAGGTTTGAAGGAAGACATGGAAGGTTTGAAGGAAGGTTTATCAAATTTGATACAAGAAATGATTCCTAATGGTGAAAATATAGTAGAGGAAATTCATGATGAGAACAAAATAAATGTTAATAATGATTTCATAAACTCTAAATTTGGATTGAAGAACCACCATATTCCAAAGATGTACATGAGGAAGTTTGATGGCAAGGATCCCGTAACATGGATACTACAGATGGAGCAATATTTTGATCTCAATAATGTGCAAAACACACAAAAGGTACGCATTGCAACTTTACATTTAGAACAAAATACATTTGTATGGTATCGATGGTTTCTATAAGTCCCGTAAAAAATGTTGTCATCAATAATTTTTATGAGGAACAGGATAACATATTATGAGGATACAAAGAGAAACACCTTCTTTAGCCAATTGATAAATCTCAAACAAAAGGGTTCAATGGTGCAGCACATTGAGGACTTCCAAAAATTTAACATATAAGGGTAACTGAGCATTCTAGAGGAACACGAGACTGTCGATGTCTTCATAGGGACTTTAAAGGATAACATTCAGCATGCAGTTTTAAGTGTTGTGGAACCTCGATTCACGTATAGCTGCATTCAAAGTTGAAAGAAAAATTGAATGTAAAATTATGGCGACAAGGAAGCCCACCACTCACATCTATAAAGATGGAAGTGTTGCTACTCCTAATCTCCACACAAAGTGGTCACATGTTGCTGATACCACAAATATTGGAAGAAAAAACATAGGGGAAGTATCAAAAGCACAGCTTGTGATAGCAAATACACTAAAGGTCATAAGTGTGTTGAGAAGAAACTATTTTACATAGATTGTGAAGAGGAGGAAGAAAATTAACAATAAACTTCAAAAGAAGAGGATATACACCAGGAACCAACCCTAGAATAAGAAGAATTGGGAGTCCACTCATATCGTGTAATGCATTGGAAAGGATTATGATCAAAACTTAGAGATAAGGACATATCAAGAAGAAAAAGGTAATAGTGTTGATTGATTCAGGTAGTACCCATAATTTTATTCATTGTAAGGTAGCCAAGGAACTGAATTGTTTCCTATACCCAGCACCAGAATGTCAAGTGATGGTTGCAAATGGAGGAACTATAAATTGCTCTGGAAAATGCCATAATATCAAGCTAACCATGGGGGAATATGTATTGAATAGTCCAATGCTTTCCATTCCTATGGGAGGTGCTGATGTTGTACTAGGAGTACAATGGTTACAATCTTCGGGGACGGTAGCTTTTAATTTTCAAGAACTTTTCTTGAAATTTTTTTCAGAAGGAAAGGAAGTCGAATTACGGGGTATTGCAAGGAAGCCGGGAAAGATAATAAGCTCTAATGTCATGACAAAGCTTCTAAAGAAAGAACAACAAGGTGTAATTTCACAATTATGCTCACTAGAAGTTCCAACATCAAAATTATCTATTTCTGCAGATCTCCAACAAGTCTTGGACAATCATTCCAAGGTGTTTGAAACTCCCAAAGGACTCCCACCTATTCGTGATCATGATCATGCTATTCATTTGATTCCAGGAAGTGTTCCTCCAAACATCAGGCCTTATAGATATCCTTACTTCCAAAAGAGCGAATTGAACGTATGATTGCAGAAATGTTAGAGGCGGGTATAATTCAACCTAGTCAAAGTTCTTTCTCTGCTCCTGTAGTATTGGTACACAAGAAGGATGGATCATGGCGAATGTGTCTGGATTATAGGGAGCTCAATAAGCTCACCATTAAAGATAAATTTCCCATTCCGGTGATTGATGAATTATTGGATGAATTACATGGAGCAATTTATTTTACCAAGTTGGATCTTCGTTCAGGATATCATCAAATTAGAATGAAGACTGAAGATATTCCAAAAACAGCATTTCGAACTCATGAGGGTCATTATGAATTTATGGTCATGCCTTTTGGCCTTACCAATGCACCTTCTACATTTCAAGGGTTGATGAATTCCATTTTCAAACCCTTCCTTAGAAAATTTGTGCTAGTATTTTTTGATGATACACTAATCTACAACAGGTCTTGGAAGGATCATGTTGAACATGTTGACAGGGTGCTCAAACTATTGCAGGAGAAACAATTATATGCAAAAAAATCCAAATGTTTCTTTGGAGTACAAGAGGTGGAATATCTCGGTCATATTGTATCTCACGAGGGTGTTAAAGTAGACCCTAACAAAATTAAAGCCATTAAGGAATGGAAAGTCCCCACAACCATAAAGCAGTTGCGAGGATTTCTCGGGTTAACATGGTATTATCACAAGTTTGTTAAGAATTATGGGAGAATAGCAGCACCTCTAACAACATTATTGAAGAAAGATGCATTTTCATGGACTCCTGAAGAAACTAAGGCCTTTGAACATCTTAAAGAGGCAATGTGCCTAGCACCAGTCTTAGCTATGCCAGACTTCACAAAAACCCTTATTGTGGAATGTGATGCCTCAGGAAATGGAATTGGTGTTGTTTTAATGCAAGAAGGAAGACCCATTGCTTTTGAAAGTCGTTCAATCAAAGGAAAGTATTTACAAAAGGATATTTATGAGAAGGAAATGTTGGCAATACTACATGCACTAAAGAAATGGAGACCTTACCTAATGGGAAGACACTTCAAGGTAAAAACTGATCATGATAGTCTTAAACACTTTTGGAACAAAGACTATCGTCAGAAGAGCAGCAAAAATGGGTCACAAAGATGTTGGGTTATGACTTTGAAATAATCTACAAAAAAGGAAAGCTTAATGTTGTTGCAGATGCACTCTCAAGAAAGGATGAAGAGGTGAAAGCATTGCTTTGTGCCATTTCTATTATCCAACCAGATTGGATAACCGAAGCAAGGGATGAATGGAAGAAGGACGAAGAAGTGTGGACACTCATTCAAAATTTGCAGCAAGATCCTAGTACATCTGATACATTTAGTTGGAAAAATGATTCCTTATGGTACAAAGATCGCTTATATCTTTGTAATAATTCCCAATTAAAACAAAATATTCTTTTGGAATTGCACACTTCTCCTTTAGGAGGACACTCAGGATTATTAAAAACTTACCACAGGGTGAAGAAAGAATTTTTTTGGGATGGCCTTAAACTGGCATTCAAAAGTTTTGTCATGTGAACACGGGTTTTCCAACAAAATAAAGTTGAGACAATTAAGACCCCGAGTATTCTAAATCCTTTATCCATTACAAGTCAACTTTGGGAGGTTATTTCAATGTATTTTATCACACGTTTACGTAAGTCTGAAGGAAAGAGTGTCATCATGGTGGTAGTTTATATACTTACCAAGTATGCACACTTTTGTGCATTATCTCATCCATATAAAGCAAGTACAATTTCTACTACATTTATGGAAATAATTCAAAAGCTACATGGAAACCCAAGATTACTTAAAGTGACAGAGATCCCATTTTTACAGGAAATTTTTGGATGAAATTATTTTCTTGTTTGGGTACTCAACTAGCTCATAGCTCATCTTATCATCCTCAATCTGATGGTCAAACTGAGATAGTGAATAAATGTTTGGAAGTATATCTTCGTTGTTTTGTATCTGATAAGCAAGAACAATGGGTCAAGTGGTTACGTCTCACTAAATGGTGGTATAACACTTCCTTCCATACTGCAGCAACAATGACCTCGTTTATGGCACTTTATGGATATCATCCACTGTCCATAACATCTTCTTTAAGGGAAAATTATAGGGTTCAAGTAGTGGAAGATCACATCGAGCATCAACAAGAAGTTCTCCAAATCTTAAAAGATAACCTAAATTTGGTACAAAATCGAATGAAACAACATGCAGATCAACATTGCAGTGAGAGAAGTTTTGATGTAGGAGACTGGGTATTTTTACGGCTACAACCATACAAACAAATGTCCCTTAAGCAAGGTAAGAAGGATAATAAATTATCGGCAAAGTACTATGGTCCTTACAAGGTGTTGCAAAATATTGGTACTCTGGCATACAAATTGGAGGTTCCTGCTTCTTAGCGAGTGCATCCAGTTTTCCATGTTTCATGCTTAAAGAAGGTGATAGGGGACAAACTTCCAGTTCAAGAAATATTGCCAGAACTTGAGGAGGAGGGAAAAACCATATTGGAACCTTAAGCAGTCACGGAAACAAAACTCGACAGCTATGAAATCGATCAATTTCAGAGTATCTCATCAAACGGAAGAACTTACCCACTGAAGATTATACATGGGAGGATGAGAATTTTATATAGAAGCACCCGAAGCTACTCAAGCATTGAGGACAACACTTTTTGAAGGAGAGGAGCATGTTAGGTCCCTATATTACTAGCATAGTCCCTTATTGTTGTTAGTGTAACCCCCTTATTGTTATTGTTGTACCCCTATAACCCCCATATTGTTATTATTGTGTCCTTACATTATTATTGTTAGGTCGGCTAGGATTACATTGTGGCCCCATGGACTCCTATGTATAGAAAGGAGGTTTTGTCATTTGTATCATCCAAGAATTATTCATCTATGTAATGTATTGGAGGTTTCCCCCTCAAAGTGGCTTATTTCTAAGGTGTTGATTTTTCTTTTCTTCTATTTTTGGAGCTGGTTTCATAAAAAACCTAGTTCTGCATCCTCCCATAGTCACTTCGAGTGAGACTACGATCTACTTGTAGGTCGTTGTCGAAAGGGCCAGTGATCAAGGGTTTTGTTGGTGCGCAGTATATATCGAACCCGGGTCAGCCCAAACCAAGCCAAAAAATGGTTCCATTTCCGAGACCAGGATCTGTTTGAGGGATATGTGGATGTGGTATACGTCGAAGAAGGAGATTCAAGATTGGATAGACCTAAGATTGTGAGAATTTGCAGATCAAGAAAATAAAAACCCTTGTCTAACATCCGAAGAGTGGTTAAAGAAGCACATTTTTATAGATCAATGAAATATTTTCTTCAGTTTTTTTCCCGTTGATTTGTATGAGTGGATATCAAGGTTTAATGAAAGGAAGAACTGTTTTATGGGTGGATAACCTACGGTGGGGACTCCTAAACAGATAAAACAATTCAAGAGCACTGACAAAAATATTTCAAGGGATTTTGAGTTTTGGATTAATAGTGTCTTGGGAGGATTCATTATTGAGTTTGTTTTAAACTAAATCGTTTCCTAAAAGGAAGTGAAGCGATGATTCTTCAAAGGACCACGAGGTAAGTATTTAAAATCTATGAAACTTTTCACTAAGATGGTTTTGTGTGAAAAGGAAGTTTTACAAATGCAATTAGATTTCCATATTACTTATGTTTCGAAGAAGGGAGAATAAATCTGAGCAAGAGATCAACACAACACGAATTAGAAATAGATATAGAGTAGATACCAGAAAGAGATCTCGTGGAAAATATCTAAAGACCTTTTTAGAGACTGATTATAGTCCTCTTTTGAGTGGATCTGAAAGTGAAAGAGAAGAAAGCCACCCTGATAACCCCCTGGTAACTTTGCAGTATTCTCCCTCCCATACTGAGAGTTTGCAGAAGCCATAATCTAGTAATAGCCAGGGTGTTTTTGGATTTCCCACTCCCACACCCCTCCCACACCCCCTCCTCCTCCCCCTTCCCCCTGAGAAGAGGTATGGCTGAAAATATTAAGATACATGTTTTCAAAGGATCTGGATTGGAGGATCCGGAACAATTTTGGTTTTTATGTGAAACTATATGGACAACGAAGCAGATAAACAATGAGAATATAAATAAAGCGTAGCTTGTTATGACACTGCAAGATAGAGCATTGACATGGTATATGAAGTATTCAAATAATTAAAATAGAACTCTTGCGGATATTAAAACATCACTGGTAAGAGAGTTTAAGAAGCTGAAGTATGAGTCGTAGTGAATCACCGAGTTGAAAGAGATCAAACAGAGACCTACTGAGTCTGTTTGGGAGTTTGATCAAAGATTTAAATTGTTATTGGATCAGGTAAGCTTCGACATAGCTTCGCATCAACATCAAGAATGGTTTATAGTTGCGCTACTATCGCATGTCAGATTTCCATTGATGCAACAAACTATAAGAACTCAAGTCGAAGCTCTAGATATTGCGATGAAATTGGGATCTTCACCTATAGGAGATACTAATGCAGACATGAAAAAAATTCATAATTAGCTCACAAACCTAACTCTACAGATACAAGACATCAAGAAAATCAAAGAAGTTAGAGAAAAAGTATGGTGTATGAAGTGCAGATCGGAGGGCCATTCAAAAGAACAATGCCATATCTTATGGGATTACATGGCTGGTTGAGCATCAAATCCCTTGAATGTAGGATCTAGCTTGTGGTGCAAAATATCTAAGACTAGAGGCCAAAATCATTCAGAATACTGTTACTTGTTATAGAAATATGTACAGGCTCTGAGGAATATAATGATTGCAAATTTTGTAAATCAGTAGGGCACAATGAGAATAATTGTTAGACTTATGGCCTAATGATGGAGTGCAGTGCTGACACTTATAGAATGAAAGCAGAAGAGCACATACATGAGTATAATGGACATCGCGATGGTCAAGGAGGTTACCAAGGAAGAGGTCGAGGTGGTGGAGCTGGTCAAGGACATGGACAAATCATTTTCTATAACTGCGGCCAACCAAGTCATTTTGCGAGAGACTGCTAGAACCCCACAATGACATGTAAGTACTGTAAATAATTTGACCATGTAATTGAGTAATGTCTTGTACTTTTGGCGAAGATGCAAGAAAAGAGAAATAAACAACCGACACAGAATATTCAAATGATGAATGCTGAAGGAGGACTGACAAACCTCGAGTTAGTATTGTCACTAGAAGTGGAGTTGCAACTGGTAGATAAGTGATAAAGCAGATGAAAAGAAATAATATGAAATTACATGGATTAGAAAGATTTCTAAGAGAGCTCCTGCTTTTCATATTCAGAAAGAAAAAGAAGTATTTATGGAACCAAAGCGAAGTTTTATGGATGCTGGAGCTTAGACCTCTAGTGCACAACGAAAGTTCGATTAGAAAATTAACTGCAACTTGTCATCAACTTCGATAGAGAACCGAGCTCTGACACATGATCGGACTCTGATAGAAGATCAGGATTCAAAAAATTAATTAGGTATTTTAAAGTATTTTATACAAACTTGTATAAAATTGTTAAGATATCAAAACGTGGTAGAAGGGCTTCAGGAGTTGATATATTCTTGTGCATCCAAAGGAACACCACGAAGTAAGATGCATGCAATCAAAAATTTTCATTGACACAATAAAACCGAAAGTGAGATGAGGCTCATTGTGTATTTGCATCGACAAAATAGAACCGAAATAGAGATGAGGCTTAGTGCGCAGATAGGAGAGTATGAGATGGATCGAGTTATTCTGGATCTGGGATCTGATGCTAATGTCTTGATGAAGCAAACATGGGAATTAATGTGTAAGACAAAGCTATAGTGGTCACCTATTTAGTTAAGGATGGAAAATCAAAAAAAGATCTTCCCTATGGGAAGACTACCAGGTGTCACAATGCATATTGAAGGAGTTCGCACTAATGCTGATTTTGAAGTAATAGAGATCGTCGACGATAGTAACCCTTATCCTGCATTGCTTGGACTTGATTGGGCATTTGAAAATATGGCCATAATTAATCTAAATAAGAGACAAATGATATTTGAAGGAAACAATATGAGAATAATTGTTCCCTTGGATCCATCAAAAGGAGTAATATACAAAAAGCCAGTCAAAGAAGAATACTGCGCAACTGACATAGACAATATCTATGTAATGACAACGAAGGAACAATATTGGGGTATCCCTACTGCAGAGGGAAACTTGAGTTGGGAGAATGATAGTTCTTGTACCCCAGACTCAGAAGAAGAGTTGGAGAACTAGAAGAATAGGATGCATGAAGTATCCACAAGGCATTGTTTAAGAATTACCAAATCAGTTCGTTGTACGATGTGTGAGGAAATAGGTTGAGTGACTCGGCAGGAGTCAAATTGGCCTAAATTTTGGTAAAGACTCTGTATTTTGTGGGGCAGAGTGCACAACAGAGCATATGTTGAGGAAGTAAATATACCACGTGGTGTCGTAAGGGCTTTGGGGTGGGTCAAAGACCCTCCTTTTTTTAAAAACACATGATTTTGTAAGGGATCAATGGTTTTGGGACCATAGTTTCTTGTTTTAAGGAGTCCATGGTATTTTGATGATGTAAGCATACAATGTAATAGTATATATAGGGTAAAATAATAAGAAGAGAATAATCTAAATTGTAAGTTTTGATCCAGATCTGAGTTATGGGTAAATTATTCTGATATGTAATTTGGTAGCGAAGGAGAGGCTTTGTAGCTGAGTGCACAGAGGCTTAGAGAGGAATTTACAACTTAGTGCGTAGGGCAAGAAATGTTTGTTGTTCAAATATTAATTGTATTAAGCAACCGTTCTTGTGGACGTAGCCCTGCACTAGGGTGAACCACGATAATCTGGTGTTATTATGTGATTGATGTGTATATTTTCTTATTATCTATTGTAGAGTAGCAGTTATTAAAATTGCATTTTACTTCGACATAGTGATGGTTTATGGTTTATATGACATGTTTAAGTGATTAATATAATGTGGTGAAGTGATTTATAAGTGCTAAGAGTAAGAACACATAATAGTACCACATCCCCTAGTCCTTCAAGGATGCAGAAACCAGGTTCTGTATCCTCCCATAGTCACTTCAGGTGAGACTACGATCTGCTTGTAGTTCGTTGCCGAAAGGGCCAATGATCAAGGGTTTTGTTGGTGTGTAGTATAGATCGAACCTGGGTCTGCCCAAACCAAGCCAACACTCTCAACCATCCATGATGCTGGCTTCATCTCTTAGTCTTGTGTTGCGGTCATATGGGCTAGCATCCCAATCTTCAAGTTGACCTTCTCACAACCTAATAAATTCAACCAAGATCACAAATAAGGTTATGGGATAAGATTTTTTCCAGTTTTGCATCATGATCCATTTGAAAAAGGTCTCATGCATGGATCGACTACGGTGGATCTATAATCGCTTGAACTTATGATGGAACTCCACCATCACCCTTATATTTTTATGAAGTATAATATAGTGCTATCCTTCATGAGCTTATAACAAAATTTACTTTCCTGGGTTTTCGATGGAAAAAATGGAATGCGTCGAAGAGGGACTTGTACATATAGACCAGGGGATTTTCCATTCAAACTCTCTCCCTCGGTATCCAATAACTGAAAAGTGAAACATAGACCAGGGACTTGTCTATTCAGACCCCTAGAGTTATAGAGTCCGTTTGAGACCCAGATATTTACTGGGAGAACGCGGAACTTGTTCGATATATCTACAGGTCTTGTTAGAAGGAACGATAAGCATAAATAAATCTTTTAACAACAACCAAAAGACACATAGTGCCCAAAAGGATATGAGGAGATCAATGCTCCACATATGAATAGAAAGTTTCCTTCCCAATGTTTACTCACACCAATGCAATGCTAGGAACATTCAATTCATTCATCATTAAATGAATAAAAGTAACCCTGATGACAAAACATATATTTGAAATTCATAGTTACAAGAGTAAATAAATAAGCCTCTTTCTCTACATTCATAAATGGGCCATGCATTATTCAAGCAATCAACACAAGCTTGACTGAACAACTTGAACACACACACACACACACACACACATATATATATCATTTTCATGGCACATAGTACATGTACAAAGAATTATCTTTGAATTAATATTAGAATTGGGCAATTGAGTCAGGGACAACAACTCTCCACCCAACCATAGATATACTGCAACCAACTCTCACTTGTCATTGTCACCCCCGAGCCAGATTCCAAAGACTAAGGTGGTTATGCTCTAGGTAATTATCAAAAAATTGTAATTGATATAGGGAATCTAGAGGTTATCCAACCTCCACCCATCAATTAAATAACAATCAACAACTTTGCAGGGAATTGGGAGGCCTACTGCCTCCACCCTTTAGCTGTTCAACAACAAACAAACTCCAGGGACTCCAAAGGCTTCATATCTCCCATGAAACATAAAACACAAAGGTTCCACCCTTTGAAGGGAATCCATAACCCACTATAAGTGAACACAAAAAGAAAGGATCCATAAGTACTCTCTTTAGGAATCTAAGGAAAAATCCCTCGACCCTAGCCTTCAAGGGACTCTAGATAAAACCATCTCCACCCTCTAGCCAATGGGGAATCGAGAGGCCATTTTCCTCACTTGAGATATATTCTCATGCCAGTATTTCCTATTGAAATTGGCTATGCTAGGTGCTCCTTCTTGGCCTTGAACTTAAGTATTGTTTTTTCTTTTTGTAGGCGCTTCTTTTTGTCACCTTTTTTCGTCCAATGTGGTTCCTTTTTTCCTCCTCTATACCAACATCCCACTTCCATGGTTCAATTCCTCATTCTTCCCATTTCCTGCACAACCCCCATACTCCATTAATTTTTAGTCCTTGTTGATTGTCATGTTTTCTAAGGCAACATGGTCTGTGTACCTTTCCTTGCAGTTCTATTAAATTCAGGAACCAGTTTATGAAAACACACAACAACTAGCCTTTAATGGTTGTCTTAAAAATTCAAGGGTTCATTCCTTAAGGAAACTTACACCATCCCAAGCAAGAAACATCCACAGTCCCTAGAATATGTGTCCCTTACTCAACCCATTTTAATTTAGAAATCCAAATACAAAGAAGTTTTTACATGGCATACATAAGTAAGATATATTCGGGGTTGTCACAATAGGGTAGAAATGGGGCTTTATGAGAGATATGAAATCCTCCCACTTAGTCACTAGAGGATCCCCCTCCATCCTCAATGAACTATCCATATGGATTTCACAATAGTTCAAGGCATGGCCTTCTAATTCAAATTGGTGGTTTTTTTTTTGTTCTTCCTCTATGTGATGAACGCTAAAATAAACTTCTAAGTGCCAAAATCAATGATTTAATTTCAAAGCATCAATCTCCCTTGATATTTCTTGATGTTGATCTTCATCTCTGTCTTGAACATGGACTTTGAATGGTTCATGACAGTCAAACTAGATTTTTCTGTTTCAAATTCTTCCCTAGAATCCTCTAGTTCCTCATGATCCCTTGATGTTCCCTCTGATTTTACCTTTGAGTTGGAACCTCCATCTTCTTTGATTCCAATCTTGTTCAAAAAATATGCAATAAGGAGGTTCATATTACAGCTAAATTATGGAACATGCTCTTCCAACCTTGAGAACTTCTCCATTGCCATATATTGAGGGTTAGTAATCAACCATGGTTGGGGTTTTATGGCTTTCTACTTTAACTGATTTGGATCCCTTCCAAATTCCCACAAAATACCTAAAGAAACATGTTTTGATACAAATATGATATGTAAATTACCATGGATATTCCATTGGAAAATTTGTCACAACAAATATGATAAAATTGTACTTAAAATATAAAATATATACTATAAAAATTACTTTCCTTAGACTTATGTATTTATTAAGTTACTATTTTCATGCATCCAATATATAGAGAAAAAACAAGAATATAATCACAACCATAATAACACAAGATGTGATCTAGGAAACCCTAATGAGAGAAAACCCAACTGGAAGGTGAGGCTAATTTCATTTCTCTTTCTTTGAATGGAAATGGATGAAAGTACAGAGGAGTAAGACTTGTGGCTGGTGGGATGCTAAAATGCACAAACCCTCTATGTTTGATCAAGTCTGTCTATCCACTATCCGCTACTTTGCTCATCTATCGATCAAAATGCAATCAAATATATTGGAACCCCTTTTCCTCCTAGTGGTATGGTTATAACACAACCCGATAGCCAACTAGTGGTTAATTTTGACTTCTTCAACTCTTAACTAGAGTTACAATATTGACTCTTCTAGAGTCTTCTTTATCATGATCACATCTCGAGTTATGGTGGTCAAAATAGTAAGGTCAAATTATAGGTGGCATAAATTTTTCATATATACTCCATTTGAGGTATTTATTGTGATGTAGGAAAGATATATAAGTGTAGAATAATGACAGGGGATGTTGTGTTTAAGAGGAAAAGTGTTACCACCCCCATTTACTAAAAAAAAAAAAAAAAAAAAAAAAAAAAAACTATTTAATGCCTTAAGCTGCTTCCCAAAGTTTTCAAACTCAATTCACCAAACTAGGACTCACTGATAAAAATGGTCATGTGAGATGATTCATCCAATTTTTCCACTTTGGAAGTATCAATATGGATGACAAATAATAGAGTGATCCAATCCATATCAAATAGTGAGGATAGAGTTTACCCATGTCTATCAAGGAAGTCCTCCTAAGAGGAAGCCATTGAGTTTGGCTTGTTTTTCTTTTCATCTTGCTGAGAAATAGAAAATCATTTACAACACTAGAAAGAAAGCCACTCCCAAAAATAATTTAAGCATTTATAACAGATCCAACTACAACACCATAAAGAAAGCCTCTGAAAGATATTTTAAGCATTTCCAAGATACGGTAAACAACTTTTTGAAGCATCCATTCCAAACTGTGGCCACATATAACATATCTAATTACTTTGATTAAACTTGTTTAGGAATAGATAAATCTACAATAGTTTACTTGTTGAATGTCAAAAGTTGAAAGATAGTCCTTTAGTAAAAAATTGAAGCAACAATTTATACATGCTCTAGAACCATTATCTTCAAGAGCCACGTTCATGCTAATAGGAGTTTATATAAAATGTTCAAACCTTGTGGTGCCAAAATGTAGATATGTGACTTGTGATCTAATGACAAGTTTTATTTTGGAAATCCACATGCAAGACATTGTTGTGCATGTTTTCTATTATCATTTGAACAAATTAGAATAATACAATAGAAAATAAACACAAACCTTAATCAGAATGACGAATATGTTCTCCATTATCATTTGAACAAATTAAAATAATACAATAAAATTAAAACACAAACCTTAATAACAATAACAATAATCTTCAAACTTTAATTATCTCACAATGCTTCATAAACAACCTAAATAAACCACTGAAAGAAAAATTAAAAACCTTACTAATATCCACATTACACATGCGTTTAAAATTATATATATATTTTTATCACAAGCTTCAAAACATTCTAACATTTTTTAGACATAATTACTACACATTAATATATACTCTACATATTTCTAAATTTTTTATTTTATTTATTTATTTATTATTATTATTTTTTTAACTGAATGGTTATGGATTATTATTTAATAGAGGAATCAGGTTGGGCCGAGGCCAGAACAACCATCAGTACAAAACTACAAACTTTGATCCTATTACAAGCTAGATTGCTTCTCACGGAATGCAAAATTGTGCAGGAGTTCCATCGTTTATGCTGAGATCTCCTTGTGGGAGGAGGCAACCTTTGTTGGCGTAATTGTCTACTTCTTTGTTTTAATCTCTGAGGATGTGAAAGCATTTAAAATAAGTAAATTTGAGAAGAATGTATCTTAGCCTATGTAAGCTCTTATTTAGGATAACATCATTAAACTGATCTTTCGAATGTATCTTTTTGATCAAAATTTCGGAGTCTTCGAATGCTTGCAACTCTCTGAATCCTCTTTCTCTAGAGATTTGGCAAGATTTTAACAAGCTTAGGATTTCTTCTTGGTTGTTTGTTCGCTGTCCTAACCCCCAGATAAAGGTTTCTCTTAAAGTGCCATCCGGAGAATAAATGAGGCCTCCAGCACACGCTGTCCCAGGGTTTCGTTCCTCCACCAGCTTTGAAAGATTTCGTCCTTGTCCCTTAACCTCCACTCAGGATTGAGAGGGGGTTTGACAAAACTTTGGTTTCTGTGTTGGAAGACAAAAGTCCCGAACCATCTCTTTTCCTTAGGGAGTAACGTAGTTTCAGGTTTGAGGGCTTGGTTACTCAGAGTTTCAAAAGGGGGAGATTTGGATTTAACAGCTACAGTGGAGGGGGTCCAAGAAATATTATTGAAGATTTGTTTGTTCTTGGCTAACCATATTTTCCAACAAAAGAACTTAGGGATGGTGATCCAAACCCGGGCCCAAAGGGACTTGTTGGAGATGGCCAGAGGGTATCGATCCTTCCATGAGGAGAAGAGGTCCACTACTGAGATTTGGGAGGGGGCGACGGTGTTGAGGCCATGAAGGGTGAGGGTCCAAACTTTTTAGGCGAAAGAGAAATCAATGAATAGGTGATCAAAGTATTCAAGAGCTTGTTTACAGAGGGCACATCTGTGCGGACCAACAATGCTTCTTTTCAAGATATTTTCACCTGTTAATTTTTTTTTATGCATTAGCATCCAGAAGAAGAAGTTTATTTTGGGAAGGCCCATTGGATCCCATACCTGTAACCAGAAGCTGGCAGGAAGAGACCTATCACGATGGGGCTGCAAAAGTGAAAATCCCTTCGTAGCGGAGTATGAGCCTGAGGGTCCCCAACCCCAAGAATATTTTGCAAGCTTGTGCACCGAGGCAACGTCTCTGAGCTATTTTTTAAGAATATCCACCTGATGTAACAAATGCTCCGGGATATTAGTGAATCTCTAGGATATCCATCTGCCAGACTCATCCCATTCTGAAATTTCATGAACAATTTTAATTCCTCTCTCCATCAGTAAATCTTGAATTTCGGCGAGGCCTGCAGTGTTTGCAAGAGGCGCATGGCCCATGATACTGTGTGTCCAAAGCTTCAATTTTTTCTTCTTTCTAGGGATTCTATACAGATACAACTGAAAAAACTTTGTGCCTTTTTTACATAAACTCCAGAGCTGCGTGCTTTTTTTATTACTTGCCTCTTGGAGCTATCTTAACGCTGCCCCATGGATGTATTTTTTCTGAGCACGCAACTTGCTGGGTGGTTGGAGTCGACGTGCAATTTCCATAGTATCTTGTATCCTAGAGAGATATTGGCATGATCCGGATCCCTTATCTGGAGGCCGCATCACGCAGGGGGCGTTTAATAGTTTCCCATTTAATAAAATGCAACTCACGTTGGTTCCCTTTGATTTCGTGCCAAAGAAAATCATGTAGGAGCTTGTTAATCTGCCTAAAAATTGATTTGGGTGCCATTATAAAATTAGCTTGATAAATCGGGAGGGAATAGAGCACCGATTTAATCAAGGTGAGTTTTCCTCCATGTGTGAGCCACTGTCCTCCCCAGGAATCGATTTTGGTTTTGATTTTTTTTTATCACACCTTCCCATAATAAACTCCGTTTGATGCCCAATGTTAATGGCAGCCCAAGGTAATTTATTTTATCCCATCTGGCATATCTTGTGAACCCCAAAATGCATGAAACTCTCTGAATGTGCAATATTCCCAAATGGGAAAAGCAGGAATAGAGTGCATAAAAATGGAATTATGCAGAAGTATAAATAGATCAAAGCATGAGACAACAGTAGATCCATTCCATTATGAATAGAAAAAAAAAATAGGTACAAGATCTTGAGGAAAAGGTCATTCAAGTTTGGCAAACAAGCCTCCCATGAAAGCATACACCTAGATCTAAAGTGTTGTCAATACATGAAATATAGGAATGCACAAAAATGCGCTGTCTAAGAGAGAATAGAAGCTGAAAGACATAAAAATATATAGCTGCTGATATAATTCTCAAATAATGCTAAGGCTAGAGAACCATGCTCCAAAACATATTTCCAGGACAACCCAGAAAAGGTTTATGGAAATACACACTATACAAAATATAGCAGATTTGGCCCTAGGGATGAATAATCTCTGCAACTGAATCAATGATGGGGAGATTGCTGATCTGATATACAATATGGTTGATCCTCCTCCAACAAATCTCCTAAATGAAGGACTGATCCCCACATAGGAAACCCAAACACTCCAAATAGGGAAATAAACCCACTGCTGCAACTGCTCTGCAAGATAACGCAGTCCTTGAGGGAAACTGCACTGTAGCTGTTGAATGCTACTTGGAATGGTGCCAAAATATGTAATGAAGCCCTAAAGTCTTCCTCACAAACCTTCGGATGAAAGGATGATCCCTCCAATGGAAAACTAGCTCAGAAACTAGAGATCTCTCTCCTCCACTGCTACACCCCTGCAACACAACCCAACTCTAAACAGAACTACGTTGTTCATGAGACTGAAGCTTGACAAAATGCCTGAATGTGGAAGTATGGTGCAAAATATTCCAAGAGATTCTTAAAGGAAGAGGTGGGATTCCCGATTAGGAACACCCAATGCTAAACAACACTTGCAATCTTAGCTAAACAGCCAAAGAAAGCTATCTATCTAAACAGACCATATATCAAACATAAAAATATACCAACATGATGAATATGGCTGCCATCCTCTTCCTTTTATAAGATATGATCTTCCAAACCCTAAGCCCCATCCATTAATGACACTACTTCCATGCAATGTGTCTCCATCTAAAACTGCGTTGTCCCTCCATTAATGCCCAATCCTCCATGACAACGTTGTTGATTTGGTCAAATTTGACCCAGTCAAAGTGCTTCAACCCCTGTTCATACCTTAGGGTGCTTTATTAAGCTAAAAAGATGATCCATTTTGACATGAGAAGTGGTTTTATTCTTCATAAAGAGATTTATGGGTCTCCCTACCCACTTATTCACCTATCTAAGTGACAAAACAAAAATTTAATATTCCAATTAGCTGCAAGCTAATTTAGGAATATTACAAACCTCCCCTCAAAAATGTTGCTTGTCCTCAAGAAACTACAAGGATACTGCCAAAATCTCCAATGGATATGTCTCCTCCCAAGAATACAAATTTTCCTTTGGTGGATAAACCAAATAGCTCTCATCATGAAAAAGTGAAAGATATGTGGAAAGAGTTATATGCTGTCCATTGGCCTCCTCAAGGCATGAGGGATCGTAAATGTTGGGTGCCTCAATCCCAATGAGAAACTCTAATCTCCATGCTATCATCCAAACAAAATGAGCCATCCTTGGTAGCTCATAGGAACAATCACCAAACCCCTGCTTCTGAAATGTATAGGGGCTGTATGGCTGAAAATGAGAGATAACATTATTCAACTTACATTGTCTCTCTCTCCATTTATGATAAATTTGGAGCTTCTGATCTTGGACCACAATAATATAGTCCTCATGAAGCCAAAAGATACTTGGAATCTCAAGATCCCACTCCTTGGTTCTAGGAATATTTCTTGCCCAATATTCCCTACATATAGGGGAAAGAGTGTCATCACCATATGGGATCCAAAATAAACATGGAATAAGTGCCATATGACATACTGGATGGTGACAATAGTCCCTCAAGTGAGACCAGTATTGTTCTGATTCTTGTTGTCTCCAATCATGATATGATAAGTTTCCATCCAACCACTTGATTCCTGCCATAAGCTTCTCAAAATCTTGAAAATGGTGGAGGACATTAGGTGTTGGTTGAATATGAACCAAGAAAAACATGTCTTGCCCAAAGTCCTCTATAAGGTGGTCACCCTCATCACTGAAAGTAGTCCCAAAAGGGCCATGAAATCCAAAGAGAAGTTTGCCCTCTTGTGGAGCAATGTGCTGCAAATGCATGGTAAAGGAATGCACATACATTGTTGGTTGATAAATAAGCATAAAAAACCAATCTTTACCATATATTGTAGACAAGTTGGTGAAGAGGTCCATAGATGAACCTTCCCATTTCTCCGCCAAAAGGGGAAAGGATTGTAAGAACCTTGCAAGGTGGTTTCTTTCCTCCTCATACATAAAAAAAACTACATATCTCCTGCTATGTTGGTGCACATCTTCTTTGAGATCCTCCCAATAGAATCCCTCCATGATGGTGTGATAAGACTCAATGAAGTCTACATGTCCTGAAGAGAGTGCCTCATATGCTGCATGTAGAATATCCTTCTTGAGATTGGAGTCTCTAATCAAGTAGATCTGATCATGGAAATAAATGACTCCATCAACCACTCTATACCTCCCATCTATCACTTTCCCATCAAGAACCTTACATGTGAAGAGGTTCTTGGAATATTCCACCAATAGTTGGGACTCCCAATATGGATCTAGGCTTCCCAACAATGACATCATTGTAGAAATTTAAAATGAAGCACTTGTCTCCTCATAACTCTCCTCTTTGACATGCTCAATGCCAAAGTCACATGTTAGAGTACGGTTACCCCACTTTTGCTGCCTCCCTTGCAGCTGATCTTGCCCGAGACAAGATTGAAGTACATGGAAGTCAACCTCCTCTCAGAAGGTATTTCCCATCCAAAAATTCCATAGATTTTCCAATACATGCAAGGGTGTTAATAACCTCTTGTCATAGTCGAAAATCTGTCTCATGTGTGGAAGCATCATTTGCTGCCCCAAGAAGATGGAGTAGCCCTCTGTCCCCATGTTTGTGTCATCAAATATTCCTGAATCATCATCTTTCAACACAAATAGCTGAGTGGGAGATGGCAATGTCCATATAAGAAAATTTCTCATCCCTCCTTTGAACCCAACAAAGGTTCTCTGCGTTGTGCTAAATCCTTCCAAGGCTCCTTCCTTAGCCAAATATATCAATGCTGCACCATGTTGAGAGAACTATTTTTTTTATTTTCAAATCATGGGGTCTCACTGGTGGGATGCCTCCATGTAATGAAACATCAAGGCCTAAAGCAGGCTGTATATGTGAGTGGACTGATTTTCCCCTGTCCTCACTGTGCAAATCATCCTACCCGTTCTGTGCATCATCCTTCTGAAATAGAGGGAGATGTGTGCTCTTAATCATATGATGCTGGTCCTCCTCCCTATCTTCTTCTTCCATCTTCAAGATCTCACATTTTATCAAGAATGGCACATGTTGCTCATGGAATGTGCTCGAATCTCCACATGTGAGATTCTTTGGAACTTCTTGCAATGATACAAGAGTTCCTCTTATTGGAGAAATTTCTCCCTCTACGTCTCCATGAGGTACTAGATCTGCTCCTGATGTGACAACGTTGTTACCTCCAGACTTCTCTTCCCCTTCCTCATGAATAGAGGTTGCCTCATCATCATTAAGGGGCTCTATGTTTAGATCCTATTTTGAAAAAGATATCTCCATGTCTTCCTTTTGAGAAGAGAGCTCTTTCTGAAGTGGGGATCTTGCCTCTAGCAAGCTATTCTACAATTTTTTAACCCCCTCAATAGTTTTCTAAATTGGAGTTGGGTTTATAGATCCTTCCAACTCATGCAAAGGTTTTGTTTGTTTAGGCTTGGCTAGCTCAACCAAGGAAGTTTCAGAATGTTTTTCATCAAATATTTTTACTAATCTCCTAGTGAACCTTGAATAACTAGATATATTTGCATTATTTAATGAAGAAGATTCATAAAACCACCAGGGATAAGCCTTACCTTCAAGTTGCAGCGCTGCTACTCAAATGGCTTCATCTTTTAAAAGTTGGCATTGCTGCAAATAGGTGTCTAGCTCCTTCACCCAAACCCTAGCTGAAAAGTTAGGTGACCCATCAAAATTAGATAGAAAGAATCTACCCACATCATGCTGCTTGCACCTCTTGCCTCTATTGTGATTGTTAGGTCTTCTATCCTCCTCGATTTTGAAAAACCCTTGGAAGTTTAGATGATCTTTGAACCTTTGATATTGAGATTCATACTCTTGAAGATAGTCACCAAGAGTCTCCTCCTTTGGTACATCTCCTCCCTCCATCTCTCTTGCTATGAACATAGGCATGGTAGAGTGTTGTAGATATGATGGTGTAGCTGAATTCTCACACCCAAAATTTGAAAATATGGAGCTTTCTTCATGTACAAGCCCTCTTGGAGAATCTATACATCTCTCCATTCTCATTTTCTTGATGTCTCTGTTAATGCCCTGCATAGTTTGAAGAAGAAGTTTTGAGAACTCCTTCCCTCCTGATAATGAAGTTTTTCCTTCATCTCTTCTGCAGATCTTCTCCTTTCTATGAGAAGCCTCCTTAGATGACATAATGGCTGAAGTACATAGTCTGAGCCAAGATTATTCTCTGATACCACTGTAATATTCCCAAATGGGAAAAGCAGGAATAGAGTGCATAAAATTGGAATTATATAGAAGTATAAATAGATCAAATCATGAGACAACAATACCAGAAACAGGTTCGCCAGGGAAAAACTGAGGGCTGAGCTGGCACAGTTCGTGGAGAAGCACCATTCTAGGCTTTCTTAAGTGCTAGATATGGATAAGGAGCAACTTATATTAGCCATTAAGCACTCAACGTTGCAGCCCTCCGGTTCTGGAGCACAATATAGAGCTTTTGAAATAATATTTAACCTAAGCAACATTCCCCTACTAGACAAGCTAGATTTACACCAGTGTATCGGGGATATGGTATGAATCGAGGTGGCGAAACATGCAGTGGCCTTAAAAAAGCTCGAAAAGAGGATAAAGCTAATAAAAGAGAACCAAAAAAGAGAGAAGACTAGCGCCAGAGCCACCGCTACCCAGCTGGAGAACCTCAAGAAATCAATAAGAGGAGAGGGGGTTGATAATAATGCAGCATTGAAAAATATTCTTACCAAGGTAGAAGTGGAAAACCAGGAGCTGAAATGAAAGCTAAACATGTCTCGTGAGGAACATGTACATATGGAGGAGCTCGTCCAGGTAGAGAAGGAGAAAGCGGTTCTCGCTGACTCGCTTGCCCAACAACAGGAAGAGAATGCCCAAAAGGACAAGGAGATTGTCGGACTTAAAGAGAGGCTGTCAGAATGGCAAGTCAAAAGGGACGGACATACATGTGTGGTCCCTATATTAGGTGATCCCCAGATGGTCCCTGAACAACTCACCAAGGCCCTGTCCTATTTAAGGGTGTCAGAAGATGAGACCCGCACAGTTGCTGACTCCTACAAGAGTCTGAGGCCGCCCAAGCAGTAAACTAGAAGACGATTGCATCCCCACAAAAAGAGGTGGAAAATCTCCGCAGGGAAGCCCAGGAGTAGGATAAGTCCATCAAAGACTTAAAAGGTCAGATTAAAGGCAACATGTCAATCGTGGACGCAAGGCGAATTGTTTGGGCATAGATCATAGCAGAGGTTAAGCTGCATTAGGACCTCCTAGTATTGAAAAATGATAAGAAGATCGTGATTCATGAGTTCAAAACTCAATTGCAGGCTGGACGTAGGGAAGGGGAAGATAAGGCAACAATGACAAAGAAGTACATCAGGTATCTCAATTAACTCTCCCCTGAAGAATTGCGGGCACATGGAATGTTTGACTGTTTTAGGATAGTTATGGAGGTCGACAGAGTAATTGAGAAAGAAAACGCATGCGTAAATGCACTGGGGTGCTTAGAGCTGGTATCAAAGGGAGTGAAGAATTTTGACCAAGAGTGGGGCAAGCTGGTAGAAGCTGGACTCCCACCATGCTGGGATCCACAGCCAGGCGCACTAATTCCGCTAACGACCTATGATGAGAAAATGTCAGAAATCATGGGCAATGCAGACATATCATTGGAGAAAATAGCTCGACTATAGGCGGAGACCATAATAGCTACGCTACACAATGAATTTTTCCTTCTCTATTAGATTTAGAAATTATTGGCCGTCCGCGTGGATTATACGGAGTTGACTCAGATGCAGACTCTGTTTGAGACCTAAAACACAACGCCATCACCTGGGGAAATTTGTGGCAAAAGTGTTGTGAGTATGTGAATCCACCAGTCTCTTCTACTTCACAGCAGCTGCCACATCCTCCACCTCGTCCACTCAGGTCCTCTTCATCTTCGGTTCGCTCTCATCATGCAGAAGGCTCTGGAAATCCCCGACGTACCAAATGATGAATATCATGACTTGGCCCATGCGACCTGTTTTTAATTTTTGTTTTTCTTATCTTCTGTGTAATGTAAAAATGGGAGAAATCTTGATTTCACCTTGTGCACTCTCTATATTCCCTATTTTCTGTTAAGTTCTTGTTACAGTCTGTGTCAGACCATATTGTCTAAGATGAGATGTTGTTATGCCTCATCATTTTTTATTAGGATTGGAAACTTCCATATCATCCGAGAATATTTTGTCTCGAAAATATATAGTCTTAATGACCTTGTAAAACACTATAAAAGACCAAACCGCAAACTAAGTAAAGGTTATGAATTTTCTAGCAGTAGAAGTGTGTAGTCTGCGTATCATATTTTATAGTTTGGGGTTTTGCTCTCAATGTATATCTAAAGAGCCATTTTGAAGAATAATATAACTTCTGTTTGTTGCGACGATGGATTCCTAATGAAATGGATGAACAATATGTATATCCTCAATGTGTTATGTGTTTGTTCAGCTTAACGTTCATTTTACTCAGATTTTCTTTATTGTTATCGTCGCTTTCAAAATGCGGGTGTTCTATGTGTTATATATGAATTTATCTTCCAATGGTACTCATATCATAATTTACAGTAGCACCTTAAATATAGCTCGAGGCACGATTTCTGTTTCAAGTCCTCTTTTCATATCGTTTTCCTCTAAGGTCTTATAAAGGGTGGATTCTTATACAGTTTAAGCCCACCTCATTTTGAATTTCCTTCTCATTCTACATAGTTTTTCATCTTGATTAACTTTTATAACTGTTCATCAATTTCACATTCGGCCCTGTTTGCAATAGCTTTATTTCATGACTGCTTTAGGCCCATTATGAGTAGGCCTTTCGCTCCACAATCAAAGTTCCCAACTACTACTCTTCTCTCTCTAAGATCCAGCACCACTTTTCAAAATATCACAATCCATTTGTTATCAGAAGGTTCCCATTACAAACATACATAATAACTCGAATAACCTCATGTCCTAAGATGTCCTAGGCACTGGTCTTTGGCAACTCGAGGCTGTCTCTAGGAGTGACAACATATTTTTGGCGTCATTGCCAGGGAACGAAGTTGAAAATCCTTTCCCTGGAATATGACATTGTTTCCACCCTTCAATCAGGTGGGCACGAAGGGTTGAGAGTTGCACAACAATCACCTTGGTGACTCCACTGATATCTAAAGCTAAATCAACCACAATCCTGGCTTACACTAAGCCACATCTTAGGTCAGACACCTCTCAAGTGAGAACACCGTCAGTCTCTGACCCTGAAAAAATGATATTCAAGAGAATTTGGAAAGAAAAGCAACCAGTTCAGACTAACATAACCACTTTCTCATTAGAATATTCCCCATACTCAGCTCAGAAGGCTCAAGTCCATGGCCCTGGTTCCACAGCCTGAGTGCTTGAATATCCCCCCGATAAATTTTCTCTAGACCATACTGAGATAAAAAACGAGGCTGAATCAGTGAATACCACTGGGCTACCTTTGCACCCTACTCCAGAAGCTGAATAAATAAAACAAGTTACCATACTCCAGAGCTCTTCTCAGACTAACTTGCAAATTGCATCCCAGCAGATACCTATTGTCACCCATCAGAACCCTCCTCAAAATGCACCACCCCCGATGGTTGTACCAGGTTTCCTACTTAATAAATATGCCCTATTGGTTGTGCCTCAAGTTTTAAATGATATGCCTTAGGAATACCTAAATCTCTTGCCTCAGTTCACAGGGGAAGACAATTCCTCGGCCCAAAATCATATTGAGGACTTTTGTGCATTTGCTAAAAATGTCAATGTGGAACATTTGGAGGTAGTACTGAGGTTTTTCTTCTAGTGTTTGGATGGGGAAGCCCGAAAGTGGTTTAAGTCATTGGATGACCATTCTTTTACTTCTTGGGAGGAAATGGAGACCGCTTTTAATAAAAAATGGGGAGAAAGTAGGGATCATGACTATGCTCTCACAAAGTTTAATGCCTTGAAGAAAAAGCATAACGAATATGTGACCAAGTTCATAAAAAGATTCGATAAACTATACAACAATCTACCTTCTAAAATAAAACCCCCTCAAGCAGCAGCTAAAGTAGTTTTTGCAAGAGCATTTGAGTCCGAGTTCGGGTTCACTTTGAGAGAAAGAAAGTCTGCATCCCTAGATCAAATCTAGACAAATGCTCTAGAGGTAGAAGCTAATTTTGCCTCTACTGGGAAATCCAAAGGAAGGATAGATCATGATTCTAAGAGAAGAGGCAAGGAGGAAGCCTCTTCCTCTAATCAAGAAAGAGAAGCCTCAGAAAGCAGAATCGAAGAGATGAACAAGATGATAAAAAACCTTTCTAACAAGCTAGTGGAGCTAGAGTTAGAGACTAAAAACTCTGTTGCCCGACCAAATCGGATGGCTCCTTACCGAGGTTTCAACCCGCAGTACCGGAAACCTCCATTGTAAATATTGCAGCGAGATAGAAAGGAGCAGCAGGATCATATCCAACCTCCTCTATATTTGGAGGGAAAAATGGAAGGACAAGATGAAGGAGTTTCTGACTGTCAGGAGGATCAGTTTCTGGCTTATTCAGAGGATGAAGGTGGAGAAATTACCTTGCAGGAAGAGCAAGAGGAGCAAGGGAAGAAAGAAGTGTCCCAGGAAGACCCAGATATTGATGACTATTACAGGAAATTTGTAGACTTCATGCAAGCCCAGCTGCCTAAGAAGTATGAACTTAGATCCTCTAGAAAGAGGACCCGTGTGCAAGAGTAGGAGGGAGAATCCCCATCAAAGGAGCCTACTCAGTCAGATTCTATCAACAAAGGCAAAAAGCCTATAGAAGATCCCTTGCACCAAAAATGCACCGCCTCTTCCTCCTCGAGGTCAGTCCCTAATTCCCTTATAAATCCTAAGGCTACCACTGCAGTCATAAAACCACCAGTTTCCCTAAATAAAAACTAAAAGAAGCCATTACAAAAAATAACACTGCTATTTTCAACCTTAAAAAAGAGTTAGAAAAGGTTAAGATTCTAATTCCCCTAGTCGAGCTTTTGAAGAAGCCTTCTTATAAAGCCCAAGTATCCCAATTCATGCTCCCTCATGGAGTGGTTCCTCTCCCTGACAGCCTTAACCTCCAAGAAGAGAGGCCTATGGTAGTTTTCCATCCTGACGTAGAAGAGTTGGACTCAACAACCCCCCCATTCTATGTATCTCTAGTCATCCACGATCTGTTGCTACATAACTGCATGCTGGATTTCAAAGCTTCACACAACCTACTGCCATTACCAGTTATGGAACAATTAGGGCTGCAGATCACTTGTCCATATAAAGATATGTATTCATTCGAATCCAAGAGGGTTAAATGCTCGGGAATGATTAAATATTTAGTGGTAAATTTGGCCCAGATCCCAGCCAAAAGTGTGGTAATGGATATCGTGGTTGCCGATATCCCGGTTAGGTTCGGGATGTTGTTGTCTAGATCATGGAGTTCAAAGATCGGTGGGTCGATTAAACTCAACCTCACTTATGATACGATCCCAGTATTCAGAGGAGAGGAAAAAAGGTTGTACCAGGAGTCTAGATTTGTAAAGATGGTTACTAAAGTCGACGGTTCAGTGAACTCCTCGGTATATGGCAGAGAAGGTGAATTTGCTTGCCTCATGTTCGAAGAGGATGACGATTTCTTACAGGAAGCAGCCATCCGTCCTCTAAAATAGAAACGAACCATAGGAAAAGAAGAGAAGGAGATATGGAATTTACACTTCGATGGGGCCAATTCAAGAGAAGGGAACATAGCTAGGGTGCTTTTAATTTCATCCACTGGACAGTTGGTCCCTTTCTTGTTCAATCTGGAGTACGAAGCCACCAACAACGTGGTCGAATACGAAGCGCTACTCCTGGGATTGTAGACAACAAAAAACATGAATATCTAGAGCCTGAAATTCTTCAGGGATTCCGAGCTTGTAGTAAGACAAGTAAAAAATCAGTGTCATGCTAAGCATCCACGGATCAGAGCGCATCAAAATGAAATATGGGACCTGGAGGAGAATTTCTTCTTAGCCTTTAACATACAGTTTATGTCGAGAGATAAAAACCAGATGGCTGATTCGCTCACTGTTGCAGCTAGAAATTTCCGCCCGCTGTAGAACCCACTGCTCAGGTATGAAGTTGAGGTACGCTATCGTCCTTCCATCCCAGATAATGTGAAACACTCGCAGGTGTTTGAAGACGAAGATAAAGTTAAGCATTTCATAGAGACAGTCATGGAATTATCTAATCTAGTGATAGATGCTGTGGATGAAGAGGCTGAGGAACAACCCCAGACGAAGTGGGAAGAAACAATGGCAGGACATCGCGTGCTGCAACTAAAAGGGAATATAATCCCCAGAGGAATCATGCCCTTGGAGAGGTTGTTTGACAAAAATGATATCCCAATTAATCCCAGCAAGCTGACACAAGATGATCAGGTGAATGATATAAACATCGGGATGGAGGGAGACATGAAAGTAGTGAAGTTGTCTAAAGGAGTTCCGGAGGAATATCGAGGCAAATATTTTCGATTGTTTCAGGCTTATAAAGATGTTTTTGTGTGGTCGTATCAAGACCTGAAAAATTTCGATGTGGAGGTCATACAACAGAAGATCCATCTCAAGGGAGATGCAAAGCCTCATAAACAGAAGCTGAGGCAAACCAATCCATTTTTGCTGTCGGCAATTGAAAAAGAAACAAAAAAGCTATTGCGGGCTAAAATTATAGTCCCCCTGAGATACTCAGAGTGGGTGGCCAATTTGGTTCCTGTAAGGAAGAAGAATGGAGAAATAAGGCTGTGTGTGGATTACCGAAATCTCGATAGGGCTTCCCTCAAAGATAATTACCCCCTTCCTAAGATGGACCACATTCTGCAGAAGGTGGTGGGATCCTCCCAGATGTCCATGATGGATGGATTCTTGGGATACAATCAAGTGGTAGTACTCCTCGAGGATCAGAAGAAAACGACGTTCACCACGCCATGGGGGACTTTCATGTATTCCTGGATGCCCTTCGGCTTGATCAACGCAGGCGCCACTTTTCAGCAAGCAATGGATATTTATTTTGTGGGGGAACAGGATAAGTTTGTGGTGATCTACCTGGATGATATCACAGTGTTCTCGAAAAGCGATGCAGAGCATATCGACCACCTTTGCCGAACCTTTGAAAAGTGTCGCAGGTATGGTTTGTCATTAAACCCTCAAAAGTCCATGTTTGCTTTGGAGGAAGGGAAGTTGCTTGGACACATAGTAACAAAAGAGGGAGTCAAAATTGACCCGAAGAGAGTAGAAGTGATCAATGGCATCTCATTGCCTCAAAACAAGAAAGAAGTTCAGGTATTTCTGGGAAGAATACAATTCTTAAGAAGGTTTATCCCAAACTATGTTGAGATAGTCCGACATATAACATAGATGCTTAAGAAAAATAATGAAGTAAAATGGACCTCTGAGTCCAGGACTGCTTTCAACAGAATTAAACAAGCTTTCACTGAGGCACTGGTATTGGCAGGCCCTGACTACAATAAGCCTTTCATGATATTCTCTTTTGCCTCACCTCATACGATAGCTGCAGTGTTATTGTAGAAGAATGAAGATGGGAATGAACAGCTGATTTCCTTCTTTAGCCAGGTGCTGCGAGATGCAGAACTAAAATACAACATTTTGGAGAAGCAGGCTTACGCCCTGGTCAAATCCTTAAAAGCCTTCCGGATATATGTGCTTCAGTTGGCCATAACTGCATTCATCCCCACATCAGCAGTAAAGGATATTTTAATACGGGGAGATAGTGAAGGTAAGAGGGGCAAATAGATTGCCAAAATTCAGAAATATGAACTGGATATCAGACCTACGAAGCTCATTAAAGGGCAAGGGTTGGCTAAAATGTTATCAGAGTCCAATTTCCAGGCATTGGGTATAAATTTGTCCATGGGAGGTGGAGAAGTACCAGAGGGTACGGAAGTGTAGCCCGGAGTAGAAACCACGACGTAGAAGACACATATGAAATACCTCCTCAGCGCCTGGTACAAAGATGTCGTGGAGTTCCTCCTTACTCTGAGATGTACCCTAAATTTCGATAAAGAAAAGCACCGTACTCTGAGACTAAAATCCCAGAAGTACACTGTAGCTAATGGGCGACTGTATTGGAGGGATCCTTCAGGAATTCTGCTACTATGTCTTACAAAGCAAGAGGTTAACGAAGTGATGGATGAATTTCATGAGGGCGTATGTGGTAGACATTATAGCTGGTGGTCCATAGCTCATAAAATTCTGAAGGCTGGTTTTTTCTAGCCCCGATTATTTGGAGATGTTCATGCTTGTGTCCGGGCTTGTGAAAAATTCCAGATGTTCGCAGAAAAGCCACTGATACTAGTGCATATTGAAGAGCCATTTCAGCAGTGAGGCATTGATTTTATTGGGGAGATCCATCCTGCATCCAACAGTCAACACAAATGGATCCTCACCGCCATCGACTACTTCACCAAATGGGTTGAGGAAATACCTGCTAGAAATGCCACGGAGGCAGTAGTGATCAAATTCATGGAAGAAAATATAATAGCAAGGTTCGGGTGCCCAGTCAAGATCGTCATGGATAATGCTCAGGCCTTTAAGTCCGCCAAGTTAATTAATTTCTATCAACAATATAACATCACTCTGGGACACTCGATGGATTACTACCCCCAGGGGAACGGGTTGGACGAGTTGTGAAATAAAACTTTGGTGAGGGCTTTGAAGAAGACCATAAGCGAGAACCAGAAGAATTGGGACTCCCAACTTAAATTTGCACTCTGGGCAAGTCGTATTACTAGCAAGAGGTCCACATGCAAGTCCCCCTACGAACTGGTATATGGCGAAGCAACTGTGTTTCCCATCCAACTCGCCTTACCCATTGCCAGGTTCCTAAAAGATAGTGAAGAGGAGCCGAATGATCTCATCCGGAGGATGAATCAGCTGGTCGAGTTGGAAGAAACCCGAGCCCAAGTAAACAGCAGGTTGTCCGACTATCTGGAGAAAATGAAATGCTTTTTTGATCAACAAGCAAAAGATAAGGAATTACAGGCCAAAAATTTGGTGTTGAGGTGGCACGTCAGAAGGGCGGACAAGGGAAAACATGGAAAATTCAACCCACTGTGGTTCAGACCGTTCAAAGTTGTTGAGGTCAAAGGCAACCAAACTTTCATAGTAGAGAATTTGGAAGGCGACCTGATCGAAGTGCCCGTGAATGGGTAATTCCTGAAGCCTTACTTCCAATACTGACAGTGGCCTCAGCGGGTCGTTGTATATATCCTCCATATTGTATATATATATCTATATATATGTATTCCGTTGTTAAGTTTCCACATCTGTTTTTGTTTAACCCATCACAGAAACACTTGAAATTTTGAAGAAGCCCCAGATATACTTACTAATGCACATGCAGATGGTCTATGATGTTCTCGACACCCTTAGGAGCAAGCGTGTTGTCCCTAAGTGGAGCCAATGTTGTTTATTCACCTCACCTATGAAATAAAAAATGAGTGACCAAGAAAAAGAATCGAGAAGCTGAGAAGGATGGTGGAATGTATAAATGATAACCGTCGTGGAGAGAGGGTCCCCGAGGATCAGGCGCGACAATCTCATATATCGGGACTAATAAACAGAAAGGAGGCGACGCTCATGGCTCCACGGCGGAACCAGGAGCCAAAGAGATCACGGGTAATGCTTTCAGTCGACCTCAAAAGAGCCCTGCGATGGCTGAAGTCGGGCCCCTGGAGAAGGTGACATCACCTTCCTTTGGGCCAATCACAGGCGTTCCGCGGGGTTAGAAAATGGGCGTGGAGACTCCTATGCACCCCGCCGAAACTTGAGAGGGGTCCACCGAGGATGATAGTTGGCGCTCACCGAGGATGACAGTTGTCACCGGTAAATAAAAAGGTAAGGTAAGTCTAGGATGACAGTACGAAGGTCAGTACCTGCTCCTTTCGACACGTGGCTTCCACCAACCCGGATGCTGCTAGCCAATCACCCAGCGCCACGTGTCTCATTGTTGGCATCCTTATGACGCTAGCCCTACCAATGTCACCTTGTCTCGTACTCCGTAAAACCCAGTCTGATATAAGCATGTTTTACCCTTGACTATGTAAATTATTGGTTATTAACGAGATTTTTGCACCGAACAGGTTAAAACTCAAGTGCAAGGTCGCTTTCAAACCCACGTCGCTTTCCCCTTGGTCACCTCACTACTCTCAGGTATTTTGTCATTTTTCCGTCTCACTATTTCCCTTCTATTTTTATTTTCAAATTTTCATGGAGAAAATGAAAACCAAAAAGTCTGCGCCTGAAACCCCACAAGCCCGCGAGGTCAGGAGTGCTCCTAGACCCAAGCCCTTCACTGATGCTCATGCACGAATTTGTGACCCAGTCTACCTATTTAGTGTAGCCCGCACCAGAGCCGAGCTCTTAGAATACCAACGAAGAGGCGAGGATATATTTAGGGTTGTCCAGTCGGGTCTGTATTACCAAATCACCCCAACCATACACCCTTTTCTTGAATTTATTAGTTGGATTGGGGAGGCCTATGACGAGTGCAGAGACATTTTCCTTTCTACCCAGGGCAACAAGATTTTTCGGATCACGCCAAAACTCATAAGGAAAGCCCTTTGCTACCATCCGAGCCAGGATTATGTTGAATTCTCCGAGGTCTCCCTCTCCTGTCATTTTTCAAAGCTGCCCTGGGATAATCAAAGCGGTTTCCTCAACCTCCTCTCTGATTCCCGCTTGTCATCTTTCCCGCTCACAGACTCTACCCCCCTGTCGACCTTACGAACCAATGTACAACCCATCTTAGCGGTCATCTTGGGGCTATTAGTGTCTGAGGAGGTTGATCAAGTGACTAAAACGAGCATAGTTTTCCTATGGCTCATGATGTAGGCAGACATCCTTTTGGATATACCCTCTTTCTTAGCTTCGAATATCAAGGCTCAATTTCAAAAAATTTCCTCTGTTGGTTCTTTTAAGTACCGTTCCCTTGTGTTTTACCTGTTCTTATTCAAGCACATGGATAGATTTGAAAATCTAGGCCTGAACAGATTCTTGAGGAGAAATTCCCAACCCAGATCCATTTTCGAGTGGACTATGGCAGTTCGCCAGCAGCCAGGGGGGAAATGGTATGCAAATTTTGTCAACGAGTTCATGCCTATAGCCTATGCCATTATACATGACAACCCTATGCCTAGAATATTTCCTTGGCAGAAGGACTGGCTATAGTTTAATGAGACTGATTGCACAGGTGACTGGTATCTATTTAATGACCATACCGAGATGAGAGTCTACGGTGCATAAGTGCCTCCCTACCACCTGCCGGTGTTTCTAGCTATGTGAGTTTTTTCCCTCGAATTCATCCGACAGGTCTTGAAGGCCGACCAGGTCCACTTCGTCCCTGTGAAGAAGGGATACATCCTCAAAGTCCCAGCTTCGATTGGCCCTTTGACTATTAATTCAAGACACGCCCTCTCAACCGTGGAAAAAATGCTGCGGGAGATGAACCTCCCTCAGGGAGACGTTTGGAACTATGACCCTAAGGGTTTCCTCACGAGTAGGAAGAAGAAAATAAAATCAACAACTTATATGCATGAACCTAGGCCCTTCATTGAATTTAAAGCTGACCTTGATGTGTGGCCTTTTGATGCACAGATGGAGGCCGAGTCCTTGGCTGCCGAAGGGAAAGGAGATAATGTGTCGGTAGAGATAGAAGAACAGCGACAGGAGGACCCCTCGGGAAGCCAGTAGGTCATGGATATTGATGAAGAAGCTCACCCTAATAAAACACAGAGGACTCAAGGGCCGTATGACATAGAGGTCGAGCTATCTGATGGTGAGATTCCCGAGTTGAAGGGTCCTGACAAGGAAAAGCCAGGTTTTCTAGTTTCTTTTGACACTGCCTCCTCGTTAGCCCCCTCAGAGCTTTCGCAGGCAGTCATAGTGGACAAGCAGGAGGTCAGAGATGAGATCAATACCAGAAATAGGTTCACCAGGGAAAAAGTGAAGGCCAAGCTGGCACACTTCGTGGAGAAGCACCATTCTAGGCTTTCTTCAGTGCTAGATATGGATAAGGAGAAACTTATATTAGCCATTCAACACTCAACATTGCAGCCCTCCGGTTCTGGAGCACAACACATAGCTTTGGAAATAATATTTAACCTAAGCAACATTCCCCTACTAGACAAGCTATATTTACACCAGTGTATCAGGGATATACTACGAACCGAGGTGGTGAAACATGAAGTGGACTTAAACAAGCTCGAAAAGAGGATAAAGCTGAAAAAAAGAGAGCCAAAAAAGAGAGAAGAATAGCGCCAGAGCCACCGCTGCCCAGCTGGAGAACCTCAAGAAATCGATAAGAGGAAAGGGGGCTGATAATAACGCAACACTGCAAAATATTCTTACCAAGGTAGAAGTGGAAAACCAGGAGCTGAAACGAAAGATAAACATGTCTCGTGAAGATCATGTATAGACGAAGGAGCTCATCTAGGTAGAGAAGGAGAAAGCGGTTCTCGCTGACTCACTTGCCCAACAACAGGAAGAGAATTCCCATAAGGACAAGGAGACTGTCAGACTTCAAGAGAGGCTGTCAGAATGGTAAGTCAAATGGGATGGGCATACATGTGTGGTCCCTATATCAGGTGATCCCGAGACGGTCCCTGAATAGCTCACCAAGGCCCTCTCCAATTTAAGGGTGTCAGAAGATGAGACCCGCACAGTTCGTCGACTCCTACAGGATTCTGAGCCCGCCCAAGCAACAAACCAGAAGACGATTGCATCCCTACAAAAAGAGGTGGAAAATATATGTAGGGAAGCCCAGGAGCAGGATAAGTCCATCAAATACTTAAAAGGGAAGATTAAAGGAAACATGTAAATCGTAGGAGAAAGACAACTTGTTTGGGTAGATATCATAGCAGAGGTTAAGCTGCATTGGGACCTCCTAGTATTGATAAATGACAAGAAGATCGCAATTCATGAGTTCAAAACTCAATTGCAGGCTGGACGTAGGGAAGGGGAAGAGAAGGCAACAATGGCAAAGAAGTACATTAGGTATCTCAATGAACTCTCCCTTGAAGAATTGCGGGCACATGGAATGCTTAACTGTTTTAGGACAGTTATGGAGGTCAGGAGAGTAATTGAGAAAGAAAACACACGTGCAAATGCGCTGGGGTGCTTAGCGCTGGTATCAAAGGGTGTGGAGAAGTTCAGCCAAGAGTGGGGCAAGCTGGTAAAAGCTGACCTCCCACCATGTTGGGATCCACAGTCAAGCGCAATATTTCCACTAACGACGTATGATGAGAAAATGTTAGAAATCATGTGCAATGCAGAAATATCGTTGGAGAAAACAACCCGACTAAAGGTGGAGACCATAATAGCTGCGCTACGCAAGGAATTTTTCCTTCTCTGTCAGATTAATAAATTCTTGGCCGTTCGCATGGATTATATAGAGCTGACTCAGATGTAGACTCTGTTCGAGACCTACAACACAATGCCATCACCTGGAGAAACTATGTGGAAAAAGTGTTGTGAGTATGTGAATCCGCCAGTCTCTTCTACTTCACAGCAACTGCCACCTCCTCCACCTCATCCACTCGGGTCCTCTTCATCTTCGGTTCGCTCTCGCCATGCAGAAGGCTCGGGAAATCCCTGACATACCAAATGATGAATATCATGACTTTGCCCATGCGACCTATTTTTAATTTTTGTTTTTCTTATCTTCCGTGTAATGTAAAAATGGGTGAAATCTTGATTTCACCCTATGAAATCTCTATATTTCCTATTTTCTATTAAGTTCTTGTTAAAGTTTGTGTTGGACCATATTGTGTAAGATGGGATGTTGTTATGCCTCATCATTTTTGATTAGGATTGGAAACTACCATATCATCCGAGAATATTTTGTCTTGAAAATATCTGGTCTGAATGACCATGTAAAACACTACAAAAGACCAAACCGCAGACTAAGTAAAGGTTATGAATTTTCTAGCAATAGAAGTGTGTAGTCTGCGTATCATATTTTGTAGTTTTGGGGTTTTGCTCTCAATGTATATCTGAAGAGCCATTTTTAAGTATTATATAATGTCTGTTTGTTGTGACGATGGATTCCTAATGAAATGGATGAAAAATATGTATATCCTCAATGTGTTATGTGTTTGTTCAGCTTAATGTTCATTTCACTCAGATTTTCTTTCTTGTTATCGTCGCTTTCGGAATGTGAGTGTTCTATGTGTTATGTATGAATTTGCCTTCCAATGGTACTCATATCATAATTTACAGTAGCACCTTAAATATAGCTCAAGGCATGATTTCTGTTTCAATTTCTCTTTTCATATCATTTTCCTCTAAGGTCTTATAAAGGGTGGATTATTATACCGTTTAAGCCCACCTCATTTTTTCTTTCCTACTCATTCTACATAGTTTTTCATCCTGATTAACTTTTATCACTGTTCATCAGTTTCACATTTGGCCCTGTTTGCAATAGCTTTATTTCATGACTGCTTTAGGCCCATTCTGAGAAGACCTTTCTCTCTACAATCAAAGTTCCCAACTACTACTCTTCTCTCTTTGAGATCCAGGACCGCTTTTCAAAATATCACAATCCATTTGTTATCAGGAGGTTCCCATTATAGACATACAGAATAACCCGAATAACCTCCTGTCCTAAGATGTCCTAGGAACTAGTCTTTGGCAACTCGAGGCTGTGTCTAGGAGTGACAACATGAAAAATCACCAATCCCCTGCTTCTAAAATGTATAGGGGTTGTATGACTGAAAATGAGAGATAAAATTATTCAAATTACGTTGTCTCTCTCTCCATTTATGATAAATTTGGAGTTGCTGATCTTGGGCCACAATAATATAGTCCTCATGAGGCCAAAAGATACTTGGAATCTCAAGATCCCACTCCTTGGTTCTAGGAATATTTCTTGCCCAATATTCCCTACATATAGGGGATAGAGTGTCATCACCATATGGTATCCAAAAGAAACATGGACTAAGTGTCATATGACATAATGGATGGTGACAGTAGTCCCTCAAGTTAGACCAGCATTGCCTTCTTGTCTCCAATCATGATATGATAAGTGGCCATCCAACAACTTGCTTGCTGCCATAAGCTTCTCAAAAGCTTGAAAATGGTGGAGGAAATTAGGTGTTGGTTGAATATGAACCAAGCAAAACATGTCTTTCCCAAAGTCCTCTATAAGGTGGTCACACTCATCACTGAAAGTAGTCCCAAAAGGACCATGAAATCCAAAGAGAAGTTTTCCCTCTTGTGGAGCAATGTGTTGCAAATGCATGGTAAAGGAATGCACATACATTGTTAGTTGATAAATAAGAATAAAAAAACAATCCTTACCATATATTGTAGACAAGTTGGTGAAGAGGTCCATAGATGAACCTTCCCATTTCTCCATCAAAAGGGGAAAGGATTGTAACAACCTTGCAAGGTGGTTTCTTTCCTCCTCAAACATCAAAAAAACTACATATCTCCTGTTATGTTGGTGCACATGTTCTTTGAGATCCTCCTAATAGAATCCCTCCATGATGGTGTAATAAGACTCAATGAAGTCTACATGTCCTGAAGAGAGTGCCTCATATAACGCCTTCCTATGTTGCTTAGAAAGTCTTACTCTAGTCAAGTAGATCTGATCATGGAAATAAATGACTCCATCGACCACTCTATACCTCCTCCCCGTTGGATATTGGGATCCAAAAAACATTGGGGAAACCACCCTGTCAAATCTTAAGACAGCCTTTTGGGTTTGGGATGGCATGTACCCAACGGGTGATTTAAAGGACCAGTTTCCTTATAACTAAATGGATTGAATTGAATAGGTGAAAATGGGACTAAATTGACAGAATAATAAAACTATCTAATCTAAACTAAATGCTGATAAAGAAATTCTAATTTTAACCCGGGTAATAATATGTGAATACAACTTAGGATTGTTTCAATCTAATAATAACCATGAAAATGTATTATTAATTAAATTAAAATGTGCAGAAACGAATAAAGATAACTCTGTTTAATAAATTAAACAGAGTTATATTAGCATATTGCATTCATCATCATATACCATTCATATATGTATATAAATGATAATATTCCAATTATACTCAGAAATGATAATATAAAGAGGAAATATTATGAAAAATCAAATATATAAATGATAGCAAATTCTTCAAACGAATACCATATAACATAGACAATTAACAATGAACAGATAAAAATATCTCATTCATATTGCAGACTGTCAAACGAAGTATGATACTCTGATCTAGTAACTCCGATGTAAAATTAACTCCAAAGGCACAAAAATGCAACACTTCAAAGATAATTTGAGCACAAAAATCACCAGATGTGATCTTTCATAGAAATATAATAAGGAATGAAGCACAGAAATGTTAGCTCCAAATCCTCAAAATATTACAACTTCCGATCCTTCTCTAAATGCATGAGAGGGATTTAAATAATAAAATTACATAACAAAATCCTAATACTACCGCTACAATCTATCAATTTAAAACTGAAATGCTATTTTGAATAAAACTGATTCATTGTTTTTCTCCTTCGCTTGATGAAGCCAAGTTGCAAATGTTCAACATATCTCGGAGTCTTGGTGGATGACTCATCTCAGTATGCAACTGTCCAGCATAGGTGGCATCAGAAAATTCTGGAATTAGACAATCGATAGTGTTTGATAGAATTTTGATAGCTGTCTGTTGATTGTTTGGCTTGATCACATGAGTCCACATACTATCCCAGGATATAGTTTGAAGTTTGCCGATTTGTTGACTTTTCCTTTCCATTTCTTCTCTCCACCTGTCTTCAGTTTCTTTTATCTTTGGCAAACTGCCAGGAATACAGTCTGAAATGAGATTAATTGAATATAGGCTGTCATTTATGAATTGCGTGAGATTGTTCATTATATTTCTGGCCCTTGATATTGCTCTATCAGATTTCATTAATTGATGTTCCCATTCTGTAAACATGATTTCTTTGTGTTTTTCCTCTATCCTAGGAAGATTTGCTTCTTTTCCCTTTTCTGTATCCTGCCAGGTGAGAAACTCAGAAATCTTTTCATCGGCATCATCTATTTCTTGTCTAAGAGTTACGATAGTTTGGATCAAAGATGAAGTAATCTCACAAAAGGGTTCTGCTTGTGACAGTTTTGAGCAAAATTCAATTAACTGCTGAGTCAATAATTTATTAACTTCAAGGGCTTCCGATTTGAATTCATTTAACTTTGGATAATCTTTAAACTTATCCAAAGTTGCTTGGAATTGCTTTTCTTGAGTCATTTTTGCCTTTTCCTCATTTTGTAACAGACTCTGCAACTTAAAAATTTCTTCGTTTAGCTGCTTTTGTTTGCTTAAAAGCTTTTCATCGACCTTCTTCTTTTCTTCAGCCAGCTGTTTCTCCAATTCTTTAGACCTGAATATCTGATCCTGTAGTTGTTGCTGCAATTGGCTGATCAACTGCTGATTCTCCTTAGCTTTTTCTTCCAGTGAAGTTATGTGAAGATCTTTCTGAGTTATTAGTTGAGAAACTTCTACAACTTTATCAACTGTTGCAGCACTATAGGCTCCTGTATATTGTGACAATTTCGTAAGGTCTTCAAATGGATTCATTTCACTGTTTTTATAAACAATATTCATAAACTCCTCTGATGGAGTAGAGAATATGCCCTGTTCTGCTTTTCTTTTCTTTCTTTGTCTCTTGACAACAGCCTTATGTTTAGGGCTGTAGAATACATCCAAAGGAGGGATTTCCTCACATTTTAATACAATAGGACCTGTAGGATGTTCAGGAATGATTTCAACATCCTGCTCTATTTGTTCTGAACCTTTATCCTGCAATCCAAGCTGTTGAGCAAACTGATCATATCGATTTAATAGCTGAGAAGAAATATCAAGATTAGTGGAAACCGTAATCTCCTTAGTTATTTCTTTTTCTTTCTCTTTATCTATGCTCTGCTTGGTGCTTTTGTCATCTGATCCATCCTTTTGATTATGCACCTCATCATTGATATTTGTACATTTGTCTATCATTTGAGCAATATTCCCTTTTGGGGCATCAGGTTTGTCAATAGTGACCACTTTTTGAGAATGTACAATCGGCTGGTTGACAGCCGATTGTGTAATGATTTTGCTGGTAGATGTTTCTACTAGCATTTGGCCGGATGTACCTTCTGTCTCCGATTTTTGGATTTGAGTTCTCAGCTGGTCTAGAGGTACTCTCAACAATCTCTGGCTTCTAAATAAGAGAAATTTATTTATTTCCTCCTGTTGAAATGTAGACTTGATCAAGTCAAAAATCTGAGGAAAATTATCTAATGAGATAAACAAATCATCTAACATATCTGGTTCATGCTCAAAACGAGCAATTGAAACTGAAGCAGTGACATCAAATGCTATCTTTTTTGGATCATACTGTCTTCCAGGAATGGTTGCATATTTACAACCTCTTATCTTGAAGACTTCCTTTTCTGCATGCTTGAAATCATTTAGAGTGAAATGACCACAATTGAGTGGGAATTGAGGCCACATTTTCTTCTTACTGTTATTCAAAGACCTGGATATACCTTCAATTGTCAATTGATAAGAAACTTCTTGAGCGAGAAGTTTGTCTGGAACAAAAAGCGGAAGAACATGCGTCTCCACTATACTACCAAAAACCCTGATGTAAGTAAATTTTTCCTCCCCAAACCAATCTCCGATTGCAGACAGGTCGGCTTTAGCTTTATCAGACATCCTAGGGGGAAAGCGATTAAAAATGGTTTGGAAAACGGGAATGAGGAAGCCATGACAGATTCTATATACATTATCTTGGAAATGAATCTTCCAAAGCAATTTATGATAAATATGGATTGGAAGGGGGTTATTGGGAGTCCATTTCCATCCAAATAAGGGAAATTCGGAATTGAAACAAATATCATCAAGAATATAGGCACAAAAGAAAAAGGGGGTAGAATTTCCAGCATCTTTTTCTTGTCTGTACTCAAGGATCCTATTGGCCATTCTATCAGAAAGAATAACAGCCCAATACATAATGTCGGAATTCACAGCTGCTAGGATTAATGGGACCATTTGTATAGAAAACCTAGCTGAATTATCATTTCCAAATAACCTACACATCATGGCAGCTGCATAGGAATATGGAGGTAGAAGAGAATCTACAGAATACATACCGGATGCTTCATTTCGGTGCTTCTCTGGGTTTTTTCTCCAATTTCTGATAGGGTCGGATTGGACTTTGTTATCATCAGAAAATTCTTTGATAAATTCCTTGTTATACACCTTCTGTGGGTCTGGAAGGTGGTACATTGCTTTCAAGTCTTCTGCTTTAAACGAGCCGAAAGGCACTCCGGATGCTGAAATAAACATTCTATCTTTTATCTTTACACTATCAATAATCCATCGAACTGCATCATAGTAAGGCATGATGCTTGCTCTGGCTGCAATTCGATGCAGAAATGAATTTGCAAGTGTTCTTTCGTTGATGTCAGAATCGGAATCCGAGCTATCCTCGTCTGGAACTGATGCCTTCTCCACTGTGACCGTCTAATTTTTCCAACAGGTTGTAGACTGTGTCCCATGTCATTTTTCCAAGACCTTGGCATGATGTATCTGTGACTAGCCTTAGCTTTACGGGCTTTTCTTTTGAGACTGTAGGAGTCTCGGCAAACTTCACTGGTAGAACAGTCTTATTTCTTCTTCCTTTTTTTGACATTTCTACGTCTGCTACCGCTTCTCTTTGTCTGTGAATGAAAGAACTTGGTGTTCTTTGGCTCTGCAAGACAATAAACTCTCAGTCGTGCTCAACAAGTCATTCAAACGGAATGATTTATGAATTTATGGTTTTCATTCATTTGTTTCATATATTGCGTAAATGCTCCTTTTGGGTCACACTTAAGTATTTAACACCAAATCACAAACCATATTCATTTGATTCGTTATTGAATGCCTTTCGTACCAATAAAGATTTGGCGCTTGTGATATATTAATATATTCAACAAAAATCTTCGTATGCAAAATAGATGAATCGCATCAGAAGTTTTCGAATGGCAAATGAGTATCACAATACGTTTATCCCGATTGATCGATTGCGATTGCAGATCTTTCCGATCTCTGATGGTGGGGTCTACCATATTTTTTAAAACAAATGTTCGATTTTCTTTTAAAAGTGCTTATTCTCAAATGTACATCGGATCGGGGAATTTCAACTAAGCGTAAAGAGTTTTTTAAAGATTGTCCCGATTGATCGATTGCGATTGACCGCATCGCATCGGAAGCTTTATTTAATTGTTTTAAACTCTTAGCGTTTAGAATTTTCCGATTGGACTAATCGCATCGGAAGATTTGAAATGGGCATATGATATTTCTTTTGAGTGTTATCTCCGATTCTCCGATTGCGATTGAGCTTTTAACTTTGATTTGTTTTTTATGATAAAGCCTTGTATATTAGATCGGACCATAAGTTTTTTGAATATTGAATATGAAATTTCAAAACAATGAATCTTATTCCTAAGTGTTTCTGTTTTTATTTCTAAAGAGGTGATTCTATTTCTAAATTTTATTTTTAAAATTTAGAAAGGGGAGGGTTGTTGTATAGTGGCTAAACACTCCCATATATCACTTGCCCATCAAGAACCTTACATGTGAAGAGGTTCTTGGAATATTCCACCAATAGTTGGGACTCCCAATATGGATCTAGGATTCACAACCATGACAACGCTGTATAAATCTAAAATGAAGCACATGTCTCCTCATAACTCTCCTCTTTGACATGCTCAATGCCAAAGTCACATGTTGGAGTAATATTACCCCACTTTTGCTACCTCCCTTGCAGCTGATCTTTCCCGAGACAAGATTGAAGTACATGGAAGTAAAACTCCTCTTGGAAGGTATTTCCCATCCAAAACTTCCATAGTTTTTCCAATGCATGCAAGGGTGTTAATAACCTCTTGTCATATTCCGAAATCTGCCTCATGTGTGGAAGCATCATTTGATGCCCCAAAAAGATGGAGTAGCCCTTTGACCCCATGCTTGTGTCATCACAGATTCCTGAATCATCATCTTTCAGCGCAAATAGCTGAGTGGGAGATGGAAATGTCCATATCAGAAAATTTCTCATCCCTCCTTTGAACCCAACAAAGGTTCTTTGCGCTGTGCTAACTCCTTCCAAGGCTCCTTCCTTAGCCAAATATTTCAATGCTGCACCATGTTGAGAGAACCCTTTGTTTATCTTCCAATTAGGGGGTCTCCCTAGTGGGATGCCTCCATGTAATGAAACATCAAGGCCTAAAGCGGGCTGTATATGTGAGTGGACAGATTTTTCCTTGTCCTCACTGTGCAAATCATCTTGCCCCTTCTATGCATCATCCTTCTGAAATAGAGAGGGGTGTGTGCTCTTAATCATATGATAGTGGTCCTCCTCCCTATCTTCTTCTTCCATCTTCACGATCTCACATTCTATCAAGAATGGCACATGCTACTCATGGACTGTGCTCGGATCTCCACATGTGAGATTCTTTGGAACTTCTTGCAATGATACAAAAGTTCCTCTTATTGGAGAGATTGATCCCTCTACCTCTCCACGAGGTACTAGATCTGCTCTTGATGTGACAATGCTGTTACCTCCAGCCTTCTCTTCCCCTTCCTCATGAATAGAGGTTACCTCCTCATCATTAAAAGGCTCTATGTTTAGATCCTCTTTTGAAAAAGAGATCTCCATGTCTTCCTTTTGAGAAGAGAGCTCTTTCTGAAGTGGGGATCTTGCCTCTAGCAAGGTATTCTGCAAGTTTTTAACCCCCTCAATAGTTTTCTGAATTGGAGTTGGGTTTATAGATCCTTCCAACTCATGCAAAGGTTTTGTTTTCTTAGGCTTGGCTAGCTCAACCAAGGAAGTTTCAGAATGTTTTTCATCAGATATTTTTACTAACCTCCTAGTGAACCTTGCATAAGTAGATATATTTGCATTATTTAATGAAGAAGTTTCATAAAACCACGAGGCATAAGCCTTACCTTCAAGATGCATCACTGCTACTCTAATGGCTTCATCTTCTGAAACTTGGTGTTGCTGCAAATAGGTGTCTAGCTCCTTCACTCAAGCCCTAGCTAAAAAGTTAGGTGACCCATAAAAATTAGATAGAAAGAATCTACCCACATCATGCTGCTTGCACCTCTTGCCTCTATTGTGATTTCTAGGTCTTCTAATTTCCTTGATCTTGTAAAACCCTTGGAAGTTTAGATGATCTTTGAACCTTTGAGATTGAGATTCATACTCTTGAATATAGTCACCAAGGGTCTCCTCCTTTGGAACATATCCTCCCTCCATCTCTCTTGATATGAACATAGGCATGGTAGAGTGTTGTAGATATGATGGTGTAGCTGAATGCTCACACCCAAAATGTGAAAAAAATGGAGCTTTCTTGATGTACAAGCCCTCTTGGAGAATCTCTACATCTCTCCATTCTCATTTCTTTGATGTCTCTGTTAATGCCTTGCATAGTTTGAAAAAGAAGTTTTGAGAATCCTTCCCTCCTGTTAATGAATTTTTTCCTTCATCTCTTCTACAGATCTTCTCCTTTCTATGAGAAGCCTCCTTAGATGACATAATGGTTGAAGTACACAGGCTGAGCCAAGATTATGCTCTGATACCACTGTAATATTCCCAAATGGGAAAAGCAGGAATAGAGTGCATAAAACTGGAATTATGCAAAAGTATAAATAGATCAAAGCATGAGACAACATTATATCCATTCCATTATGAATATAACAACAAAATATGTACAAGATATTGAGGAAAAGATCACTCAAGTTGGGCAAACAAGCCTCCCATGAAAGCATACACCTAGATCTAAATTGCTGTCAATACATGAAATACAGGAATGCAGAAAATGACACTGTCTAAGAGAGAATAGTAGATGAAAGACATAAAAATATATTGCTTCTGATATAAGGCTCTAATAATTCTAAGGCTAGAGATCCATGCTCCAAAACAGATTTCCAGGACAACTCAGAAAAGGTTTCTGGAAATACACACTATACAAAATATAGCAGATTTGGCCCTAGGGCTGAATAATCTTTGCAACTGAATCAATGATGGGAGATGGATGATCTGATATACAAGATGGCCGATCCTACTCCAAAAAATCTCCTAAATGAAGGGCTGATCCCCACATAGGAAACCCAAACACTCCAAATAGGTCAATAAACCCACTCCTGCAACTACTCTACAAAATAACACAGTCCTTGAGGGAAACTGCACTGTAGCTATTGACTGCTACTTTGACTGGTGCCAAAATATGTAATGAAGCCCTGAAGTCTTCCTCACAAGCCTCCGAATGAAAGGATGATCCCTCCAATGGAAAACTAGCTCAGAAACTAGAGATCTCTCTCCTCCACTGCTACACCCCTGCAACACAACCGAATTCTAAACAGAACTGCGTTGTTCATGAGACTGAAGCTTGGCCAAATTCCTGAATGTCGAAGTATGGTGCAAACCCTTATAATAGCTTCTCAAAGGAAGAGGTGGGATTCCCGATCAGGAACATCCAGTGCTAAACAACACTTGCAATCTTAGCTAAACAACTAAAGAAAGCTACATGTCTAAACATACCATATATCAAACATGATGAATATGGCTGCCATCCTCTTCCTTTTATAATATATGAGTTTCCAAACCCTAAGCCCCATCCATTAATGACACTACTTCCATGCAATGTGTCTCCATCTAAAACTGCGCTGTCCCTCCATTAATGTCCACTCCTCCAAGACAACGCTGTTGATTTGGTAAAAGTTGACCCAGTCAAAGTGCTCCAAACCCTGTGTATACCTTAGGGTGCTTTATTCAGCTAAAAATATGATCCACTTTCACATGAGAAGTGGTTTTATTCTTCATAAAGAGATTTATGGGTCTCCCTACCCACTTATTCACCTATCTAAGTGACAAAACAAAACTTTAATATTTCAATTAGCTGCAAGCTAATTTAGGAATATTACAGAATGTCATTCTCTTCAACGTTCCAGCTGTAGACAACAATTTTCCTTTCATTTATCAGAGCGCCGGATATGCTGTATTAACCTTGGAGGGTGGCTTTGAACGTTGAGGCTATTATACAAGAGACACCTCCCAACATCAGGGAATCATCAGCAAAGAGAGCATGGTTAATTGGTTCCAACCCCTTCATAATTCGCAGGCCAGAAGCAGACCCATCAACCTTGTCCATCTCCAGCTTTCTAGTGAGCGTGTCCACCAAGAGGATGTACAGAAAGGGAGAGAGAGGACATCCTTGCCTCAATCCCCTCAAAGTTTGGAAATAGCTGGTTGGCCTCCCATTTACAAGTGGAGCTATCCAAGGCCTGCAAGTGCAAGCTTCAATCAAATTAACAAATTCTTGCGAAAATCCAAAGGAGAGGAGGACTTTGTAAAGAAAGGAAAAGTTTACTCTCTCGAAGGCGTTGGCCATATCTAGCTTGAACACCATGCCTTTCTCTTTCCTTAGATTGCTGGAGTGCATGGTTTCCTAAAATTTAATGATGTTGTCCAGTATATGTCTTCCTTTGACAAAACCTCTGTGCGAGGTGGAGATGAGGCTGCCCAGGAGCGAATTAATTCTATTAGCGAGGAGTTTTCCAATGATCTTGTATGAGGCGTTGCAGAGAGAGATGGGCTTGAACCTTTCGAAGGGTTCGGGGTTTGATTCTTTCGGGATTAATGCAAGAAAGGTTGAATTGGTGCTCCCCCCATCTTTGATTTTTGCAGGAATCCTTTAATCATTCTAACCAAGTCAACTTTGATTATGTCCCAGCATATCCTGTAAAAATAGATTGAAAACCCCTTAGGCCTTGGTGCTTTATTAGTTTCCATGGACCAAATGACATTGTTGATGTCTTCCTCAGTGATCTGCTTCAATAGGGATGTATTGTCATCTTTGGTTACCAATGAAGGAACGCTGTTGAGGAATTATGTGTTGTCCTCTTCACTGTCCTCATTCCCTTTGCTGTATATATTTTGGAAATGGGTGGCAACAACAATTTTAATTTGGTCTATGCCTTTGTAGATCATCCCTTCAGAGGTTGTGATTTCCGAGATATGGTTGCGGGAGAGACGGGCTCTGAATTATCGGTAGAAATAAGAGGTGTTCTTGTCTCTAGATTCCAACCAAAGGCTGTGGGACTTTAGTATCCAATAGTCCTCTTCATTATGGAAGGAACAGTAGGAGTTGCATTGGGCAATTTTCTCTTCAGCCAGTTCAACTGTTGTGATGTATTTGGTGTCCATTTCCATCTGAAGATCTTCTAACTGCTGCAATGCTTCCTTTCTTTGACTGTTGGGTATGTTTGTATGCTTTTTTCTCCATTCCTTGAGGGCTTTCTTTGTGAATTTTAGCCTCTGTTCCCACACATAACTAGGGGAGCCACTGACAGTGGTGGACCAAGCCATTCAGAATGTGTCAAGGAATCCATTTTTTCCACTCCAAAGTGGACTAAATTTGAACAGAATTGGACCCAAATTTTCTTCCTTTTCCAGTGAAAGAAGAATGGGTTTATGATCCGAGGTGAGCTTAGGAAGAATGGTTGAGGAGATGAGCCTCCTTTCCATCAGCAAGGTGCTTTGGATTATAAATCAGTCCAATCTGGCCGAGATGTGATCTTCCCCTGTCCTGTTGTTGGTCCAAGTGTATAGACCTTTCTTTGGCTTGAAATCCATTAGATCCCATTGGAGAATTATGTCTTCGACCACATGCATTATTTGATCCTTGCTACTGCTGCCTCCTCTTTTTTCTTTTATATTCATTACTATGTTAAGATCTCCAATGATGATGATTTTATTTGGAGAGTGGAGTTCCAGAAATTCATTTAAGGATTGCCAATATTCTTTCTTCTCTACATACATTACCGGAACATATAAATTGAAAAGTGAAAAATTTAACTTACTTGCTATGTGCCTCAGCTCAGTGAAAATCCAAAACTCGGTCTTGGAGGAGTTGATAAGCATGAATTGGTCCTCCTTCCACAAGGTGGAAATTCCTCCCGAGGAGCCCCTTGAAATTACTGCTTTCCCTGCATTCTTCTGCCATTTCTTTTTACTGATCTCTAGAAGGGCTCCCCCTTTAATTTTTGTCTCTTGGAGCAAGAGGATATCTGCTGGTTCCGTTTTCATGAGGTCCTTGACAGCTTCGACTTTTGACGGATTCCCCAAACCTTTGCAATTCCAAGAGACGATTCACATTACTTACTATTGGGGGTGGTAGGAGCTCCTCCCTTTGGAGGCCTTGTTCTAGTACTCCTTCCGATGGACATCTCAATTGTGGGTTGGCTTCCTTGATTTTTTTGTCTTTTTGCCTCTTCCTCCCTTGCTTCTTTGCGGGACTTTCTGCTGGCTCTTTTTGCAGGCCTTTTGAGGATCTCGTCCTCCGAGGAGCTGAGAGAGTGTACTGTCTTCTTTCTGGCTATGCCTGCGTATGTGGGAGAACGAGAGATTTTATGGGGTTACTACTGGTTTCCCTTCTTCCTCGCTGCCTTTTCCAATGGGGGAAAGCTTCGAGTGGTCGTTGCTATAATTATTTATTTCTGCTGCTTTATTGGGCTCTGTATTTTGAGTTCCTGCTATCGATAAGGGGATGGAACTCCCAGCCCCTTAATCTTGCCCAGTTGAAGAGGATTTGTTCTCTTTTGCAGACCCTTTTCCTCGAGGTTTTGTTGGCCCTATTTTCTGCATTGTGGTCCATTGATCAAATTTCGAATTTTCACTTTCTTCGGCGATATTTTTTTTGCAGTGCCTTGAAAAATGGCCATAGCCATGGAAGTGCCGACATTTGAAAGGTAGCTGTTCGTAATCTAGTTCTTGAATGTGAATCCAATCTGCGATAGTTAGTTTTATTGCTTCTGGAAGCCCGATTTCCAGATCCACCTCCACACATGTGCGTGCACAGGAATACTGATCTTTTCTCACTGCTTGATCTATGTACCTTCCTAACTAGTTGCCAATGGTTTGCAGAGATTTTTGGTTCCAACAGTGCATAGGAAGGTGGGGAAGACAGACCCACATTGGGACAGCAGAAGGCACGTCTTGTGTAGGGTCGAAGTCGGGAGTCCATTTGTTCAGGTATAGCCCTTGAGGCCCCATGAAGTATGGGCCATTTCTGAAAATGAGCTTTTATCTTCTGCGTTTTCAAAAACAAAAACAAAGGAACCTTTCCCTGCAAAATGGCTTTTGATCCCTTCTGAGATAAGGGGAGACCAATTCCTCTGAACCTAGTCCTCCACAGCTTTGGGAGAGGGCCAAAGGCCGGTAAATTGACCAATAAGCCCTCTGTCAGCCAGATTAAGAGCAAATCTACATGTTTCTTCGACCGATAGTGCCACTGAAGGGATGCAATCAAGCTTCTTCACGAACTTCTGCTGTGTCTCGGTTAGAGGCCTCTTGTTCCCACTTGCAACAAGTTTCCGAAAGGCAATAACATCTAGCTGGGGGGAGGGGTTCAACATCCCCACCAACATCCATGGCGGCTGGGGCCGCAAAGAAGAACATGCGCAGTTGAGGGAAACGCAGGCTAAGTCAGGCTGCGGCAATGATCTTTTGCATCAATGACATATTTCTAAATTTAATTAACTAATAAAAAATAAATAAATAAAATATATATTTATTTCTTTTCAATGTTATTAATTAAAAAATAATAATATAAATAGTTTTTCGTTTCTTTTCAACTTTAAATTTATAAAATAAATAATTTTTTAGTTTCTTTTTGACTTATATTTATAATAGAGACTAAGCCATCACAATTACATTGTGATATTGCATTATAGAAAGGACATAGCCAATATTTGTGACATTGAATGATACGAGTAACTTTACTCCATAGCTATGTCTAAAAACTTTACCATATTTTAATGCTTTATGTGGACGTAAATATTGTAATTCAGTCGGGAAAATCATTATTTAATGCTAGAGTGGTAGAGTTAACTCATTATATCTATATATATCATGTTAGTTTTAGAATTTTGACTTAATTATATTTAGAAATTAGATTATATATATGTATATAATAATAATACTAATAATAATAGTAGTGACGTTTTATAGTTTAGTATGAAAAAGATGTGTAGAATAATGTAAGAAATATTGTATGTAAACAATTTTAATGTCTACTCAATTGTAATTAATATATTTGTAATAATTATCCTTACTTCTTAACGGAAAGTTATATTTATGAATACTCAAAAAAGATATATGGTAAATAAAAAAAAAATATAAATAAACTAGAGGTATGATAAATAAATAAAATCTTTTTTTATACTTACTCTAAAAATATGGTTAATAAATAAAAATATAAATAAACATGAGATATGTTAAATAAATAAAAATATAAATAGACCAGAAGTATGGTAAATAAATAAAATTTATTTTTACACCGTAAGGCGTACTTATTTGAAAATAACTTTACTAACTGCCAGGTGTGTTACTATGGGCCATAGATCTTATATGTTTGACGATTAGAATATTTGGTATAGTTGATCATAATATGCAGTGAAGAATGGAATTGACCACCCACGTGTTTCTTTACTAACAGACCATCTTCATACAGTTATGATCACAAACAGTGACCACGAGATGATCAATAGCACAAACAACTAGCACCAGCAGCCAATCTCCAAGCTCGTCGAGCCATCTATTTGACTCTCCAACTGTTACATGAATCATTAGTTGGGAATTCATGTTGTTGTGATTGATTTCTAATGGCCGACTAATACAAAGATCGTTAAGGCGAACAGACGTTTAATGCGCATAGAACTTCTAGCACAGGAATCATTTTGCACTTTTCCGTGAAATAGATTGTAAAAACAAAAGAATTGACAGTTGGGGCTGAGTCTTCGCCATTTTATCAAGGAAAGCCTGACATTATCCCGTTCTATGAGCAGAACAACATGTCCCCTCTATCCGCTAAAGAGGTAGGCATATCTCTACCAAATTTTCAGTATTATTATTATTTTTCCGGTTTTAGTTGACATAATTTTCCTAAATTTGTTTTATATTTAAAGATGATAAACTTCTTGGAAGTATTTGAGATGTTAAACTCACGCAAATATACTCGCAGAAGATTTAGTTGTGTACATTGTTTGTTGGTTCAAGTGATATAAGGTTTTGTCAAAGTATTTAATTGCGAACGAAGTGGGATGAGGATCAGTGTTATGATTAGGTAGCATATACACATATATTAAACCGCTAACCAATTTTTATTCGTTTACTGATGGATCTTGAATTACCATGTTTCCCCGTTTTATAATTAGTTGATCATCTTTGTAAAATGTTAATTTGAACAAATAAGGCATGTGACAAATATATTTATTAACAGGTTAAATAAATTACAGGTAATGGAAATTAGTAGAATATATTTTTTCACTTTGGCCTCCAGGTATTTCTAGGTCATAGTGAGAGAGTTGATAATTGTGGCAATGAGTTGATAATACATTTTTAATTATCAATAATTTTTTCTCTAAATAAATTGAGATTAAAAGGTAGGAAAAAGGTAGATCCACTAATGCAAAGCATCTGATTTGGGCCAAAACCCATTGAATCTATAAATGAGGGCATTAAATTTATGGTAAGTGTGCCATTTAACAAGTTGTTATAATGAAAAAACATAATTTTCACTTTTGCAAGAAAATAACAAACCCAATTTTATTCTTAATGAAAGTTCTATATTATGCTATAGACTTACATAGTTTCATTTGCAACATTTGGTGCAATTGCTAGTTATATTTACTCCATAAACCTATTTATATTTACGAAAACTCAAAAATGAGGTTTTATTTAGGTAAAGCCTATGGGCCATATACCATGGGACAAATTATTATTAATACCATGGGCGAAATACTATGGCAAAATAACATATTTATAAAAGAGGTATGGCAAATAAATAAATATAAAAGAGGTATAAAGAGGTATGGTAAATACATAAAAATATATCAAATATGATTAGAAATCAACATCCAAGTATATACCAAGCCTATGGGCCAAATACCATGGTAAATAAAAGAGGTATGGTAAATAAATATAAATATAAATAAACATGAAGTATGGTAAAAAATAAGACCTCTTTTTATATTTACTCCATACTCCTCTTTATATTTACAAACACTCAAAAAATTGGTTTTATGCCAAATTATTATTAATATCATGCAAAAAAAACAACATTATCAACCCTAACATTACTATAAAAATATTATTATTATTATTATAATATTAATATTATTAAATTTAATAACTTTGGATTAATACAATATTACATTTTTTATATTATAATATATATTAATATGTCATGATATATATTAACTCTAGATATATATGGGAGGGAAGAACAAAGACATAGAGTGATACAGGTGGAGAGATGGGGAGTGACAAGGGAGAGATGAAGATAAACTGAAGGAGAGGGGAGAGGAGAAATGAAGAGAGAGAGACAGAGAGGAGTGAGAGAGGTAGAGAAGGGTAAGAGAGTGAGAGGGAGACAAAAAGATGGGGGTGGGGGAAGAGAAGGAGAGAGGGAGGAAGATAATGAGAGGATTGGGGGGAGAGAGAGAGAGAGAGAGATGGATTTGGACAGGGAGAAAGGGAGGGAGGAAGAAATACATACAGAGTGAGAAGTGGAGAGAGAGAGGGAGTAACAAGGAAGAGATGGAGAGAGAGTGTGCATGTTTAGGGGTGATATAAAGAGATAAAGAAGGAGATATGGAGAGAAGAGGAGAGAGAAGGAGAGAGGAGGAGACAGGGAGGGATATAGTAACAGAGAGAGAGAGATATGGGGAAGAGAGAGAGGATTGGAGGGAAGAGAGAGAGAGAGAGAGAGAGAGAGAGAGGAGGAGAGTGATGGGGGGAGAGAGAAGGGGGTAGGAGAGAAAGGGAGAGAGAGGAAGGTCGAGAGAGAGGACTTGAGAGATAGGAGGAGAGAGGGAGGGATATAGTAACAAATATGGAGGGTGAAGAGAGAGAGAGAGAGAGAAAGACAGGTGGGAGAAAAAGGGAGAGAGAGGAAGGAAGAGAGAGGATGTGAGAGAGTGGAGAGAGGGAGGGAAAGAGATATGGATTTGGAGGGGGGTAGAGAGAGAGGTAAGAAGAAATACATAAAGAGATAAAGGTGGAGAGAGAAAGGGAGTGATAAGGAAGATGAAGAGAGAGGGAGAAAGGACAACAAGAGGAAAGAGATATATAAGCGAGGGAGAGGGAGAGAAGGGGAAGATAGAGATATAGATGAAAGGTGAAGAGAGGGACGAAGAGAGAGATGGAGAGAGGGAGGGAGGGACATAGAGATTGATAAATATGGTGTGGGAGAGTGTGTATTTTTTTTCCAGAGCGGGAGGGGTGGGGGGGTGGTGGTTGAGATAAAGAGACAAACAAGGAGATATGGAGGGAGATATAGATATAGATGGAGGGGGGAGAGAGGAAATAATATTTCTTACACTAGATGCATTGATTTTAGTGTAGATGGTGATTTCTAATGCTATTTGATTTCTTGTACTAGATGCATTGATTTAAGTGTAGACGATGATTTCTAATCCTATTTGATTGATTGCATTAGATGCATTGATTTCAGTGTAGATGGTGATTTCTAATCCTATTTGATTGTTTGCACTAGATGCATTGATTTTAGTGTAGATATTGATTTTTAATGATATTTGATTGTTTGCACTAGATGCATTGATTTTAATGTAAATGATTTCTAATCCTATTTGATTGCTTGCACTAGCTGCATTGGTTTCATAGTAGATGTTCATTTCTAATTATAATTTAGATTGCATGCACTAGATGCATTGATTTCAGTGTAGATGGTTTCTAATCCTATTTGATTGCTTGCACTAAATGCATTGATTTCAGTGTAGCTGGTGATTTCTAATCCTATTTGATTGCTTTCACCAAATGCATTGATTTCAATGTAGATGTTGGTTTCTAATCCTATTTGATTACTTGAACTAGATGCATTGATTTGAGTGTAAATGTTGATTTATAATCCTATTTGATTGCTTGCATTAGATGCATTGATTTCAGTGTAGAAGTTGTGTTCTATTCTTATTTGATTGCTTTCATTAGATGTGTTGATTTAAATGTAGATGTTGATTTCTGATTTATTGTAATTGGATGTATGATGGTGCATTAATTTTGAAGTGATTAGATTAACAATGTGCATTGATTTCGATGTAAGCACACAAAAATTAGTGACAATGTACATTGATTTTTGTGTTATAGTAATACAACCTACTAATATTGGAGAGAAATAGAGACAATATATGATGTTTACTACAACAACTCGAGCTAAAGATTTAAATAGTTTACGTTATGAAAATATGACAAATATAACAACAATAACAATAAGAATAGTAGAATAAAATAGTTTGAGAATGATCACAATGAAGACTATTTGTAATTGACAACATTCTTATTATTCACATTTTCTATCATTCAACACTATTATTGTCACTTTACATTCAAAATTTGTATTTCATCTTTTTTCATCATTAAAGTTATTAACAATATTTGTCATCTCAACAACCTCAGGTAACTAAGAAAATTTAAAATTAAAATGACGAGGTTAATCTTAGACATATTTAGCACATTTAAAATGATTATATTAATATTAGATATATTTACATATTATTGATAAAAAAATTCATATCTTTGATAGATTTTCCTTGGCCACACACCACTGGAATCAACCTAGATCCATCTTAACTCGGGATCCATCAAGCATCGAGATAGATCAAATCTCTTGAGGTGCAAACCTTTCCTCAAGTTTTGCACTAAAAAAAAAGAGATTTGCACCTCAAAAGATTTGATCCCTCTCGGCGCTTGATAGATTCGGAATTAAGATGAATCTAAATTAATTATATATAAATTAAAAATATATTTATTTTTTTCAATAATAATTATTTAATCTTTATTATTTATATAGTTAATTTTTAAATAAATAATTATATTATTATCAATTTTAATTATGTAAAAAAATTATATATATATATATGTTATCATTAATTAAGAGTACCAAGTAATTAGTTTATATGCAAATTATAGAAAGTAAATATATACATATATATAAATTGAAAATACATTGATAAGAAAATTATTTAATTTAAAAAAAATGATTTGATATCACACTTATTATTTTACCATTTAAACAATTAAATAATATTATCTAATTATGAAAGGAAAATTTAACATCAAATCTTTTTTACAACGTAGAGTTCAAGTTCTACTCAAAGAACATGTTCACTAAAGTGGATTACATCAAAAGGAACTTCCTGTATTGGTGAAAGCGAGTCATGTTATTGCTTCCATGATGAATTCATTTTCCTAAATAGTTTCCTCATGAATATCAATTATTAAATTATTCGTAATAATTATATTAATTTATAAAGTCATATTCCATTTAATCCAAGATAATGTCATATCTCTAAATAGTTGGTTCATCTACTTGACAGATTAAAGTCGAAAATAATCATGATCACGATTACAAAATATTACCTTAAAGTTATATAAATATAAGTTTGACAATTAGAACGTTAAAATTAAATTAATCCAAATTAAAATTTGGAAATGTTATATAAATTTGATTTGAATATAAATCATTAAATATGTTTTTATTATTATTATTTTTTAACTTTTATTCCAGTTAAGCAAAATATAATTTGAGAATGTAATTTTATAATTTAGATTTTCTTTCCCTATAATAATTTAAATTTAATTAAAAAATTAAGATAATTGTTAAAATTGTGTAACTTTGGATCAAGTGAAAAGATAGGAGTTAGAGGCGTCACCATCTCATGTAATCACAATGAATGACATGCCTCTATTCTGTCTTAATCCTTGAAACATATGGCTTGATCACATAGTAATGGAGTTCATGTGGGCATACTTATGGTTTTGACTCATAACTGGCGGTTAATGCAATTCATATGAAGGTTTGTGGGATGGTGATGACTATTACTCCCCTCTCCCCAACCCCATCATTATCGAGCACTTCAGGCTCCTTACTCTTTCTTTCGTATAGCTTTGTTGCAATCCATGGTTATTTTAGTTCTAGATCATGAAGAATTTTTGGTTTCCTTCCTCCACACTGTTGTTTCCCTCTTCCTTTCCATTGGCTTACAGTCTTAGTAGTGAGCTCCCTCTGCCTCACCTCATAGTGAGTGAGGGAGAGCATTCACATCTATAACTTCTTTGCAATCTTTTGGGTATGCATAATATAATTCATTGCTCTCCCAAGTCGTGTTTTATGAATCCAATATGGTTAGACAACGAGCCCATGTTTGTTATGGTAGTGCTAGCCAAGGAAAGTAGCAAAGCTTATTTTATGGGCGTAAGCCTTTGCTCGAGCATATTTTGAACAAATTCTTGAGATGGTTCATGAGGAGTTGTGGGAGCTAGAGGAAACTATGACAGGGAATCATGCTTGCACTTCTGACTTAGAGGCCATGGTTGATTTTCCAAACTGGGTTCCAGAACCATTGCACACCTGACGAAGGAAAACTTAGTACCTCATTACCATTGATCTCTATTTGAAGTTAAAAATGTTGTTGGGAAAGGTCAACATGAATAGAAATTAATCCAAAGAGGAGATACTGCTCATGTTGGAAAAAGTAGTATTGAACCAAAAGGAGACGAGGCTTTGTCTCAAGCATATTGGAGAACAACTTCCTCGTGGCCCTAGTCCAAATGGAAACAACAAGGAGTGCCTCAATCCAATTGAGATGGATGCTATAGATTCACCTTAATTTTCATGACTTTGCTTACTCAATTTTATTGGTTCCTTAGGCTAGCTAGGCATAAAAGTGATGCTAAAAAAAACTTGCTTATGAGGCTTTCTATAGACTTCCCTAAGCATAGTTTCTTTTTAGTTTTACTCTACATGCAACTTAATCATTTAATGGCTCTTAGTTTCAAATTCAAGATCTATTTTAAAACAATTTCCTTGATTTGTTCCCCAATATCAAACCTCTAATAAGCAAAGCTTAAACATTCCATATTCTCATACTATAATAAAAGAGTGATTGTTTTTTTTTTTTTTATAAATTATACAATCCAAATGCAATAAATTGAAAAAATGAAATTACTTATATATTTAAAATATAATTTCCATAATAAAAAATTATAATTTAACTAGATATTATATAATCAATTCTCAATAATAATTCCTAAAAATCCAAATTATACAATATCGCATATACCATATATAAACAAAGCATTAAATAAATGTTAATTAGGCTTATCCGGCATACTTGAAACGAATATGTTATCTTTCCTAAAATTCAATTCTTCTTCTTACATATAAGATCACACATAAAACTTATATGGAATATATTCTAATAATAACTTTAGAACTTTAAGTTATTAAAACTTTAAACTTATTCATCTTACATCTAAGATCACACATTAAACTTATATGGAATATATTCTAATAATAACTTTGGAACTTTTAGTTATTAAAACTTTAAGCCTTAAGAGAGATAAAAACAATAAAAATAACTAAAGACATAAGCATCTCTTGGGAAGAATGTTTGACGATGATTTGACAAGTCGGAATTTAGAAACCTAACATATAAGGAACGTATTTAACCGAGTAGAGGAGACGAATCTTAAAAAGAAAAAAGCAATGATATTAGGATTTCCTTAGTGGGTCCAATAAACAAAATAATGAAATGAATGATAACATATACACTATGACAAGTCATCCTTATCATAAAGAACCATGAACTACAAATTAATATTTTTTCTTAATTTTTTTTCAGTGGTTGAGTGGATTGGTGATTTTCGAATTCATATTAAAAATTATATTATATTTTATATCAGATTGAAAATGTGTGGTTTATAATTTAGTAGAATAGATATATATATATATATATATTTGTCTAAAATTTTAGACATTAAGTAATGCCATGGTTCTAAGTTAGCTCTTAGTGTAGATTTACTTAAGAGCAAAACAAAGTTATTCTATTTTAACATATCAATTTATTTATTGAACCACTGAAGCTATACTTAATTGACATAAATATCTATACATATAGGTACTTACAATAAATTCATTTTAATTTTGAATTTATGATAGATTCTTAAAGATCAATTTTTTAATTTTTTAATTTTTTTTGGTATGAAGAGGCATTACAGAGTCTAATATGACAACAATGTTGTAAAATATCATTTGATGTGTTATTCAATGTTATGTTGACTTAGTCAAATTATTAAAATAAAATAAAAAGAAAAATAAATGTTTAGGTCATAGATTAGTTTAGATAAATTTGACTTAGTCATTTGATGAGTTTATCTATGGTGGTTTACAAGTTCATGATATTTGTTATGATGAAGCTTATTTAAAGACTTGAGGAAATTCATTATAGAATGCAAGAATACCAACTTAGATTCATATTAAATTAGAACTTGATCTCTCGTAATGCTTGATAAATCCATATTTAAAATGAATATATGTTAATTAATTTAAAAAATTCATAAAACAATTTTCATCTCATAATGCATTGAGAATTAAAACAATAATAATACTTTTAAATAAAATATATATATATATATATATTATAATATGTAAAATGATTTTACATATTAAAAAAAAATATACTCAATTTATTTGAAATATTTATTTTGGTTTGAAAAAAAAAACCAGAGAAATAGAATATATAAAATAATTTTAGAATCACTTTAAAAATAATTAATTGGTTCAAAAATGACGAGTGGAAATACAAAATCGCAACAATGAGAATAATTAAAGGCCTCTGAAATAATCTTCTCACTTGACATCTGAAATCAAGAAAGAGTAATATATGGTACAAAATATGCATTTTAATTATAGTTTAATTTTAGATTATTTTAATTATAATTTCATTTTAGATTATTTTAATTATAATTTAATTTAATTTTAGATTATAATATAGTTGTTGATTTTTGTTTTTAAAATTTTAGATTATTTTAATTATAATTTAATTTTAGATTATAAAATGTAGTTGTTGATTTTTGTTTTTAAAGATGGTTTATGTTTTTTTTTTAATTGATTGGGAATAAAATACATTTGATAATATGAGATTATGTTGTAATTTTAGAATTAAATAAACTCTTAATGAAAAGGCCAATCTATTTTTAATTTTTATTATTAATTTAAAATTTGAAAATGTGAGAATAATAAGTAATAATATAAACAATGTAATAATATTATTATTATTGTTTAAGTTGTTTTTTTTTTTTAAATTTTGATTTAGATTTTTTTTAATTTATAATTTTAATTGTAATATATATATATATATATATATATATATATATATATATATATATATATATATATATATATATATATATATATATAAAAGATTGAGACATTATTTATATGAAAAAAGGAAAATTTATTGAGCACAAAGGTTTCATCCAACTAAATCAATCTCCTTTCTAAAATAGGGAGGGGAAGTTTCTCATCTTTGTTAACTTTTGTTACTTTTCATTAAGATGTGAATAGATCCAAACAGAAAAACCAAAACACGCTTAAACTCTTAGAAGGGGTAATTCTAACACATTTTAGAATTTGAAGGGCGCTCCATAGGAATCATCTTGCTAATGGGTTCGTCATCGTTAGAGAACATGCACTAGATACATAGAGTTATGTCCTTGCATCACTTTCCTTACACTTTTAGTTGGGTTTCCTTCCCCGAGTGAGTAGAGGGGAGTTGTGAAGGGGGGACTTTTCAATTTTGAGGGGGCACTCCAACATGGAGAATTATGATCAAGATTATGCACATGAATAAAATGAAGATAGAATATAGACATGATCGTGCAAAGTTATTATAGAGAGCATAATAATAAAGTGAAACCCAAATTCTAGTCATGAATGAAATATAAAACATTGCAATATGTAAAGTAATACAAATTGGCTAGAATGGCATTAGCTTATTTCTAAAGAAAGATCAGTTGGCTATGCTAATTCATAAGAATCCCCTTGCAAGAGGCAAAAGCTACCTTTTAACATAAAGTATAAAAAATTAAGGGGAAAAGCCCTAAAGGTCTAAAACCCTAACCCTAATAGATGAGGTGGTAGAAGGAATGTGGGCTCCTAGGAGCCTAGTTGATGCACTGATTTCTTATGCCTTAAATTTCACATTCAAACTCCATTTAGGGCTTTTCTTGGACTAGCACAAGGATGATTTCATTCTCTATGTGTATGGATAGGCCTTGAAATTAGAGATTGTGAGGCCATGTCCACTTCCAAAAACGCATGGGAAATGCTCGAAAGGTATACTACAAGTTTAGGACTTATAAAATTGTAGTAAAACTAATAAGATGTAGAACCATTATCGTGTTAGTGGAAGATTTTGGTCAACATTGGTCTTCCCTTGGATTAATTGGTCCCACTTAGGAAGTAGTGGCCTCTAGTGCATCAAGTTCCTCCATTAGAAGGGTAAAATTTTGCTGAATCTTACTCTTGGTGAGCCACTTTCCCTAGTGAAGGAGTTTCTTTGCTTTTACAACATGATAGAGTTGTATAGAGTCCATGATTTGGTTAACTATAGTTTGCTCAATTTAGTAAGGGTTGATTCCACAGGCCAAGTACTTAGCCACCATTGAGGTGTTCAATAAAGATTAGAAATATGGTCAAAGGAGCTCCACATTAGATACAATGTGCAAGACAAGAAAATGTGGAATACTCAATTCAAAAGCATTCCCACCCGTAAAATTGGTGATGGCATAAGGCCCATATCAAATTTGTTTGAGTGTCATGTGGGGGCTTGTTAGTCACTCTTTCTACAAGTGAAATCATACCTTATCATCAAACAAAAACTTGCGTGAAACTTGATGCTAATCATGTCACTACTTTTACTTGCCATTATATTTCTACAAAATATCATGAACATGTTGTTGGATGTGCTAGATTTGTTAAAAAAAATTGGTTGCTCAATTTTGTTGTACTTTGAGCATGGAATGAATTTTTATATGTAGATGCAATGGGTAAAGTTATATCAATTTGGGCCATCATCTAGAACCCCAAACACACCTGAAAAGGGCTATGACCAATATAGTGGAGAAGGGATTTGTTGTAACTATTTTGAGCATAAGGAGGGCTTTCATCCTATGTAAATGGATGCTTGGAGTTGTACGTTCTTAGGACATGCACAATCATCTTGTTGACTACCTTCGTTTATCAATTGGTTTTGATGCGAAAGACAATCAATTTGGTAAAATTAGTGTCCAACATGTGATCTGGATTGATGCAGGAATGAAATGAAATAAATATTTAAACATAAACACAAGTCTACAACAAAAATTGAACTTCAATTCATTGATAACAAAATACTGAAAACTGTTTACATGCATAATAGAAATAAAATAGCTCAGGCGATGGTAGTTTATCTTTGAGAAGAGATGTGGCGACTACATGCCTCTGAACTGCATTACAATGAGGCTTGCAGGCCTTTTTATTATTGAGAAATAAGGGAAAACCCCAAACATCCAAAAACATAACCCTAGGAGACGAACAGCCAAAAGTTTGTGGGTCCCGTTGGGGTTAGTTGGTACACCAAATTCTCGAGGTCATAACTTTGGCATACGATACTTCATTAGAATTATATATATGAGGAATACAAATTTCAATTGCAAACCCTCCTGCAAGCTACGAGTTTGTTTGTTTTCCAAAAAAAACGTCGTTTAGGGCCTCAAAACGGCTCCAGAAGTTCAGGACTCGAAAAACTACCAAAAATAGTAAAATTTGCTACAATTAAGGAAACTGAAAGAAACATTATGAAAGAAACAATGTTGGGGGTCCAAGTGGAATAGGTGGGTGGCCATCAATATCCACCTGGATCACATTAACTATAAACTATTCTAGAATGTACTCAAGAAGTTACCATTCCTATCTGAAATAATGGTCCATGGTAGCACAAAATGAACTTAAACATGCCTAAAAAAAGGAGCTTAGCAGTGGCTTCGATTGTGATACTCTTCTTGTAGGGTTCCAAAATTACCATCTTAAAGAACTAATCAACAACCACAAATAAACAATCATTTCCATGCTTCGTTGAGGATAGGATTTACATGTAGTCCATTTAGATTGACTGCTGTGGAATGTTCGAGGTAAGTAGAGGAGTGTATGATCCTTACTTCTTGATGGTGGGTTTGGTGATAACATAGTTAGTGCACAATAATTACATACAAGTAAAAGTTTGGGCTAGTAGAAATAATTTTAAATAATTACCATGTTCTTCTACATACTAAAGTGACTTACCACCAAATTTTTAATGTGCCTCTCAAATCAAATTTTAGTGCTCACTTAAAGGGGCATAGAGAAGGCCTATATGGCATAGAAGCACATTCTAGAGGTGAAAGTTGACACATTTTTTTTTTTTTTACTTTCATCTGTTGTCCAATGTTGAAATTCGGAACAAGAAAAATTGAAAAACGGAAACCATAAATGGAATTCAGAAAATGGTACCCAGAAATGGTACCATATGAGGCTTCTGATTTAATTTTACCTTAATTAAATTGGAAGAAAAATTGTAATTTCATCTCACAATAACTTGTATTAATTAACTGAGTCAGGAAGACTTAGTTAGCTTAGGAAATTAGAGATAGAGGTCAAAGAGGAGGCATGTAGAGGATTTTCCTATTTTTAGGAGGTCTAGCTACAATTATGTATGATTTGTAATTAGTTAACTCAAAAAATTGAGTTAAAACTAGTTTAACTAGTTCTAACTGAGAGATGAGCTAGTGAGAGGTGAAGTGAATTAAATCTGATATAATTCAAAAATAGTGATCAATCGATTAATTGATAATTCACTATAAATAGTTGTTGCATGATAGTTCTAAAGAAATCCCAGTTGAGACTAAGATTAAAGGGAAGATAACAATCAGTTGTATAATTAGAAACTTGTACAGGTCATGCATGAGGTCATCGGGAAGGCCCTGAAGGATTGTACAATAATTAATCGACCATTTCCTAATTAATAGGGGCTCAATTAGCCCAATAATGCGTAAGGAAGGCAGGCCAGGCAGAGGTAAGAAAAAAGTTAAATATTGGACCAAACTTGCTTTGATTGGAAGCCAGATTCGAGCTAGATCAGAGTGAGACAGTCAGCAGAGTGCAAGAAGTTTATCAGTGGAGGAATAACATTGTATTATTTCATGATATTGAATTTATGCAATATACAAATAACATGGTTTTGAGCAGTTTATTTCTCCATATATATCTTGTGTTTTCCAATCAATTTATTTCTTTCTCTTACTTGTTATGTGATCTTGCGATCATGTTTTGTTTTCGCAAATTATAGAAGGATTGGGTATCTTGTTTTAGTACATTACAAGATCAGTTTAAATGCCGTTGTTATATTTTCTACATGGAATAAGAGCGCCAAGAATCACAATAGAAGAGAAGAACACGATTTTGTTTTGAACATGTTCGAATTTGCAGATTTATTCTTCAGGACCCGACAACAGATCAATATGTCTTTCAATGGTTTGAGACTCAAATATGATATTGAGGGAAATTTGAATTACATAGCATGGAAGGATAGGATGGAGGTAGTGCTCGAGGAGAATAGGCTGAAGGAATTCATAGAAAATGGTATTCCTGAGCTTGCAGCAGCAAATGCTCAACTTCTTGATGCATGGAAGAAGAAGGTAACAAAGGTGAGAAGGATCTTGTTAGAAGGAGTTCGAGATCATATTGTCTTGAACCTCCATGGGAAGGCGACTCCATATGCTATGTGAAAGGCCTTGAAATATCTATTTCAGAATAACCATGACCACAGGAAGTTGGAGCTAAAATACAAGCTTAGAAAGATCAAGATGGAGGAGGGCGAGACGATACTAAAAAACTTGACGAAGTTCACTCAATGTCAAGATGAGATTGGAAGTGTTGGTGTGACAGTAGCCCATGATGATTTGGTGAGCCTATATCTTCTAGGCCTTCCCAAGAGCTGGCATAGTTACCAAGACTCTGTGAATGGGAGGGAGAAGCTACCAGACTAGGAGCGTTATGGTTCGAATTGGTAATAGAAGAGATAAGGTGGAGCACCAAAGACATGACCTACAACAAAGACAAAGAATAATATTTTGAATTTGTTGGAAAAGGAAAGAAAGCCAAGGGAAATAAGTCCCAAGGCGAAGAGGGAAAGATAGACTTTTCCAAGATCAAGTGTTTTCACTATCACGAGCACGAGCACTATGCCTCAAATTGTCCACAAAAGAAGGTAAGCAAGAAGGCGTCTGTAGTTGTAGTGGATGAAGCGCTAACTTCACAATTCGAGGTTTATTTTACTCCCATTTCATGCCTGGAAAAAACTATAATGGGATGCATGTGGTATCTAGAAAAGGATGCCTCATTCCATATGACAGGGAATAAAGATCTCTTTAGTGACTTGGAGGAGAAGGACCTCCAATAGAACATAGAGTTTGGACATGATGGGAGGTATAGCACGACTGACATAGGTACAATTACCTTTCATAGGGAGTCTGGCTCCCATCTCGGACTGACAGTTTTTTTTTAATGTTCCAGGACTAAAGAAGAATCTTGTCTTCGTAGCGGTATTGGAAGACCGTGGTGATGACGTCATATTTAGAAAAGGAAAGGTGTTCCTTAGACACATCACCACGAGATGGTTGAAACATATATGTGTAAGAGTCAAGAACCTATATGCTCTTGAGGTCGAAGATGCATGCAAAGCTTTGAGGAGCAAAGCAGAGGTTAGGCACTTAGTGGTTGAGAGGGAGCCTAAATTACCTCTCAACATGCAACCTCAGAAGCAGTTTCAGAAAATTGTGGAGCAGACATAATTGCAGAAGCAGAGATGAGACTGAGTGGAGATGTCCACTCAAGTAGAGACCTCCAAGAGGGGGAAATTTTGAGCCAGATGGGTAGAGGGAGCACACGCAGCCATCCCTCCAGATGAGAGGTGGGGCGATGTGCAGACATAATCCCAAGAGAAGAAATTTGGGCAGGATCCATTGAGATGGCTTGTCTCATGGATCATACCTAGCTACGAGGAGACCAGCGTACACAATAACAGGAAGGATTAGTAATATTGATCTAGCTAGATGCTAGGAAGATATAAATCAGAGAGACATATGTTAGATATTGGAGCACAGATCAGAGTTGGCAGCAGTGCAGAGGGAATAGATGCAGGGTCAACAACATCGTAGAGTTTCCAGTAGAAAGTACATTAGCTAGCAACATTAAGAGACTCTGATGACAAATGCATCATATTGATTCAATCTTTTTTGGAGGCTATTCGGTTTCATGAGTTGTAGGAGCAAACAACACTAGAGAAGTGTTGCATGCAGAACATTCCAAAGGTACCGGATCATGATAGATTGAATTCCTTTCTTGTTGAGAGGGAGTGTTGAAATTGGCAACAAGAAACATTGAAAATGGCAACTAGAAATGGAATCCAGAAAATGGCACCCATAAATGGTACCATATGAGGCTTCTGATTTAATTTCCCCTTAATTAAATTGGAAAAAAAATTGTAATTTCATCTCATGAAAACTTGAATTAGTTAATTGAGTCAGGAAGGCTTAGTTAGGTTAGGAAATTCGAGTTAGAGGTAAAAGAGGAGGCATGTAGAGGATTTTCATATTTTTAGGGGGTCTAGTTACAATTATGTATGAGTTGTAATTAGTTAACTCAAGAAATTGAGTTAAAATCATTTTAACTAGTTTTAATTGAGATATGAGCCAGTGAGAGTTCAAGTGAATTAAATCTGATTTAATTCACATGTAGTGATCAATTGATTAATTGATAATTCACTATAAATAGTTGTTTCATGTTAGTTCTAAGGAAGGCCTAGTTGAGACTGAGGTTAAAGGGAATATAACTATCAATTGTATAATTAAAAAATTGTACAGGTCATGCATGAGGTCATCTGGAAGGCCCTGCAAGATTGCGCAATCATTAATTGGTATTTTTCTAATTAATAGGGGCTCAATTAGCCCAATAATGCTCAAGGAAGGTAGGTCATACATAGGCAAGAAACAAGTTAAATATTGGATCAAGCTTGCTTTGATTGGAAGCTAGATCCGAGCTAGATCAAAGTGAGATAGTCAACATAGTGCAAGAAGTTTCTCAGGGGAGGAATAGCATTGCATTGTTTCATGATCTTGACTTTATGAAATATACAAATAGCGGGGTTTTGAGCAGTTGCTTTCCCCAAATAAAACTTATGTTGTGTGATCGGTTGATTTCTTTCTCTTACTTGTTATGTGATTGTGCAATCATGTTTTGTTTCCGCAAATGGTAGAAGGATTCAATATCTTCTTTTAGTACATTACAAGATCAGTTTGAATCTCGTTGTTAGATTTTATACATCTAATATGTTGTACTAAACTCAAGGTCACTACCATATAAGTGGGGCCATCTAGAAGTCTCAATCGAAGGTCCATTAAGGAAGTTTTCAACTTAGTTTATGCTGCCTTTATTGTACTCAATTTTCAAGTGGAATTATTGCAAGTATGTCGACCAATTATGATGAGAATAATTTTGTAACTTTCCTATGCCTACATGAATTACAAGGGCTTTTTATTAGTGTGGATGATAATTTCATTTCCTATAATATAATGCTTCCATTATTGGGATGCCTCCATAATGAAACACATATCCTTGTCATAGATGGGGTTCTTATGAATCATGTTAGAGAGATTCTCCTTATGATAGGCTACTATATGTCCATGTTAATGAAGGCTAGACCAATATCATAGCTTCAAGGATCTATTTCGATCTCAAAATTATTCTTGCAAGTTTGGTAGAATGACGATTGGTGTTGAATAGAGGAAGCATTTAGTATCCTAAAAAAATTTCTAGTGCGACTTAGCCAAAAATAACTTAGGTTTGTCCACCCTTAGTCCCTTAGTTTAGGGACCAACAAATCTAAGAGAACCAACCATGAACTTACAATGGAAGTTGGTGAGGCCTAAGAAACTACGAAAATCTATTAATATCTTTGGGTTAGGCCAATCACAAATGACTTGGATCTTGGCTAGATCCATTACACACCTGCTCATTCATAGTATATCCTAGATAATGAATTCTTTTCATGCCAAATTAGAATTTTTGTAGATTGGCACATAACCTTTGTTGTGTAAAATTTCTTAGAACTTATCAAATGTGCTTTAAATCCATTGTCCATGTTTTTCTAAAGATGAGGATATCATTGAGATATATAACCATAATGGAATTTTATGAAGGGTTTTTTTGGATCACATCTAATTTTTAAATAATGTTTAAGAACAAGATAATGCGGTCCAACATTAACAAAGATATATTGTGAAAATAAATTGATCTATTAGTTTTAATTGCATAATTAATTACCAAAACAATGATAATTCCACATCCATTGAGTACCCACTCTACATACTTTTGAATATGCCCACACTGGAAAAAAATGAAAATACATGAAAAAAACTGTTGGTCATTGAAATTGTCTCATTTTATCTTGTCCTTACCCTAAATTATCTTACCCTAACCCTTGTTTTACAACTTGAACGAGACCTCTCTCATACATTTCTGGTTCCTTTTAATGAATTTTTGGAAAATGGATATGCAAGCTTATCTTTATTCAAAAGGTTAAATAGGATTATAATTTTCATGTAACTTATTATTTACATTACCTTATGGCTTGACAAAGAATGTTCATTAATCGAATTCAAAGTGGTTGGTACAGGATCCCGACATTCATGTACTCATTTCGGTTCCTACACCAGATTTGGGCAACATGCCGATTTGATGAAGATTAGCTCCGAGTGCATTGTAGATGTTAAAGGGAAATTACACGCAACTGCCATTGAAGACTTGTCTCATTTCTTGTATAAGGTTTGAGGTGTTACGAGGATTCCAAAGATGGAGGTCAGCCACCAACTGCTGCATATTTATGTTAGCTATTCGATATGACTGAGAGCTGATGTAAACTTGTATAAATTAGAAGTTTTGTGATAGCCTGTAGGTTAGTGATACTGTGATAAATTTGGCCCTTTTGTATTTTGAAGATCTGTATCATCACAACCCTCTAGGAAATGGATCCATCACTTTGTAAAGCATAGTTGCAGAGAATTTATGTCTTTTTAATAAAAAGGAGTCAATGCCGATTTTATGCATCTTTCCTGTCTATTTCTTGTAATGGTAATCTTACTTGTATAAGCTAAAATGTTTCCTTGAAAAGGAAATGAGTTGGTTGGCTAGGGTCCATCCAAGCCAACTCATGATCCCAGTTTTACCTGTGTGTGTTAAGTAGAATAATGCCTGGTGTGAAGGTTTCTTCTTAATGGTGACTGTGCAAGATTGATAAAGCTCTTGTGTGTTTATTTTTATTTCGCTGAAGTGATATCATATCTGAGGGTTTGCGTGTGTTAGGTAGGTTTATTTCATTTATATCAAAGCACTTTTGTTTACTCCTTTAAAGCACAACAATATTTCTTCGGTCTGGGAAGTTTTCCTTTTGAAACATTTGAATTGTTTTCGATTAGTGGTTAGGGTTGCATTGTTTGAAAGTTTAATTTTTGTTTAAATATTTATCTCAAGCATACTATGATCAAAATACATATAATTTAATTGTGTGAAGGAGCCAATCCACCTGTGTAAACTATTACATTTAAACTCTGTTCCTTTCTTTGTTAACCATTCATTTACTAAAGTACACATAGTGCAAGAATCGTTGATTATTATTTTCCGAATTCAGGACTGTAAAACAAATATCTTTGTTTGAAGTTGAATTCATTTATACACAGGAACATATTTGACACAATGCTGAATGTTCAGAGTATATAAATAGAGTACATATTTATCAGTGATGTTTTATTGAAACACATCAGTTTGATGTTTTTCATTACGACTGATAAGTTTCCCATTGGATTTCAAATTTCATAGTCCATATCGTAATTTACATTTTGAGAGAACACAATGATTTGGGGCTTCTTTTATCTTTGCCTAAGTTGAAGTTTTCCTTTCCACACTTCTGTATTTCGTGATTGTTAACACAACATTTTGGTTTGATTGATTCAGGATTGAAAAATTAACGAGTATAGAAATAGGTTCATTCTGGTAGAGGAACATAATCGTTCCAGTACAAGAACCGAGTGGTTCCAATACAGAAACAAAATAATTATGAGTACAAGAATAGAATCGGTCTAGTAGAGGAATAGGGTATTTTTGGTACATGAAACAAAATTGATAAAACACAACACATAAACTTACTTTTTTTTCTCAACACTAGAACTAAAGTACATGAACAAATTTGCTTTCTGAATTATTTCGAGTTTTACGATTGAATTATTGAATGAAATGATTTATTTCTTTCACAAATTCCTTGATTGTTATTTCTAAGTGAATCCAGTTTCCAGAGTGGAGTGCTGTCATTATGTTTACAAGTGCAAGTAAGGATTTAAGGGCTTTATTGTAACTTGTTCTTTCAAATTTCGAATGATTTAATTTTAGGAATAGAAGTAGGATTTATAGGGTTAAATCCAAAATATTTGGCATTACTTGTGTTATGCCTCAAAGCTTATGTTGCCCTGGTTTGAAAATTAAGTGTTAATGAATTGAATTACAATCCTGGAACCCAAAAAAAACCCCGATGATAAGTTATATGATGAAGAGAAAAATACAAATGCAACTTTCTATATAGATACTACATATAAAATAGGGCTAAAGAAATATCTTGATTGGGAGCAGATTTATGATTTATTTGTAGTTGGAAACTTTGAGAAATAATATTAATAATATGAAGATACTCTTATTTATATTAAAAGGCCATGATTGCATAAAGTAGATATTAGGTCAACTATTTAGCATTACTATGATTGGTATGTTGGATCATTTCACATGTCAATATTAAAACATGCACATTGGTTAATTATGCAAAGAAATTGGTTGTGAGTTTTAGATCAAATGATTTAGCTAGAATGTATAAAATATACCCCCTAGAGGTATCTTTAGATACAAAATGTTTAAAACAATTTAAGGAAAAAAAAGTTAAAATTAAAATAAAGGAAGATGGCATATTTAATTAAACATTGGTGTTATGACCCCAATTCCTTGAAAACCAAGTTAAATAGGATGTATCCAATCCCAATGTTTAAAAGGGACAACATTTTAGTCGTTGAAACGATATGTACATTATATGGAGAAAAAGACCCATAACATCTTAATCTGGAATGGGTTCCCTTGATGAACTAGCATGCAGAAAAGGGTAAGAATTTAAATTTTGCACAAATCTTGTTTGCAAACATTTTGCAAGCTAGAAATAAATCTTTAGAACCTCCTTTATGGTTTGGGAATAGATTCCTTATGTCAACTTATTCGGTAGATGCAATGTACAATATAACTACTTTTCCTATGATGAAGTGTACCTGGTCACATAAAGAGAAACCTATCCATGCCTACTGATCTATTATGTGGAATGAGTAGTGTAAAAATCAATTTTATAATATCTGTGATCACTTCATGGCTCCTTTATAGTATTTATATTTGATAAACCAACCCCAAGGATCGCACAAGAGACTGAGGATGTTATCCATGATTTAGGATATTGGTACATAATTGAATGCTTTTCATGTCTTGGATTATAAGGATGTATGACAAGTCCTTACTTGTTTCCAAAATATATAATTGATAGATTTGCATTAAGAGAGATTTCATATCAAACAATAGCTGCTAGAATAACTAAATCATTGAGTTGAAATTCAAAGAAGTTACGACTAAATTTCCCTTTGAATCTTTGTATTTAGTCTCTATTCAATCCAAAAGCATTCAAGGAAAAAAGCAAAAATGCTAAAGTATGCTTGGTTTAATCATGCAAGCTTTAAGTGGCATGATCCAATGGATATTTCCAATGTGCGTTTCAATTTAGTAATGTACCTAAAATCATATGTACACAAGGAATGCTCTTATGATTTTATTTGCAAAAGAGAAAAACATTACACTATAAAAATTTATAGTATAGAGCATTAATATGAAAAGGTATAGGTTCAAATAAAAAGGTACAAGTTAAAAAATTTCAAAAGGGAAAAAACAAATATTTCTTACATAAAAGTGTAGAATGTGTAGCAGTCAAGAGGGTAGCCTAAGCGAGGAAAATAAGAATGATGAAGATAAAAATGAAGAACATAGTAAGCAAGATCCTTCCAATGGTTCACAAATAATAAAAATGAAACAACATAGAAAAACAAGGGTTACAAACATTTGAACAGAGAAAACATAATCTAATTTTAGGATCACATAGTAATGAATAAGATATTAGTGAAGAAATAAAGAGTATAGGTCAAAAAATAGAAGAGGTGAAAAACATGCATATTGATATTAGGATAGAGGAAGAAAATGGAAATCCTGATGATATTACAGATGTTATTCCTATTACTAAGGAGAATACTCTAGTGGCACAAACTACTTAGTCTTAGGATACAAGCATGGAAGAGAAGGTCTCAACTCATAGTACTTTCACTCATATTACCAAAAAAATTATCCTACAATTATTATTACACCATAAGATTATAGAATCAAATCTATAACACTTTTTTATGTTGAATATTGATTAGTTTGGGCCTATTGAAAAAACTATAATTCCTTTGGAGGAATTTTTCTTTAGTAGTGACAAGAAGGCAATTATAAGAAAAAGTCCCAAAAAGGGAGAAGCAACTTACTAGAGAAGAACCTTACAACAACATTTGGTCTAGATTCTAGTTGGAATATTACCCAATGAGTAGCACATGAAACAACATCTATATTAGGTTCATTTTCTAATGCTAATGCATGGTCAATTAATTAATTAGTTGTTGAATTTGATAAGCAAAAGGATAAATTAAAATTAGTGGAAGTAAAGCTAAATAAGCTTAAATTTGAGGTTAAAGAAGAACATCAAAATCATGCTATCTGTTGGAACACCTAATCCTACATGGGTAGGTGTGGAATGCGAAAAGTCACAATGGAGTCCAAGTGACCTTGGAATATGAAACCAAGAGTCACACCATTGTACTATAAATGTAAATCTTTGTATAATGGAAAATATGAGCTACACGTTTATCCTTCATTGTGTTGAGTTTCTTGTTGTGTGTGTGTGTTTATCTTTCTCATACACCATGTGTGTGCTTAACATGGTGTTTAACATGGTATCAGAGCAGGCGATTGCTGGCCCTGCTCCAAATTGAGTGAGCCATTTGTGTTTATGGCCTGTGCATATCTACAAAAATTCTTGACATTTTTGCAGCACTCAGAGTTTCTGCAGCAGACATTTTTTCGCATTCAGAAATTGGTTTTGGAGAAGGAGCAACATTCAGAAATTGGCAGCATTCCGGCATTGGTTTTGAAAAAAAAGAGAGCAGCATTGTGCATCTGAAGGTTTTCATTCTGAACTTCCATGCAATTTCTGCTGCCCACTTTTAAATTCTGCATTTTGAAAAGCTGTTGAAATAGTTTAAAGAGGGTTTCTGAAGAAGTTTCTGGATTTTTACTGCTAAAATTCTCTGGAAAATTCTGCGTTTTTAAAGTCCATTTTCCTGTTGCTGGGCTACTGGAAATATTTCTAAGTTTGCACTGAAAGATTTCTGAGTTTTATGCAAATCTCTAATTCTGCATTTATCCAATATTCTGCTGCTGGAAGGAATAATCCTCTGCTATTCTACTTTACTGTTTTAAAAATAAAAAATAAAAATAAAAAATAAAAAAAAATAAAAAAATATTTTATCTCTGCAACTCCCCTCTACGCCCTTTGCTCTCGACTGCAACACTACCTCACCTTTGAATCGACCTCTCTACACATCGACCTCACTCATTCCCCACGGCCTACCCACACGACCTCCTCAAACCCCAGTTCCCAACCCCCTCTCAGCACAATACGCTCTCACATCTACACTCAACGGCCCCTTACACTCTGCTCTCAACGCTCACTGGTCTGCACACTCCTCTCACCAAACCCCCGCCTCCTCCCTACACTCGATTCCCCAACCCCCTACACTACAGCGCTCAACGCTCCTAGCCCCTACAGGCCCATGCCTTACCCACGCTTGCACTCCTCCCCTGCACCGTTCCCTTACAACGCACATCTCTCCCCACGGCTTATCCTACGCGCCCCTCTCCTTTGGCATTCGGCCTTTACTCCTTACGGCCTCCCCCTTTCCAACTCACCGCTTGCAACATTACACTACCCAACATAATCCAGAACCTCACATCACAGCATCCGCCCCTTACCCCCTCACACCGCATACATCCCTTACAACACTACGCTTTTCCTTACCCGAGCACTCCCTAACCCTTCACGGCTTTTACAGCCCGCCCCCTACTCGGCTCACCTACTCCGCTCCCCCTTTCTCAACGCCCTCACCAGCGCAGCCCCTAACCCCCACCCCCTACGCCTCTACAACCCACCCCTCTACCAACGTTCCCCTCCTCTTTTGGCCATTTGGCCCTCACATTTTAAAATTCGACTTTCAATTTTTTTTTAATTAATTCCCTCTCTCCTATTTTATTAATCTCAGTTTTTGTTCTTTCCCTTTTTAATAAATTTCACTTAAGTTTAATACCTTTCCCTCCATTTTAATAATAAAACCCCCACCATATAATACCACTTCTATTTTTAACATATCCCCTCCTCTCCCATTAAAATTTCCATTCCCATTTAAATTCTTTCCATTTTTAATTATTCCAAAAAAAAAAAAAAAAAAAAAAAAAAAAAAACACGTCAGAGAGAGAGGAGAAAGAGAGAATATGAACAACAGAAAAAGAGGAAATGAAATGTGAGCATATGGACTAAATACATAGAGAAAATTGCAGATTTGACATTTTATGATTTGTGGCATATATAAGAGGGTGATTTTCTGAAGAATTTTACATGAGAAGACAAGTTTGCCATCATTGCAAAACAACGATTTGAAGAAAAAATTCAGCTGCCTTAAAGGACCTCTTGTACAAGTTGTTTTTGCTGCACATTCAAATACTTTGCAGAGATTTTGTATTGAACTCACATTGTGAGTGAATATTGCCTCTTCATTCATAGTTGGAATCAGTGAATTTGAGTTGTTGATATAAGTCATTGTTGATTGCCCTCCATCATTTGAGGAGCAGATTTTGTACTTTGAGATTTCCATAGTTGGAAATTCTTTTGAGTCATTTGTATTTCTTGTTGAATCACATTGTAAACGGGTGCATTTTTGGTTGAAGCCAACACCCTTTCAATTTTTGAGCCTAAGTTGTTGAAATGGCTAAAATCAATGAGGCATTAGAGTTGTTGAATAACCTCATTCATTCAAATGCTGATGATATGATAAGAATGAGCAAGGATGCTCTTTGTAACATTCAAAGTTGTTTGCAAGATGCACAAGAAAAGATTGAGTTTTTGCAGTTGGAAACTTAGCTTCAGCAAGATGAACTTCAACAAAAGAGTCACCATTCTGAACCTGTTTCTGTTCAGAAGATTGTGAAGGACTCTCATCAAAAGAAAGAAGATAAAGTTGCAGTTGATTCCCATTCAGTTCCTTGTTCAAGAACAGATGTACATGCAGATGCAACAACTCAGCCTGCACTTCCTAAGCCCATCATCAGACCTTGGGAAGAGCTTGTCCACAACAAGCACCGAAATGGTCTTGGATATGACAAGGATGTGACCTTTCATATTCCAGACTACACCAAGCCCATCATATTTCAAAGTGCCAGATTTCTATATGACAGTTCACCTGCAGCTGTTCCGGATCCTGCTCCACATCAACAACAACATATTGTGAAATGCCAACACTGTGATTGAGTTGGCCATATGAAAGATCATTGTTTTGATCTTCATCCATGCAAGCACTGTGGTCAGCACACTCATTCTTCAGACAGTTGCTTCAGAAACAAGCCTCTTGCAAGAACAAAGATTCATCTTGGATGGATCGCTTCTTGGCAATGGGCATCAGCAGCCAAGAAGATGTTTAAGTCGCATGTCAGAACATGTTCACGAATATTGAGCAAACTTGCAGTTGAGTTTTCGCCATCATCTCACCTTGTCCCTGACAGGGGTGAAAATGGTGGTCATGTACAAGCTTCGACAATAGATCAAGCGAGCCTGAGCCACAATCTCTCATTCCATGTTCAGAGTTGTAGCCAGAGACATAACAGTTCAAGCGAGCCTAAGCCAAAATTCGTCATTCCAGATTCAGAGATGTAGCCAGAGACACAGATGCCCATGAGCATGCCTTCAGTTGGTGGACAACCTTAAACCATCATCTTTGGTTGGTGGATAACTTAAAACCATCATAGGTAGTAGACCTCCATTCTTTTAGGTCGAAGGTCTCCCTTTCATATATGAGGGACACTTCCTCTAGCAGAAGCCTTCAGCTTCTTGCCAGCTTTGGTTGAGTTCCAGGAAGTGCTTCAAGCATTCCAGAGTTGTTGGTAATCCTAAAACCATCACAGGTAGTAGACCTCCCTTCTTTTAGGTTGAAGGTCTCCCTTTTTTATGAGGGACAATTCCTCTAGCAGAAGCTTTTAGCTTCTTTCCAGTTTTGGAAGAGTTCCGGGAACTGCAACAAGTTTTGCGTTCCAGTGTTGGTGGTCATCCTTAAACCATCTCTTATTTCCAACATTTCAGAGAGTTGATTCAGCCCAAGTGCTTCCATGCATACTTTGCAGATTTGTATTACAACTCTCTTCTTGGACTCACACATACCCCTTCGGATTAAGGGGGGATGTTGGAACACCTAATCCTACATGGGTAGGTGTGGAATGTTAAAAGTCACAATGGAGTCCAAGTGACCTTGGAATATGAAACCAAGAGTCACACCATTGTACTATAAATGTACATCTTTGTATAATGGAAAATATGAGCTACACGTTTATCCTTCATTGTGTTGAGTTTCTTGTTGTGTGTGTGTGTTTATCTTTCTCATACACCATGTATGTGCTTAACATGGTGTTTAACACTATCCAACTTAAGGATCAGTTTTCTTTACAATAAGAAGTTATAAAAGAGAAGCATAAGCATGTAATAGACAAGTTAAAGCAATATCACTTGAAGGAGTTGGAATGAAAAATTAGGGAGAGTGAAATGAATCTAGAGGTAGCTTATACGAGCTTTCAAGAGAAAATTAATTACTTGTAGAGAAAAATACAACAAGTACAAATAAATTAGCCCAGAGAGAGAGAGAGAGAGAGAGAGAGAGAGAGAGAGAGAGAGAGCGAGAGAGAGAGAGAGAATACCAGTTGAAAGGGGGAGAGAGAGAAACTTTCAGTTGAAGGAGAGAGATATTAGATAATCAATTGGATTTTTTCAACAAGGTGAATGAAATTAGTTCAAATTGATGATAAGAAAATTGCCCAGGAATATTTTGATTTTTTCAACAAGGTGAATGAAATTATTTCAAATTGATGATAAGAAAATTTCCGAGGAATATTTTGATAAAGTCAAAATCTAGATAACAAAAGAAAAACTTGAAAATATTATTAAAACAATTGAAAATAAAAGGCTACAAATTTAGGTATCATTAGATCATTGGATTTTTTCTTGTTCTAATATATGTGATTTGATATATGAATCCAATTAATGGTGTTCATATCTTTGGGAATTTGCTTCATACATTATGGACGACTATAATATGCCACATGTCGAACCATTGAAACAATATTTACCTATTCAACTCTACATAGTTAATCTGGAGGATAATTGATATGCAAGTAAGGCTAATATGTTATAGATTAGAAATTGGGACAATGAAGTTGTCACATAGTTTATTACTATACCTATAGAATGTGAAAAGTCCATTTCCATTTTCTTTTCCAAATATACAAAAAATAAATCAAAGATTGAAAGGAGCCTTTGTTAATATGAGATAATCTTGGATAATTTGAATCCTTTTATATGTATCATTTAACAGGTCCATTTGGTCAATAGAAAACCTATTTCAAGGGAAAGGAAATGGAAAATAAATGAATTCCTCACTTGTCAGAATATATTATGAATAAATATCATTTTCAAGGTAGTTGAGATGAAAGAAGAAGATTGGAGCGAGGAAAAGAACAAACACATATTTAATGAAGGTATTTAATAGTAATCAAGGTTGGAACTTCTTGAAAAAAAGCTGGGATTTTTCTTGCTATATACGAGAATTTCTTCTAAAGAAGCTCCATGACTTTGATGAATTACTTGTGTACTTTTATTAAGTTCTAATTAAAGTTGAAGGAAAACATCTTTTGAAACATATTTATGTGATTGAATAATGGATTGTATCTTTACATTTTTAAGCTATGTTTTTTTTTGTTGTTATTTCATACTTTCCATGCATAATTATTTTTCATCGATTGTGTTATGTTTCAATAGGTATGATTGTTAGATACAAGTAAACAATATTGGATTTTTTAGATAGCTATTTATTTGAAATAAATACAAAAATAAGTGCTAACCAAGAACGATTATTTTCTCTCCATGATATATAGGATAACCTCATCAAATTCAAAATAGGAGATGAAGTTATATATCTCCTATTTTGAGTTTGATGAAGTTATCCTATATATCATGGAGAGAAAATAAGTGTTCTTGGCTAACCCAATTGACCGGATCTAGCCCCGTCAAACTTATTTAGATCAACTTTAGGTAATTGAGTTAACATATTGGGGTAGCTATTAAAATGGGGGTTGCAATTATGGGAGTCTTCAACCTTGAAATATTCATCATCAATGTATTTACCTTTATGAGAGTCTTCACTTGTGAAACCTTCACCATTATCATGCTTACCCTTGAGCTTCTAAATTTTATCAAAACAAAGGGATCCTTGTTTATTGATAGTTGTCATGTGTATTGGAAACGGTCCACTATTCGACTAAGGATTTGAAGCACTTGCTTGAGGTAATCCATAACTAACATGCTTCTAGTGTAGGTCATGTAATCGTGGACAACACCTAAAAGGTTACCTAATAATGATATCAAAATTGTCAGTATCACAAGGGATTTTGTTGCTATGGGTCAGAAAAAATTGTATTTTTAGGTCCAGTGGAAAATTACTAGAGATCTATACCATTACGATCAATACCATGCAAGGAATGTTTTGAGATGTCTCCCTTAATTTGTTGGTTGGCACTCGAATTCTTTCATGCAACCTTAGTTTTTATTATTATTATTACTCTTGTGTAAGTATTGTTTGTTTTTTTGTTTGCTTAGTAGTGTGGGTCCTTACAGGACTTCACGCCAAACCTATGGTCTGAGAAACCGTGACCAAGGGGCATCTAAGCCGTCAAAATCACTCGAGGATCGCACCCAGCCCCGGCCACACCAACCCTTATCATGGTTTTTTTTTTTTTTTTTCCTTCTGGGTATTGGAACCGGTGACCTTTTCATCATGAGTGTCTTAACATCACACTCTTCATCGTCGAACCAAACCCCCGTTGGCCTCTTGTGTAAGTATTATTGTGATGAAAAAAATTCCCAATTTCTTGATATTTAATCAAAATGATATTTTCAGTTGCCTATGTCACAAAGGATAGGGTTTGCAAGGTCCTAATATTATGGAAGTGTTAGGTGTTATAAATCTATAATATATTTATGAGTTTCGAACAATAAAAATCACCTAAACCTCTCATGGCATTAACTGAGTCTTGACCATACCCTTAGCTATATGACCCAATTCCTAGGATGAATGAGTAATCTTCACGAGTGTTGTTGTTTTTGTGCTGTATTAGAAATAAAATTAACATGTTTATGTAAAGTTAATTTTAGGTACACCTAAATGGATTCCCATACACTTGAGAATATATGGAAAATAAAATCCGTAGGAAAATTCTGTTTAATGTAGTGCTACTAGAAGGGGAATGGATAGAGGTATACAAGGGCCTCTAACTAGATGACTCCATATGTCTTTCTTCACATGTATGCTTTGTTATTTGTAGTTTTACCCATTGAATGATAAATATTTGTATTTAAAGATGTTGGAAAATTTCTCTATCCTAAAAAACATTTCAAAAAATTAGGCATGTGTTTGCACAATAAAGAGCTATGATACCATTTGTGGTGTTCCTTAATCGGTGAAGAAGAGTACTCAAAGCAATATAGACATAAATATAACCATGTAAAACAAATAGAACAAAGCCAAAGTAATGAAGCAACAATAATAAGCAAAAATTTATTGATATTTTGAATAACAAGTCATGTTCACTTACCTCTTCAAGGGGGAACCTCTAATTAAGTGGAGCCCCATTGCAACATTAATAAGTCACACTTGATTACACAATTTATACTACTATAAATAGCTATTGACTAACGAAAACTCTATCCACATATTGGTCCTTCAATAATGAGGCTACAATAATTAACTAATGGACCTTATTTAATGAGTCCACCTTACATTTATTTATCAAATGCTTTAACTACAATACTAGGCATATTTTATTAGCAATACCTATAATACACTAAGAAACAAGATATCCTATTAACTATGGGGATTACGGTACGGTCCTAATAGATCAAATTTGAGACCTAATTCTATATGAAGCTCAAAGAATTCAACCATGTGAGCTATCCCACTATGCTATTATTATTATGGAGCACATTATAGGTGAGTTCAAATGAAATTACTTCATATGTACCTCCATGGAGATGCTTTGATATGGTGGGGATATCTTGAGCCATGAACCACCTTTCTATAAAAATTGCATTATATTGTTTTGAAGTATTTCCCAATGACCAAATTTATATACCACCTTAAACCCTTTTAGTGTTATGCATCATCATTGAGGGTATGACTAAATGTTTTTTTCTAGTATATGGATCTTGATACTCTTTTGTCACCAAAAATTGCAAAATAAAAACTTGGAAAAGTATAAACATGAAAAGAAAATGATGGTAATCCTTCATGGAATCGATACATGACACACTTATATGATTGTGCACCATTTTTAGACAAAATAGACCATCATAATTTGTACTTCTTGGAACAAAGCGCGTCTTCACCAAAGTAATAAAATAAGGTCACCGAGATGTTAGGATATGATTATGAGATTAGCTACAAGAATGATAAATATAATGTTAGGGTCAATGTCTGGTTTCACAAATATGAGGAAGAAGGTTCCTTATTTCTATATCCTTGTGAGTGTTAAGTTGGATACCAGAGGTATACTAGTAATGGTTGGTTGATACCAAGGTCATTCCACTTCTCCAAACACTATAGAAATATTTCAAGACCCCTATAGGATGCACTTGGTGCAATGCGTTAAGCCTTGTAAAATCTCAATGTTAACCCTAAAACCCCTTATTAATCCCTACATATTAAGATATTACATTTCTATTGTTATATTTTTATGTTGGATAGAATATTTCAATATACCACTTTATTATAATTGGACCCTTTGTCTCCTAAACACACAAAAATATTCATATACATATACATAATAAGGAGACATAGTCCTAGGATCATCAAATATTGTCTTATACATAAGATAAAGGAGGTTAACCCCTCCAAGCAGAATGCAATTATTGGTTTCTTATCATTTTAAAGGAATGAGGTCCATAAAATTTTGTATAAGAGTTATGATTGTAGGGTTGTGTTACTTCAAAGGAGTCATATTAGCATTTTCATTATAAATTTTTTTGAGGAGATTTCAAATCATGAATTTTGAATAAATAGAGAAGACATCATAAGATCCATTTGGGAAAAAAATCAGATTATGCTTTTTCTATACTTTTAGAGATATGATTTGTGGAAGAGGGTTTGTGAATGAAATTGAAATCAGTTTCAAACAAATGATTGTAGAATTTCGGTATTGTTGTCGTTCCTAGAGACAGCCTAGAGTTGTGATAGACCAGTGCCTAGGACATCTTAGCATAGCAAGGAGCGTATAATATAATGTATGAAGTTGTCAACTGCAGCTCACATGCTATCTCCTGTAAACAGGGAAATAAAATAGAATGGGACCAAGACCTTCAGAAACTGAAACAGAGGAAGGGATATTGCAGAGGCAAGATGTAAAACTCTAATATAAAGCATCAGACAATTCGGAGACAATTTACTGCAAAGTGGGCCAATTTAGAAATACTTCACAGACATAAGTTATCAGAAGGTGTATGTAGTGAAAGAAATATTGAGAAGATATTAGTTAACATTGAGCTGATACCCAGATATACAATACCACCATGCATGGGCTTACCAATCTAAGAATCCATACATGATAGTAGCATTTTAAAAGCATCCTCCCAAAGAAACTAATATAGCAGAAGTATGGTTAGCTGTATAAGAGAACATAATATCATGCATGAGCCATATTTAAAGCGCTTGACTAATCCAAGCATGGGCATCAGCTAGGATGAATCCATACCGAAAATCAGTGAGCCACTCGCATTCCAAAACATGATACAAGAAAGATGGATGAAATGAAATGTTCTATTAATATAACACAATAAAGAAAGTTACAGACCGTGAAATACCAAAGACCAGAATCCTCTTTAACAGATGGAACTCCTCCTCACTAAGACCCTATGGGCTCTGAGCCTTCATACAAGAATTTTACAAAATGTATGCAAAAAGCCTTTCACTGCATAATTTTCTGATAAAATCTGGAACCCTTACAATGCGTTTCTTCATGGTTTTTATAGGAGAAACCAAAACCTAGTAAAAGAGGTAGGTGATGAACATTTAATTTGCATAATTAAGGAAAAATGGCGGAAACATTCACGCCCATACTGCTGAATGACTATGCTGTGCTGTTTGTACTCTGTGGCCTGCTCTCTGAAATAAATGTTCTGGATGAAAATCTCTTCAGGAACACGGTAGAGAAATAGAAACCTTATGGGTGGTTTGTCCTTCCTGGAGAGAAAATTCTACTAATATAAAGCCTTGAGGGCATTGTTTTCTATGCATTATATCCTCTGCCCTCCCAATCATGAATTAAGCTTTAAAAATCTTCAACGCCGAACGCTGAATTCCTCAATCATTCACTGATCTTCCTCTGCTGCTCCATTAATGTTTTCATCTGTGAAATCAACGCCTTGAATGTCCCTGGGAAGTTTTCCAAAGTATAACCCTGTTTCTTTAATGGATGTCGTGTCACAACAGCTACCCAGGACTTTCTTCATAAATTTCGCCTCTGCATTAGGGGAATTTTGAGGTCTAAAATGGGCCTCATAAGAAAAATGTACAACAAAAATAAACTTTATAACAACCAATAGGATTCAAGATGATGATGTCATCCATAATGGATGATTCACCATTTTTGGAGTAAAAAAGTAAAAATATTAAAAAATAATAAAATAATAAAACTACTTTTTCAACTCTTATTTTAAACTTATCTCCCAAAATTTTTACTCAAATTTCGAGCGGGAGTACTCGTTGGATGCGGAATTTAATTCCTCATCCAAGGAGTACCCATGTTGCATACTTTCGATGAACTCTACTACACGAAAAATGAGAAATACATAAAAAATGTGATTGTAATCACGTTTTTTATATATTTCTCATTTTTCGTGTAGTAGGACCCATCAAAAGTATGCAACATGGGTACTCCTTGGATGAGGAATTAAATTCCGCATCCAACGAGTACTCCCGCTCTAAATTTGAGTAAAAACTTTGGGAGATAAGTTGAAAATATGAATTGAAAAAGTAGTTTTTTCATTTTTCCCTCTAAAATTTGATGATGTCATCAAATCTTATTAGATTTTTTCCACTATTATTTTATAATTTCCTTAGGAGGCCCATTTTAGACCTCAAAATTCCCCTAATGGAAAAACTGGTCCTTTGACGCATTCTCGGCTTTTGTAATAGATGTTGCAAATTATGATAATTCTTTATCACTGTAAACCTGCAAAACACACAAAGTTGTGAAGAAAACAAATGCATGGGGGACGACAATGCAATGGAGGTGACTGAGTAGTGAAGCAACATGATGAAATGGCGGAAGCATGCAGGGTGGTGATGAAGAAAGTGCAGTGGAAACAAGGGTAGGTGAATTAGCAAAATTTTTAAACGAAAAACAATGAAATTTGACTTATGACTGACCTATGTAATGGGCAGAGGAGAAATGCGATGTACACATGGGATGATGACGTGGTGGACGTACGAAAGACCATATGGAAAGGATGACGAGGTGGTACGAGGTCAATGGCGGGCGTGTGACTAAACCTGGATTGTCCGATCTCAGGGGAGATCGACGGTTAAAACTGCGTTGGAGGACGATGGATGGTGGACCAAGGGCACTGTACACTCGGATTAAAACCCGTGCAGCTTTAGAGCGTGATAGCCGTTGGATGAAGAGCTTCAGATCGGACGACTGACGGAGATATCGCTGGGCGTCCTGTTCCGAACAATAACGTGCGATGAACGACGGTTTTGGAACCATACGCTGGGACACGTGGCAGCTAGTGTATGTAATCACTGTCCCAGCGAGAATTACCTCCCACCGCCGAAAAGCAATGCGATACATACCAACCGGTTTTGCAATGGGAGTGGGCGTGGGGACCAGCAGGACAGGCGGGCTGCGGACCGTTGATTTCACAGTTTGATTGGACGGCTGAGATGCGGTTTGGGCGATGAATGCAGTGGGCCACGGGCGTAGTGGAGGATTGCGAATGCCGTTCGATCGGTACAGATCAAAGACCGAGGGCACGCCCGATATTCATATGCGATAAGCGCCTAGTGTTTTCGCACCTGGTTCTAGCGCTGGGTTACATGGAGGAAACAACTGAGGGGCTAGGGCCGAAAGGGGCTGAGGCCTAATATATTTTCAAAGGTGGGTTTCTCGGCCCTTTTATGCGATTCTGAGGCTGGGAGAGGGCAACAATAGGTGAAACAGGGATCTTTTGGGACAAACAGAGGGGTTTCGAGTGGTTTAAAGGGGGCTTCTTAACAAAATTTTGACAGGGGTCTGATATGATCAACATTGGCTCCACCTGGGGACGACACGTTCATCCTTGGACGTGTCGAGAACTTCGTAGACCTCCTGATCATCTTCTATATGGACTCTAATCTTCGGCATTTCTACTTTTCACCTCATGATTCATCAATTTTTACAAACGGGAGAAATAAACCTGTTCTACTACTACCTTTATTGCTCCATGAGACCAGATTAAATTGTTGGTCTCATATTTTTCTCTACCTAAACTACATCTGCTAGGATTAAAATGTCTAGCAGATTTCTTGACTACACTCTAAGACAGAAATTGAAAAACAGTTAAGCTAGGATTAGACTGTCCGGCTTGCTGGACTTTGCAGAAATTAAAAGCAACTAACTACATGCTCACAGACTGAGCTTTATTGAGCTTTTCCTACCTACTCTACTCTAACCTGTAAGTCTTTGATGCTCTAGGTGATACAATAATGCCAGTGCAGCCAGTCAAGCAGTAACCAAAAAGGATAAGAGTACGGACTGCCTATCAGAGATAACCATAGGGTGCTCTGCAACTTGCCTCCTGCTATGCTTTCACATTCTGTTCTAAAAGTTTTCAGAAAACAAATCAGCCATTTATTCTCAAGCATTTCATCAATATGTTGCACATTTGTTTTAGCGTATTCTTCTTCTTCTTTGACAATCTTCAGTAATTGTCTTTCACCCTCTTGATTGCTTCTGGAAATTGAATCAAGTTCTTCAGATTTTGCACTATCATCTTTTATCAGAATGGAATTCTGATTTCCCATCACTGTAGCAGTTCCAAAATTCTGCCCTCCAGTCTCCTCTTTGTCTATCAACTCATTCTTGTCATTATCAGTAATAACAAGTTCCTTCCCATGGGGTATGATTGCCTCACCTTCCTTCTTCTGTGACAGTTCATCTGTATCCAAGACAACTCTAAAGGATGGATTGTCTTCTGCAATACCTGTCAACACAACCGAATTGTCAGTTTTGAAATCATAAGACCCAATGGTCTTGCTTGATGATTCAGTCACTAATTCTTTCCTCGGAAATCCTAAGTCTCTTCCGAGACCCAGGAAGTCTTCACTGTCTTCATTCCCTTGTATCTTTACACCCTGCAATCCCCAATTTAGAAATTGAGGTTCTTCTTGCTGCATCGAATCATGTTTATTCAGCATAATCTCCAACGATCCGATTTCTTCATTCCATGGATTAAATTCTTCCACCGAATTTCCTTCCTCCTTTATTTGACTATCAAGTGGTGTCAAATTTCCTCCATCATCAACAAAATCTTTGTCTGTGACTTTCTGCACTGTTGATTCCTTCTGAGCAGGTGCATCCTTCAAAAGTGGTGCTTCTTCTTCTTGGTCTTGAGTACGAGTCCTCTTCCTAGAAGATATGAGATCATATCTTCTATTGAAATGTGCTTGCATGAAGTCATCAAATTGTTTACAATAATGATCAAATTCTGCTTCTTCTATGTCTCTGGTATTTTCTTCTTCTTGCAATGAGCACCCAGCTTCATCAGTCCCTTGCAAACGGCATTCTTATCCATCGCTATTTGAAAAGGCAAGATTTGCATCCTCCAGTCCATAGGCAGTGTCCTCAGTAGAATCATCTACTGGACCTTCCAGGTACAATGGGTGTGGCACTTGATCCTGTTGCTCCTTTGCTTCCCTTGGAAATATTTGCAAGGGTGGTTTCCTATACTGAGGATTGTAACCTCTGTTTGGAGAATTATGGAAATTCCTGAAAGCTGAATTCTTGGCCTCCAATTCAAGCTTACCCAGCTTATTAGTAAGGTTGCTGATATTTTTGTTCATTTCTTCGATTATGCTAGTACTGGGTCTCTGTCTTGGCTAGAAGTAGACACCTCTTTTTTGCCCCTTCTTCTAGCATCTTGTTCAGATTTTCCTTTTGATTTACCAGTGGAGGCAAAGTTTGCTTCCAACTCTAGTACATCTGCCTGAGCATCATCCAGAGTAGCAGGCTTTCTTTCTCTGAGAGAGAAACCAAATTCTGAATCAAAGGCTGCTACAAAAACAACTTTAGCAGCGGTTTGATGGGGTTTCATATCAGCAGGGAGGCTCAGATACAACTTACTAAATCTCTTGATAAATTCTGACACTCCTTCATTATGTCTTTTCTTTAGTGTATTGAACTCAATGAGACAATTTCCATGATCTTTCTTTTCTCCCCATTTCCTGAGAAAAGTGTCTTCCATGTTATCCCAAGTGGTAATAGAATGGCCAACCAATGTCTTAAACCATTTTCGAGCTTCACCATCTAGAGATTGCACAAACAGTCTTAAGACCACATCTAAATGCTCAACATTAAAGTTTTCTGCAAAGGAGCAGAAAGTCTCAAGATGTTTTTGAGCATCGATTTCATTTTCCCCATTGAATCTGGGCAAGATCTTCAGATAATCCTGAGGCATATCATTCAACACTTGGGGTAATGCCAGGGGAGCATATTTATTCATCAAGAAGGCCGAAACATTGGCCATTGGAGGAGGTGGAGGTAGTGCAATAGTTTGATGAGTAAGAGGAGGAGGAGGAGGTGGAAGTGGAGTATGAATAATAATAGGAATATACTCAACTGCAGCTTGAGGGGTTGAGGGGAACAAAGGTCTGTTAACAGTAGATACTTCGGTTACTTCCTTGACCTCTTCAACCTCAGGAGTAGGATGAAGACTGTTTTTATTTCTGATACCCTCCCGGGGTGGACTATCTAAATAATAATAATCAGTATCTCCCACAGTGGAGTCGGGATCTGGCACTTGAGTTTCTTGAGAAGAAGAGGATGGAAAGTCTTCTATAGACACTTCAGGAATTTCAGAACGGGCTGATTTCCTTTCCCTCCAATTTCTTCTATGTATAATCTGGTCAGGGTCAGACACTGAAGGTGCCTTTGGCTTAGACGTGTCTGACCTCAGGTGTGGCTTACGAGGAGCCAGGACTGCAAATAGATTTATCAAATAACAACTGTGGAGTCGCCAAGGTGAGGGATCTACAACTCTCAACTCTCCATACTCACCTGCTTAGAGAGTGAATAAAATTTTGTCGAGGCCCAGGGATTCTGATTTTCTTAAATTCGTCCCCGACAACGGCGCCAGAAAGATGTTGTCGCTCCTAGAGACAGCCTAGAGTTGTGATAGACCAGTGCCTAGGACATCTTAGCATAACAAGGAGCGTATAATATAATGTATGAAGTTGTCAACTTCAGCTCACATGCTATCTCCTGTAAATAGGGAAATAAAATAGAACGGGACCAAGACCTTCAGAAATTGAAACAGAGGAAGGGATATTGTAGAGGCAAGATGTAAAACTCTAATATAAAGCATCAGACAATTCAGAGACAATTTACTGCAAAGCGGGCCGATTCAGAAATACTTCACAGACATAAGTTATCAGAAGGTGTATGTAGTGAAAGAAATATTGAGAAGATATTAGTTAACATTGAGCTGATACCCAGATATACAATACCACCACGCATGGGCTTACCAATCTAAGAATCCATACATGATAGTAGCATTTTAAAAGCACCCTCCCAAAGAAACTAATATAACAGAAGTATGGTTAGCTGTATAAGAGAACATAATATCATGCATGAGCCATATTTAAAGCGCTTGACCGATCCGAGCATGGGCATCAGCTAGGATGAATCCATACCAAAAATCAATGAGCCACTCGCATTCCAAAACATGATACAAGAAAGATGGATGAAATGAAATGTTCTATTAATATAACACAATAAAGAAAGTTACAGACTATGAAATACCAAAGACCAGAATCCTCTTTAACAGATGGAACTCCTCCTCACTGAGACCCTATGGGCTCTGAGCCTTCATACAAGAATTTTACAAAATGTATGCAAAAAGCCTTTCATTGCATAATTTTCTGATAAAATCTGGAACCCTTACAATGCGTTTCTTCATGGTTTTTATAGGAGAAACCAAAACCTAGTAAAAGAGGTAGGTGATGAACATTTAATTTGCATAATTAAGGAAAAATGGCGGAAACATTCACGCCCATAATGCTGAATGACTATGCTGTGCTGTTTGTACTCTGTGGCCTGCTCTCTGAAATAAATGTTCTGGGTGAAAATCTCTTCAGGAACACGGTAGAGAAATAGAAACCTTATGGGTGGTCTGTCCTTCCTGGAGAGAAAATTCTGCTAACATAAAGCCTTGAGGGCATTGTTTTCCATGCATTGTACCCTTTGCCCTCCCAATCCTGAATCAAGCTTTAAAAATCTTCAACGCCGAACGCTGAATTCCTCAATCATTCACTGATCTTCCTCTGCTGCTCTATTAATGTTTTCATCTGTGAAATCGACGCCTTGAATGTCCCTGGGAAGTTTGCCAAAGTATAACCCTGTTTCTTTAATGGATGTCATCTCACAGCAGCTACCCAGGACTTTCTTCATAAATTTTGCCTCTGAAAAACTGGTCCTTTGACGCGTTCTCGGCTTTTGTAATGGATGCTGTAAATTATGATAATTCTTTATTGTTGTAAACCTGAAAAACACACAAAGTTGTGAAGAAAACAAATGCATGGGGGACGAAAATGCAATGGAGGCGACTGAGTAGTGAAGCAACATGATGAAATGGCAAAAGCATGCAGGGTGGTGACGAAGAAAGTGTAGTGGAAACAAGGGTAGGCAAATTAGCGAAAGTTTTAAACGAAAAACAATGAAATTTGACTTATGACTGACCTATGCAATGGGCAGAGGAGAAATGCGACGTACACATGGGATGATGATGTGGTGAATGTATGAAAGACCATATGGAAAGGATGTGAGGTGATACGAGGTCAAAGGTGGGCGTGTGACTAAACCTGGACCGTTCGATCTCAGGGGAGATCGACGGTTAAAACTGCGTCGGAGGACGATGGATGGTGGGCCAGGGGCATTGTACACTCGGATTAAAACCCATGCAGCTTCAAAGCACGATATCCATTGGATGAAGAGCTTCAGATCGGACGGTTGACGGCGATATCGCTGGGTGTCCTGTTCCGAACAATAACGTGCAATGAACAACGGTTTTGGAACCGTACGCTGGGACACGTGGCAGCCAGTGTATGGAATCGCTGGCCCAGCGAGAATTACTGACCACCACAAAAAAGCGGTGCGATACATACCACTCGGTTTTGCAATGGGAGCAGGCGTGGGGACCACCAGGACAGGTGGGCTGCGGACCGTTGATTTCATAGTTTTATTGGACGACTAAGATGCAGTTTGGGCGATGAATGCAGTGGGCCACGAGCATAGTGGAGGATTGCGAATTCCGTTCGATCGGTACAGATCAACGGCTGAGGGCACGCCCGATATTCATATGCGATAAGCGCCTAGTGTTTTCGCGCTTGGTTCTAGCACTGGGTTACATGGAGGAAACAACTGAGGGGCTAGGGCCGAAAGGGCTGAGGCCTGATATATTTTCAAAGGTGGGTTTCTCGGCCCTTTTATGCGATTATGAGGCTGGGAGAGGGCAACGATAGGTGAAACAAGGATCTTTTGGGACAAATAGAGGGGTTTCGAGTGGTTTAAAGGGGGCTGCTTAACAAAATTTTGACAGGGGGCTGATATGATCAACAGGTATAATTTTTTATTGGGATGATTCAAACCATCAAAGTTTAAACATATTGATAAACCATATAAAGGTACATTTGGATTTGTTTTTTGGATTATAGTTCTTTATAATTTCAGAGATATACTCCGTGGAAGTTAGGGTTATTAAATGATCCTAAAATTAGTTTCAAAGAATTTTCATTATAATTTTTTTGGGGTTCTTTACACTATGGAATTTTCATATATATAACGAGACATACTAAGGCAAATAAGGTAAATATTTCAGAACAATTATTGTATAATTGTACATGTGGCACGCCTTACAAGTTCAATTTTGGGAAGAAGTAAAAAATCAACAAGTTTTGGGAAAGTTACCAAAAAATTCACTTGTCACAACAAATTTGGTTAGAATTGTAGAACTATAGAGAAGAGATATTAGAGTATTATAGGCCAAAATTTCAAATTTAGAAGGTTTAAAATCTCAAATATGTATTAAGGGAAAGCTAAACCATCCAAATAGTCTCCAAATTAAGGTTTTAAAAGTACATAACTTACAAGTGACATGATTTTTTATTGGAAGATCATTTTTTGTGACTGGAAGTTGTGATAAAGAGGAGTAATATTATTATTTTCTCACATGACTCCAAATAAGTATCCAAAAGCTACTAAACCAATTAAAACTACACAAATCTTATCCATGAATCATGAAGAAATAGAAGATGCCCAGTACTGGGTAACAAAGTTGGAAAATCAGTTGTCATAGATTAGTAAAGAAAGTGGAACTAAGATGGAAGAAAACAAGGAATAAATACATAAATCCATCAAGGCAGAAAGTGACAAGAATATGTCAATGGAGAAATGCATAAATCTAAGGAAAATAAATAAAAATCCACAAAATATATGGAAAACCTTCTCTTGGAAGTCTTTTAAAAATGGAAATGGGGATCTAAGGAAATAATGAAAATAAGGTAAAAAATTTATGTTGGAACTCTAATCACATATTATGAGAATTGCATAACCATTGGAGAGCATAAATATTGAATTACAAAACCAAAATCATGACCTTTTAATTCAATATCCACATCATCAAGGTTTCAAGTTAGCATCAAGCAACGACATCATTCTAAACATCAATATAAGCAAGTTTGATTGTAATGATCCTATAACATTGAATTTTCAGATATAGCAATACTTTTATCTAACCAAGTGGCAACTTTACAAAGTTAAATATGTCATATATGTACTTAGAAGAATATAAATTTACTTGGTATCAATGGCTTTGCGAAAGGAAAAAGGTTTATGTTCATATCTTGGTGTTTTTTTGATGTAGGAATTGATAACATATTACAAGGATATTAAGAGCAATACATTCTTTAGTCAATTGGTAAATATTCAACAAAAAATTCCAATTACAGAGCACATTCAACAATTCCAATAGTTGAGCCTCAGGGTAAAGAACATTTTAGAGGATAATTTGTTAGACCTATTTATGGGAACTTTAAAGGAAATCATCCAATGTGAGGTGTGTCACTTTGAACCTAAATATCTAGAGCATGATTTTAGTATAGCAAGGAAGATTTAAAGTAAAAATATGGCTAATATAAAATTGGTTACTTATAACTATAAAGAACATCATGCTCCTTCTCCTAAACCAAAAAGGATGGCACCTCAACAAATGGATGAAATAAGAACAAAGGGAATATGCTTCAACTATAAAAAAAAGTATAGTAAGGAGCATAAATGTGGCAAAAATAAATCATTCTACATAGAATATGAAGATCAATAATTGGCCATCAAAATATTTACAACTAGAAGAGACTAATCCAAAAAATATTTTTTGATGCATTAGCTAACATTAATACTCCACAAGGGCCTCAATATAGAATGATATATCAAAAACAAAAATGTAACAATTATTGCACTTAATGTTGTCATTGATGACAACAAGATGGCATTGATGTCAAAGGGAATGTATGATACAAGGAAAACAATTGATGACCCAAGAAGCAACATGGCTCTTTATAAAGTGATATGATAGCTAGATCTTTCACAAGGTCTCATCAGATGAAGTTATGGGTGGTTGAATTTATTTGAGTTTTTGATAAAGTTATGATGTTGAAAATATACTACAAATAACATGGTTTCATTTTAGGAATTTACAGGGTAAGTTCCTTCGATAAAACACCAAATGTCACCGCTCACAAATAGATCATAGATCAATACACCAGTATTTGACATGGTTAAAACCCTCAAAGAGGGAAACAATCCATGGCCTGAGCCAACACAACCACTTCAGGCAATTTATTAATATAAATAAATAAAATTTACATAAGCTTCTCTCATAAACGGTTACCGGACAAATGAACCTCCATGCTCTTTAAATAGAGATCATGGACCAATCGGGTGTTAAGCCACAGATCAAGTGTCGGTAATACCGAGGAGAGAATGAACCATCGGATCACTACATATCTTGACGATCAGATTATAAGTTACAAATGTACATAGTAAAGAAACACACTTTACCTAAGTCTACGCTAGACCAAGTTATACTTAACTATTTCCTATGTGTCGGAATATCCTAACACCCCCCCTTAAGAACCACTTGCGATAGGATTGAAGGATTTAAAAAGGCAACACATAGGAAATAATCTCATATTAGGTTATACAAAGGTGGCCAATAAGTGCATGGAAAATTATTTGAGATGTTTTACATTGCACTGATAAGGTCCATTGGCTACTCACAAAATGGTGGTACAATACCAACTATCACAGTGCTACCAAAATATCATGCCATTAGGTTTTCAATGGAATAAAACCCCCATTTTTCCCCTCATATTCACCAAGCACATCCATTCTTAGGCAATGGAACTCTTAATGCGAGAGTTGACATTTTTCATACACTGACATAATTTTTCTTTTGTATCAAAATCAAATAAATTACAATCATATCAATATCACTTAGAACTCCAATTTCAAAAAGGATATCAAGTGTTTCTTTAGCTCCAACCTTATTAGTAGATACCTCTTAGGGAGAACAACCACCAAAACATAACACCCAAATATTGTGGACCTCATTAAATACTCAACAAATTAGATACTTTACCAACAAATTAGATCTCCTAGCCCACTTGATGATTCACCCAATATTTAATGTGTCTTATTTGAATAAAATTTTTGGGCTACATTATTGATTTTGAATTATCATTCCAAACTTTATGGAGAGGGTTCCATTTGGTTGTAGTATGAGCAATACTGATAAAAAGAGAGTGTTATTTGCACAAACATATAATCTAGTGTTAAGCCTGATATAGGACATATGCTCCATGTTAGCCCTAAAGCCTCATATTAATCCATAGGTATTGAGTGATTACATTTTTATTGTTATATTTTTATGTAGGCTAGAACATATTCATCATCATTCCAATATATCACCCCGATTGGGGCGAAAAATTGAAGTAGTGGCTTCACATCAAGGAGTGCCTTAACAGAGCACCTAATCACCATCTATCCAAGACCTTGTAGACTTAGATCATCAAATATTATATTGTACATTGTATTTATTATAAAATGAGGTTTCCCCGTAAAAGAGGATTGTAATGATTGGTTTCTTATTATTTTTAAGGAACAAGGATCATAAAATTTGGTATAAAATCTCATGATTCTAGGGGTTTTCTGCTCCAAATAGGCCATCGTGGCATTTTCATTGTAACTTTTTTTCTAGGAGGTTCCAAAAGGTGAAAAATGGAGAATATTGAGAAGACATCTTGGGAAATAGTTGGATCAAATTTTATGTCTTGGTTCACTATATTTTTGGAGATATGTTCCAATGAATTTAGGGTTTATGAATGCTCCTGAAATGAATCTCAAATAAGATAGTTCAAGATTTTTGCTACTTTTTTTTTTTCCTTTGAGGTTTTAGATTGTGAAATTTGGACCACATTGAGAAAAAATTGTGATGAGCATCTAGATCAAGTTTTATATCTTGGTTCAATATATTTTTGGGTATATTCATTAAGGAAGTCTAGGTTCCTAAATTCCCTTAAAATCAATTTCCAAAAGGTTAGTTTGAAATTTTTGAAACACATTTTTTCAGTGATGTTTTAAATAGTAAAAATTAGACAATATTAAGGATAAATATTGGGGAATGTGTGTTTCAATGTTTAGAGTTTGATTTTCTATACTTTTAGAGTAATGCCCTATGAAATTTAGGGTTTGTGAACACTCCTGAAATAAATTTTAAATATTTCAAATTGGTGTTTTTACTATATCTTCTTGTCTAGGAATTTTCATACTGTGAAATATTCAGGGATTTTAGGAAACCTACTGAAGTACCTCAAGTAAAAATGAATTATATTTGAAGTATCAGATACATGGCACACTATACAAGTTAGCTTGGGGAAAGAGGCCAAAAATAAGAAAGTTTTGGGAAAGTTACCATAACTTTCACTTGACACGCATAATTTAGTTCACACTTGTGGAATTGTAGAAAAGACATATTAGAGTATTAAATAATAATTTTTCGTATCTAAAAAGGCTCAAATTGCAAATATATATCAATAAAACTTCAACTATTATTATATTCTCCAAATTAAGGTATATAGCTTACTAGTGACCTAACTATTGATTAGAAGATTCCTTTTTTTTTTTTGGAGACTGCAAGTTGTGATAAATATGAGTGTTATTATTATTTTCCAACATGCCTCCAAATAAAGCTACTACACCAATTAAATCTACTGAAGGCTCATCCTTGACTCGCTAATAAAGTGAAGACTTAGAATTTAGGTTATCTCAATTAGAGAATAAAGTTAATGAAATGGATGGTAGTATGTTAAAAATGTGTATTAATCAGTTTCTCAAGAAAAACTTAAAAGAGAAATGGAAAAGAAGATGAATGAAAATAAGGAATAAATAGAAAAGAAGATGAACCAAAATAATCAAGGAATATAAAAGAATATGAACCAAAATAAACAAGGAATAGAAAAGATGATGAATTAAAATAAGGAAGGAATAAAAAATAAGAAGAATGGAAATATAGAAGAAATACAAAAATCCATGATTGCCATGGAAAATATTCTCTTGGAGAGGTTTCTTAAAAGGGATGCAAATATCCAAGGAAATAATGAACATAAGGAGAATGATATTGTTGAGAATCAATCTCGTATTGGGAGTATGTTATCATAGTTGGAGAGAAAAAATATTGAATCATAGAACCATAATCATGAATTTTCAATCTAATATTGACTTAATCAGAGCTTTAAGTCAACACCAAAGAGCTAATACATTTTTAAGATTCATATTAGGAAGTTTGATGGTAATGATCACATAACATGAATATTTCAAATGGAGAAATACTTTGATCTACACCAAGTGGCATCCTTACAAACGTTAAATATTGCATCTATGTTTTTAGAACAAGACCAACATGCATGGTATTAATGGATTTGCGAAATGAAAATGTATTATGTTATATATTGGTCCATTTTATAGAGGAATTGATAACACATTATGGGGATATTAAGAGGAATACTTTCTTTAGCCAATCTAAAGAATTTTTCAAAGGATAATTTCTTAGACCTATATATGGGAACTTTAAAGGAAAACATCCAACACAAGGTTTGTCTCTTTGAAACTAAATTGTAGAGCATGCTTTCAATCTAGCAAGGAAATTTGAAAGTAAAAATGTGGCCAATAGAAAATCAATCACTAATAACTATAGTGAAGATCACAGATCTCCATCTCCTAAAATGAAAAGGTTGACTCCTCAAAAAATGGATGAAAGAAGAGTACGGGTTATGTTTCAACTGTGACAACAAGTACAATGAAGGGCATAAATGTATTGAGAAGAAAATTTTTCTACATAGACGTTGAAGAGGAAGAAGATCAAGAATTGGAACAATCACAAGATATAGAGCTAGAAGAGACTATTCCAATGATATATTTTCATGCATTGGTTGGCATAAATACTCCATAGACCCTCAAGATTGAAAGATATATAAAAAACAAAAATGTAACAATGTTGATTGATTCACACGTGCTCATAAATTCATGAATTAAAAATTAGCAAAAGTTCTCAATTGTTTCATATATCCAACACTATAGTTTCAAGTAATGATTGCAAATGGTGTCATCATAATTTTTTTAAGGAAGTTTCATTATATTAAGCTCAATATAGGGGAGTATTTTTTGGACAGTCCCATGATTTAAAGACAACTGGGCGTTGTTGGTGTTTTATTAGGGGTCCAATGGTTACAATCATTGGGAATAATAACCCTCAATTTTAAAGATATCTTCATAATATTTACCTAAGAAGGAATAGAAATTGAGCTTAAAGGTGTCCAAGGGAAATCCTCAAAATTGATAAGCTCTAATGGAATGACAACATTACTCAAGGGATCTTCATAAAGCTGTCAACAATTACCAATGCATTTGGATTAATGCCTAAAGGGTATTCCACCTCATCAAGGTCATGACCATAATATTCATTTGTAGCTTGGAGGTGTAATAGAGATAACTATAAAAGGGAAAAAACATACAAGAAGTAGAATAAATCCTTGGAATAAGGTTAACCAAACGAGTAACCTACTGTTGTGTTATTCAACAACCCCCATTATTTTAGCTTAGTTACCTTAGAAAATAATGGGGACCCTTTTTTATTTTTTAGAGTAAAACAAATGACACTTAGAGTGATTTATTTAGATATAAATAGGAATCAAAGGGGGGAAAAACCTTGAATTTTGGCCTTAAAAGCACTCAAGTGAAGAAAGATCGCAATATCGCAATCGCAATATCGCAAATGTAACACAAGTGACTCCTAAAAGTCACTTAAAACATATTGCGATGCGATATATATAACAAAATCTCTTTTATAAAGGGAAAAGACATTTTTTCAAGCAAATTCTATAAGGAAAGCGTGCAGGACCCGCTTCCGCCACGTTGGATATCGCAAATATCATTTCGAAACTCCACCCCGACGATCTTATTGCCACCCTCCATGTTTTCCCGATGTGATATACTCCATCGCATCGCATTTTCTCAAACATAATCATTCTTCCTCCTCAACCATTTTCACTGATGCGAATAGTCTATCGCAAATTGCAAATCACACTTTCGCAACCAAAACACTTTTTCCCTCCATCTATTTTCACCGATATTGCGATTATGATATTGCAATCGAAAAAATTAAGTCGATCGATATTTTACAAATATTCACACACGAGCAGCACTATGATGCGATAGATTTGGTTTTAAATGCTGAAATGATTACATGGGCACATAAACCCATATCAACCATTAATGCCATAAATTAACAGTTTTGTAGCCCATGCCTCCATAATGATTTGACTGTAAGAAGCATTGAATTCATATATTAGCAGCGTGCCAAGTCTCATTCATTTAATTGTTTCCATTACTATGGTACTTGTGCATTTGTAAAATCAAAGTTCCCTATTTTCGCTTATCATTTTTCATTTATTCGCAGGCGAGCCCAAATAAGCAGAATTATTTAGAGATATATAAAGCTCTGAAGAAAGCTAAGAAACAGATGGCCCCTGTAAACCCTGCACCCGATGCAAGCGAAAGAACATAGATTCTTCCTCTGTTTACATACACTACATGTGGAATAGAAAGCAGATCCTCCTCATATGAATCTATGTACAAGCTATTTGAGGATGAGAAACCTAACAAAGTTCAAAGGAAAGCTATTGCTGATGCTTCTGATTCCTCAGAAGCCACTACAAAAGAAGTTGCTAATTCTTTCCTACATCGAATTGCTGCGTGACCTAAAATCTTATCATATAATGATATGGTAATATGGATCATTTATAACCTCAACATCGGGGAAAATAATTTTCTAACCAGCAGAGGAATGATAATAGGTTCCTTCAAAGCCAAAGACTTGAAGCTGATGTAACACATCCCAGACCCTGAAAAGGCTTATGACAAGGAATTTCTGGCACAGTTCGCCAGCAAGAACGAGCTCAAATAAAATCCAATCAAGCAATGGAGAATCAACCCCAATAAGCACAATAATGATGACAAGGGTATGTATTCTACTGACTCCCTTGCAAGTCCTTACTGCTATGTTGCTGCCATGCTGTCTAGGCTCTTTGGGCAACCTGACACTACTAGATTTTCAGTAGAATGGGTTCTCCTCTTGGAAGCAATTGCAGAATCTTATGTTATGGATTGGGGAAACATTCTGTCTAGTAATATTGCTACTCAAATTTTGGAATATAGGAAAAATCGCTCTATTTCCTCCAAAATTCCCCCCCCGCCCCCATTTGATATGAGTGCTTATATTATGGACGTTGTGTGTTTCACTTCAGATTTTCCAACCATGGGATGGAAATGGGTTAGCCATGACCCTCTACCCATTCATGTATTTTATAGCATGTTATGGGAGTCAAAGTTTGAGAACCATTTTTATAAAATTTTCCATGGAGTCATTTTCCCTTTGTTTCAAGTTGTTTTTAGTGACAAAGCCCCCAGATTGTCAAAAGAAGCTCAAGATAATTTTTCCTCCATTGGAAAATGGTTTAGAGAAGAGCTGTTCACCTATGTCAGAGTATTTGGGAGCTTAGCTCGACTGCATGTTCTACCCTTGTATGTTCCTGATAAGCTTCTCACGAGAGAAGTAGCATACCAAACTATTGGAAACAGACTAACCAAGTTTCTAAAGGAGGCTAAGAAATCATCATGGCCTTCCTTTCCAATTAATTGTGGTGTTTATGGTCTGGACAATTACAAGCATGAAGTTTTAGAGATCAGCCAAATTGAATGTTTGAAATTTTTTACAATTTCAAACAGACAATATGACCTAATTAAAGTTGCCAATAATTTTACTACCCAAGTTAAAATTAAGCCTTTTGTTCATGAAGATGATGATTTCGATGACTTATTTGAGTCAATTGATAATTATTCTGCAGTTCAAAAGTTGGCAGCCCTATGCCTCCATTAACATCAATTACCAAAGTTTAAACAATACAAGAACAAGAGCTTGGAAGCAATTCCACTAAAAATGTTGGAAGTCTCCCAACCCTTGACACATAAGGAAAAGGAAAATGAATCGAAACCGAAGGATACTGAAGTCCTTAGTAAAACTGAATAAGATAAATCTGCCGAGGTTCAAAATATGGATTTATATTTCCCAGATAATCTGAGTGATGTTTAGAAGGATTTTAACCTAAAACTCCAAGGAGACCAAGGAGTTATAATTACTGATCAGCAACATATTGTTCATACGCCTCAAAATAAAAGTCAGGAATCGTTCACTACTGGGCCCTCTAACAAATTAGTAAGCACTGAGAAAGTGGAATTCATCTCGATCTTCCCCACTACTGAAATTGTACTTAACATTGAGGAAATCCCTCCTCTAGATATTTTCTACAATCCTAAACATAAAGTAGTTATGAGAAGACAAAATAAAATAAGGAGATCAGAGCAATCTCAACCCCTTGTCCAAGGAGATGTCCCAATGCATGTTTTCTAGAAATACTCATAGGAGTATCCTTCATAGGATCTAACTCACCTAACTCAGTTCGCAGGAGCTTATGCCTCCGCAACTATTGATAAAGCTTTTGAGGGTCAACAGTTGATGAAAGAAAAGGATGAAAGAATCATCCAACTAGAACTTGAGCAACAAGCAGAGAAAAAAAATGTCAATCAAAAGCTACAGGTATAGGTCATGCAACTTCAAGAGAGCATGGACCAATTGAAGATTCAACACCAAAATGAAATTAGTTCAAAGGATATTAAAATTCATCAATTGCAGTTTTTTGTAGAGGAATTGAAGGATAATCCAAAGATTGATGAATTTAGAAATGAGGCCTTGGAATTAAATACTTTATTGGCACAACAGAAAGTCATTTTTTGTCAAAAATTATCAAATATTCTTGAATTGTGTGAGAAAAAAAATTCATGAATGAATCAAATTTCATTCAAGAGGATTAGTTTTGATGAGATTGATGATAAGGTTTCAGAGTATGTCACTTGGGAGGATTCGCTGATGGCCGAAAGACCAACCTGCCTAGGATTGAATGCTCAAAAAAGGAAATATTGTTTACCAATTGGGACATATAGTTGAAACACGCTGAAAGACCCATTTGAAGAGCAAAATATGTGGCTACTAACATTGTGGAAACTGTTAGTCAAAATATCATCGCAACAAACCTTATTGATAGATGTCCTCTCGGTTCACTTCCTATCGTGAAAGACTTGATTATAGAATGGAAATAAGTTTCAAAGGTAAAAGAGGAACACATCAGAAATATGGAAAAACTAGATTGGGATAAGTATTGGAGATACTTGGTAAATCCACATAGCCAATGGCTTATGCTGCGTTGTCTTACAAATACATCCTCCTACATGCTTCCTCCACTTTTTGATGTTGTTTTCACTCGACATCTGCTCATCAGGCCAGACCAACCTCCAGAGATTAAGCATATGACTAACATTCTTTCGCTGAAGAAACAAATGGTTGATGAGACAACAGGACAATCATTAAGAAAGTCACCCCTTTGAATTATGTTTATGTTTAATTTTCACTTAGTTTAAAGAGGGTTTTTTTAAACCTCCTCATATTTTTATTGTAATAACTATTTTAAGACTCTTATTTATATATATAAACCCCTTCATGTCTTTGAAGAAGGGGTCCTGAAATTTTGAAAGGAAGACTTTACAGAAGTTGCACTTTTGTACTCTTGAAGTTTTCTGAATAGAAAGGGCTGGACCAAGTGCTTTTTCTCAAATGAGAAGAGTGAACATATACATGATACTTTTATCCTATGTGTTATATTTTTGTTTTAAATGAGAAATGGTTATTTATCTTATGATGTTTTTTTTCATGTATCTATTTGAATACAATTTGGCATTAACTCACTTTTGAACATGTTAGATTGTTATCTTTAGATACATATTCAATACAGGCCTTTAATAGTTGCGATATAAGATTTATCCAATTGATTTAATTAAATCAATTACTTCAAATTTTTTTAATATCTCTAAGTGTTTGTATGATCTTCATTTGTGTCCACTGAAAGATCATTTTTATAAATCACACAGAAAATATATTTAATCCTGGGATACATAATAGATAGATATATTATTTAATGCAAGCTTGCTATTACTTCCATCTACCAAGTTAAAGAAAATGATAAATCCATCCATTCACCCAATTATATTCTACTGGGAAACTGGTCCCATAAATCCATTCAGAGCCACCATTCCAAATGGAAAAGGGACAATTTTTAAGTCCCCAACCGGTAGTTTCCCTGATGTTGTTGCACTGATTTTTGGGGCCTCAACATTTTTGGCGCTAGAAGGAGGGTCATATGACTATAAATGGCACCAAAGCTTAAACCAAAAATAAAATACCATCAAACGAGTAAATCTCCCTCCAAGTCTACAACTTCTAGTCCTGGTTCAATATCTCTTATTCTTAGATCAAAAGTTGTTCAATCTCCCGCCAAATCTCCTAGTTCTGTTTATAAAGAAATCTCTTCAAATTATACTCAAGAATCACCTGAAGTACAAAAATTAATAAAGAAATTGGAAGAAATTTCAATTTCGGCAGAAAAACCTGTACTTTCTGAAACCTCAGAAAGAAGTGTTACTTCAATATTTGAGGGCACTGGTATATTAACCCGTTCCAAGAGTGAAAAGCTCGGAGTAATCCTTTTTGAATTTCCTTTCCATTCTCATTGTAGGAAATCTCCTATATTTGAAACTCGATCATCTACTAGCGAGATTCAATCCCCTTCTACCCCTCAAACACCATAATTTATTCCTCCTTCTTTTACATCTTCTCAAACAATTTCTTCATCAATTCAAATTCCTACTTCTTCCTAGTCTACAACTGCTACCTCAAGAAATATTAGTTCCATAGTTGTTTCTTCTATACCAACAACCACTACTGGAACTACTTCTTCCACTCTAAATCCTCCTTCATGGAAAACTAATCCTTCACTTCACTCAGTGGCAACCAGACCTTGGAAAAATCCTAGAGTTGTTCAATTACCAAGTCCTCTTCATCCTTTACCTAAGCATCCTAAAAGATGGTTGCCTAAGTACAATCAAAATGATGATATACTTGCTGAAGAACATATTCATAATTTTATGCTTGCCATGAATATTAATAATGTCATTGAAGAAGATTGTGTAGTTAGATTGTTGCCTTATACTTTTCAAGGATCAGCTGGATCATGGTATTTCTCACTACCATCAGAAACTATTACAAGTTGGGATATTTTTGAAGAAAAATTCCTTACTAAATTTGGTGATGATCGTACTAATGCTACTATTATCAATGCTCTTTCCAATCTTAAAGAAAATATAGGAGAAAAGATCAAAGATTTCATCTCCAGATTTAATAAGCTATTCAATAAGACCCCAACCACATCTAAGCCTGGAGTAGATGTACAAATATAATTTTACATATCCTCTCTTCCTTATAATATTGCTATTTTTGTAGATAGAGCCAATAATGCTACATTGGTAGAGAACATGAAAGAAGCTCTTTCTGTTGAAAAAATAATCCTTGCTTTGGAGAAGAAAATTGCACAAGAAGATAGAAAAACTAAGAAGGTTTCATTTAAGGATGAACCCAAAAATAAAACATCTAAATATACTTATGATCTTGAGGGATTACAAAAGTCCTAAAAAATATGTCAAATGATATGGTTGAGATAAAGAAACAAGTAGTTGAGTCTAATTCGAATAAACCTTTTATATCTTTTAAGAAAAATCAAGCTTCCCAACCTCCAAAAGCAATCTTGAATGTTGAATCATATCAAGATGAAGATCAAGATGAAACAATATTAGCCGCAGAAGAATCCCAAGAATAAGAATTAGTCGAAGTTCATGGACTATGGGACTTTATCCTTCCAACATTTGATAATGAAGATGAACATGCACTTCCAATTAACACTAGAAGAAAAAATTCTACTGACCTTCCTCAGTCTCCTCAAATACAAAAGTCTTCATCCTCTTTTGCTAAGGACAAAGTGATTAACAAAATAAATTCTTCTCCTCAAGAAAATCCGACTTATTCTACTCTTCCATCTACATCCAAAACATTATTGGTTTATGATACTATTCAATATAATATAATGGAATATATGAAGAAGATAAAGGAAAATATCTCCATACACAAGTTGAGCAAATTGAAGTAGCAACATAAATTTTTATTCAAAGAACTGAATGCAATTCCTACTTCATCCTTACCTATCCCTGTTACTTCTAAATCTTCAAAAGGAGTTGGTAAGCCTCTTAGTGATTCACCTGAGAAAATTGATGCAAGTGATGCTATTTTAATTGGTGACAGATCTAATTCACATACTCCTCCCTTCCTTTTAACTTTTGAAGTATTAAAAAAAAATGTGCATAATTGTCTAATTGACTCTAGAGCCTCTTCAAACATAATGCCATATTTTGTTTGTTTAAAATTGAACATTTCTCCTCAAGAATATCCAATAAACATTGTGAAATTAGACAAAACAAAGGTTAAGGTATTAGGAGAAATGACTTCAGTCCTTATCACATTAGCATCCAATTCACAAGTTCATCAAGTAATCGATATTTTAGTTGCCGATAGCCCTGAATTTTACCGTTTAATCCTAAGTAGGGACTGGTTAGAAAAGCTCCATGGTTATTTTTCCATTGATTGGTCTCATATGTGACTTCCTTATAATGGTAAGTTGAATCAAATTCGAGTATACCGTGAAAAACAAATGAAATAATCAATAACCGAATTTGAATATGCGAATGAACCCATGGATTTTAATAATAACATTCTCGACAATTACTCTGTTGAATCCTTTTTGGGTAATTTTAATGCTCAGAAATCTACAATTTCTCACCAACTCAGTTAATTCTCAGATCAAAATTTTTTCTCAGTCAGACTCTTCCAAGTGTATAAATATCATAGATAAAACTTGTAATAATATTTTTTTATGGACATTATACTTTGATGGATCAAAATCTGGTGAAGGTGCAGGAGTTGGTTTTATATTAATTAATATGGAAGGTGAAAATACAATGTTGGCATGTAGAATTGAATTTGAATGCACAAATAACACCGCAGAATATGAGGCACTGGTCCAAGGCTTATACATAGCAATTGATCTTGGTGTCAACTATCTCCGGGTATATGGTGATTCTGAAATAATTGTCAAACAAGTAATAAATGCCATACACTGTATTTCTGGTCATCTTAAACATTACCAATCATTAGTACAATCTCTTACCTCTAATTTTTTGGCATTCAATATCTTGTCTGTTCCAAGAATTCAAAATGAAAGTGCAAACCTTTTAGCTAATGTAGCATCCAGACTTATTCCCTCAGAAGATTATAGTCCAGATAGATTTTCTATAGAGTTGATTTTTGGCCCATTTATTCCTGATAATGTCACTAATTGGAGAGTATTCAACGATGATGAAGATGTTATAACTTTTCTTACATCAGAAGGATCATGTGATGATAAATTAATTGATGAACATGAACATGAAAGGAAATTGAAACATAAACCTGAAGAAAATTCCATACCTAAGTCTGCGATTAATCCTGAAGACCTATATGATCTCAAATATATATTAAAAAAGGTTACTAATTCTAAACTGCAAAGCTCAACTTTGAGGTTTGAACTAGTAAATATTGTTACAGACCTTAACCTTCAAAACAATAACTTAGGACTTGGTCTTTCCTCTTATGAAATATTATCCTTCATTCACTTACTGAAGAAATAAAAGAATTCATTCATATGGAAATATGAAGATCTCAAAACTTATGATACCTCCATCATCCAACATACCATCCCAATAATATCCACTGAAAATCCTATACAACAAAAGTTAAGGAAAATTCACCATGATATTGAAAGTCAAATCAAAAGTGAACTCAACAAACTCCTTAAGGCCAAGATTATATTTCATGTTAGGAATTCAAAGTGGGTCTCAAACTTAGTCCCTGTTAGAAAAAATAATGGTGATATTTGTATTTGTATTGATTTTAGGAACTTAAACAAAGCTTGCCTAAAAACCAATTTCCCATTACCACCAATGGAACAAATTTTACAATTAGTTGCTGGTTCTGAATTAATGTCTTTCCTTGATGGATTTTTAGGCTACAATCAAGTATTGGTTCATCCTGAAGATAGATTAAAGAATACATTTAGAACTAAATGGGGTACTTATGCCTAACAGAAAATTCCCTTTGTTCTAATCAATGCAGGAGCAACTTTTCAAAGAGAAATGTACATTGATTTTAGAGGATTGATAAATAAAAATGTGGTTGTATATTTAGATGATATAACCATTTACTCCAATAAAATAAGAAACCACTATCATGATCTTAAGAAAATCCTTGAACGATGTTTGAAATATGGAATTTCTTTAAATCCCAAAAAGTATTATTTCACTTTAAGTAAAGGAAAACATTTAGGATTTATTGTCTCAAAAGAAGGCATTTGCATAGATCCAAAAATGATAAAGGCAATTTCTAAACTCTCTCATCCCCATAACGAGAAATCCATGCAATCCTTTTTAGGACAGATAAATTTTGTCAGGAGATTTGTTCCAAAATTTTCACAAATTGTTTTACCATTGCAAGTAATGATTAAGAAAAATGCACTCTTCAAATGGGGACATAATGCAAGAGAATATTTTGATCTAATCAAGCAAGCCATCATCAATGATCCTTCTCTAACCACCCCACATTTTTGTAATCATTTCATTTTATATACTTTTGCATTAGAAACATCTTATGTTGTTGTGTTAACACAAATCAATGATCAAAATATTGAAGCACCCATTTATTTCTTTAGTTCAAATCTTCAAGGTGCTGAACTAAATTATTCAGAAGTGGAAAAACAAGCATTTTCTGTTTACAAATATTTAAAGCACTTTATACCTTTTCTCCTTAAGACACACACCAAGGTAATAGTTCCATTTTCAACAATAAGACAACTAATTATTCAAAAGGAAGTAGGAGAAAATAGATAATATTGGGTAACTAATATGGAGGAATATGACATTGAAATAAGACTAGCCAAAATCATCATAGGGCAAGGTCTCTGCAGATTACTATCTGGAGCATCGAACATATAAGATGATGAAGAGTCAAGTAAAATTGTACACGTTGTTGTGGTAAGCCTGAACGACTCCGAGTCATAGTATTATGATATTATATTTTATTTGTAAAATGGATATGCTCCTACATAATTCAATTACAAAAGAAAAAGAGCTTTAAGATTGAAATCTAGTCAATATTAGATCATAGACAACATTTTGTTTAGAAAGAACTATGACTCCGTACTACTAAGATGCCTTGATAAATCTGAAGCACAGAGAGTTTTGCAGGAACCCTATGATGGACTTGTAGGTGGAAATTTCGGTGGAGATACCACCACACATAATATCCTTCATGCAGGATATTACTAGCCCACTATATTTAAATATGTTCATGCATATGTGAGAAAATGCAAAACATGCCAAACTGCTGCTGGAAGACAAAGAAAACCAGCCTTACCCTTGTAGCCAGTCAACATTGATCAAACTTTTGAGAAATGGGGTTTAGATATCATAGGTGAGATTGTTCCTAACTCATCCAAACAACATAAATACATTCTCACTACAAAATATTATTTTACTAACTGGGTGAAGTTGTTCCACTAAATGTAGCTAACTCTGAAACCATTATGGAATTTATTGATCAATTCATTATTAGCAGGTTTGGCTTACCCAATGCACTTATGTTTGATAATGCATCTTATTTTTCGAGAAATAGTATGATTGAATTTTCTCTCAAAATAGGTTTTAAGCTTAAATACTCTGCTAAATACTATCCCCAAGGGAATGGTTTGGCAGAATCAACAAATAAAAATCTCATACGAATCATAAAAATTACTATTGATCAGAGCTAGAAAAATTGGCATAATTCTTTAACATTTGCACTATGGGAATATTGGATTACTTAGCAGGTCTCTATAGGAACTTCTCCATTCAATCTAGTTTATGGGAAAGAAGCTGTAATTCAAATTTAGCTTTTCCTTCATTAGCCCAAGTTTAATTTATTGACCAAGTACCTTCTTCTTCCCTAAAATTAAGAATTTATCAGATCCTTAAAATGGAAGAGGAAAGAGAAAAATCAAAATTAACTCATGCTTGACACCAAAAGATAGTAAAAAATACTTTTGATGCAAATTTTTTTTCCCCAAAAACATTCCAAGTTGGAGACCTCGTACTTAAGTGGGACAAGGCACATGAGGAAAAATGTAAGCATACCAATTTCCAAAGAATGTGGCTTGGACCATTTCAAATCATAGAAAAAATTGGCCCATCAACCTTCATGCCACAAGATCTTCAAGGGAGAAAAGATTTTCTCCCTGTCAATGGGCTGATTTTGAAAAAATTCTTTTCTTTGAAGAAAATTTTCTTCTAAATGTACTATACCTATACTTTTATATTTCTAGGAAAATAATGCTTGATTACATTCTTTTGGATTTTCGCAACACCTCTGAATGATTTTATGTTTTTATTTTTGAATAACAGAAATTTTGAGGAAAGAATTACCAAACTTGAAAATTGAATGAATACTACACAACTCTGAAATCTTTTTCCATCAAAATTGTAAATTTTATAAAACTGAAATTTGTAAAGCCTTTTTACTTTAGCATCAATCAGAAAAAGGTTCATCTTTACAAAGCAAATAATTGTTGTTACTAAGCATATTTAACTCTAAATTTTCATCGAAAACTCTTAAGGAGTCAATGATTCTCCCCATCCATTGAAAATGCATATTTAGAGTGTAATTCAAAAATATAAAAAACTTAAAAGGATAAGAGGTCTCATCACGGGCCTGCTTACCATGATCATAGGTAAATAATAAACTGACATTACCACTACTGCATAAGAAATCAGGGTAATGGCTCATGATTATTAAAATCATAAGATAATGGGTCTCATCACGAGCCATCTTGTTTAGTTCAATTATAACCAGTGAATGGCATTGTCACTTTCTGGTCATCAAGCCAGGACAATGACTTTTTAAGAAAAAGAAAAAGAAGTTATACGATTAAGGATTTATCTTAAAGAATTGTAATAATCAATGGATGGGATACTGAATCATTGATGGTTAAAAGGTAACCTTATCAAGGCTATGAATGTCTACTAGCAGCATTGGCTCTACCTATGACAAAAGGAGAAAATCAAAAGGCTAAGTTACAAAGAGACACTTACTTTATCTTTTAAACTATATAATGATTGATATAGAGGAGTGAAGATATTTATTTATGAAATGTTTCTGAAAGATTAGCAATAAAGATGAGTTTTTTATATTCAGAGTAATTTTATTCATTTAAACATTTTGAAAATATTTTTTATTTCAAGTTATAGAATTCTTTCGGTAGTAATCACATGCAATGGAACATTGTCGACGTGTTTTGAACCAACCAGTGTGGTTCATCATCGAGACTAATGATGAACCATACTAGTTGGTTTGAAACGCGTCGATAATGTTCCATTGCATGTGATTACTACTGAAAGAATTCTGTAACTTGTAACGATGGATCACAGAAGCCAAAATTAATAAAAAAATTGTTTCCTTAAATCATTTCTACTTATTTAAAGATACTAAGAAATTGTTTTTCAGAGATAACTAGTTCTTCTAGTGAATCACCAATTGTTGTGCTATTCAACAACCCCCATTATTTTAGCTTAATTACCTTAGAGAATAATGGGGACCCTTTTTAAAATTTTAGAGTAAAACAAATGAGACCCTTAGAGTGATTTATTTAGATAGAAATAGGAATCAAAGGGGGAAAAACCTTGAATTTTGTCCTTAAAAGCACTCAGGTGGAGAAAGATCGCAATATCGCAATCACAATACCGCAAATGTAACACAAGTGACTCCCAAAAGTCATTTAAAATATATTGCGATGCGATATATATATATATATATATAAAATGCTTTTATAAAGGGAAAAGGCATTTTTTCAAGAAAATTATATAAGGAAATCTTGCGGGACCCGCTTCCGCCACATAGGCTATCACAAATCACTTTTCGCAACTCTACCCTGACGGTCTTATTTTCAACCTCCATGTTTTCCCGATGCAATATAATCCATCGCATCACATTTTCACAAACATGATAATTCTTGCTCCTCAACCATATTCACCGATGCGATATATTCTATCGCAATTCGCACTTTCACAACACAAACACTTTTTCCCTCCATCTATTTTTGTCGATATTGTGATTGTGATATTGCAATCGGAAAAATTAAGCCGATCAATATTTTATAAAGATTCACACACGAGAAGCACTGCGATGTGACATATCTAGTTTTAAATGCTAAAATGATTACATGGGCACATAAACCCATATCAACCATTAATGCCATAACTTAATGGTTTTGTAGCCCATGCCTCCATAATAATTTGACTGTAAGAAGCATTGAATTCATATATTAGCAGCGTGAAAAGTTTCATTTGTTTAATTGTTTCCATTACTATGGTACTTGTGCATTTGTAAAATCAAAGTTCCCTCTTTTCGCTTATCATTTTTCATGTATTCGCAAGCGAGCCCAAATAAGAAGAATTATTTGGAGATGTATAAAGCTCTTAAGAAAGATAATAAATAGATGGCCCCTGTAAACCATGCACCCGCTGCAAGCGAAAGAACATATATGATTCCTATGTTTACATAAACTACATGTGGACCAGAAGCGGATCCTCCTCATGGGAATCCATGTACAAGCGATTTGAGGATGAGAAACCTCACAAAGTTCAAAGGAAAGCTACTACTGATGCTTCTGATTCCTTAGAAGCCACTACAAAATAAGTGGTTAATTATTTCCTGCATCGAATTACTGCGCAACCTAAAATGTTACCATATATTGATATGGTAAGATGGATCATTGATAACCTCAACATTAGGGACAAGAATTTTCTAACCAGCAGAGGAAAGATGATAGGTTCCTTCAAAGCCGAAGAATTGAAGCTGATGTACCACATCCCAAACCTTGAAAAGGTCTATGACAAGGAATTTCTGGCACAGTTCACCAACAAGAATGAGCTCAAATAAAATCCAATCAAGCAATGGAGAAGCAACCCAAATAAGCACAAGAATGATGAAAAGGGTATGTATTCTACTGACTCCCTTGCAAGTCCTTACTACTATGTTGCTACCATGATGTCTAGGCTCTTTGGTTAGTCTCACACTACCATATTTTTAGTAGAATGGGTTCCCCTCATGGAAGCAGTTGCCAACTCTTATGTTATGGATTGGGGAAACATTCTGTCTAATAATATTTCTACTCAAATTTTGGAATATATGAAAAATCACTTTATTTCCTTCAAAATCCCCCCCCCCCGCCCCCCAATTTTATATGAGTGCTTATATTATGGACGTTGTGTTTTTCACTTCATATTTTCCAGCTATGGGCTGGAAATGGACTACCTAGGACCCTCTACCCATTAATGTATTTCATAGCATGTTATGGGAGTTGAAGTTTGAGAACCATTTTTATAAATTTTTCCATGGAGTCAGTCTCCCTTTGTTTCAAGATGTTTTTAATGAGAAAGCCCCAAGATTGTCAAAAGAAGCTTAAGCTAATTTTTCCTCCATTGGAAAATGGTTTGGAGAAGAGATGTTCACCTATGTTAGAGTATTTAGGAGCTTAGCTCAACTGCATGTTCTACCCTTATATGTTCTTGATAAGCTTCTCGCGAGAGAGGTAGCACACCAAACTGTTGGCAACAGACCAACCAGGTTTCTAAAGGAGGCTAAGAAAGCATCATGGCCTTCCTTTCCAATTAATTGTGGTGTTTATGGTTTGGACAATTACAAGCATGCAATTTTAGAGATCAACCAAATTGAATGTTTGAAATTGTTTACAATATCAAACATACAATATGACCCAATTAAAGTTGCCAATAATTCTACTACCCAAGTTAAAATTAGGTCTTTTGTTCATGAAGATGATGAGTTCGATGAATTATTTGAGTCAGTCGATAATTACTCTGCAGTTCAGAAGTTGGAAACCCTACGCCTCCATCCACAACAATTACCAAAGTTTAAACAATACATGAACAAGAAATTAGAAGAAATTCTGTTGAAAATGTTGGAAGTCTCCCAACCCTTAACACATAAGGAAAAGGAAAATGAATTGACACCTAAGGATACTGAAGTCCTTAGTAAAACTGACAAAGATAAATCTGTCGAGGTTCAAACTATGGATTTAGATTTCCCAAGTAATCTGAGTGATGTTTAGAATGATTTTAACCTAAAACTCCAGGGTGTAGAAATTTGCTGAATAATGATTAATTATTCACCGAGACTATCCTGATCACATACAATTCGAATTTATATGCAACACATAATCTCTTCCACTCAGATCAACTCAGATCATCAAACATGCGGAAATAAAATCAAGCGATAACACATCAAATCATTATACACATTAACACAGTATGTATGGGGAAAGCTTATAGATGAAAACCCCGCAGCTATTGTGTATATTATAATGGAGAAATCAAGTAACAAACTCAGTACAATACTCCTCACAAGTACTCAGTACTTTCTCATACAGTTACCCACAATCTAGCTCAGTTTTGAACAGGTTACTGGTTCAAAACTCCCCGCCAATTGCCTTGCCTCTATTGCGCAATCCGGGCTTGTCTATATAGAGATCCAAGGTTCGAATCTCCTTGGCTTGACAACGCAATCATCATGGGAAATTCCTCCAAGTGTGGTGCAAATCTCATGCACAACTGATGTCGCCATTGATAGCTAACTCCACCCTTTCATCTACCTCTTTCACTGGTCTCCACTGAACTGTCCATGCATTGTAGTGAACTGATGTGTTCTTGAGTTGAATAATGAGTTACTAATTAATGAATTAAATAATATTTAATTCACTCCACTCATAACTAGTTGATTAGCTAGTTAAACTAATCTCAACCGGTTCAACTAAATTAAACCGAACACAACTCCACTAGCTGTCTCATTAACTCCACCAAACTTCTGCCACTGAAGTTCTAACTGAAGTCAACCATGCATGTGCTCACCAAACCCTTGGGAATAGCGTAATTCCTCTGTCAGATGCATGAGCCACTTCCAAGGCTCGAACTGAAGTGCTCCAAGAGAGTAAACTGAAGTTTATAGTCCAAATATTATTAAGGGTAAATAATATTTGACTTCCCTATTTTAAGGAGAGGCAGTCTAAAAATAGACTTTGACCTATAGGTCCAAAAAAATAGAGGTCCATATATTTTTACCAACATGACCAATACTCCAAGAATAACATACTGCAATCCCTGGACCATGCTCCATATGTCTAAAAATAGACATAGTCTAAAAATAGACTTTGCGCCAGAATTTGCCTGCGGGCCCACTTAGTGAAGGCGACTTCATTTCACTAAGCTCCAACATCTTGCTGCATTTTCAACACTCCCTCTCAGCAAGATATGGATTATCTGCAACCCCTATCCTGCCTCTGTGGAATTCGAACTTGCTCCTGGTGAGCGCCTTCGTCAGGATGTCGGCATCCTGATCCTCCGTGGGAACATATGAAAGCATCATGATTCTCCACTGAACACAATCTCTGATATGATGGTACCTGATGTCGATGTGTTTGGACCTATCATGAAATAATGGATTAGCTGAGAGTTTAATGCAACTCTGGTTATCACAGTAGATCACTGTAGGCTCCAAATGCAACCCGAACAATCCAACGAGGATCTTCCTCATCCAAATAGCCTCGCATGTAGCCAAGCTAGCTACCATGTACTCGGCCTCTGCTGAACTGAGTGCCACGGATCTCTGCTTCCTGCTGTACCAGGAAACTGCTGTCGACCCAATGCTGAAAACTCCTCCGGATGTGCTCTTCCGGTCCGTTGGGCTCCCTGCCCAATCTGCATCAGTGAAGCCAGAAAGCTTCGCTCCATCCTCCTGTCTGTACCATAGACCATATCCCGATGTGCCTCTAATATAGCACAATACATGCTTGCCTGCCTTCCAAAAGAGCTTGGTAGGCTTAACCATAGCTTGCGAAAGCTGGTTAACTGCATAGCATATATCGAGTCATGTATTGACCAGATACATAAGCGACCCCACCAACTGTCGATAGACAGTGGCATCCACTACCTCCGCTGAAGTAGCATCCTCCTTCCTCCGACCACCAGGAAGAGGAGTGTCAACAGGCTTGCAGCCTTGCATGTTGAACCTCTCCAGAATCTCCCGGGCATACTTGCCCTGAGAAACAAACAGTCCTCCGCTGCGTTGCCAAATCTCCAATCCCAGGAAATAATGAAGGATGCCCAAGTCCTTCATCTCAAACTCTCGTGCAAGATCCTCCTTGCATGAAAGTATCAACTGCTCATCGCCGGTCAAAATCAGATCATCTACATACAGTACGATGATCAACAGCTTCCACTCCACCACAATCTGGTACAGGTTAGGATCCGCCTCACTCTTGGAGAATCCAAGCCCGGTGAAGTAGCTGTCTATGCGAGTGTACCAAGCACGAGGTGCTTGCTTCAGCCCGTACAGTGCTCTCTTGAGTCGGCACACATGCGACTCACTTCTGAAGATCTCAAAACCTTCAGGCTGCTCTATGTACACCTCCTCCTCAATAACTCCATTGAGGAACGCAGTCTTCACATCCATCTGATGAATGTGCCACCCCATCTGCGCTGAGAGAGCAAGGATCGTCCGTATGGGAGAGTACCTTGCGACAGGTGCAAAGGTCTCCTCATAGTCAATCCCCTCGATCTGTGAAAAGCCATGGGCGACAAATCTCGCCTTGTACTTCTCCACACTCCTGTCAGCCGCCTGCTTCACTTTGTAGATCCATCGCGAACCCACCACTGATTTCCCCACCGGTCTTGGGACAATCTCGCATGCACTGTTTCTGACGATCGAATCATATTCTTCGATCATGGCATCAACCCATGCGGGTTCCTCCACAGCTTCCTCAAAAGAGGATGGCTCCGTCACAATACATTGACTCACAAGAGCCATGTATCCAGTGTACCGATCCGGTGACTGTCTCTATCTGCGCTGTGCTGTAGGTGGTCCTACAACCTTCTCTGCATCCCGAGCCAGTCACTCAGCTTCTGTAGTGCGCATGCGCCCTCTGATGGTTGGCGCTGCATGGGTGGTTTCTTCTACCTCCTGAACCTCCTCTTGTGGCTGATCCACATCCCGAAGCTCCTCCTTAGGAACTAACAGCTCCTCATCTGCATGCAAGTGTAGCTCCCTCTCAAGCGAACACTGCATGGCTTTCTCCTCCTGAAATTTTATATCCCGTCGCACAACAGTCTTGCAACTATCTGACAAATACACCGGGTAGTTGTGAGGTGTATCAGTGTACCCCACAAATATTCCAACCTCAGCAGTTGGATCCAGCTTCCTTCTCGCATCCTTCGTCACATGCATGTAGACAGGAGAACCAAAAATCCGCAAATGGAAAATATCAGGCCTCTTGCCAGAATAAGCCTCCTCCAGTGTACTCATGCCAAGAACCTTGTGAGGACAACGGTTCTGCACATACACTGCTGTATTGCATGCCTCAGCCCACAAGTGAAGGGGTAGGCCCTGATCATGCAACATCGCCGTGCAGCACCCACGATCGTTCTGTTCTTCCGCTCAGCCACCCCGTTCTGCTGTGGGTTATGGGGTGCGATGAGCTCTCTCCGAATCCCTTCTGCGCTGCAGAACTCCTTGAATTCAGCCGAGATGAATTCACCACCGTTATCACTCCTTAAAGCAATCACCTTCTTCCCCGACTCCTTCTCGACCAGTGCTTTAAACTCACAGAACTTCACGAATGTATCGCTCTTCTTCTGCATGAAGAAGATCCAGCACTTTCGAGAGAAATCATCAACAAAGATCACGTAGTACTTGTGCTTTGCTTTCGAAGCAACTGAGAAAGGACCACACACGTCTGTGTTAACTCTCTCAAGGATCGTCGTGGCGCGACTATCCTTCTCGTGAAAGGTGGCTTTCACATACTTCCCTAAAGTACACCCCTTGCACTGATCTGACTGCGCAAGAGTGCCCTTAGGAAGCCCGGTAGAAATCTGCTGCAGTATCTTCAAAGCTCCATGGTGAAGGTGGCCCAATCTCTTGTGCCACAGTTCGCCCTCATCATCCCGGCTCACCACTTCTCCCGCCTTGCATGCCATTGCTGCGCAGCCATCTACTTGCAACTGATAAAGGTTCTTGGTTCGAACCCCTATCTTCCGGGTCTCTCTAGTAGTCTTACTGCGCAGGAAGGCTTTTCCTTCGCTGAAGACCACATCATACCCCTTATCCTCCAACATCGCCACAGAGATCAAGTTCTTCTTCAATCCCGGTACATGCATGACATCCTTCAATACAAAGGGTTTACCAGACTCCCTCTGAAAGGATATGGTACCGATACCAGTCGCACTGTATCTACCATCATCGCCCATCTTGATGTGCACACCCAAATATTTGTCCTCCAGATCTGAGAACAACTCCCGATCTCCCGTCATATGAAATGACGCACCGCTGTCCAAGAACCATGCCGATCCCAACACACTTGAAACCAAGCATGCGATCAGTGAAAAGTCAAGCTCGAACTGTGAAGCCAAAGCTTCTCCATCTGCAGATCTTCCCGCTTGCTTGTTCTTCTTCTTCTTTGGACAATTGGTAGCATAATGTCCGTGATCATGGCAGTGAAAACAATTCACTTTCGCCATATCCTGCTTCTTGCCCTTTGCACCGGAATGAGAAGTTTTCTTACCCTTCCCCTTCTTTGCTTTGGCAACCAAAGCGCAATTTTCTTCATCGGCTCCCTTTGATGAAGATCCATCCCGAGTAGTCCTCCTTATCTCCTCCTGCATGAGATCCGCCCAAAGGCGCTCCCATCCCGGCAGCTTCTCCCGACCATTGACACTATATTGATATGAGTGCCAAGCCTTCGGAAGACCAAGGAGAGCCAGGTCGACCATGTCCTCGTCTTTGACAGTCACCCCCACACTTCCCAGCTCATCTCTGCACTGAGTGAACTTCGTGAGGTATTTGGCGATACTATCGTCTTTCTCCATCTTGATGTTCCTGAGCTTATCTTTTAGCGCCAGCTTCCTTTGGTCGCTCTTAATCTGGAATAGATCAGTCAAAGCTTTCCACATTAGAAATGGAGAATCCTTTCCATGCAGGCTGGATACAATATGATCCTTGACGCCCTCCAACAGGATCCTTCGACATTTCGCCATCTTCTTTTGCCATGCATCGACTTCAGCAGGATCAGTGGGCTTTTGGACATCCGTATCTACGAACTCCTTCAAACCATTATCTTCTAATACTGCTTCCATGCAATCCTTCCATGCAACATAATTCGAACTGCCTTCAAGAGCATATTCGAGTCGCAAACCGTTGAAAGACATTTTCAACACCGGCACCAAGAAAACAAAACTGCTGCAAAATTTCGAATTCCACTTCAAAGCTCAATTGCTCTAGATCCGTGAGAACAAATTATTTCTAGCACAGAGATCGACTGCAAGGGGCATTTACCAGACCTTTCACTTTCCGAATAAAGATGAATCCGGAGGCTACCTGGCTCGCATGCAGACTCTGTCTACCGAAATAAGTTTGTAATCACTTTGATGATCAATCTCAGCTTCAATATCTCTGATACCATGTAGAAATTTGCTGAATAATGATTAATTATTCACCGAGACTATCCTGATCACATACAATTCGAATTTATATGCAACACATAATCTCTTCCACTCAGATCAACAAACATGCGGAAATAAAATCAAGCGATAACACATCAAATCATCATACACATTAACACAGTATGTATGGGGAAAGCTTATAGCTGAAAACCCCGCAGCTATTGTGTATATTATAATGGAGAAATCATGTAACAAACTCGGTACAATACTCCTCACAAGTACTCAGTACTTTCTCATAAAGTTACACACAAACTAGCTCAGTTTTGAACAGGTTACTGGTTCAAAAATCACCGCCAATTGCCTTGCCTCTATTGCGCAATCCAGGCCTGTCTATATAGAGATCCAAGGTTCGAATCTCCTTGGCTTGACTGCGCAATTGTCATGGAAAAATCCTCCAAGTGTGGTGCAAATCTCATGCACAACTGATGTCGCCACTGATAGCTAACTCCACCCTTTCATCTACCTCTTTCACTGGTCTCCACTGAACTGATCATGCATTGTAGTGAACTGATGTGTTTTTGAGTTGAATAATGAGTTACTAATTAATGAATTAAATAATATTTAATTCACTCCACTCATAACTAATTGATTAGCTAGTTAAACTAATCTCAGCTAGTTCAACTAAAATAAACAGAACACAACTCCACTAGCTGTCTCATTAACTCCACCAAACTTCTGCCACTGAAGTCCTAACTGAATTCAACCATGCATGATGCCATCAAACCCTAGGAATAGCGTAATTCCTCTGTCAGATGCATGGGCCACTTCCAAGGCTCGAACTGAAGTGCTCCAAGAGAGTAAACTGAAGTTTATAGTCTAAATATTATTAAGGGTAAATAATATTTGACTTCCCTATTTTAAGGAGAGGCAGTCTAAAAATAGACTTTGACCTATAGGTCCAAAAAATATAGTCCCATCTATTTTTACCAACATGACCAATGCTCGAGGAATCTCAAACTGGAATCCCCGAACCATGCTCCATATGTCTAAAAATAGACATAGTCTAAAAATAGATTTTGCGCCAGAATTTGCCTGCGGGCCCACTTAGTGAAGGCGACTTCATTTCACTAAGCTCCATCATCTTGCTGCATTCTCAACACAGGGAGACCAAGGAGTTATAATTACTAATCAGCAATAGATTGTGCATATGCCTCAAACTAAAAGTTAGGACTCATTCACTGTTGGGCCCTCTGACAAATTAGTAAGCACTGAGCAAGTGGAATTCATCCCGACTTCCCCACTACTGAAATTGTACTTAAAATTGAGGAAATACCTCCTCTAGAAATTTTCTACAGTCCTAAACATAAAGCAGTTATGAGAAGACATAAGAAAATAAAGAGATCAGAGCACTCAACCCGTTGTCCAAGGAGATGTCTCAATGGATGTTTTGTAGAAATACTCACAGGAAAATCCTTCAAGGATCTAACTCGCCTAACTCAGTTCACAAGAGCTTATGCCTCTTCAACTATCGATAAAGATTCTGAGGTTCAACAGTTGACGAAAGAACGATACAACTAGAACTTTAGGAACAAGCAGAGAAATAAATTGTCAATCAACAACTATAGGTACATGCCACACAAATTTAGGAGAGCATGGACCAATTGAAGATTCAACACGAAAATGGAATTAGTTCAAAGGACACTCAAATTCACCAAATGAAGTTTTCTGTAGAAAAATTTAAGGATAATCCAAAGATTGATGAATTTAAAAAAGAGGCCTTGGAACTAAATACTTTATTGGCACAACAGCAAGTTATTTTTTGTCAAAAATTATCAAATATTCTTGAATTGTTTGAGCAAAGCGATTCACCGATGAATCGAATTTCATACCAGAGGATTAGTTTTGATGAGATTGATGATAAGGTTTCACATTATGTCACCTGGCAGGATTCTGTTGATGGCCGAAAGGTCAACCTTCCCACGATTGAAGACTTGAAAAAGGAAATATTGTTTACCGATTAGGACATACAGTTGAAACATGTTGAAAGAGCCATTTGCAGAGCAAAATTTGTGACTACTAACATTGTGGAAACTATTAGTCAAAATATCATCGCTTCAAACCTTATTTATAGATGTCCTCCCGGTGCACTTCCTATCACGAAATACTTTATTATAGAATGGAAAGAAGTTTCAAAGGTAAAAGTGGAACACATCAAAAATCTAGAAAAACTAGATTGGGATAAGTATTGGAGATACTTGGTAAAGCCACATAGGCAATGGCTTATGTTGCGCTATCTTACAAATACATCCTCCTACATGATTCCTCCACTTTCTGATGTTGTTTTCACTTTACAGCTGTGCATCGGGCCAGACCAACCTCCAGAGGTTAAGCCTATGCGTAACATCCTTTAGTTGAAGGAATGAATGGATGATGAGACAACAGGATAATCATCAAGCAAGTCACCCCTTTAAATTATGTTTCTGTTTAATTTTCACTTAGTTTAAGGAGGGTTGTTTTAAACCTCCTCAAATTTTTATTGTAATAACTATTTTAAGACTTTTATTTTTATATATAAACCCCTTCATGTATTTAAAGAAGGGGTCCTGAAATTTGAAAGGAAGACTTTATGGAAGTTTCGCTTTTGTACTCTTGAAGTTCTCTGAATAGAAAGGGCTGGACCAAGTAATTTTTCTCAAATGGTTATTTATCTTATGATGTTTTGTTTCATGTATCTATTTGAATACAATTTGTCATTAACTCACTTTTGAACATGTTAGATTGTTATCTTATGATACATATTCAATACAGGTATTTAATAGTTGCGATATAAGATTTGTCCAAATTATTTAATTAAATCATTTACTTCAAATTGTTTTAATATCTCTAAGTATTTGTATGATATTCATTTGCATCCACTAAAAGATCATTTTTATAAATCGCACAGAGAATATATTTCATCCCGGGATACATAATAGATAGATATATTATTTACTGCAACTTTCTATTCATTCCATCTACCAAGTTACAGACAATTATAAATCCATCCATTCACCCAATTATATTCCACTGGGAAACTAGTCCCATAAATCCAATCGGAGCCACCATTCCAAACAGAAAAGGGACGGTTTTTAAGTTCCCGACAGAGTGGTTTCCCAAATGTTGTTTCACCGATTTTCGGGGCCTCAACACCTACCAATTGTGGAATATGTCATCAAAAAGAAGAACCTACCAATGGAAGAGATTACACAGGAATATGATTTCTTCTTGGAAAATAGCTAGTAGTTAGTCAAGTGTTAAGGAAAACACTTGTTTGAAGCAGAGGGGCATGTTAAGCCCTATATAAGCCCCGTGCTAACCATAAAACCCCCTATTAAGTCATAGATATTGAATGATTACATTTCTATTGTTATATTGTTATGTAGGCTAAAAACCTTTATGGTCCCATTTTATTATAATTTTACCCCTTGTCTCCTATATACATACACTAAGGAGACCTACTCTTAGATCATCAAATATAATCTTTTACATTTCATTCATTGTAAAAGGAGGTTTCCCCTTGAAGAAGATTGTAATTATTGACTTCTTATCATTTTTAAGGCGCAAGGATATTGAAATCCTTGAAGTATTAACACAATGGATTTACTACGGTTTATATATATATATATATATATATATATATATATTTTTTTTTCACTTTAACATTTAGATGACAATTTCTTTCAATTTAGTTTATTATGACTACTTAATTTTACACATCTCATGCATATGGGTTTGTAAAGTGCATTTTGCATTGCAATTAAGTTGTTAGGCTCACGTAAATGTTCATTATTATTATTTAATTTATTTCATTGGCTTATGCCACATTTCCATTATGTTATTTTACATATCTCATTCATATGAGATGTATAATACACCTCATTTTTTTTTTGATGCAATCACATGTAAGTGCACCTTCACACGAGAAAAACAATCAACATATTGATATCAAACTTTGTTAATCATGTTTATAATATATACCTAATCATTCTCCATATATACTTTTACACATTATAACAATTAGATTTTACATTATGATTTAAAAGCAACATTAATTTTTATTTTATTATTTCTTTATTACTATAAGTATATACTTGTTATAATATTAACTAATAATTTTTTTCATACCAATTTAATATATATATATAATCAATGTTTTATTATTCCAACTCTGGAAAAGACCCAAACAAGTGCTACTAGGAATAACAAGAGCAACAAGCAATAGTAGTACCTACCGGGGTCTGATATATGAAGAGATTTCTCGTGATCGTGTATCGTGTATCAGTGGCAACAAAATAAATATGAGTTATGATATTGGTTCAATTTCAGGTTCAATTTTTTTAATGAAAAATTGGATGTGGTTGATGATTATCATTTTGTTATCATGGAATTCCAAATTACACAAATATATTATAAGTTTGAGTTGGCTGTAATAGAAGGCTTGAGTTGGTTGTAATAGTGAATTCTGATTGATTTGGAGATACCCAATCAATAGTTGATTTGGTTTTATTCTTTCCGTACAACACCAATATAAAAAAACAAATGCTCCATTTTTAACATCGAGGATTAAGTTTTAGTTGCCACTTTTATTGCATGAACATATTTGAGGGTAATTCCTCCCGAGAGAGATGGAGGAAGCTTCGTAGTTGTACAAGGATTTTCCATTTGATTAATGTATAAATTATATAACCAATGCGTTATAAATCCAAGATTCTCCTGATCACACACTATTTGACTTCATGTACAATACATAATCTCTTCTACTATTGATCATTGCTTGCGGAAATTAAATCAATTGCATGCACACATTGAAGCCATAAAAATTCACACATATGAACACAATGTTTTAACGAGAAAGCCTGAAGCTAAAAACCCCAACTATATGTATATAATATATGTCATAGAGATCATGTAACAATCCTCATACAAAGCTGATCATGTCAAGCTCTCAGTACAATACAATCACTACACACTAATAAGGCCCGATCTAGCAAATCCATGCACCGTCTTTGCCACCTGCTAGCCTGCCTCTACTGCGCAATCCCTGCTGAATATTGGCTCTGAATGAACTCGAATTGGTCCAGAATTGCTCACGCAATCCTCATTGGCATCTCCAATCACTGGGTGTTGCAAATCATGCAACACTATAGTCACAACTGATAGTCAACCTGCTCTTTCACCTACCTCTTCACTAGTCTCCACTGAAACTGTCCATGCACTGTAGTTAACTGATGTATTCTTCAGTTGATTAATGAGTTAATAATTAGTGAATTAATTAATAATTAATTCACACCACTCTCACTAGTGTATCAATCAGTTAGACTAGATACAACTAGCTCAACTATGTTTAACTAAATTAAACTGAACACAACTCCACCAACTACCTCAATAACTCCACCAAACTCTGTCACATGAGTTCTAACTGAAGTCTCCAAGCAATAGCTCCACTTAACCCTCAGGAATAACGTAATTCCTTCTGTCAGCTCCTGTGCCACATCTGTGCACTTAACTGAAGTGCTCCAAGAGAATAAGATAATGTTTATAGTCCAAATATTATTAAGAGCTAATAATATTCGGCATATCTATTTTTAGACTGGCAATCTAAAAATAGATTCCGCCCAGTATGTCTAAAAATAGAAGTCCATCTATTTTTCCAACTTGACCAACCATCCACAAATAGCATCCTGCAACTCATAGAATATGATCGACATGTCTAAAATTAGACATAGTCTAAAAATAGACTTGCGCCAAAAATAGCCTGCGGGCCCACTTAGTGAAGGCGACTCTTTTCACTAAGCTCATCATCTTGTTGCAATCTCAACACTCCCTCTAAACAAGATAGGGATTATCTGCCACCCCGATCCTGCCTCTGTGGTATTCGAATTTTCTCCTGCTGAGCGCCTTCGTCAAGATATCACCATCCTGATCCTCCGTAGGAATGTAAGAAAGTAACATGATCTTTCGCTGCACAAAATATCAGATATGATGATACCGGATGTCAATGTGTTTAGATCTATCATGAAATACTAGATTAACCGAGAGTTTGATGCAACTCTGATTATCACAATATATCACAGTAGGATCTAAGTGTGAACCGAACAACCCAACCAGGATCTTCCTCATCCATATAGCCTCACATGCAGCCAAAATCGCTGCCATGTACTCGGCCTCCGTTGAACTGAGTGCCACGGATCTATGCTTCTTGCTGTACCAAGAAACTGCTGTTGACCCGATACTGAAAATCCCTCTAGATGTGCTCTTTCTGTCTGTTGGGCTCCCTTCCCAATTTGCATCCGTGAAGCCACGCAGCTTCATCTCATCTGAATGTCTGTACCATAATCCATATCCCGATGTGCCTCTGAGATATCTCAATACATGCTTGCCTGCCTTCCAAAAAAGCTTGGTAGGCTTAACCCTAGCTTGTGAAATCTGGTTAACAACGTAGCATATGTCAGGTCGTGTATTGACTAGATACATAAGCGACCCCACCAACTGTCGATAAACAGTGGCATCCACTACCTTTGCCGATGTAGCATCCTCTTTCCTCCAACCACCAGTAAGAGGAGTGTTGATAGGCTTGCAACCATGCATGTTGAACTTCTTCAGTATCTCTCGGGCATACTTGCCTTGAGACACGAACAATCCATCACTGCGCTGCCAAATTTCCAATCCCAGGAAATAATGAAGGAGGCCCAAGTCCTTCATCTCAAACTCTTTTGTAAGATCAGCCTTGCATGAGAGTATCAACTGTTCATCACCCGTCAAAATCAAATCATCTATACAAAGTACAATGATCAGTAACTTACCCTCCACCACAATCTGGTATAGGTTCAGATCCGCCTCACTCTTGGTGAATCCAAGACTGGTGAAATAACTATCTATTCATGTGTACCAAGCACGAGGTGCTTGTTTCAACCCATACAACACTCTTTTGAGCCTGCACACATGTGACTCGCTGCTGAAGATCTCGAAACCTTCGGGCTGCTCTATGTACACCTCCTCCTCAATGACTCAGTTGAGCAACGCAGTCTTCACATCCATCTGATGAATGTGCCATCCCATCTGTGCTGAGAGAGCTAGGATGCAGCGTATGGAAGAATACCTTACGATAGGTGCAAAGGTTTCCTCATATTTGATCCCCTCAATCTGTGAGAAGCCCCGGGCAACAAATCTTGCCTTGTACTTCTTGACACTCCCGTTAGCTGCTTGCTTCACTTTATAGATCCATCTCGAACCTACCACTGATTTCCCTTTCGGCCTTGGGACAATATCCCATGCACTGTTTCTGACAATCGAATCATACTCTTCCACCATGGCATCTACCCATGCAGGGTCCTCCACAGCTTCCTCGAAAGAGGATGGCTATGTCACGATACACTTGCTCATCAGAGCCATGTATCCGCACGGCCGTGTGAATATCTCTCGCCTCATGCCAGATGTAGGTGCTCCCACAATATTCTCTCGCATCAAGATTCAAATACTCAACTACAGAGGGGCTTCACCTCGATGGTTGGGAGGAGGATGAGTGGTTTCTTCCACTCCATGAACCTCCTCTTGTGGCTGATCCACATCCTGAGGCTCATCCTTAGGAACTAATAGCTTCTCATCTGCATGCAAGTGTGGCTCCCTCTCAAGCGAACACTTCATGGCTTTCTCCTCATGAAATTTGATATCCCGTCGCACAACAGTCTTCCGACTGTCTGGCAAATACACACGATAGTTGTCGGGTGTATCAGTGTACCCCACAAATATCCCAACCTCTGCGGTTAGCTCCAGCTTCTTCCTGGAATCCTTCTTCACATGAATGTAAAAATGTGAGACAAAAATCTTCAAATGATAAATATCAGGCTTCTTACCAGAAAACGCCTCCTCGGGTGTACTCATGCCAAGTACTCTGTGAGGACAACGATTTTGCACATAAATCGCAGTATTGCAAGCTTCAACCCATAAGTGTATGGGAAGGCCCTGATCATGCAACATCGCCCATGCAGCACCCATGATCGTTCTGTTCTTCCGCTTAACGACCCCATTCTGCTGTGGGTTATGAGGCGCTATGAGCTCTCTTCGAATTCCTTCTGCACTGCAAAAGTCCTTGAATTCGCTAGAGATGAATTCACCACCATTTTCGCTCCTAAGAGCCTTCACCTGCTTCCCCGATTCATTCTCAACCAGTGCCTTGTACTCACAGAACTTTGAGTATGTCTCACTCTTCTTATCTCCACCTTATCTCCTCTTACTCAAGATCCGACCAAAGTCGCTCCCATCCTGGAAATTTCTCCCGACCATTGACAGAGTCCTCATAGGAATGCCAACTCTTCAGAAGCCTAAGGAGAGCCAAGCTCACCAAGTCCTCTTCATCTACAGTAACCCCCACACTTCCTAGCTCATCCCTGCACTGGAAAAACTTCTTGAGGTACTTGGGTATACCATCGCCTTTCTCCATTTTTATCTTCCTGAGTTTATCCTTGAGCGCCAACTTCCTCTGGTCGCTCTTGCTTTGGAACAAGTTTTTCAAAGCTTTCCACATCAAGAATGGAGAAGCTTTACCATGAAGGCTGGAAACTATGTGATCCATCACACCTTCCAACAGAATCATTCGACATTTTGCTGTCTTATTTTTCCATGAGTCAAGTGCGGCAGCATCGCTAGAAGCAGGTTTTGGAATTTCTGCATCTATGAATTCCTTCAACCCATTGTCCTCAAGCACCGCCTCCATCATGTCCTTCCATGCAATATAATTAGAGATACCCTCAAGGGCATACTCCAATCGCAATCCATTGAAATAAATATCAACTTTGACACCAAGAAAACACTGCTGCAAATTCGAATTCCACCACCACAAAACTCAACTACTTCAATACTTTGCAATTGCTCCAATGATCAATATCGCTCTGATACCATGTAGAAATTATATAAATAGCATTATACATCCAATATTCTCCTGATCACACATTATTTGACTTCATGCACAATACAAAATCTCTTCTACTATTGATCTTTACTTGCGAAAATTAAATCAATTGCATGCACACATTGAAACCATAAAAATTCACACATATGAACACAGTGTTTTAACGGGAAAGCCTTAAGCTAAAAACCCCAACTATCTCAGACATAATATATGTCACAGAGATCATGTAACAATCCTCATACAAAGTTTATCATGTCAAGCTCAAGACAACACAATCGTTTAAGACACTAATCAAACCCGATCTAGCAAATCCATGCACCGATCTTTGCCAATTGCCAGTTCGCTTCTACCGCGCAATCACCGAATATTGCCCCGAATGAACCCGGAGTTGTCCATACTTTCATGCAAGCATGCATCTCCGATCACTGGTTGTTGCAAATCATGCAACACTATAGTCACAACTGATAGTCACACTGCTCTTTCACCTACCTCTTCACTAGTCTCCACTGAAACTGTCCATGCACTGTAGTTAACTGATGTATTCTTCAGTTGATTAATGAGTTAATATTTAGTGAATTAATTAATAATTAATTCACACCACTCTCACTAGTGTATCAATCAGCTAGACTAGATACAACTAGCTCAATTGTGTCTAACTGAGTTAAACTGAACACAACTCCACCAACTACCTCAATAACTCCACCAAACTCTGTCACATGAGTTCTAACTGAAGTCTCCATGCAATAGATCCACTTAACCCTCAGGAATAGCGTAATTCCTTCTGTCAGCTCCTGTGCCACATCTGTGCACTTAACTGAAGTGCTCCAAGAGAATAAGATAATGTTTATAGTCCAAATATTATTAAGAGCTAATAATATTCGACATATCTATTTTTAGACTGGCAATCTAAAAATAGATTCCGCCCAATATGTCTAAAAATAGAAGTCCACCTATTTTTCCAACTTGACCAACCATCCACAAATAGCATCCTGCAACTCATAGAATATGATCGACATGTCTAAAAATAGACATAGTCTAAAAATAGACTTGCGCCAAAAATAGCCTGTGGGCCCACTTAGTGAAGGCGAATCTTTTCACTAAGCTCATGATCTTGTTGCAATCTCAACAATTAAAGCATAGGGTCCAAATACTTCTCACTACCCAAACACCGTCATGTGTGGTACTTACCAAGAAACATTGCTCATCATACTTTTCCTCGTCATGGCGCGACATGAAGGATAACAACTCAGTGACATCTGACTTCATTAATGTAGAGCGAATTGACAATGCAGTTGAATCCTAACGAGCTTCTAGGAACATCTATAAAATGCTTCACACCATAGAATTTACATGTTAATCATGGAAAATTTTCTAATGGAAATTCGATAATTAGCTGACACATTTGACTCTTCTAAAAGATGAAGACACAGAAAGACATTTGTCTTTTCTGACCTCAACACAAATTGAAGTTCAATGAACCTTCTAGTATAAAATATAATTGCGATAATAAATGCATGGTGACACATTTGTAATTTTCTTACTAGACAAATAAATGAATCATTTCTTTGCAAAATTTGAAAATTGCAACCCACAAATAATCAAGGGATAGCGGGTACCCTAGTAGCATATTGTGGATGAAGTTAAATAAACAAAAGCCTATGAAAGTGGTTGTTATAATTGAACAAGTGGAGAATTCACGGTTGGTAAAAGTTAAATTTGTCATGGAAAGCACCAGTGGGTTTCATGCTTTAGGGTATTTTTACAATTATGTCAGCATGAAATCACTCAAGTGATAAGTTTCTTAATGAACCTAAATATTGGTCATGCTAAATCGCATTAATCATTTTTTATATAAACCTTGTAATAACAAAGAAATTTTTGGCTGCACCACATGCAATCTGCCATGTGTTTGAATGTTCAGCAGGCTGGTCATGTATTTGAATGTTCACCAACCATATATGTTAATAATCCATATACTATATGATTAAAAATATAAAAATAATAAAAACAAATAACAATTTTCCAATATGCATGTAGTGCATGCAATACACATGCCCATGTAGCACTATTATCCTCTCGAATCACTGCATACAATACATATATTTGTTTGGTTTCCTATGTTTTCTTCTTTGCTGCTAGCCACCAGAGCTGCCCAATTCATGGGTAACATTATTATGCTGAGGGTTGTGATTTTATGCTTTTTAACTATGGATCCTGAGAAAATGTTTGATCCAGATATATAAGGGAATGCAACAGAATACACATATAACCATAAATAAAAAAATGCAGCAGAAATAACACTTCATTTCATTAATATCAAATAACATAAATATGCTTACAGACATAATGGAAATAAACTAGCTAGGGCATTGGTAGCGTATCTTTGAGAAGAGATGTGGTGGCTACAACCCTCTGAATTGTGTTACAATGAGGCTCGAAGGCATATTTATTGTTGAGAAACAATAAAAAACCATAAACATACAAAAACCTAATCCTAGGAGATGAAGTGCCAAAACTGTGGGCCTCGTTTGGGTAAATTGGTACATCAATCTTCCCGGGGATGTAACTTTGGCATACGATCTCCGTTTGACGCGCTCAATACCTCATTAGAAAGATCTATCTGAGGAATACAAATTTTGAGTGAGAAAAATTAATCTATAGACCCAATTTCTCCTTTTTTTCCCAAAAAACGTCGTTTAGGGCCTCAAAACGGCTTTGGAAGTTAAGGACCCGAAAAATTGCTAAAAATAGAAAGTTGTGTTGAAACTGAAAAATTGAAAGAAATGATGGTGGGGGTTAAAATGGAATAGGTGGATGGCCACCAATATCCACCTGGATCATTAGGGCCTCTAAACGGCTCTAGAAGTTCAGGACCTGAAAACCTGCTAAAAATAGTAAGCTGTGCTGAAAGTGAACAACTGACAGAACTAATGGTGCGCGTCCAAGTGGAATAGGTGGGAGAAAATCAATATCCACCTGGATCATTCCTCCCCCCATAGGAATCAATGTTCCCCATTGCGTTAATATCCTCCATGATATGAGGCAAATTCTGTTAAACTGGGTATTAGATTCTGTCTCTGTGGTCGCAGGAGATATGGAAATATCAGGACATGGTATGCCTTGGGTCAGATCAATGGAATGCTTCACTTGAAAATGTAGAGGAACCTCTGTGGGTGAGGAGAAAATGTCCTCGTATTCATCCATGACTTTGTCCATCTGTTGCTGCCGTGCATGGGAGCCCTGTTTCGAGCCTGTGGCCACAATATTCTTCTTTCCTTGTGGGCAAATGCTAATGAAAATAAATTTCCTGGTTTGGGAAACAATCTTACTGTGTTGTTTTGCAGTAGTCAAAGAGATGGCAGGATGTGGTACTTCCTCCAATACCTTGTACAAGTTATTTCCAAAAGTAATAATAACAACACGAGCCCTAGAATCATACAGCATGTCGCCTCCATAAGTATGGTTGGCCCAATAATACATCAGACACATCAAGAGGAGCAACATCACACAGTACCTCATATGTGAATGCCTTGATGTTGTACGAAAGGCGGCATTGCTGGTGGATGCAGAGATCTCTTCCTTCGTGAAGCTACCCAATGGTATATGGCTGTGGGTGTGCTATGGTCGGTAGGCCAATCCGCTTCACAACCTCTACTGAAATGAGGTTCTTTTGGCTTCCGCTATCGACAAGGAATTGTAGTGGAGAACCCTTCACCCACATCTATGAATGGAAGAGTCGCTCCCCCTCCTCTGGATCCTCAGGATCCTCCCCCTGGATCTTGGTGGTGGCAAAAGTGGCACTAAGATAAGCATCAATGATCTACTTCCTTTTGTCATTTCCCTTCTCTGGTTCTGACTCAGGATCAGAACATGCATCTGATTCGGGTGTCTTTAGTTCGGCCACCAACGATTGTTTGGCTCGACACTCGTTTGTGCTATGAGTGGGGTTGTTATGAAATTCACATCACTTCCCGTGTCCTTCTTTGGCTTTGTGGTGTTGTTCTGAGTCACCCCGCTTTGGCCTTCCCCCTTGTTTTGTGGTTCGGGGGCACCTTTCCTTGGCTTTGGTTTCAAGGATCCAAAGTCTCGTTTCTTCTGCTTAAATTTTTTCTCGATCTTGGAAACATAGCGATATATCGTGCCAAGAGATGTAATGTCGAGGAACTACATTTCCTCCTGAATGTATCTGTGTAGATAACTATGGTACTTGAGCACCAAATGTATCTATGAATCTTTAATAACTAGCTTTGTGCGTAGGGTATGGAACAGATTCGCCAGTTCGTGCACATCTTGATCCCTTTGCTGCTGCAACGTGGTGCATTGGATGTACTTGTCCTCATAGCTCCCCACAAGGTAATATTGTTCCTTGATGTCATCTTTTCAAAGTGGGTGCGCCCGAGAACAGAGAGGTTTCCCTCTCGTCCTTTTGCTCGCAGTAGGTTTCCCACCAGTCTTTGACATGGGGGGCGACTTTGAGGAGTGAAAAAATAATCTTTTCTCGGTCAGAGAAATCATGGACCGAGAAATACCCTTCCAACAAATTCAACCATCTATCTACAATGTCTACATCTATATGGACTTCAAATATAGGAATGTCAAAGTTGACTTGTACCTTGAAAGGGGAGGCACCTCCAGAGTGACTTCTGGATGTAGATGTGCCGCCAGTGGGCAATCGTTGAAGGATCTGGGGAAAGTTATCCATCATCGCGTTCCTCTATTTATCGAGGGCCTCCTTGAGAAATATTTTGATAGGATATCCTGCTGCCTTGTATCTCTTTTCTTCCGCCATGGGAGGTCATCGGGGTTTGCGAGGCTGATCTTGCAAGGGTTCAACCAGATCGAGCCCTAACACCTTATACCCTGACCTTGCTTGGGACATGTAAAGAAAAACAGAGAAAGAGCAGACCAATCTGATTCGGATGTATAAATTTAAACAATACTATGATTTATTACAGTACTCTCCTCATCTAAAAATTAAATCCAACGTTAAATACAAAATCCTTATACTTAATTCTTTGCAGAAATTAAATCGCCAATTGCAAACACATGAAGAAAAATCAATCGCACATAACAAGATGTTTTTACTGAGAAATATTAAAGCTAAAAACCCCAACTATCATATATTATGTATATCATGGATCATGAAGCAATCTCATACAAAGCTCTACTCATAGAGCTCTTAGTACAATATACAATCATCTCACACTGTCATACAAAAATTGGTTCACACATGCACCAATTTATTGCCTCCTGACAACCTGCCTCCACTGCGCAATCCCTGATGGTAAAGAACCTTTGAATGATTTCGATATGGCCAGCCTTGACTGCGCAATCCTCATAATCATCTCCAATGTGTGTGTGGATGCAGTGAATGCATCACTATAGTCACAATTGATAGTCAACTAGGCCCTTTCACCTATCTCTCAACTGGGTCTCCACTGGATCTGGAATGCATGTAGTTAAAAATAGTATTTCTTTAGTTGCATTTGAGACCACTTCTTGTGAATTAATTTAATATTTAATTCACTGATCTCTCACTAGTGTATCTTTGGTTACAACAAGTTACAACTAGCACAACTGAGTTTAACTCACTTAACTGAGTTAAACTAAATAACAACTCACATAACTACACATCCAACTCTGTTACAACTTTGTCACACTCATTTACAACGAATTCCACTACATGGTCCACCAACCAACCACTTCAACTTGAAATCCACTTAGCTAACTGATTTGCCACTTCAGTTAACTAGTTCCAAGTGCTCATTGAAAATAGATAATTATTTATTGTCTAATTTTTGTTAAGGGCTTAACAAAAATCGACATGCACTATAATTTTAGACATGCATTCCACGAAAAAATTTCGCACATGCATTCCAAACTTAGACGCCCATCCATCCATATAATTTTCTCAACCATCTATAAATAGATTACTGCTAAAAATAGACTTTGATCCAAATTCTAAAAATAGACATATCACCTAAAAATAGCCTGTGTGGGCCCCACCTAGTGTAGGTGCTTATTTTTCACTAGGATCAAGGATGGTGTTTCCGGATGCCAATTTCACTGTTTCCTGTTGCAATCTTTAACACTCCCTCTCAACAAGAAAGGATTTTTTTTTTTTTTTTTGCATGCGACATGCAACTCCATGCATTCGCCCTACAACCTTTGCATGCAACGCTTCCGAAACTGAATAGCCTCCAAACAAATGAATCAGTATAACGCATATGTCATGAAATTATTTTGACTTCTTCTTAGCTACTGCACATGTATTCAGGAACCACTGCATTGTTGAACTTTGCACCCATGAACTCTGCACTTGCTGCCAACTCTGATCCTTGCTCCAATAACCGACACTTTCACTTTGATCTGACTGCATCAATCCAACTGATCCTGCTACTGATTCTCTGTGGGCTCCTCCTAGCTAGGTTCAATTCATGAGATCCACACAATCTCAATGAATCTTGCCGAGAAATCTCTTCTTGGGATTACTCATGCATGTCGCCCCACCTATCACCTGGTGGTATAGCTGCATGCACTCCCTCTGCCCATCTGGCTCGAAATTTCTCTACATGAGTGGTTTCTCCCACTCCATGATCCTCATCTTGTGGCTGCTCCACATCCTGAGGTTCACTCTTACCTGCATGCAAATCCTGCTCCCTCTCAAGCATCAATTGCATGGCTTTATCACACTTCCCAACAATAGGAAGCTTAGTAGAAATCCCATATAATTCAAGTCTATAGAGATTCTTAACTCGAATCCAAACCTTCTTGGCTTTCCCTGTTGCTTTGTGTTGTAGGAAAACTTTTCCTTCACTAAAGACAACATCATAGCCTCTATCCTCAAACATTGCGACTGAGATTAAATTTTTCTTCAAACCAGGAACATGCATAGCATATTTTAAATGAAAGAGTTTAGTTGATGCCCTCTGAAAGGTAATGGTACCAGTTCCCGTCGCACTGTATCGTCCATCGTCGCCCAAATCAATATGCATCTGGAGATCTTTCTCCTCCAAGTCACTGAAAAGTTTCTCATCTCCCGCCATGTGAAAGGAAGCACCACTATCAAAGTACCACCCCGATCCCAATGCACTAGACACCATGCATTCGATCAATGAGAAGTCAAGCTCAAATTGCAAGGCAAGGGCCTCACCAGCTGTAGCTCCAACAAACATCTTGTTCTTCTTCTTATGTGGACAATTTGTGGCAATATGTCCATACTCATGACAGTGAAAACACTTCACTTTGGACATGTTGTGCTCCTTGCCATCTTCGTTGGCCTCAGATTTAGAATGGAATTTCTTCCCCTTCTTCTTCTTCGCCTTGGCAGCCAAAGCACAATCCTCTTCATCATCATGCATTGATGAAGAGCCATCTTCACCGGCCTCATATTTAGAATGGAATTTCTTCCCCTTCTTCTTCTTCGCCTTGGTAGCCAAAGCACAATCCTCTTCATCATCATGCATTGATGAAGAGCCATCTCTGGTGTTCTACCTGAACTCCTCCTGCACTAGATCTGACCACGGTCGTTTCCAATCCGGCAGTTTTTCTCGTCCATTGACAGAGTCCTGATAACTATGCCAACTCTTAGGAAGTCCCAAGAGAGCCAAGCTCACCAAATCATCATCAAAAACACTTACTCCTACACTCCCAAGATCATCCCTACATTGGACAAATTTTTTTAAGTATACTGGAATAGTGTTGTTCTTCTCCATCTTGATTTTCCTAAGTTTATCCTTTGGCGCCAATTTCCTATGGTCGCTGCTGCTTTGGAAAATATCCGTCAAAGCCTTGCACATTGAAAATGGAGTGGCTTTCCCATGAAGGCTTGAGACAATATGGTCTCTCACACCTTCCAATAGAATCCTCCTTGCCCTTGCTACTTTCTTTTTCCATGCGTCAAGTAATGCAGCATTCGTCGAGGTGGGCTTAGGAACATCTCTGTCGATGAATTCTTTCAAGCCATTATCTTCCAGCACCACCTCCATCCTATCCTTCCATGCAATGTAGTTTGAGCTTCCCTCAAGTGCATACTCCAACCACAAACCATTGAAAGCCATTTTGATGTTTACTCAACTGTCGCACCAAGAAATTCTTGAAGAAAATTCGAATTATTCCACCAACAAAAAACTCAGCTACTACTTCAATATTTCAATATTCAAAGATTAATACTACTCCGATACCATGTATAAATTAAAAAAATACTGTGATGTATTACCGAAATCTTTTGATCTAACAATTAAATCCACTATTAAATACATAATCCTTCTACTTAATTCTTTGCGGAAATTAAATCGCCAATTGCAAACACATGAAGAAAAATCAATCGCACATAACAAGATGTTTTTACCGAGAAATATTAAAGCTAAAAAACCCAACTATCATATATTATGTATATCATGGATCATGAAACAATCTCATACAAAGCTCTGTTCATAGAGCCAGTACAATATACAATCGTCTCACACTGTCATACAAAAATTGGTTCACACATGCACCAATTTACTACCTCCACTGCGCAATCCCTGATGGTCAAGAACCTATGAATGATTTCGATATGGCCAACCTTGATTGCGCAATCCTCATAAGCATCTCCACTTTGTGTGTGGATGCATTGAATGCATCACTATAGTCACAACTGTTAGTCAACTAGGCCCTTTCACCTATCTCTCAACCGGGTCTCCACTGGATCTGACGTGCATGTAGTTAACAATAGTATTTCTTCAGTTTCATGTGAGACCACTTCTTTTGAATTAATTTAATATTTAATTCACTGATTACTCACTAGTGTATCTTTGGTTACAACTAGTTACAACTAGCACAACTGAGTTTAACTCACTTAACTGAGTTAAACTAAATAAAAACTCACATAACTACACTTCCAACTCTGTTACAACTTTGTCACACTCAGTTACAACGAAGTCCACTGCATGGCCCACCAACTAACCACTTCAACTCGAAATCCACTTATCTAACTGATTTTCCACTTCAGTTAACTAGTTCCAAATGCTCATTGAAAATAGATAATTATTTATTGTCTAATTTTTGTTAAGGGCTTAACAAAAATTGACACGCATTCCACGAAACAACTTCACACATGCATTCCAAAATTAGACGCCCATCCATCCATATAATTTTCTCAACCATCTATAAATATATTACTGCTAAAAATAGACTTTGATCCAAATTCTAAAAAAAAACATATCACCTAAAAATAGCCTGTGTGGGCCCCACCTAGTGTAGGTGCTTATTTTTCACTAGGATCAAGGATGACGTTTTTGGATGCCAATTTCACTGTTTCTTGTTGCAATCTTCAATAGAATGCTGTAGAAATTTGAATAATAGCTGAATTATTCACCGAGATTATCCTGATTACACACTATTTAAGCTTCATGCATAATACATAACCTCTTCTACAATTGATCATCAATTTGTGGAATTAGAAGCAGTCGCATGCGCACATTAAAACATAATCAAGCACACATATAACACAGTATGTAATGGGGAAAGCTTACAGCTGAAAACCCCCAACTATCTGTATATTATAATGATAGAGAACATGTAACAACACATAGCACAAATCTCCTCACAGCTCTCAGCACTATCTCACATGCTACACACAAACTAGCACGGAAGATGAACAAGTCACAGGTTCAAATCTCCTCCACAAGTCTGCCTGCCTCTACTGCGCAATCCAAGATGAGAATGAATGAGATCCAAGTTCAAATCCCCTTGGCTTGTACTGCGCAATCCTCATTGGCAATCTCAATCAATGTGTGTGCAAATCTCATGCACAAGTATAGTCACAACTGATAGTAGACTCACCCTTTCACCCACCTCTAACACTGGTCTCCACTGAACTGTCCATGCACTGCAGTTAACTGATGTATTCATTAGTTGATTTATGAGTTAATAATTAGTGAATTAATTAATAATTAATTCACACCACTCATCACTAGTGTATTTATCAGTTAGACTAAATACAACTAGTTCAAGTAAGTTAAACCGAACACAACTCCACCAACTGTCTCATCAACTCCACCAAACTCTGCCACATGAGTTCTAACTGAAGTCAACCATGCAATAACTCAACTAACCCTTAGGAAAAGCGTATTTCCTTCTGTCAGTTGCATGTGCCACATCCAAGCATCAAACTGAAGTGCTCCAAGAGGATAAGATAATGTTTATAGTCTAAATATTATTAAGGGTTAATAATATTTGACTGTTCTATTTTTAGCCCGGCAGTCTAAAAATAGAAACCGCCAAATGTCTAAAAATAGAGGTCCATCTATTTTTACCAACTCGACCAATCATCCATAAATAGCATCCTGCAACTCATAGACCATGATCCATATGTCTAAAAATAGACATAGTCTAAAAATAGACTTTGCGACAAAAATCACCTATGTGGCCCCCACCTAGTTTAGGTGATCACTTTCCAACTAGGATTAGGAAAGATGTTTCAGGATGCCTCCTTCACTGTTTCTTGTTGCAATCTTCAACACTCCCTCTCAACAAGAAAGGACTGTCTTTGCATGTGACATGCAACTCCATGCATTCGCCCTGCAACCTTCACAAGCGCCATGCAACTCCATGCATATGCTCTGCAACTCCTCTGAAACTGAATAGGCTCCAAACAACTCAATCAGTCTGATGCATCTATCATCAAAGTCTTCGACTTCTGCTGGGCCCAATTTCACATGTCATCAGGAACCACTGCGCTGTTGAACTCTTGCACCCATGCACTCTTGCACTTGCTGTCAACTCTGATTCGCGCTCCAGTATCCGACACTGTCACTTTGATCTGCCTGCATCAATCCAACTGATCATGCTACTACTACGTTGTGGGCACCTCGTAGCCAGGTTCAATTCATGAGATCCACACCATCTCATGAATCCTGCCCAGAAATCTCCTCTTGGGATTAATCATGCATGTCGCCCCACCTCTCACCTAGTGGTATAGCTGCATGCACTCCCTCTGCCCATCTGGCACGAAATTTCTCTGCATGAGTGGTTTCTCCCACTCCATGATCCTCATCTTATGGCTGCTCTACTTCCCGAGGTTCACTCTTACTTGCATGCAAAACTTGATCCCTCTCAAGCTTCAATTGCATGTCTTTCTTGCACTTCCCAACAGTAGGAAGCTCCGTAGACATCCCATCTACTTCAAGTCTGTAGAGATTCTTTGCTCGAATCCCAACCTTCTTGACTTGTCCCGTTGCCTTGTGCCGAAGAAAAACTTTTCCTTCTCTAAAGACAACTTCATACCCTTTATCCTCTAACATTGCAACTGAGATCAAATTCTTTGTTAGACCTGGTACATGCAATACATCTTGTAAAAGAATGAGTTTACCTGACTCCCTCTGAAAGGTTATGGTACCAATGCCGGTCGCATTGTGTCGTCCACCGTCGCCCAACTCAACATGCATCTGGAGATCTTTCTCCACCGATCCTTCCCGAAAAGATTCACATCTCCTAGTCATGTGAAAGGAAGCGCCATTATCAAAATACCACCCCAGTCCCAATGCACTAGACACCATGCATCGATCAATGAGAAAGTCCAGCTCAAATTGCGAGGCAAGAGCCCTTCCAGTGCCAGCTCCAACAACACACGCTTGTTCTTCATATGCAGCATTGGACAATTCGTGGCGTAATGTCCATGATCGTGACAGTGAAAACACTTCACTTTGGACATGTCACGCTTTTTACCATCCGCACCGGATTGAGAATCCTTCTCCTTGCCCTTCCCCTTCCTTGCTTTGGCAGCCAAAGCGCAATATTCTTCATCAGATACCTTTGATGAAGATCCATCCCTGGTATTCCGCCTTATCTCCTCTTGCACAAGATCTGACCAAAGTCGCTCCCATCCTGGCAATTTCTCCCGACCATTGACAGAATCCTCATAGGAATGCCAAATCTTCGGAAGACCAAGGAGAGCCAAGCTCACCAAGTCCTCATCATCCACACTAACTCCTACACTCCCAAGCTCATCCCTGCAGTGGACAAACTTTGTCAAGTATACCAGAATAGTGTCATTCTTCTCCATCTTTATTTTCCTGAGTTTATCCTTGAGCGCCAACTTCCTCTGGTCGCTCTTTCTTTGGAATAAATCTGTCAAGGCTTTCCACATCAAAAATGGAGAAGCCTTACCATGCATACTGGATACTATGTGATCCTTCACGCCCTCCAACAGAATCCTTCGACACCTTGTTGTCTTCTTTTGCCAAGCCTCAACCAAGGCAGCATCGCTAGAGGAAGGCTTTGGAACTTCAGCATCTATGAACTCCTTTAGCCCATTATCATCTAACACTGCCTCCATCCTATCTATCCATGCAATATAATTCGAGTTGCCTTCAATATCATACTCCAATCGCAATCCTTGATAAGACATTTTGACTTCGACACCAAGAAAACAACAAATTCGAATTCCTGACTCCAAAAATCAATAAAAGCACGATCTTGTGAGAACAGTATTTCATGCCAGTCAGAGCTATGAGAATTCTTTGGATATATCACCTTTCGAAGAAGGATGGATCGAGAGGGCTACTGTTCGCTGGAGACTACGTCTCAGAAGAAACAGTATAATCAACAGGTGCTGCTCCCAGGTGATGAATTTCGCTCAGTACCATGTAGAAATTTGAATAATAAGTGAATTATTAAAATGTATCTGAATTACACACTATTTAAGCTTCATGCATAATACATAACCTCTTCTACAATTGATCATCAATATGCGGAAATAGAAATAGTCGCATGCGCACATAAAATAATAATCAAGCACACATATCAACACAGTATGTAATGGGGAAAGCAATAGCTAAAAAACCCCCAACTATATATATATTATAATGATAGAGAACATGTAATAATACATAGCACAAAGCTCTCACAGCTCTCAGCACTATCTCACATGCTACACACAAACTAGCACGGAAGATGAACAAGTCATAGGTTCAAATCTCCTCCACAAGTCTGCATGCCTCTACTACGCAGTCCAAGATGAATAATGATGAGATCCAAGTTCGAATCCCACTAGCTTCAACTACGCAATCCTCATTGGCAATCTCAATCAATGTGTGTGCAAATCTCATGCACAGCTATAGTCACAACTGATAGTAGACTCACCCTTTCACCCACCTCTAACACTGGTCTCCACTGAACTGTCCATGCACTGCAGTCAACTGATGTATTCTTTTGTTGATTTATGAGTTAATAATTAGTGAATTAATTAATAATTAATTCACACCACTCATCACTAGTGTATTTATCAGTTAGACTAAATACAACTAGTTTAACTAAGTTAAACCGAACACAACTCCATCAACTGTCTCATCAACTCCACCAAACTCTGCCACATGAGTTCTAACTGAAGTCAACCATGCAATAGCTCAACTAACCCCGAGGAATAGCGTAATTCCTTCTGTCGGCTGCATGTGCCACATCCGTAGCTCGAACTGAAGTGCTCCAAGAGGATAAGATAATGTTTATAGTCCAAATATTATTAAGAGCTAATAATATTCGACTGATCTATTTTTAGACTGGCAGTCTAAAAATAGACTCCGCTCAATGTCTAAAAATAGAGGTCCATATATTTTTACCAACTTGACCAATCATCCATAAATAGCATCTTGCAACTCATAGACTATGATCCATATGTCTAAAAATAGACATAGTCTAAAAATAGACTTTGCGACAAAAATCACCTGTGTGGCCCCCACCTAGTTTTGGTGATCACTTTCCAACTAGGATCAGGAAAGATGTTTCAGGATGCCTCCTTCACTGTTTCTTGTTGCCATATTCAACAAATGAAACAGAATATACATATAACCACAAATACAAAAATGCAGCTGAAATAACACTTCATTTCATTAATATCAAATAACAGAAATATGCTTACAGACATAATGAAAATAAACTAGCTAGGGTGCTGGTAGCGTATCTTTGAGAAGAGATGTCATGGCTACATGCCTCTAAACTATGTTACAATAAGCTCGAAGACCTATTTATTGTTGAGAAACAATGAAAAACCCTAAAAATCCAAAAACCTAACCCTAGGAGATGAAGCGCCAAAACTGTGGGCCTCGTTTGGGTAAATTGGTACATCAATATTCTCGGGGAAGTAACTTTGGCATACGATCTCCGTTTGACGCGCTTAATAACTCGTTAGAAAGATATATCCAAGGAATAAAGATTTTGAGTGAGAAACATTGGTGTGTAGATCCATGTGACTCCCGGTTAAAAAAAAAAAAAAAAAAAACGTCATTTAGTGCCTCAAAACGGCTCCAGAAGTTAAGGACTCGAAAAAACTGCTAAAAATAGTAAGTTGTGCTGAAACTGAAAAACTGAAGGAACTGATGGTGGGGGTTCAAATGGAATAGGCAGATGGCCACCAATATCCATCTGGATCATTAGGGCCTCAAAACGGCTCCGAAAGTTCAGGACCTGAAAACCTGCTAAAAATAGTAAGTTGTGCTGAAAGTGAAAAACTGAAAGAACAGATGGTGCGGGTCGAAATGGAATAGGTGGTTGGCCACCAATATCCACCTGGATCAATGTTAGCCTTGGATCCTAGTAATTTTTTTTGCCTTGAGCAGAGGACATGACATTATAGTTAAGACGCGGACAAAGCAAGCGACAAGCCCCAACTGGATTATAGTTCTCTCGTAGGAAAGAGAAAAAAAACCGAAAACAATGAAATTGGCTAGAAGCTAAACATCAACAAAAGCTCCAGGTGGAGCAGTCCAGTTAGGACAAAATTCACACCCTTCCTATGGTTAGCAAAAAATTAAAAACCCCACAACCAACGCAATGAACCATAACTTATATTGTGTTATAGGAAAGAGTTAGATGAGATCCACTTGTTGTGGCATATGTTTTTGGTTTGTGATCGAGGATGCATAATGAAGAACACCACAGGCCCTGGTGAACTAGTAATAGCTAGGACCTCGAGCCAAATCCAATGCTTTCAACCAATCCTCTATCCAAAGATTATTCCCTTTGGCCTCAAACGGTAGGACAGTTACGCATTCAACAATTGATACTTCAAAGAAAGGAAACCAGTCTGTACCAATAGCCATACCCTGTTTTCATTTCTTGTAGATTTAGAAAACTTTCCAACGGTTGAGTTGGCCCAATTTGAGATCGAAGCGATGGTGGAAGAATAGAAGGCAAACCCAAATCAAGTGCTTGTTGACCGATTTATATTTATTTCGTGAAAATAAATATAAATCATCATCAACCTATTGTTGTGTGGTGAGACAATCAACCAACAAAGTATGCAGGACATGTCGACCCGAATGACACTTATATATGATGGAAAGATGACCACCAGTATTCATAAAGAAAAAATGATGTTGGTATTCATAAAGGAAAATTGGTGTTGAGAAAATGAGTTTCCTCAACAAATATCCATGGCACTTGTAAGAATTGGGTAACTCATGTAGCGAGGATCCTCAACACTTTCAATTCCACCATCAGATGGAGATCAAACACATTCGAACCAACAAAGGCTACGACAGATTTAGTTGCAGAATGAATGACGATAGCGAAGAAATATTTATTCTTGCCCTTGTCGTAGTGGTAAGTAGTGAAAAACCTTCATTATTGCTTCTGAATCTTCATTATTGCTTCATAATCTTCATTATTGCTTCAAAATATCGTGTGGCTATGATTATATTATCATACGAGATATAAGTAGTGAAAAACATTCATTATTGCTCGAGAATCTTGTGTGGTCATGCTTGGATTATCATACAAGATACCGCGATATATTTTATTATTCAGATGCCACTGTTGTATTTTTAAAAGGAAAATGGGCAAACCAACGATACTTTAATTAAATTTGATTCACAATCGATAAATCAACGTGCAATCAACTTCCCACTTGCAATTCCATTGCAGTTTCCCATTCCATGGAAATTTGCTAATTTTATATATCAATTGACATGTAATATGTTAGTAAGAAACCATCTTATTTATTTTAAAAAAATAAATTTTATATACTAGATGGCCATAGTCTTCTTTATAAACCACGTTCTAATGGAAAAAAGAAAATAAATTACAGGGATTGACCAATTTGAACTTTTTAGGAACAAATAAAATATTACGTTAAGGTCCTGCACACAATATCACATAGATGAAATAGTAATAATATATTACATAAAGTTCCTTCAATAGCCATTCAAATGCCACTACTTTTGATATGCTTTCAGTTATACAATTATGTGCCATATCCTTCTATTTAAACAGTATATGTAATGCCCTACTTTATGATGTGATGATGTCTTGAAACATACATAACCTGAATTTATGTTCCTGACATTCACCCAGCTTAAGAGTCTAGCTATTTTAGCAAGAAGAATTTTATAATGATCTACCTGTGACACAAATGAAGAGTCATGTGACACAGACGAGTCATGTGATGCCAATGAAGAGTCGTGTGATGCAGATGAGGAATTTTCATTCTGTGGTCCAGTGATCCAGCTGAAAAGTCTTCAAAGATCTCTCCTTTCTTGGTGGTCAAATAGGCCTCTATTTTGCTGGTGGTTCTCAAATCCAAAGTTGTAGTAACAATTTCCTACATAACGAAACAAGCAATGTGTTAGGCAATGATGCAACAAAAAGATGAGGCCATGAGGAAAGGTGAAGCGCTGGAGAGGCGGTGGAAAGTTTTGAGGCCATGTGAAGGCAAATGGCGATATTATTCAAAAAATGGCAACAATTGTGGACAAACATTTGTGGTAGCTGTTGCATGTAAAGTGTGGTGGCAAACTTTGCATATGTAATTTCAAATTTTGTGTATTATGAAATTTTATGAAGCAATTTGACAACACAAAAAGTAAATGGCGTTAGACTAATGCTATCTCCAGACACTAGCATTAATTCAATTTTTCAAGTTTCAATGAAATTGAAAGCGACTATCCTAAGTTTTATCAAAATTATACACTCTCCTCGACAACAAGAAGTACAAACTGAAATTTTAGATAAAAGTTAGTTTGGCAGAATATTTTTTTTTAAACATTAATTAAAGCATGAATGTATTACTGAATCAAAGCTATTTAATACTAAATCGACAATTATCGATCGCTATAGTCCCTCTACATAAAAAACAAGCACTAACAATAAATAAATAAATAAATAAATAAATATATATATATATATATATATATATATATATATATATATATATATATATATATATATATATATATATAATTTTTCTGGCTGAAAAAAAATATATATAAACAAAATTGACATTGGAGAACGCAATGCAATGTCTGATAAAATTTGGAAATACAAAAACCCCTTTCTGTTATATAATTCATTTTTCATGTTATATAATTCATTTTTCATGTCAAACATCCTTTGAACTTTAACATATGTACTTGTATTCTTAGAATGACCATCAACACTCAAATATAAATAGATAAATTTAATTTTCTACAAAACTCTATTTCCACAATAAATTAGATTTTTCAAATTATTAATATACCTAGAAAACCAACAACCAAGGGGAGACTAACCCCTACATAGCTTTGGTTTTACCTTGTCTACCTTTTCACCGACACATTGCATTGCTCCTATGCTTGAAGTTTTGTTTTGATATAATGTTCATCATCCTAGTGGAAAGTAAAATATATCTAAAATATATAGCATCTAATTTCTTTAAATAAATATTTGTTCAGATACCATGAAGGATGTCAGCAAGTGATTTTATATTAAGTTCAATCCACTTGGTAGGTTTAGGTTTCCATCTACCACTACCAGTATTTATGAAAAGTGGATGGAGATTTAAATTAAAAAAAAAAAAAAAAAATAGCATCTAATTTCTTTAAATAAAATATTTGTTCAGATACCATGAAGGATGTCAGCAATTGATTTTATATTAAGTTCAATCCACTTGGTAGGTTTAGGTTTCCATCCACCACTACCAGTATTTATGAAAAGTGGATGGAGACATATGGTAGATTGAAAGGACAAATATGCCACCTCCCCCACATGATTGGATATTTGTCCAACTTGCTCATATCCCAAGCAAAAACATGTGTCTGGCTGAAATGTCCCAAATTTGTATTCTTTAGGATTGTTGACTTTGTATGCACACTTTGCGATATGATGTTGGTATTTTTTTAAAGGTTGTATCTCATTTTATATAATGAGTATTTTTAGTTGGTTCATGACATATGAGATCCATCTTTAATTAAAGAACCACAACCTAATATAATATATTTTATAATAATTAAAGTATATTTTTAAATAAATATAATAATTTATTTAAAAAAGCAAACCATAGGAAATATGAGGAATTAAAACAAAGATGTAAAAGAATTAAAACAAAGAGGTAAAAGAGGGAAGAAAAGCCTTGTGACCGGATTTTAATTGTTTTGAAAAGAAGAAAAAACAAAGATGCGCCTTTTAAATTAAGGATTTTAATTGTTTAAATAAAATGATTTTTGGATTTGCTATGTATGGATTTTTGGATTTGTTCCCCCACAGATCAAATCGTTGTCGTGTTAATGAGGACATTGGTCTATTTTATTTTTAATTTAAGTGATCAAACCTGAACAATCTAAATCTAATTCATGAAACAATGCATTAAAAAATAAAAGACAGTGCCCCTACTAAATTGGGTCATTGCATAATAAAGTAAACGCTTATATATATATATATATTATAGAATGTGTCACACAATGTGATTGAGTTCTTATTAATAAATAAATAAATTTAAAATTACTCCTTTTATATGAGTCTGTATAAAATTAATTATATATATATGAAATACAAAATGTTAATTATTATTATAATTATTTTTTGATAAAATAATAATTGTCTTATAAACTTTGAATAGGGTGTTAATTGGAAATAGTGGTCGTAACCCAAGTATTTGTATCTTTCTATTATTATTGATTGCTAAATGCGGTTATGATAATGTATTGAATTGTGCTTCCATGTAAGAGAGGATTAATGAGATGACAAGGTTTGAAGAGTTGAGATTTCAAAATACAAAGGGGGATTTTGTGGAATGATTTGAAGAAAGATGGTGGAACTTTAAGCCAAGCAAGTAAACTTCCCACCAAGATGAGTGTGACATCCCTTGGTCAATATGTTTCTCATTGTTAGTGCTTGTAATTATTTAAATGGTTGGGAGAGAGACATTGATTCCATTGCTTGAGAAAGGAGATTGCTTGAGGGAATTGTTGTTTTAAAAATCAATCTTGGTTGGCTAAGTGGTCTTAAATGGTCTAATTGTGTCATAAATTAATTGAAAGAGGAAGGGACATGCCCAGTTGTCCTTTAGCTCCAACAAAAAGCAAGAAGAGGACAAAAACTTAAAGGCAACATGGAATGCACTTTCCTAAGGGGATTGACTAGCGTGGAGCTAGAAGGAAGATGGAAATTAGTTTGTTCGGAAGGGGGAGGACCTTCATCGATTCACGAGCTCTCTTTCTCTCTCTCTCACGCATGTGTGGAGCAGGGAAAATTTTAGGGGCTAATATTCGTAGGTGGGCTAATTTTCCATGTTTTTTCCAAAAAAAAGATTCGCCAATTGCCATTTTTTTGAAAATTGGTTCGCCCAAATTTTATATTTTAAAATTATTTTACCCTAAAAATCGCCAAAAAATTGTATATACCAATATAAAATAATTAAAAACCTAAATATTTTTACAAAAATATCATCAAATCTTTTACATTTTACATATTGGGGACTAGTAAGATTCACCAAGCTTCCTAAACTTTAAGATAAACTTCCATCCTTAAAATTTTCCCTGGTGTGGAGACATATGCAAGGAGATGAGCTCTACCAGGCACGTAGAAGAAATGTAAGGAAGCCCACATGGAACATGGTGGTAGGAGAACAAAAAATATCTTTCAAGGGTGGAGGTGAGAACACAAAGAAGGCAACAACCAGAATTTGTTGTTGTTAAGTTTTGGAGAGATTAAAAACTAGCTAGAAAATCCTCACAGAGGCCTGTTGGGTGAAAGAATTATGGAGAGTAGTGGATTTATTGAAGGATGTAGAACCACTTGAAGCTTGTGGGTTGAGGAACCATTGGATAGGAGAGAAGAACCTAGGTATTTGGGGAGTTTATGAACCACCAAGTGATGACAATAGTGGTGCTTGGTCACATTGATGAATTATCTGGTAAAATGGCTTATGTGCTCATATGATGGCTTATCCATTAACAATATTCCTTTATTGTGGAATCTCTTCTCTTGAAAGTGATTTGAACTCTTTGTATTGTAGTATCTTGGCATCGATGTTCTTCATGTATGAAAAGTCTGAAAAGACTAAGTGGAATCTTGTGTAACTAGTGGATGAAGGCGGAGTGGCCTTGTGGTATCCTGTTTCAGTTGTTTATTGTTGAAGTTTTCCTTCGGAAAGAACTCCACCTCAAGCCTTGGAATTTGGCTCTTGGGTGACATATATAAGTAAAAGTGGTTGTAGCTTGTCTATGGTTGGGTGGAAAGTTCAAGTCCCACTCTTAGTTTCCATCCTATTTGCCACATGAGATAAGTATTTCAATATGCTCCCGATGTTTGAATGACATGTGCATGTGCATGGTAATGGATCGATGGTTATGTTCATATTATGAAATGTGAATTCCTGTGTGTTAATGGATATTATATTTTTTGTATACATGTATGCATAATGGTTAAATTCCTACAAGTGTTGTGTGAGCATAAATTGTTGTGTTCCATTCATGAAATTAGTAAGTATGATCTATTGGTTGTTTGCTATTTATTTCTCTATGTATATGAGATGATTAATTACAAGAATGTGCTTTATACCATGCAAGGGAGTTGCTCAAGTTACCTGTTATTATGCAGAAAGGCCCTTAAATGCACATTCACTAAGTGCATCTTGTTGGGCATGTTACTTTTCCAAGTTTCATTATTAAAACTATTTTGAATCTTTCAACGAGTTAGTTGAATGTTGTGGCATCTATGTAAACTAGGATGAAACTTGAAAAATTTCTAAGTGTAAAAGGCTTACAAAACAAGCTTGAATTCACTTGTAGGACTTGCCAAGTCATGGGTCAGGAGGGTTGGTTGAAAAGATCGAATCTCGGGTGAAGTCATGTCCGACCCAAGGTGTGTAGGTCGAGTAGTCGGGTGGGCCTGCTGGTTAGAAGTTGGGCTAGTCGGGGTTATGGTGCCTAGTCGGCCCTGGAGGTAAGGTCGGGTGGGATCTCTAGGTTGAGGTTCGGGTCGAACGACCAAGTCGGGGTTAGGGCCCTAGCTAGAATTGTGTTTTGTGGATTAAGGATGAGGTTGACCTTCACATTCTTGAAGGATTGTATCTACCCACGTGGATTTGTCCATGATGGTAGAGAAGGCACGCTAGGCGCCACATAGGTTACTATGTGATTGCCATGTGGGAATCATTGATGGCATGACAAGGATGTAATTGGCCTATCTTTGAATGGTCATATCTTTTGAACCGTAATTTGGATCGAGGTCAATATTATATGGTTGGAAAGGTATCAACGATGTCATTTGTTTTAAGTTTCGAGGTAGTTGCAAGAGGTCAAAATTTTAGATCCCATTTCCATAACAGGACCATGGAGATTGGGTCAGAATTGTAACTACCTCCTTCTACCCTTAGTTTGGGTTGGGGTTAGGATGGGGGTACGTTACATAGTGGTATCAGAGGTTCCAGGTTCTACACCAGGACTATATGGTATCTATCGCAAAAGTGAACAAGCAAAGGTTCAACACTAGACCTATGAATATCTAGTGAGGTCTTAAAGCTTTGTGATATGCATTAAAAATATGACTGCTATTGTGAATGAATTTTTTGTGTCTTTGTATGCTTGTGACATGGCACTAATCATGTATTTGATTTTATTGATACTAATGTGCTAATCAAGGTGTAAGGTTGCACCTAGATATGCACCAACATATTTCCATCAGCAACCAAGGTGATGGTGTTTATCATGCAATTGAATTTTGTTAAAATCTAACAATTATGTGTATGTATGAAAACACATGAAAGAAACTAAGTCTTAAAGCGATAAATTTTAAGGACCACATAAACATTTAGGTGGTACAATATAAAACGAACAGAACAAGGAAAAAATACTAAGATGGTGCAATATATATTTGATCAATCACAACATGGACATGGAGAGGAAAGATCAGTTGAACAAAAAGGAGGGGCAGACTCACCTTATTGGACATACACATTGAGAAGCCTGAGAGAAGAGATAATAAGTTGTAAATCTAACAATGAAAGGCTTTTCAAAGCACAAGAAAAGAAAGTTAAATTCAATGTAGTCACACTACAAAGCTTATCATACCTGCAAAGGTAGAGGTAACATGAGTTGGGAATCATCCATTGAGACATGTGAATCCAAATGGGGTAGGAAGAAAGAACCAATGGGGAAATTGAGAGTAGATCTAGAAATAGGCATCGATTTTATAGTGAAGACACCGTGAAAGGAGGTAGTCTTCTAAGCACTCCTAAAAAGATGTCAATCACCCATGAGCAACAACATGAAGAAATTTATAGAAGGCCACACTGTCAACACCATCATCGACACCATAATGAAATAAGGGGAAGAGAGTATGTACTAGAGGAGTTTAAGAAGGATAAGCCTCCTACCTTTTATGGCGAAATAAGAAAATCAGAGGATGTTGAAGCTGGGTTGCTATGAATGAAGAAATTATTTCGAATCCATGATTATTTAGGAAAAATGAAGGCAAATGTAGCTACTTTCACCTTAAGAGAAAAGGATGATATATGGTGGGAAGCTATGAAAAATTTAAAGGGCATAAGGGAGGAAGAATTATACTAGAGGGAGTTTGAGAAGTATTCCAAAATAAAATACCTATCTGAGAGATACTTTGACAACAAGGGGAAAGATTTCTACGAGCTTAGATTGGGACAAATGACAGATGATGAGCACACTACCAAATTATTAGAGTTTCTAAGATATGTCCTATACCTCAAGGAAGAGAAAGCGAAGATTCAAGTGCATGTCAGTGGACTACCACAATCCTTCAAGGATAGAATTGAATTCGATGAGCCCAAAACAGAAGCGGATGCAATCCATAAACTAAAACATTGTTATGAACAGTTTAAGAATAAGCTTGAGTATAAATCAGGCTAGAAATCCAAAGGAAACGCCAAGGAAATTTGACTATTTTTTTTCATATGTCAGTGATGGACACTGAACGCCAAAAATCAAGGGAGTGAGTTTGTTGCGAGCTAATGAATGATGTGTAGAAGGAATGTTTTACATGTATTTTTTGTTATTGTTGGCTACAATTTTCTTGTTGTTTTATTTTTTGACTTTGAGAATGGCCATGTTGCTTTATATTTTTTTTCATTTGTTTCTATTGTTATATATATATTTTTTAATTATTTCTTCTCTCCTTTTTGTGGTTTTATCTTGATTGGTTTTTTGGGTTTGCGAAAGGAAAGAAAAGGGGGCTCATGGAAAAGAGATAAATAAAACCCAACTAGAAGTGAAGACCTTGCTTAAACCCTGTAAATCATATGAATGACAGTATAAGGAAGAAGAAGATGATAAAACAACTAGGTGAACATGGTTGGGTCCACATGAAGAAAATGGACAGCGACATGAAAACTATGAAAATAACATAAGAAGGAATTTCCTTTAACCAAAGATTATGCATGGTTGTAATATATATATATATATGTGTGTGTGTGAGAGAGAGAGAGAGAGATGTGAAAATGAAATAAAGGTATCATGACGATGTTTAGTTTTAAAGTTCATTTGCTAAGAACCATCATAGTAGTAAGATAAGTAATTAACCTTTAAAAATATTAGGACTGAGTAAGTGGTATGTAAATAAAATTTTCACTTGCTATATTTTGAGTAACACAGTGGAGTTAATTAATGGATTCCATGCCACATGGAATATCCATTGGGCATGTGTGCAAGAATTACCTATTGTCGATGACTACCATTATTAATATGTTATGTTTATACTCTTGACATTTGTTGTGTGCATAAATGAAAATGATAAAGTCTAGAAATTGACAACATATGAATAGCATGGAACATGTGCATGAATGACACATGCTTGTCAAATGAATATGCACATGCTCAAGAGCATGGATGAAGACATGATTGAATTGGGAACAAATGAAAATATATTTAAGGTTTTTTCATTGCAATCTATAAATAGTTGAATTGATAAATTTATGACTAATGTGTGATGCCAAGACCATTTCAAGAATTGCTGAATATTACAAAAATAGGAATGTTATCAACCAACTATACCCTTTAAAAAGGCTTCAACAAAAATCAATGGTAATGACAACAAAGTAAATAAGGCAACCAATAAGCCAAGGTAAAAAGGGTGAAGGAAAGGAATTGGGTAAGAGTTCCTTTCAGCTGATATTGATATCTATTGTTTCAAATTAAATGAATGTTTCACATTGATTATTAGAAAAGGGAATGGTTAAGGTAGGAAGCCTTCAATATCAAAGATTGCAATGACTTTTGTAATGAATTATAAACTGCTCATGAATTTAGAGATACACATATCTCATGTCTAACTCATTGATCTAATTGAATAATGTTTAATTGAATGAAAGTTTTTTTGGAATAAATACGATGCACGTGTACAGTGCAATGACAATGTCATTTCAATATATTTGAATTTAGTTGGAGTGATAGAATTATTATGGGTATGATAATTTTAAGGTCACTTTATGTTGTTGTGAATTATATTTATATAATCATTGACAAGTGTTAGTTGATTGAAATATCATATTGGAGGCAGAGTGTTGGAATGGGGTGTGAGATCAAAGCCACCATAAGATATCAACACCAACAACAAAGGAACCCAAAAAAATGACTAAAATTCTCATGCATATGAGACCTAACTTCTGAATGAAGAAAATTCATGAGGCAATTAAAATTTCTGGTTTGAAAATTTTGAGTATATCTCATGGAAAAATAAATGTTGTGACACAGGTGGATAATGGAGCTTGGAGCTCAGGAAGAAGATTTCTGTGATGAAATTGCAGTCTGTGGCACTTTGTTTATCTCATGGGAAAAATTATTAACTAGTACCTTGAATATAAGAATCTATGAGTGGTGAAGTGAAGCACACGGGACCATGACTTGGCCATAAGACTCCATGCACATGTCATTAGAGCATATCAGATCAATACTTTGCTATAACAATCTAATGATTACCCCATGCAGGAAATCCTTTAACCAAGTAGACTTCATGGAATGGGGGTTGTTTGGGCCTCTAAAGTTCAACAATTGATGGGAGCCTATCGACAAATGACTACCTTGGTGGTAGATCATATGCCCACCCTCACTCAGAGGTGAGCGAAAGGGGGGGCCTCTGCCCTTGTGGCAGATTATTTTAGAGGTGTGATGATATCTTCCTAGATGGTAGATGATAATGGAGGTGTGATTATATTCTTGTGGACAAATGACTACCATGATGGTAGATGATATGCCCACACTTACTTGGAGGTGAGCGAGAGGAGAGGATTATTTGGAGTTGTATGGAAAGACTGTGTGGAGTAGTATATCCACCAAAAATTGCTTCCTAATGGACTTGAGGATGGAGCTATACAAAAAGACTGTGTGGAGCAGTGTAACTACATCTGAATTATTTCTTCTGTTGAGAAACCACTTAGTGAGCTAGATTTAAAGATGAAGCTGGTTGAATACTACATGGAAATTTGAAACATTGAGTATTTGATTTTTTTGTGAAATCATTAGTGCTTGTGAGCTAAAGGAAGCACATAGTGACTATATAGATAATATTTTTTACCACTTTGAATAATTTGTCCATTGAATTTGTTTGAATTGATTTAAAATTTTATGGTTAACTTCATAAAAAAATTGATGATGAAAGTGTGGTTTAATTTGGTTTAAATTTTTTTATGAATAATATCATAAGACTTATGTGATCTTGATGTTGGTGAACTACTGAACTGACCAACACAAATTTATGAGGTATATTACAAAGAAAACATCATCGACTTAATTCAAAATGTGTTACAACAACTTAACGGAGTTGAAGACTTGAGGAACTGGTACATTATGGTGACACCAAAACCATGTAATATGCACTGATTTCCACGAGGTATGCCATGAAAAATGTGATGTGTTAAAAAAAGGCAGATGGATGCCTTGGCTATGAAGATTATTCCTGTGCAAGGAAGCCTTGCCAGGGGATGGATCACCTAAGAGACTTAGGAAGAAAATTAGGGGATTACTGAACTTGGAAGGTGAGTGATTGCACATAAGAGGAAATGGATTTCACAAGGGACCGATGAAGCAGAGAAGGGGATGCCTAAACTTGGAAACTGAACTAGTTTTCAAAGAATCATGTGCACACTCATTGAAATGAGAGATGCATTGGGTAAGTCACATAAAACAATGAGTTAAACTCATTCCTTGAAGGAGCTTAGAGCCACAATGCATTTTGGATTGGAGGCAAATCATGCTCTAGATTAAAGTAATTGAGCAAGTCAAGGTGCAATGAAAGCATGTTGGACCAGATGACGCCACTTCGGAATTGGTTGATTTGATGAGGGTATCTTACCCATTTTTTTTGTACTATGTAAATGAATGTACAAAGAGCTATGCCTATATAAATATCCATGTATGTAACACTGAGGATGATGTTCCTCTAAGGATGTAGGGTCTGTGACAACCCTTTTTTCTACCCGCCATGTAAATGTCACTATGTATATTTGTTCAAATGAAATTATGTGAAAATGTAAAATATGGTTGAGTTGGAGGAGTGGACATAAATTCAAAGAATAAGGAGGAGGAGTTGCTTATGTTGAGTGTAAACCCAAGCCATTGCATTTATATTACCTCTTATTCCCCCTTTTTGAATTTATGTCCCCGTTGGTGCTAGCATTGAAGTTGTGTATGGGTTTCCTGAGTGAAGGATGATCCCATATTGTCCATGTTCTCATGGAATGTGTTGAGGAAGTAAACACGCAACGGAGGGGACATGAATAAAATACATCGTAGGAAGAGAATGCATGAGTGACAGGTGTGGGAGGAGCAGGCAGAAGAGCACCGATGATTATCTATTTTATACACAAAGTGAGTAGAGGGAAGTTGGGTCATTGCAGGAGAAAAAAAGTGGTGAAAAGATGATCACGCATAGGAGTGGGGAAGAAAAGGAGCAACTATGTTATAGAAAAACCTGGTGGTATTCTTAGGAACTCGTTCCTTTCATTCCGATGTGACTCAATGTGTGTATTAGTGTTGGATTTGGTTGAGAGGGCTCAAGGGAGATAATGAATCACTCAGTGTTTTCCTTTAAGGTTGAGAAAACACCTTAGAGTGAGATTAGGCTCCTAGACTAAGAGAATATTCCTTGAATCTTGGTTGAATCCTTGTGATTTATTTACAAGAGATATAGGTAGTCACATTGGTTCTCATTGCCTGAGAGTAGTTAATAAACCACCTCAATAGTGGAATACTCCTCTTAATTACTTTACTTACTGATTATTAGTGTGATTACACTTGAGAAATTAACTCCCCAGACTCTGAATCCAGCTCGAGGATGGTCAAATACAAGAAATATTACAATCTAGTTTTTTTGTGGTTGGGTGGAGAGTGGAAGTCCCTCCTTTAGTTGCCAGATAAATCAATATATTCATATAAGTATTCTTGGTTATGCATGTTATCCTGCAGGCTATGGTATTATTTACTATGCTTATGACTTATGACTAATCCTATGCCATTCATTCTTAGTCATTTCAGGTTGTATGATATGTCCTTGATTGGTGTCTTGAAGTCACTCAGGATTAATTGTGATATCTTTAGTATTATATATCTTCATATCTTTATAATTTTGGGAAGCTCACTATTGTGATCATGCGTGTGGGTGATCTCATTAGTAGTCTAATTTATGTGCTATTTATATGGGATAGATTTAGCTAAAAAAGGTTGTTGTAATCTTTGTAATATGATAATGAGTTGTTTACTTAAATATGCATGGATGTTTAATATGTTTCAGCTACCTTAGTATGCACTAGTAATAGATGAATGTGGCATTCTTGGTGTCTATGATGAAATGTTGTATGTGAATGTATTCATAGTATGAGAGGACTGGAGACCTCTGTGACTGCTGATATGATGATGAAATGCAGAGGTATATTCATATTCATCTATGGCTACTTGTTTTTCTTAGCAATATTATGAATTCCATTGTACGATATGTTATGGATATCATGGGTCTCTGACTAGTTAATATTGTTGATTGTCTTGCAATGTATGATATATCAGTGGTTTGATAGATTTTTTTGGGACCCATTCTATGGTTTGATATGGTGGTGTTGTGTTTGACATTATATAGTAGTGTGCTATAAATTAGCTTATTTTAGTGGCTCAAAGTAGGCATGTTGATAACTTCATTACTTGTATCATGGCTATGTATAATATTTGAATGTTAGTATCTGAATGAGAGTTTTATCTCAGTAAAATGGGTGCTATGAGCAATTTCAGGTTTCAAGGATAGTTTGGGAAAATTACCTTGAAACCTTATGATTTCTAAGACTAAGTATTGCATAGCATTATATTTGTATCAAAGGCTAGATAAGTCTTCGGTAGGATTTTGAATTTGGAATGGATGCATTTTAATCCTAATGGATGTATTTGGGACTTCAGGAATTTGATCAACTTCCACTTATGCATTTTTGGGAATTTTACATACTTGAAATAATCCAAATAGCTTGCGAAGGAAGAAATTCAAAGTAATATATGGTATGAGTCATGCTTAGGCATAGCCGACTAATACACTATTGGTAAGGGAATCCAAAATCTAGGAGATTGCAAGCAATGTAAAGTAATTGCAGGTTTGGATATGCATCAAGCCGGATTCACATCCTCATGGATGAATCCGGGGTGGGGATATTTTGGTGGAATGGTCACATGAGAAATATTGGATTAGAGTCAAATCTCATAGAGCACAAAGTTGTATATCTCGTGTGGGGCCCAACATGAAAAAATAAGGTGTACGAAGCCAAATTTATGAGCTCGTGGAAGTATCCAGATATCTTGGGTCAAGGCATGGCTCAAACCTTGGGAAATATCATATGGTGGGCAATATCAGATGCACTTGTGGAGTAGTGTCAATATGGGGGTCTAGGATTTTGAGAGGTTTTCCAAAGTACAAATCTTATTGCACCCAAATATTCCGCAAAAATGGATACAAAGGAAATTGTTGATTTGCACAAAGGGGGTTGGGGTCGAATCCTATGGAACCCAAGAACTAATATGAGATGGTAAGTACGACGAGTGCATGACTATGGTTGAGTGGATGTCACATAGATGTTGCAGTGATGTGGCAGGGCCACATGGGTGTCACGTGGCAGAATCTTGTTGATATGGAAAGAGTTAATGTGTCGAACTTTAAAATGACATAACTTTCAATCCGAGAGTATAATCAAGATAAAATTTACATCGTTAAAGTTCTCAACAAGTTTAACGTGTTGGTGTATGTATTTTAGGTTTTAACAAAGTTGGAAAAGAATATTTTTGTAATCCCATCTTCATAACGAGGCCACGGAGGTCAAGCTAACTAAAAGTAACACCTTCCACAAACCAAGGAACCCAAAAGGGGGTGGGAGGGACCGTTACAGTGAAGAAGAGGACTCAAAGCGATATAGACATAAATATAACCATGTAAAAGAAAAGAAAACAAAACAAAACTAATGAAGCAACAACAATAAGCAAACATTTATTGATATTTTGAATAACAAGCAATGCTCACTTGCCTCTTCAAGATGAAAACTTCTAATTAAGTAGAGCCCCAATGAAACATTAATTAGTCACATTTGATTACATAATTTCTACTACTATAAATAACTGTTGACTAACCAAAACACTATCCACATGTTGGGCCTTCATTAATTAGGCTACAATAATTAATTAATGGACCTTCTTTAATGAATCCATCTTACATTTGTTGATGACATGCTTTAATGACCATAGTGGGATTTAATTAATAGTGATGGATACAATACATTAAGAAACAACCTATCCTATTAACTAGGGGAGTTAGGGTAGGGTCCTAATATATTGGCTTCAAGGCCTAATTCTATATGATGCTCAAAGAACTCAACCACTTGAGCTAAACCACTATGCTAATATTACTATGGAGAATGTTATATATTAGTTCAAATGAAATTAATTCACATGTACCTCCATGGGGATGCTTTTATAAGGTGCGTATATCTCATGCCATGACCCACCTCACTATAACATTTCATGATATTTCTTTGAATTATTCCCCAATGACAAAAGTAATATTATACTTGCAATCCCTTGAGTGTCATGCATCATCATTGAAGGTATGAACAATTTTGTTTCCTATTCTACGCCTCTTGATACTCTTTTATTGTCAATAATTGTGTGATAAAAACTTGGGAAAATATAAATATGAAAAGAAAATTATGGCCATCCTTCATGCAATCGATACATGACACCCTTACATTATTATGCATCACTTTTAGCTAAAATAGACCATCATAATTTGTAATTCTTGGAATGGAGTGCATCTTCACCAAAGGAACAAAACAAGGTCAACGAGATGTTAGGTTATGAATATGATATTACCTACAAGAAGGGAAAATAGAATGTATGTTCATATGCCTTGTTTCAAAAATATGAGGAAGAAGGGCCCTTATTTGTTATATCCTTGCTAGCATCAAATTTGATAACAAAGTTATACTAGTAATTGGCTAGTTGATACCAAATTAATTCCACTTATCTAAAGATTATAGGATGATTTTAACCCCACAACACGATGTACTTGATGGAATGACATATTATAATTTACAGGGAGTATCATTTTGGTGCAATGGTTATGCTTTAACTGAAGTTTAACAAAATTGGATTCATTTGTAGATTAGGTCACTTTGGATTTCATAAACGTATGAACGAGCTAAGTGCTCATTCTTTTTGGGATGATTTGAAGAATTACATCTACCCCTTCACAGTTGAATGTGAGATGTGTTTACTATACAAGTGAAATGCTAAATCCACTTGGGGCATTGCATCCCCTGCATGTCCTATAATACTTGTCCTAAGGTATTCCTATATTTTATCATTGATCTACCTAAAGAAAGGGAAAAAAATTCCATTATAATGGTTGTTGACTACATTTATAAATATGCCCACTTTTGTGCCTCACAACACTAATTTAAGTAATCCATTGTTGAAAAAGTATTCATAGATCATATTTTTAAACTACTTCACATACATAATTCAATTGTGAATGATCATAATTACATTCAATAATAAATTCTAGTATGAGTTGTTTAAATTACAGAACACCCAAGTAAAAATGTGCATGGCTTATCATCCCCAAATAATTGGTCATACAAAGTTGGTCAATAAGTGTATGGAAAATTATTTAATATGTTTTACATCAAACTAATAGGGCTAGTAGGTCTAATGGCTACTCACAAATTGGTGGTACAATACCACCTAACATGGTGCTATCAAAATATCATGCTATGAGGTCGGTTTCCATGGAAAAAATGTCCCATTTGTGGCCTTATATTCACAAGGAATATCAAGAGCTTACGAAATGTAACTCTTAATGCGAGAATTTACATTTTTCATACACTCAAAGATATTTTCTTTTGCCTCAAAGTCAAATTAAATTATAAGCATATCAACATCACCTAAAACTCTAATTTTAAAAATGGGATCAAATGTTTCTTCAACTCTAACCTTATTTGTAGGCATCTCTTGGGGAGAATATGCACCAAAATATGGCACCTAATTCTTATGGCCTTATTAGATACTCAACAAATTAGATACTTTACCTATGAATTGGCTCTCCTATCACACTTGAAGATTCACCAGGTATTTAATGTGTTTTATTTGAAGAAAATGATTAGCGTAAAATTTGGTCAAGTTTGAATTTTCCTTCCAAACTTGATGAAGAGGGTTCCATTTGGTTGTAGCCTAAGGAAATACTAAACAAAAGAGAGCGTAATTTTCACCAATGGATTATTCAGGAAGTCTTATCATGATGATTTACCGTGGCTTATTTTATGTTTATTTTATTATAATGATCATATATATATATATATATATATATATATATATATATTCACTCTTACATTTAGATGATAGTTTTTCTTTCAATTTATTTTATTATATCTATTTAATTTTAGACATCTCACACATATGAGTTTGTAAAGTGTAGTTTTCATTGCAATTAAGTTATTAGGCTCACATGAATGTTTATTATTTAATTTAATTTATTTCATGGGCTTATGTCATATCTCCATTATGCTATATTACAAATCCCATCCATATTGGGATGTAGAGTACATTTCATCTCTCAATGCAATCACATGTAGGTGCACCTTCACAAATGAAAAAAAATTCAATATATTGATATCGAAACTTTGTTAGTCACATTTATCATAAGTACATAAGTATTTTCAATCTATACTTACATATTATAAGAAATATATTACATTATGATTTAGGAAAATCATTAGTTTTTCTTTTATTAATTCTTTACCCCTACAACAATATATTTGTTATAATATTAACCAAATATTTTTTCATAAATACCGTTTATCTTCATTATATTATATTACATATCTCATCCACATTGAGATGTAGAATGCACCTCATTTCTCTCGATACAATCACAAGCTCACAGGTAAGCGCGCCTTCACAAAAAAAAGAAGCATTCAACATATTGATATCAAAATTTTACTAACCACATTTATTATATTTACATAATAATTCTTCACTTATATTATCATACATTACATAATGATAAAAACATTATTAATTTTAATTTTTTTTATTATTTCTTCACCACTATAACTATATACTTCTTATAATATTAATCAATATAATTTTTCGTAAAAACTTAAAAAACATTTCACATTACAAATTATATCAACCTTTATATAATCAATTTTTATCACTCCTTCATGTTTAAATATACTCAAACAACTATTAAAAATACTACAAATTTACATAAAAATATGCGCAAAAAAAAAGAAAAAAAGAAGAAGAAAAAGAAAGTGAAAGTGCATTGCAATTAGAAATGGAGAAAATACTTCCAGATATATTTCATTTTTCTTGTCAAATATCTTTCAAACTTTAAAATATATACTTGTATTCTTAAATTGACCAACAACACTCAAATATAAATAAATCAGCTTAATTTTCTACAAAATTCTATTTCCACAACAAACTAAATTTTCAATTTATTGGTATACATATCATATCAACAACCAGTGCCATGTTATTGAAAGCAAACAACTAGTGAAGACTAGAAACTACATAGCTTTGGGTTTACCTTGTCTACCTCTTCACCGACATATCAATGTTCAATCATCCAACTGGATACTAAAATATAATTAAAAAGAAAAATAAAGTAAGCATTTAAATTTTTTAAATAGAATTTTTCTGTAGATACTATTAAGGACGTCATCCATTGATTTTATATTAAGTTCAATACACTTGGAGGTTTAAGTTTCCATCCACCACTACCATTGTTTATGGAAAGTGGATGGAGACATATGGTAAATCTAAAGGACAAATGTGCCACCTCCCCACAATTGGATATTTGTCCAACTTGCTCATATGCCAAGCAAAAACATTTGTAGTTTAATATGCCCTTTTCTCCAAATTTGTATTCTTTAGTAATGTTGACTTTTGTATGCACACCTTGTGATATGATGTTTGTATATGAGTATTTTTAATTTGCTCATGACATATGAGATCCATCTTTCACTTAAAAGAAAACCACAATCTAATATAATATATTTTAAAAGAATAAAAGTATTTTTTAAAAATAAATATAATAATTTATTTAGAAAAAACACACCCTATGAAATACGAGGAACTAAAACAAAGATGCAAATGAGGGTTGAAAAGCCTTGTGATCGGATTTTAATTGTTTTGAAAAAAAGAAAAAACAAAGATGCGCCTTTTAAATTAAGGATTATAGGCCGGTGTTCCGTATCGTTGTCGTGATAATGAGGATACATTATAATCGAGTTGTCTTTTGTGATTTTTTAAGGTTTTTTTTTTTTTTTTTTTTTTTTTAAATGGATTTTTTTGGTTTAATTTCTCTAAAATCTAGCAAGAATTTATTGAAAACAGAAATTTGATGGGTAATTTTGCACAATGGAAGTGTCCTAGATGTTTTTTAGGGTGCTGAATCCGTATATAGAGTCAAAAAACTAGTTTAATTAACAAAAATCAAGATTTCAGCTTAAATTTTTTCACTTGATTCAGGCACCAAAAATTCCAAAAAGTCACACTAAAAACAACTCCCATTATAATTGAGTTGTTATCAACTAAAATAAATAAATAAATTTAAAATTAGTAATTTTCTTAAAAGTAGACCAAAGAAATAGAAATGTGGGAAAATCATGTGGAAAAATAAGAACACTAAATATAAAAACTCTTATTTCTAATAAAGTAAACTCTTATTCCTAATATAGTAAAAATTTATTTTTAATTAGAAATAAATAATAGGAATGAATATGTGACTGTAATATTGTTAGTTTTGTATTGTTAATTGAAACTTTCTTCATTATTGATCAAATAAAATCTATTCTTAATTGAGATATATAATTTTTTTTTTTTTTTTAAACCACAAATAATATGCGAGAGGTATATGTTTGTATTTTCTCAAATTATTTCACTCGATAAGTTACAACTTATAACCCTAGGTTGCCAAAGAGCCAAAGAAAACTATGTAACATATAATGTAAGACACATGCATTACAAAACAACAAGGGCACACGACAATTATACAAGTACTCTATAAAGATCATGATTGAACCATTATGTATAAGAAATTTAGTTACTTTGAGAAAGAGTTATCATGTCACTGGTGTTCATGATGACTAGTCTGAATTTTGATGTGAGAAGGTATGCATATCGTGGTGCAACATAATTCTATCTAGTAATTAGGCTAAAACATTGACCAAACATAGCCACTAAAAGAACAAAGTGAACCTCCATGGTTTGGAGTAGATTTGTTTGAAATTTTATATTCAAAGAAACATGCATTATATAATGACTAAATAGATCATAGAATAAGCATATACATCCCAATATAGGAAACTTTCATCAAAATGTTTTTATTTTCTTATTTTTATTTTATTTATTTATTTATTTTCAGATCAATGGGCAACACAGAGCAAAGAATTAAGGAAAATAAGAAACATTACAATTTTCTTCATACTCAAGGATTGTACTCACATATTTGCAAATTTGTGCAATTATGGTTGCATTAAAAAAATAATATAAATGTTTAAATGCATATCAATATCAAATGATTTGGCATATCACAATTTTGCAAAAAAAGTAATTGCAAAACTGAACTCAAAATCAACAACTTGAATGTTGCTATAATTTAAACCATGGAGAACTCTTTATATTATTCCATTATTCTACATTGGAAAATAAATCCTTACCTCATGTATGGTTTCAAAGGGATGGTAAGCAACCAAAGAATTTGTGAACAATTCTTCTATACTTGTGAGAAGGAAGCCTGTGGCAGAAGCTCTGATGGCGCAAGAGATATAGAACAAAATCCATTGCAATTAATTAGAAGGGTGTGGTATACATAAATATGGCAGCGAACAATATGAAAAATATGGTAGTGGCTAGTGGATCTCTCCAGATCAGAATATTTTGAAACCTTTCTCCCTGAGTAGCCATATCTCCCACCACAATCTGTGTTCGCCTAACAACGCTCCTGAGTCAATTATATCACATTTTCAAAATGTTAGAGGCTTTGCTAGTGGGGAATGTGTTGAAATCTCCATCCAGTTCGTCTGGGTGAACCGGTTCGGCCTGGGAGATATGTGTGTGCTATGGGGTGGGCGCAGCGGGCGAAATCAAAATTGTCATATGCCAAGTAGGAACATATAGAGGAAGACAGTAGAAAGAGTGAGCTATGGGAACCAAATGAGAATAAAGAAGAGAATTTGCACCAAGATGGTGGTTACAGGATGTTTCCAAAGGTATATACCATTAAACCATTGCCCTACTAATGTGAGAAAATCCAAGACAAACATTATTCAAAAGAAATTCACCTTACTACGATGCATGCTCCACATATATGATTCCATATCTAGCATATACTCCACCACTGCCAGGCTTGACTTGTCTTAGCCACATTGCCACTATCTGCGTTGATGGTTACCCAGACCTTCAGGTTGTGTTACAGAAAGGGGATGAAAGACAATCCATCCTCGGAAGCAATGGCTGCGTGTAAATCTGCATCATGTTCATGAAAAATGAATAGGAGGAACAAATAGGAAGATGAATTTCACCCATTTTTTTGACTCCTAATGAATGAAGCACCACAAGCAATGAGGGTGAGGTGCACTTCATGATGTTTCCACATGTGAGATTTTATTTGGGGGGAGGACGATGAAAAACACGCACATGTTTCATGTTTCTTGCAATGTTTAGTTCCACCGCGTGAATTAAATAGATCTAGCATCAAATAAAAATAAAGAAAATGTGAAGTCGTGATTGGACTATTAGTTGCCATGTAATCTAAACTTCGAAGCTACTAACGTATTCGTAGTGGTGAGGCAGGTCGAGAATCCATTGTGTTTTTCAAATGACCCATCCACACCTTCACCATTCCATAAAGGCTTCCAATGTAAGCAATAAATGAATTGTCGTGGAGATCCAAGGTAGTGGCAGGCATGCATTTCACGGGACCGTTGTGCCCCTCCATCACTGCAACACAACATATTTTGGTGCCGTCGCCACCGTCCTTTCTCCAAACGCGAATCATTGTATCAGCTGACCCACTCAACAATAGGTCGCGAACTGTTTCCAGACATAGAACAGAGTGTAGTTGGCCTCGAAGGAAACCAGAGTAATGCAATATTCGGTCGGAGAATTGGTCTTCCTCCCAGTAATGAATATATCCATCATAACATCCCGCGTTTACATGCTGACATATTTACCTTTGGACCTGGTTGCGGCAGCAAGAATCGACACTGGATGCAGAGCTGGATGGTCGACACATAGACTCTAGTACCTTTGGACCTGGTTGCTGCAGCAAGCATCGACACCGGATGCAGAGCTGGATGGTCGAGTCATAGACTTCGGTCTTGCTCGCGTAGACTGTGGCTGTGCTTGTACAAGTTTGTTTGTACGAGCACCCTGAAAAGCGTAGACTTTGGCTTTGATTGTACATGTGAAACCGACACCGGGTGTTATATTGTCATTTGATAGAAGGGCGAAAATGAGACGCTCTGATTGGTTGGGCTAAACAATGTTTTCTCAGCCCAATCCAACAAAGAGAACACCTTCGGTGTAATTACTCTTAGGTTTTATATTTTAATGGTTTTATAAATTCTTTGTATGGGGTGTTAATTGAAACTAGTGAGCGTAATTCAAGTATTTGTAACTTTCTATTGTTTATTTCCATATGCAATATGATAATGGATTGAATTGCGCTTCCATGTAAGAGAGAATTAATGAGGTAATAAGGTATGAAACTCGAATTTCAAAATTCAAAAGGGGATTTTGTGAAATGATTTGAAGAAGTACAATGTAAATTTGAGTCAAGTAGGTAAACTTCCCACAAGGATGAGAAGGTCTTTCTTTTGTATGTGGCCTTCCATGTAGAGTACTTCGTCTCTTTTATGTATCACCCAACGTATGACAAGTAACCATTATGGTAAATTTATCAATATAGTTAACCTAGATTTGATCATTAAATTTGTTTGTAGGTCTTTTCTAATTGTGTCCATCCTCGCTTTGGCTATGGAATTGTGAGCTTCCTGGAAAGGCAAGGCCCCTCTTTGTCACATAAGGGCGTAAACCGATGTAGTCATTGCGACCTTAACATTTCACTAGAATACAACGCCCCAAATTTGGAATTTGGTTCAATCCATTGAAGTGAATGTCAAAGTTGAACATGTATACAAGGAAGAGGTGGTTGTGGATGAATTGGTCCAAGGATTTATCCTTGACCTTGGTCCAAGTTGCACTTTCCAAATATAATTTCATAGAACAATTGAAGTATTGGCACATGAAGGTTTTTGTGGTCTATGGTTTGATGTCTTGGGAAGTTGACTAGAACACACTCTTCATTACTCTTTGTACCCCCATTAGTGAAAAAGAATGGAGGGTACTCCATATTGAATTGTTGGGATCCTCTAAGGACACCCCAATAGTGTTGTATTCTTCCTCCAACAATACTGGTCATAATAATCCCAACTAATCATAGGTTTATTGCAATGATTTTTAATATATAAAAAAGTGTCTTGATTTAGTTGAATTTCCTATTTGAACTTCCCTTTAGAGTTTTCAATCGTGATATGCCCAATTTCCTCATTGACGGGCTCTCCATTTTTTGGATATACTTTAATCCTCTATCATCTCAAGGAGTGTTTTGGCATGGTTTTCCTCTAGCAAGTCTTGGTGGTATTTATTTATTTTTATTGTTCTCTATTATGCCCTTTAAGTATATAAAAATTCTTTGGTATGCTCTGATATTTTCTCTTGCTATGCTCCAATATGCTAATTATCTAGTATAATAGGCTTTTGAATCCCATCTTATTTTTGTATCTTATTTCAACACTTTAATAAAATAACAAATCTTAAACAAAAAAACAATTATTGCATAAAAAAAAATTATTATTTATATTTTTCATGATCAAATTATAACCTTTTATCTATTAACCAGTCAATAGTTTAAATTAATATAAATTTTTTTTTTAATATAAAATATTAAAAACTATAAAAATTTATTAATATTTTGATTTTTCATAACTAAACTATAATTTTTATTTCATTTTTAATGGTACCTGTAAATATATGTTGTATATGCTACAACCCCCTCCAAAATTTCGGCCTATACCAAATTTTTGAGCCTTCCTTGATCTTGTCCATTACTGTCACAAAATTTTAAGCTCATCTTTTTGGTTTTCTCATTGTGTTGTGATCCCCTTCAAAAGATAGGAAAAGTGTCATTTTTTGGCATGTTGGTTGTCATATTACACGTACGAGCTTGTTCTAGTGGTTACAAGAGATCACCTTTATGAAAGTGATTTTTTCTAACCTTGTAAGTATCTATTGCACTCATTTCCAAAGTTTTGAGCATTGTCGCACAAGTGTCGTCATGGTCGTCGTAAAGTGTATCTGTGGTGTCGCACTTGTCGTAACCGATGGTAATGTTGTTGCACAAAGGGAAATGATTTGTTTGTATGTCAAGGATGATCTATGTTCTTTGAGTCATCAAAATATGTTGTGTGTGTGATCACAATCAAAGATTAACAATTTTGACCGATATCACCGGTCTTGCACTTAGTGATTTTCCGGAAAACTTCCTGACCAAGCAACTTAGCTTCACCTGGCCTCCCCTGAGTTGTGCAATCTCAGTCCTCTAGCTATGACCTTGATGCTTGGCACTCATAGTGCATAGTAATTTCCTCCCAAGACTTCTCCATTGCGCATTTTTTGTGACCAAGACTTGATATTGACCTCTATAATTACGCAGTCATGGCCTCCCATCCCAGCTTGAGCTGTGTACTTTGCAACCTTAAGACACAATATCATACCATAAGCCATAGAAACTGCACATTTCGTAGTCATCCAAGCCTCCTTGACCTCCATAACTGCGCAATAAGCTTCTCCAACTCCAATCCCTTCAGCCTGTCCTCACTAGCCCTAAAAACTGCGCAGTCATGTCCCTCAACCCATCCTGAACGATGCACTGCACAGTCTCAAGGCTTAAGGCTGCCCCTTGCTTCCCTGGACTGCGCAACTCTGCAGTCACTGGGCCTCCTTTTCCAACCTCTCACTTTTTCCGAGCTCAATTCATGGATCAAAATACATCATCTTAGGCTAGGGGATTTCATATTGATGTCATCTCGTCATGAGTGAATTGTAGGAATGTGTATTTTATCGTGTCATGGAAAGATGGTGAAGGAAGGAAGGAAGGAGGGAACCATGCTCGAAGACACTATTTCAACTGAACTCACAAGATTATTGATAAAAATAAATCAAAATTACACTAGTTTACGACCACCATCCAAGATATGAGATCATTGGAGACTCCTTGTCACCAAGGCATGTGGAGGAAAAAGACACTTAACTTTTAGTAGTAGAAGTGGCATGAAATTTCCATGTCATCAATCAACCCATGTCATTAGTCTCATGTCACGTCATGTCATGAGTGGTCATATGCCACATCACTATTGTACATCATGTATATTGTGTTCAAATGTGTTGTAAAGTGGAAGTCCAAAGGACACATGAATGTAAAGATTCATGTAAGTTGAAAAGTCATGGGAATTCAAGCAGTCATGAGGGTAGTCAAAAAGTCACCCCTTTTTATATATACTCCCTCATTGTATGAGAAAAGGAATTTTTCACCTTGGCTCCACCAACAAAGCATTAGAGAGATAAACAAGTTATTTTGTGGAGCAAGGAGTGGCTCCAACACTCCATTATTGGAGCTAGTGATGTTTATTGTACATATGTGTCTTGGAACTTTTACTTAATAAAATAATCCTTCAAGGCCAACACGTTCCTCATGCATGAATTACTAATGTTTGTAAGACCATTCTATAGATGTTTTTATTTCATGTTTTCTTTCACATGTATTAATATAGTTGAACTATTTTAGTTATTCCAGTGCTTATCTTGTCTAGAATGTGTTGTAATGGTCATAGTTGTTGCCCCATCCTAGTGGACTATTCCGAAAGGTATTAGGCGGATCCTTCTCAAATTATTGTGTGTAATGACCGTCACATCCCTTGTGGACTATTCTGCTAGATGTTAAATGGAATCCTTCAGTTCATGTGTGTCTCTTCCTAGGTGGTAATATTACCTCTCTCTTAGTGACTCACTTCTCTTTATCCCCCGCACTAGAAGAACCTTAACAAACATATGATCGAACACTCACCAGGCACACCCCCCTTTATTTTTGAAGGCACATGTTAAACCCTCTCTCTTTACAACAATTAGAGTCAAGGAAAATCTATAAGAATACATGGCAATCAGGTCGATATTCTGGTCCAAATAGTGTGAGGTATAATTGTGACTTCACATTGGGGATACCCCTTGGTTGGTGTATTTACAACACCATCAACAATTGAACTAGAAGGAGATCCAGATTACATGTTGAGCCTGCTGAATCTGGTTTGAACCTCTTATCTAAAATTTCTCATACACAAATCTTACTCTCAGGGTGTTTCTCCAATTTTTCCCTTTATCAATTTTCAATCCCCGATGAGCATCTCGATCACTTGTCCCAGTTAAAGTTTGATGGTGAGGATGGAACAGCCATTACCGAGCACATTTCTAATTTTCTTAAATTTTTTGAATATTACAAAATCAATGATGAAGATTTTGCTTGTGTGCTTTTCTTCCTCACCCTTACAGGTTGTGTTAATCGATGGTGACATACCTTGCCACCTGCTTCCATAAATTCCCTTAATCATTTCCTTAGGGATATACATCAAGCCTTCGACGGGCATAATTATCGAGATGTTTGTAAAAGAATCAATATCTTAAGAATGAATCAAAATGAATCAGTTGAGGTTTTTTTTAATCGATTCCTTCACCTTTGTTGTGAAATTTCTGAAGAAGGCATGAATCATATTTACACGGTGAGCCTAAACCCCCTAATTTTCCTACTCCCCCAACGCTTATGAATCATGAGACACCTCTAATTTCATAGGAGGAACATACTATTCCTTTTGTTCCTTGTCCTCCTCCTTTTCTAGTCCCGATGAGGGTGCCTCCTTGCAATGATAATAAAGTTGGGATATTTGTTGATCAAATTCCCAATCCATCTTCTCATTCTCCTTTCACTTTTCATAACTATGATTCAAGGGAGGAAATCCAAGAATGGCTCATGAAGCCCATGGTAAAGACTAAATCCTCCACTCCACAAGATGTTGTTGTTATTCGTAACTTCTCAAATATGATTCAGATTTGTGTTATCCTCTATCATCTACATGTCATGACTCTATGTACCATGACCTGCTTGGGAAATCTATTCCACTAGCTATTTTTTCACACTCTCCAGATTTTCAAGCTGCTGGTATGGAGTGCGATCAGATACAAGGCAATCACATTACACAGGTAGAGGAGTAGGAAGGTGAGGGCGGTTCCAATCTTTCTTCTCTTTTTGAAAATCCTCCATGTAAAATCATTGCGCTTCCATTCTTGGATGACGGTCAATCTGTTGATCCTGGTAGTAAATCAAATGCATTCATTTCTTTCAAGGAATCCACAGTCTTTGGAAAAAATCATTCTGATGAAGATGATTTTGTTGATGTATGCGATGAAAAACACCCAAGTGCATCAACTGATCTTTCGCTTTCTCATGAAAAATTTAAAAATTTAGATTTGGAATTTGTTTCGGTCAAAGAAAATGCTCTTGTTGAAACTTCCTCTTCCTCTCACTATCCCTTGTGTTCTCCTATTTACGATGCACCCGCATGCGATGAATATATTCCATGCTCTCCAACTTCTTCACCACATGAGTTAACTTCTCAATTGACACAAGGTGGTGAGATTATCCATGATGAAGATGAACACAATCAAATCATTGAGTACTCTTTCTATCCCTTATCATATTTACTCTTGCATGAAGACAACTCTCTAAACCTTATTGCTCATGACATTTTCTCATTTAATACATATTCATATTTGCAATCATATGAATCTTTTAACTTGAGTAATTTGGCTGTTGAAGTTGAAAAATATAATCAATTCAGTGACAGAGATGGTTGTTTCTCGGTTAATAGCGATTTCATTAAGATCGAAGAAAAACTATCCTGATGCCATGCACGATCTGGTTCAATCTTTAGAATGTGATTTTACAATTTTGTAAAGTCCCGAGACTTGTCAGGGAGTCAGGGAACTTCAACTTATGTTGATGGTTGTTTCAGGATCTCCCAACTCTGGTAAGACACCTGACTTGAGTCATATCTAGTTTTCTTTGAAAAACTATTCTTTCCACATGATTTCACTTGATGTAAATTCCTTTTTGTAATATATTTGGAATTGCGGATATAATCTCTCAAATTTTCAAGATCCGACCTCTAATAAGATTCAAGGTTTTTATCTTCGTGCAAGTCTCATGTATCAAACGCGGGTTTGCAATGCATATCTCTCATAGAATCATCGAATTGCTAAGTTTTTTATCCCAGAGATTATCTTTGGCCAAAGGATTCATGCCTATCACACTCTTTCGAAACGATCAACTCCTCATCCTTCTTGAAAATATTTTGATGCTAATATTTTTCTTCATCGCACCTGAAATCCTCTTGAGCATAAGTGGATGCATGGATTATTTGATGGATCAAATTATTGTTCACTTGTTTCACCCTGATTGGTTTCATGTGTTTGTTATACTAGCATTCCTATTCACTTATCTTGATGATTATGATGCTAGTACAATGTGGAACCAGTAATAAGAAAATGGTTTGTTACACTCATCACGTGAGGAAGATGATTCTACTATGCAGAGTGTTTCTAAAATTGTTCCAGTTGATTTACCTATGCTAATTTCAAGTTGGAGATCTGATACTTTAATCAACTCATCTAATAATTATTTTGTCTCTGATGACTATCATTAATTTTATCATTTTATCACCAATACATCCAATAATATTTGTTTTACATCCTTCGATCTTCATCATTCAACATATTACTATTCATATTTTTGTTGAGCAATTGAGGCACGTCAACCTTCGCTAATGGTTATGTTAGGCCCTCAATGTCTCGAAATCATTGTTGAATACAATCATATCTATTTTTCTCCATAATATTATCATTATAATTCCATGCCTCTAATTGAAAATCCATTTTTTGAAAAATTTCGAGGTTTTCAAGAGCATCACCATGAATTTTATGATCCAATCACTAAATGGTTGGAGAAATATTACTTGGAAATATCCATTGCAATAAATAGGTTTTGGATTCTTCTCATGCTCGCTAAGAAATATGACACAGGAGGTGTGTTCACAAGAAGTCTTTGAGGTTTGTTTGGTTTTGGTTTCCCTCGAAGAGGTAAGAATGTGAATTGGATGAAAATAGAAGTTGTGACACATATTTCTTCCCGCATGAAATAACTTCATTTTGTTGTGCAAGTAATTCAATTTCTCATCTCTTCCCTTGCACACTACTTTAAATATTTTTTAATTGATTGTATCTTTGTGATTGTAGGCCGAGAACGATTACGGTGGCTACATTAGAAATTCAGTATACGTGACCCCAACCTATTAGTTTTTAGGTTAGGAGTAAGATTATTTGCATCCAAATTCTCCTTATCTTGCACCCATCCTGTGTTGTTCTCTTTAGTCTCTCTTGCCTTTTCTTACTTTCTCTTGCATTATGCTTTGGTGTAGATTCTTTTTCTTGTCTTCTGGTTTTGTTCCCTTGTTGTGTGTTGTATTTCGTCTCGTTTTATTTCTTTTGTTTTTCCTTTTTTTTTGTTTGCCTTGTTTATTTTTTTCCACATGAATAGGTGTTGTAATTTTCCATGTGTTGGCTTCTGAGATTGTGTGTGGCTGAATTCTAAGGAGCCTTATAACACTTCAACATTTGGTTAGCCTTTGGTCCATCTTCCTTGTGTTGGTTATGCCTTTTGGCCAATGTAGTTCTGACGCAAAATACGATTAATCTGTAAGGAGATTTTTGGGAAAACCATGAACTTGTGTTTATCCGAGAAACCTTATGTCTATATTCAATATTTATGTTTCAATGTTTCATGCTTATCCAATAAGTAGAATAGGAGAAATGGAAAAATCTAAATGAGAAAAACTAAATCAAAGGTACCTATATACTTCTCTGAAGGAACAACCTATCCTACTCTCAATAAGTCAAGATTCCTCTTCCACCCAAAAAAAATAAGTGCCTGTACACAATCCTCTTTAAAATAAATAAATAAATGAGAAAGACGAGAAAGGTTTCCTGCGCAGAGAGGTGAAGCAAGAAACTTCGTCGGGGTACTGTCCAGGCTCACTGGAAGCAGAGCAATGCTTGTATTCCTGTATGACTCCGTCAGGGTACTATCCAGGCCTGCTGGCAGTGGAGCAACACTAGAGATGAAAAATCATACTATGAAAATATTAAACTCGCGAGCTTCATTGCCCTTCCTCGCTTGAAACATTGTGGTAAAGCTGAATCTTTGTTGATTTACACCGAAATGGTGCAAAGGGGACTTATTCTATTCATCGGGTAAGTGGGGAAACCAAAGTGATTTGCACGATGAATTATTATTCCCCAAAGAACCAAGGCCTTGCACAAAAGAAGTCAACCAAAACAGAGAAGTTGGAGTTATACCAGTGTGTCTCCAAGTGTTGTAGCTGCTACAATCCCCTCCAAAATTTTGGCCTATACCAAATTTCAAAGCCTTCCTTGGTCTTGTCCATTATTTTCGCAAACTTTTAAGCTCATATTTTTCATTTTCTCACTATCTTGTGATCCCTTTTGCAAGATATGCAAAGTGTTGTCTTTCAGAAATTTAATTGTTATATTTCATGTACGAGATTGTTCTAGTGGTTCCAAGAGGTCACTTTTGTGAAAATGAGTTTTTCTAACCTTGTAAGTATCCTTCACACCCATTTCCAATTTTTTGAGCATTGTTGCACAAGTGTCTTCACAATCATCATAAAGTGTATATGTGGTGTCACACTTGTCGTAATCGGTCGTAACATTGTCACAGAAGTAAATTATTTATTTGTATGTCAAGGATGATCTATGTTGTTTGAGTCATAAAAATATGCTAAGTGTGCGATCATAGTCAAAGTTTATCATTGCTCATCGATCTCACTAATCCCACACTTAGTCATTTTCCGAAAAAATTCCCGACCAAGTAACTCAACTTCACCTGCCCTCCCCTGAGCTGCACACTACATAGTATCGATCCTCTAGATATGACCTTGTTTCTTGGAATTTCACACTACGCAGTAATTTCCTCCCAAGATTGCTCCATTGCGTATTTTTTGTGACCAATACTTGACCTTGACCTACATAATTGCACAGTCATGACCTCCAGTTTGGCTTGAACTGTGCACTTTGGAACCTTAAGACATAAGCTCATCCCCTGAGCCCTAGAATTTTTCACTGCACAGTCATCTAGCCCTTCTTGACCTCTATGATTACACAGTAAGCTTCTCCAACTCCAATCCCTACATCTTATCCCCACTAGCCCTGAAAACTGTGCAGTCATGTCCCTCAACCCAGCCTAAACTATGCACTGCGCAGTCTCAAGGATCAAGGTTTCCCCTTACCTCCCTAAACTACGCAACTGCGAAGTTATTGGGCCTCCTTGTCTAGCCTCTCACCTGTTCTAGGCTCAGTTCATGGATAAGAATGCATCATCTTAGGCTAGGGGTTTTCGGATTGATGTTGTCTCATCATGAGTGAATTGCAGGAATATGTACTTTATCATGTCATGGCAAGATGGTGAAGGAAGGAAAGAAGGAGGGAACCATGCTTGAAGACACTCTTGCAGTTGAACTCACACGATGATTGATCAAGTGAAAGTAAAAGGACACTAGTTTGCGACCACCATCCAAGACATGAGATCACTAGAGATTCCTTGTCACCAAGGCATGCAGAGGAAAAATAAAGCTCTTTCATGAATACACTTAACTTTCAATAGCAGTAGTTGCCTAACATTTCCATGTCATTAAGAAATCCATGTCAGCAGTGTCATGTCATGTCATGTCATGAGTGGTCATATGCCACATCACTATTGTACATCATGTATATTGTGTTCAAATGTGTTGTAAAGTGGAAGTCCAAAGGACATGCATGAATTTAAAGAGTCATGTAAGTAAAAAATTCATGGGAAGTCAAACAGTCATGATGGTAGTCAAAGAGTCACCCTTGGTTATTGGTGACCCCTGGTATTGCACCAAGAGTGCTACAACTCCTAGGGGCTGCCCTACTTTACTTTATCAACCCGGGGTTCGTACAAACTTGGAGGTGACAATGATATATACACAACATATGCATTTTGTTCATGTCATCCTTTTCTGCTTTACGAAAGGGTGCTATTTCTATGGGTTCTTAGTGAAGTCTATCACACTTCAATGAAACTAAACTAAGTTGCAGAAAGGAAATGATAGAAATGAAACTAAATTAAATTGCTGAAAATAAATGACAGGAAGGAAAATAAATAAATTTCAGAAAGGAAATGAAATAAAAGAAACTAAACTAAATTGCATTGAGATGGAAAAATGGCTAAACACACTCTACTTATCCTATGATCTATCTACCATGCTTCTAACCATGCAGCTATTCATGATCTAATTCTAACTAAAAAAGTGTTGATTTCAGTTCAGAGGAAAAAAAGCTAAAGGTGCTCATGGAAGGCTTAAATGCATGAAACAAGGCTTAGAGGAGTGAAAAAGGTGTTTGGAATTTATTAAAGCGCATAATATCGCAAAAATTATTTGGAGTGGGAGGCTTTTGAAAGTGCAATGGTGGAATTGCAATGGAGGGCTGGAAGTGCGATATGCAATATAAGATATCGCAATATCACAATTTCACAACGTTGGAGGAGAAGCGAGAGTGCAGTTGGGAGGAAATGAAAAGTGCAAAATATAATACCGAATGCGATGATAAATGTGATTGTGATGTTTTGGTGCGATTGTGGTATTTTGCAATCGTGGTTTACGGGTGGGAGGTGGTAAGTGAGGTGCAGGGCCGAAATGCGATAATGCGAAATGCGAGAATTACGATAAGGCTAGAATTGTGAAATGCAAAATGCGAAATGCGAAAATATGATCAGTCAGATGATGTGGCGGTAGGACAAGTGGCATAACGCTTTAATAATATCACAATCGACAGAAAGGAGCAGTAAGTGTTAACGAAGGCCAACAGGAATTGGGAAGTGCGATAAAGTGAAGGGATTTTTAGAAAAAGGTAGATTAAGGTTCTTTCAAAGGTTTTTGACATAGAAATGAGGAGCAAAGGAGAAAGGAGGGAAAAAGGACTATTGCAATCAGGGTCTGGAAGCGGAAGCTGTTAACAAGGACCAAATGGGAAATGTGATTGCGAAAAGGAGCGATGGTAAGTCCAAAGGGAAAAATGCGGTTTCTAATGTTTTTTACTATTTTTAATAAACGAGTAGCAAAGGAAATTAGAAAGGGATATTGCATTCGGGCTTGGAATGAGAGAGCATTAACAAAGATCACAAGCGATTTGCAATTTTCGATGGAGCGAGGTACGACGAGCGGGAGTTTTGAGGAGAAAGGGTGGAGGTCTAATTCTAATGATTTTCAAGCATTTTGGGAATGAAAAGGGGTGACAGATGCAAATAAGAGAAAAAGGAGGGAAATGAAGGCACAACAACAATACTCAGGCATGAAAACAGAGTTGGGAAATGAAGCGAGATGGCTTGATGATTTTCCTGGGGATTTCGATGCTTATTCCTGCAAACAAAGCTGCAAATTTATGCATAGAAAAATAGACAAAAGGCATGATAAAAACATTGAACAAAAAACATTTTTTTTTTCCTGTGGGAAGGTCAACCCCACTCGAATTCTATTGATAGAGATGAGAGGGGAAGACTGCCTCACAGTTTTATAGATTTTATCAGCTATTCTACATCACAAATAAGAGGATTAAATCTACAACATCAACTATAATAGCAATGAAAAGATCAGAAATAAAACTACCTAAATAACAGAAAGGAAAGGATGACAACGACAGAGAAGTTGAGGCACATGGGTTGGGCCCTAACCCACGAGCACATCTCTCTATAACTAAATCAGTAAAATGGATTCTGTCTACTCATTTTAGGAAGGAAATAGCCTTGTTACATTTCTGAGAGTATAATCACTGAGTACAATAAAAATATTAATAGCTTGTAGAAAAATTCCCAAAATGGAATCGAAGAATTGACCATCGTTAGCTCTTGATTAGCTTTATTTATCCTCAAGGGCAGCTACCAACAACTCTCTAAAAAATAGGTAATGAGTCCACTTGACTCCAAGTGAAGTATGGATTGAGTGCACTTGGTCTTGAGTCGCTTGGCTGCCTCTGGAATTCGAATTGCTGGAGGGGATCTTATGAGGATCCTTTCGTTGCCTTTGAGAGTTAAGGAGGGTGGACAACCCCCTTGAATCTCTCCAAGATTTCCCACTAATTTCCTGATATTGTGCTCATTTATTCTCCAATCTTGATCTTCCAGTGGCAGGGAGAAAGTCCCTAAATCATCTCCTTCTCCAAATCTGCATAATCTGCCAAATATTCTCAAAATATTATACAAAAATAACCAATATTAAGCACAAATATGAAATTACCTTTAAACCTTCCTAAGAAAATATTGAAGCATAAGAATACATTATAAAGTGCAAAAGGAGAGATTTAATATATATATTCATGTGCATAAGGAAGGTAGATGGGCTTAAGAAAGGTTATATGGGCCTTATTTTATGTCTAATTTAAAGGCCCATGATCACCCCCCTACTGAAATTGTTGCTCATCCTTTGAGAAACCTATTCATACTCGTTGCCTTATGGTTTTTCCTGCATGTTGGCTTATTTCATTTTCTGTTTATTGGCCCATGCGCTGCTCCTCCTGCTATTCTTCTTGTAGTTGCTTCATGGAGGTCCTCAGATGCATTAAGAAAATATGTTTTGCATGCCAAGAGGTGGTGGATCCATCTTTTATTTGATTTTTACTTTTTTTGTTCTCTTTTTTTTTTTTTAATTTTATTGCATGCAAAGTAAACTCACAATTTTTTTCTTCTGTGAACTGAGTTCACCCTGGGTTATCCCTTAGCGCTCCTTGTCTTCTATTACAATGAATTTCATACTACCCACTTTCTCAAGTACTTTTTAATTTTGTCTTGTTCCTTTTCTTGGTGGAAAAAGTGAGGCTAGTTGCTAGATAAGGTTGATTTTTCTCTATTATTGATTTTGGCTATATAAAAAATCTTTCCTTCTCACATTTTTTAATGTTTTATTAAGCTAAAATAGATTGAATCAAAGAAAGGGTTAGATTATTGCATACCTGAGCCTTACCATTGATTTTTTTTTGCAGGTGATATTGAAGTTGCTGATATAGCTGTTGAAGCTGCCTTCAATGGTTTTGAAGCTGCATGTGATAATCTGCTTGAGGTCCTTTTGGAGCTTCTGAGCATAGGATGAGGAAGTCCAAGTTTGAATACCTTTAACCAGGGTGTTGACTGAATTTTATTTTTGTGCCAACTTACTTTTTTCCGGCTTGCAAAGGTTGGAGAGCACCTACATTCATTAGAGAGAGATACATGGAGAAATGAAATTTATTATTATTATTATTATATTTTTTTCCACTAGCTGCCTCTTTGAGGTTTTCCACTAGTAGGTCTGCCTAGGCGCCTCAAAGGAGGTTTTCACCTAGGATATTTTTTTTTCTATTTTTTTTCCCAACCCAATGACCGCCTCATGGAGGTTTTCAATCAGTGGGTCAATCTCAGATGCCTCAAAAGAGGTTTTCACCTGAGATTTTATTATTTCCCTTTTTTTATTTTTCTTTTTCTTTTTCACTTTCCTACTCTACTTGAAAAAAACAAAACCTTTTTCAAGTATAGGAATACTTCCAATGGACCATGTACACATCAAGATGATAGATAAAATCATGTGCACACTTGGAATACATGCTTTGACGTGTACCTGAATACGAGAGATGAATTTCTTTAACTGGGATTGTATCAAGTACTGTTGGAGAAGAGTGTGTTTCCGCAACTTAATGACTGTTTGGAACCATATGTCACTATAGTTGTGATGCCCCTGGTTCACTTGTTGAGTTGGATCACCTTGTATGTCCACTTCTATTATGGCAGTCAAATATTCCTCTTTTTTTTTATCGTTCTCTCGAACACATGGAGGAAATGTTGGCAAACATGAGGGAGCTTTCTCAACATATGATTATGATATCTACTCTTCATCAAGTGCAGCGCTCGATCTTTTGATATCCTCATTTGGATATTCTACTTCTTGATGTTTTCCTTCAATGACATTAAGAAAATCCCTTCTTTGCAATACATTTCTTGAACTAAGATGAATACCATCCAGATCAAGAGGAGATGTTTGGAAGTGTTGTACCTCGCATTATAAGTGAGTTGAGATACTTCATGGTGTGGGTTTGGAAATGGTGGTAGGGGTAGTTGAGTGGGGATGGATATATGAGATGTATGTGGTTGAGGTTGTGGTTGTGGTGGAGGTGGATGGTAGGGATAGCATGGAGTTGGGTATGGAGGATATTGAGGGAAATATTGCAGATATTGAGGATTTTCCCCATAAGGTCCTTGCCAACCATGTTGCCAAGATTGGTTATGGGGTTGAGATGGTGTTAGTATCAGTCTAGTCATACTGTCATCAGTGACCAAAGTCGCTCTTTTGCATTTGCATATTATGTGTCTCATACCGAATAAAATTTCACCATTCCGTTAGGTCATGGATTCATTGATGGTAGTAATTTTTATCAGTTTTTCCTCATGAGGTACTTGCTGATTTTCCTCCCTATGGTCTTCAATCAATAGTCTCTTTCATTCTCAAAAATCATATCAGTAGGTCATAGGATGGATCTCATTGGTCTCTAAGGTCTCACCATGGTCAGATTAATGAGTCAATTGTCGAATAAAGATCAGCAAGGTCATGAGGAAGTCAATAAATACAAATTTATAGCACCAGGAGGATCAAAGATACCATTCATCCAGTTTGATGTAATTTTCACCTCAAAACCATGTTTTGAGGTGAAAACATGATACTTTGCTTTTCAGTCACCATTCAGAAGCTGTTATCTCCACAAAGTGATGTCCCTGCCTTTCAAAGAAGTTTTCCACAGCATGTTCAGCGCCAGATCATCTTCAAAGAAGATCCATCAGAAAGAGCCCGTAAAGAGCTTTCCAATGGTATACTACACTCTCAAAACCAACTTCTGGATTGAATTTTATGCTTAAGTGAAGTAAAAGCCCTCTATTCCCTAAGCTCCCCCCCTATTTCCCATTTTCCCTTTTAATTTTATGATCATTTCCCTTTAAAAACCCCTTTTTTTCCCTTTCAGATCACAAAAATCGCATTATAAAACCTTTGAAATACATATGCGATTTAATTAAAACCACTTCCCCTTTTTCATACCCATAAACTTTATAGTTAAGTTATATAATATTATAAACCCCCCCCGTTGCGTAAACCACTTCCCCACCACACTTATAGTCAAAAAAGTTTATAATATAAAGTTTGAAGTCTTGTTATAAATCGCAATCGCAAGTCCTGCCTCGATTCCTCCGATCGCAACCTTTCCTCCGATCTCCCGATCGCGCACCTCCTTCTGATCCCCCGATCGCAACCTTTCTTTCGATCCTCCGATCGCAACCTTTCCTCCGATCTCCCGGTCGCAACCTTTCCTCTGATCTCCTGATTGCGCACCTCCTTCCGATCCCCCGATCGAAACCTTTCTTTCGATCCCCCGATCGCAACCTTTCTTCCGATCCTCCGATCGCAACCTTTCCTCCGATCTCCCAATCACAACCTTTCTTCCGATCCTCCGATCGCAACCTTTCCTCCGATCTCCCGATCGCAACCTTTCCTCCGATCTCCCGATCGCCCACCTCCTTCTGATCCTCCAATCGCAACTCCCCTCCCGATTGTCCCGATCGCATCACACATCCCTACCTCCCGATTGCGATTACTCCCCGCCTCCGATATTGCGATTGTGATTGACCCTCAGGTCCCACCATAATACTTCCGCCCGTTCATATGATAAAGTGCCTTTTCCTTTGTTAATGCGAAATTCTGATTTTAAATTATAATACAAAGGGTTTTCCCCCCATCGCATCGGAAATATTGTATGCACCATTCCGCTCCTCCTCTCGACTCCGATCTTCGATTGCAATTATATCCTGGGGCCCACCATACGGTATCTACTCCCAATTATAATATAAAGTCCCTTTCCCCCTTGGTAAGTCCCCAAATCGCATTTTATTACGTTAATTAAAGGATTTCCCATGGTTTAATATAATCGCATCGGAACTTTTGTATAGTCCGTCCCAAATGCGTCCCACCTCCCGCTTCTCGATTGCGATTACTGTGATATATCATATCTCCGCCCCGCTCCCGATCCCGATTGCGATTTTCATATGATTCCCGCCTCCATCTCCCTTCCCTTTTCCCATTTAAATACATTCTTCCCTTCATGAAAGAATAAATTCATTTTTTCAGCATTCTATAGAAAGTCAGAGAATAACGGCAGATGGAAAGCGAACAGTCAAAAGGCTGAGAGCCTAAAATAAAATAAAGATGTCTACAACAACAGGGAAATAGGATCGGATTATCCATTGTGTTTTCAGTTAAAATTCAAAAGATTTGCGTTACAATGTCTTGCCTTCTCGCTGACCGAATGTAAAACAACTCTTCTTTTACGAAGAGACTGTTGGATTTTAGCCTTCTATCTTCAGTTGTGATTGCTCCTCTTCCCATCGATTTGTATTCCTGAAAAATCTTTCTATTTCTTGTAAATTCTAATTATTTGCAAGGACTGGAGAGCCTTAGGTCTAAAAACTCAGAAGTGGGGGAACAGTGTGGCAGTGAGCTCCGCGCTCCTTTGTACAGTTTGGCAGGGAATTAATAAAGTGATGTAGCTCTGATTTATGGGATTCATGTGGTATGAGTTTTAGCATATGTCTCTTCTTTGTGTTTCATATGTACACTGTTATGTTTGTCTGGTTCACATTTCCTAGTAACATGTTTCCTCTAATAGAAAGGTAGAATCCATTTTATATGCTCTACCTTGGGGACTCTTTCATACTCAGTGTGTTTTCTTCTGTTTGAAAAGGATCCATTTATGGTGCCCTTTTCAGCTTCTTAATAGTATTTCCACTTCATCTTATTTAAATTCGATTGCTAAACCTCCTGCCTACCTTGCCCCATGAAATATTCTGTGTCCTAGATTTAATTCCTCAGCTCAGGCTGTCTTTTTGTCCCATACATCCCTAAAAATTCAGTCATTTATCAAACCCCCTTTCACATTCATATATCTAGCCTAAAATCTGTTCATTATTGTGTTATTGAAGATCTATTTTACGGAGAGAGCCCTCTCCTGTCCTTGTAGGGCTAGCTACAAGGATGAGCGTGGTTTAGTTGTTACCCTGATTTGCCTTTTCAGCCAGAGGTTCAGATTGGGTGCTAACATCTCTGGCGACTCATACTGGGGAACACCAAATTACAAACTTTTTCATAGAAGATTTATCACCCCAGTAATATTTTCTTGAAAAGTCTTGACGATGATATTTCGGAGTTTTCTAGGCTGATATAAATATTATACAACAGTAAGTTGACCACACTGGCTTCAAGAAGATATACAAGGGCTAATCCTGATCCAAATCCTCCCCCTGTGTTTGAAAATCCAAATCTTATCCCAAGAATAGTTAGAAGACAAGAGGGATCGCTAAGTCCTACACCTATTCTCAGGTCCCATACTTGGCCCAGTGAGTGTTTTTTTGTAGAAGAGCTTTCTTTTGATGAGAGTTTTGAGCTTTCTTTGTTTAGAAATAAGTCTGAAACTGCACTTGAATACACGGTTTTAGATCCAGAGTTCCTTGTAGATATTGAAGTTCAGAGAGAAAATTCTTCCATTGATGACTACATTTTGAATTCTCCTCAGTCCATCACTGCAACTTATATTCCTGAGCCTTCATAATCATCAGGAGCAACATTACCTCCCCCTAATTCATCAACATCCCCTTCAGTCAACTCCTGGTTATCATCTCCTCCAACAACACCTCCCTCGAATCCTGCAAATCCTGTTGTAAACCCAACCAGAGTCATGGATGCCCACTATGCACCCTTGGTTTTACCTCAGGTTCTTAATGATATGCCTGCTGACTATCAAAGCAAAATTACTATCTTTGATGCCACTCAGGGCATTATAGCCCAGCAGCATGTTGATAAGATGAATGATTTTTTCGACCTGCACGAAGTAGAAGAAGAGAATGTAGCTACCAGATTGTTTGTTCAAAGCTTCAGAGGCGAAGTTAGAAAATGGTTTAGAGCTTTACCAGTAGGCTCTATTCACACTTTACAAGAGTTACACACACAGTTCTTAGACCGGTGGGAAGTGAAAAGGAATCCACATCAAATTCTGTCTGAATATGAGAATATTAAAAGAAATGTGGGTGAAACGGTGCAAGACTATTGTTTTAGATTCAATGCGGTATACAATGCTATTCCGGCTAACCTCAAACCTCCCGTGGATTCAGCTATGTTGAAGTTTCCCGATGGTTTTGATGCCGATATGGCATACCAGCTGCGTGAAAGAGATCCACTGTCACTTGAAGAGATGTAAAAGATAACAGTTAACGTTGAAGCAAATTTGCTGGCTAGAAGAGCTCGAGTCAGAGCTGAAAAGAAAGTCGTGGTAAAAGAGGAAGCGTCCCCTTCGGACAGCAAAATGGACACACTAATTCGTACAATGGAAAGGATGGTTGATCAATTAACGATTTCGGACAGGCCGGAACCCCAAATAAGAAATCCGAATTTTAGAGGACAACAGCAGCCGCAATTCAGAATTAGACAGAGAGAACAGAGGGTGCAGGACCAAGCGGCACCACAACAGCCGATTAAAACACCTTTGCAGCAGAACTACGTGCAAGGGACTGAATCAAAGGACGATGGTCCCCTGTTTGAAACAATCATTTTTTCACAGCTGATGGTGAGCCCATTTTCCTCACAGAAAACGAAGAACACACAGTGGCGGCTCCAGACATTCAAGGGGACGAAGATTTCATTTTGGCCAATGAAGTAGTGTTAGAAGAAGAATCTGATGACTACCAGAGAGGGTATATGAACGCTCTATCAGCCCATCAAAGGCAGTATTCTCTGAGGAACAGAAACGTCACAAGCAGTCCCATTCAAAAGAGAAAAGAACTCCAAGTGAAAGACCAGGCACAGAAGAAAGCAAAGGAGCCGGCCAATCCTTCATCCAGCAAAGCACCCGCAGTTACTAATACAACAAATAGAAAAAGCTAGCAGAGCACAGTGAAGGAGCAAACGGAGAAGAAAGACCCTCCTATTAAAGAGGTAGAAAAAGCTCCCTCCTTTAGTTTAGAAAGTGAAATTTCCAAGTTGAAAGTGTCTGTGCCCCTGACCGAGTTGGTGAAAAATAGTGTATATAAAAGTCAGGTGTCTAAAGTCTTGTAACTTGACCCTCTTTCTGATATGGTCAATGTGGAAGATGACTACCCTGAACTTATTTTTGGTCCAGCCACACAAGAGTCTGAAGAAAATGAAGTTCCCCCCTTTTACCTAAGTCTTAGGTTGTATGAGTTTATCTTGCATAACGCCATGTTGGACTTCGGGGCCTCGCATAATTTAATGCCCAAAGCTGTCATGGAGAAGTTAGGCCTTGATGTTACTAGAAAATACCATGATTTGTATTCTTTCGACTCAAGTAGGGTCCATTGTATCGGTCTCATCAAATATTTAGTAGTGTCTTTAGATCAAATCCCAGCCAAAAATGTCTTGATGGATGTAGTTGTTGCTGATGTCCCACCACGGTTTGGGATGCTTTTATCTAGGTCTTGGGGTGCAAAACTTAAGGGGACCATACAACTTGATTTCTCCTACGCCACAATCCCTGTTTTTGGCCAGTTGAGGAATTCATATAGGGAAAAGAAAATGAAATACATGATCACCAGTAAAGACAAGCCAGTAAACCATCCCATCAATGCAGTCCACATAGATTTAGAGTCTTTTGTCCTATACACTAGTACAAAATGGATAATTAGTTTCTAAAAAAACGACTAAAATGTGCATATAAACGACTATTTGTCGGTTGGTGACTAATAGTAGCTAATTTACAGTATCTTATAACGATACCAACTTTTGGTCGTTTTTAGCTTAGTCATTAATTGGTTATCTCAATTTTTTGTCTAGTTGTATATTTGGTCATTAATTTAGTTACTGATTTAGACCTTAATTTAGTCATTGATTTGATCATTAATTTAGTCATTGATTTGGCCCTTAATTTGTTCATTGATTTGGTCATTTATTTAATCATTGGTTTAATCTTTGATTTGGTCATTAATTGTCATAATTAATGACCAAATATACAACAAAATATATTACTATATGATCACTCGATAAAACCAATTAATAACCAAAGAAATATGACCAAAATTTTGGTCGTGTTATAAGATACTGTAAATTAGCTACTAATAGTCATATATATGCAAATTTTAGTCATCGTTTGAAACCAATTAATGACTAAAGAAATATGACTAAATTTTAGTCGTGTTATAAGATACTATAAATTAGCTACTAATAGTCGTATATATGCCAAATTTAGTTATCATTTGTAGTCACACATTTTTCTTTTGCAGTGGTCATTTATTCATTATATAAACGACTAATTTAGTATTTTATATTAATTTCATTTACTTTCATTAATAATCATTATAAATGACTAATTTAGTCATATATTCATTTTATTTGTGTTCATCATTAATTAATATAAACTACTATTTTAATAGTTTTAGATTGATTTTATGTGTTCATTATTAATCAACATAAATTAATTAGTATGATTTTGCAACTAAATTTAAAAAAAAAAATGTTATACAATTTACATGTTTATCTAATATGAAAACGCAAAGTTACACATGTTAATTACAATACCAAGTAATATCAAGTAAAAGTATAAATAATTCCAACCACATAAATTATATCATATAAAATGTCAAGTATTAAAATATGAGTCTCCAACTTAATATTGGTTGGAATAAAATTTACAGATAAAATATTGTTCATCACTTCAAAACATTATCATTATCTTGCCAAGGAATTGCAAGTGAATTCACCAACTCTAAAAACTTGACCATCAGTATTTATGTGTATGTCTTCTGTAGGATATATGCTCTACGGGTACCACTAGACCAGTATACTTCTCTCTCTTTGTCACTCTAGTGTTATTTTTCCCCTATTTCTTCAATCCTTGCTTCTTAGCATCAATACTGAGTCCATTTTCTGCAAAAGGAAAACAAAAAAAGTTACAATGCAGAGTATAAGACATGAAAGTCGATGAACACTAGAATATAAACTAAAGTAGACTATAAAGGATTTATACGATATATACCTCAACATCAGCAATATTGTTAATTTCATTTTTTCCCATAAAAGCAAGAAACTCAAACAAGTTTTCTTTAGTTGGGAAATAGTGGCCACTATGTGGCCAAATGACCTGTATAAACAAAGAAAATAAAATGTCACAAATAAACACAACATAGCTAGCAATTTCTAATAAGAATGTCTCATGCTCCACTTTTGTAGTTGTATTGTTTCCTCTAGTTATCTCTAAGAGGCAGTGACACTTCAACAATAAAAATGGTTAGTATAAATCTAATGGGTGGAGCAAAGTATTTCTGACACAAGATTACAACAAGAAACTAAGAAAGAATAAGACAAGACTTTGTAAATTGTGATACTAACCGGGAATATAGCTTCAATATAGTATCTTCAATTATCAATGTACTATTCCAAGGGAAAAGGAATCTAATTCCCATAAGCCAACAAATTATGTATTCCCCTTGTTTTCCCTGTAATTAATTGAGCAAGATTAGCACATGCAATTTCCATTTAGAATCTCTAAGCTGATTCTATAAATATTAAAAGAAAACTTAAGGTTACTCATTATTTTTTCTTTGATGTAGACAAAAATGAATATGCTAACTTGTTTTTGAGTTGGAGAGTTGTGTAATTCATCGTGTCCAAAATCATTGTTTATTATCGTGACTGTATTTTTTTAATGATCAGGCAACGGGCCTATATTTGATCAAAACAAATATTTTTCAGAATATATTTCATTTTTCTAATTCAAAGCTAGATTTCCTTCCAGTTTATGGCATTCAAACAAACTAGAATCATTTTCCTTTAACAAATCACTGTTGTAATATACTACTAAATAGACAACTACATAATGAAGTTATTAGCGGTGGAATACTAATAAATCACAAATACATGCAAGAAATAACACCACCATGTCCTAGACATGCCAAGTCTTTATCCTATTGGTTGGAAATACTACTTCATGAAAACAACATATTTGACAAAGAGAAATTTTCTAAAACTAACCAACGCGAGTGTATCCAACAACAATGACATTTCTATTGGCATGCCCTCAAAATATGTGGAAGTATCAAACAAGTGTAGTGCACTTCCCTGTAAGGTTAAAGTTTGGTAATGGAATATGTTGTCCCTTAGTCTAATCAGGTTTAAATTGCCTTTAATAACTTAGAGAGTATGGGAATTCAATATAGAAAAATGACAGAAAGCTTTTATTCATCCACACTTACCTAGATCCTAAACAAGAATTTAAGCGTTATACAAATCCAAGAATGTCTCACATTCCACCAGGAAACAAAATTTCTAGATTTTGATTGTAATCCTTGAGGCTTTCTCAAATTTGTAAACAAGTAACATCATAAATATTTTTCCTTAGTTCTCAAACCTTCTTTTGTGTGGAGCTTGAGAAAATATGTGCATACACATACCACAATATAGCATGTTGTGGAGTACATTTACATGAAACCAATCATTTAAAATTTTATGTTCTATCAAGATTGAGTCATGTGTTAAATTCATAGTATCTGCATCTTTGCGCAATGGTGTCATTAATAATTTTAAGTTTCTTTGCTTGCTAGTATGATCTAATTATTGCTTTGTGCAATATGTTTTTTCACTCATATTTATAAAATTTTTATGTTTATGAATAGTGTATAGATACAATCGATGCTTCAAATAATAAAAGAGGCAATTATTTTTCCATCAATATAATTCAAGTATTTTCATTATGGTGTAAATTCAGTAGTTCTATTGGTGGTACTTAGGGTCAACCTAAATGGTTATTTCTCATGCGTAAAAAGAGGTACAAAATGATAATAGGAAGGACTCATGCAAAAAATTTTAATCATACATGTTGAATCTGAAAGTGTTAATGTTGTTGTGCTCAATTTATTATTGGGGTACCCTGACAAAGTTTGTACAAATGTTGGAAATGAAAATAAGTTATAACAAATAACATAACACAACATTTTTGGCACTTGCTTCTTTTTCTTTGCAAATCCGAACATGTCTCGGAGAAACTTATGTTAGCTATGTCCAAATGATGCCAGTTTTTATTTTCCATTTAAATTTCCAATTCAATCCTATGTATCATTATCCAAGAAATTTGGCTCATTCAGAGGAGATGAAAAATGTGTGTGTGCAATAAATTTTAACCATAAAATGGTGTTATCCCGAAATCTCTGAACTCCACTTTCATCGCCCTCATTCCCAAGCTGTACTCTCCGGCTTCTTTTGATGATTTTTAGCCTATTGCCCTCTGTAACTGCCTTTATAAAATCATTACAAAAATCATTACCGAAAGACTCAAGCCTATCCTCTCAAATCATATCTCTAAGGAAAAATTTGGATTTATGGAAGGAAGACATATTCATGAAGCCATAGGGGTGGCACAAAAAGTCCTCCACAGTATGAAGAGACATAGATGGAAAGGGTTAATCATCAAAAGTGACCTTTCAAAGGCTTATGAAAAGATCAGTTGGATGTATATTAGACTCCTGCTCACCCATTTGGGCTTTCATTATGACTTCATCTGATGGGTGATGGGATGTATCACCGAAATTAGTTTTGTTTCTCTGATAAATGGGGCTACTTCCCCTTTTTTTTAAAATGAAAGAGGCCTCTGCCAAGGATGTCCCCTCTCCCCCCTTCTCTTTTTCCTAGTAGCTGAAGGCTTAAGCCAACTGATTTTAGAGGCAAAAAGGAAAGGGTACATATGGGGTGTGGAGGTAGCTACAAATCTCAGTATCACACACCTACTGTTTGTAGATGATATCCTTCTCTTTAGCAATGGAAGTTGTAGGGAATCCTTCCATCTCAAAGCCTCCCTGGATCTATTTGTAAAAAGCCATCGGAATACGCATCAATCATCACAAATCCTCAATCATGGTTACAAGACTGACGAAGGAGGAATCCAGAAATCCCATTGAATCCCTCCCTTTAGTGGTCAGATAGTTTTTCGATAGTCTCTGATACCTTGGGTTCCATCTTAAGCCAGATTCTTACCGTATAGCTGATTGGATGTGGATGGTGGCGAAAAACGAAAAAAAAGTTAAGTGTTGGTGTTACAAATGGTTTTCCAGAGTGGGGAGACTCACACTCATAAAATCCGTTCTAATGGTCATTCCAGTCTTTTGGGCACTCTTCTCATGGATGTCACGGGGGATCTTGGAGCACATTAGGAAAATCTTTCATAAATTTTTGTGGGCAGGATCCAAAGAGGACCACTCCCTCTCTTGGGTGGCTTGGGAGAAAATAGCCTAACCAGAAGAATGGGGAGGATGGGGTATAAAGGAACTACCCTCCTTCTTCAAGTCCCTTGCGGCTAAAATGGGATGGTCACTGCTAAACAAGGACTCCCTTTGGTCCATGGTAATGAGAAGGAAGTACATTGACCCTGGAGACATTGTTGATTGGGTTTGGAACCCTGTCATGTCCACCAAGGGTGGGTTGGCGGTTTGGCGGGCCACCCTTCAAGCCATGGACCTAATCAAGGAAGGTCTGGCCTGGACGGTTGGGAATGGGCAGCAGATTAGACTGGGGCTAGACCCTTGGGTCGGTTGTAATGGAGCTTTTTCCCTTCTGGAGCCTTGAAAATATCAGCTTGCGAACAAAGGTCTCTTGTTCCTCGGTCAAGCCGAAAAATCCGAAGCTGCATCCATCTGGTCAAAAGGCTGGAAAAATGAGGACGATCTCCAGCTTGACCCAATATGGGAAAAAAATTGGAAGCTATACACTAATGAACTACTTAGAACAAACATATGCATTCGAGATGACCCTGAAACCCTCAGATGGGGCTTTCCGCCTTCAGGCTTGTACTCACCAAAGACTAGGTATTCTCATCTTATGGGGAAGAAAGGCTGGCCGAAGGCCGAATGGTGGCATAAACCCCTCTGGAAGCTGAATAGCCCTGCTAAAGGTCACCTCTTTTTTGGCGCCTGATAGAAAAAAATATCCACTTGTGTGACAATATTCAAAAAAGGAAGAAGGAGGGGCCGCGGAGATGCCCCTTATGCAAACAAGACTATGAATTGGTGGCCCATTTGTTTCTTTTTTGTTCCTAATGTCAAAAGGCATGGGAAGGGATCGAAATTATGGTTGGTTGCACACATCAATGGGTTGGTCCTTCGATTAAGGAGGTTTGGAAGTCTTGCTGGAACGGTTACCAAACTGAAAAACAAAAATCGGTACCCCTGATTATGGCCTGGGGAATTTGGCTTGCCAGGAACCATGCTATTTTCAGGAATGTAGATACCCCTTTCCACATCATCGCTCATAATGGACCAGCCATCTATGCCCTTCTCCCTGAACAAGAAACTCCAACAAAGAAAAGGGTCAATACCCCTGAGAAAATCAAGGGTGATATCCCTTGGGCTTACTTTGATGGAGCATCAGATTTGGCGAACATGTGTGTGCTGGAATTGTTATTCACCTAAGAAATTCTCGAAGATTGGTAGCCTCTATCAAACTTTTTCAGGGCACAAACAACTATGTTGAGATCAAAGCATTACACCGCCTCCTATGCTGGCTTTCACACCTGCATATTACTTATGTTCATTTATTTTGGGACTCGCTCAACATCATCAAATGATTTAACAAGGATTTTTATTTTTATTTTTATTTTTTAAATTATGCTTTATGACCTATCCTTGAATAATGATGGTTATCAAAGGACTATTTTACTCACATTGATTTATGTCATATTTACAGGGAAAGGAATTCCGCTGTAGACCTCTTTTCTAAGGAGGGATTATAACAAGATTCGAGAAGCTGGAGGACACGAGAAATAGGTCCAGAAGGCTCTGTGGATTCTGACCATTCTCCATTTTCTTGAGTGGTCTTCAGTTTTTTTTCTCTATATATTTTAATGTACTTTCGGAAATTCTCACTTTCTATTGCTGAAAATTATAATATGTATGTACCACAAAACTTGGTTGAGGATTAGATCCTTTGTTGCTCCTCTTTATAAATTTTTATACTGGTTGTTCGTTCCTGTTTGGGTTGTTTTTCCTCTTAATAGGAGGCTCGGGAACCTAGGTTACTATGCTGCTTGTATCAGGATCTATATTTCTGTTTTGGGTCGTTTTCCTCCAAAGAGGAGGCCCAGAAAACGTTTTTAATTTTTTTGTGGTTTCTACACTAGGTCGATGAACAATATGATGTTTTTCCCTTGAACAAGGGAAGATTCTGAACATTCACATACTTTTTTGGGATGGGGCTATGAGAATGGTCTGAAATTTTTTGGTCGCAAATTGGGAAGAGCTTAGATCTCTTCCAAGAAATGCTTAAATGTATATACACAATTAAATTTTTATGAATATAAAGAGTTCAATTTTTTCCTTGGAAAAAATACAGTTTAACCATACAAATTTGTCTTATTCTATAATGAAAATTGTTAAAAGCACAATGAAGTTGTGAAAAATTGGGGAAAATAAAAATATTTACAAATCAAACTAAATGCATCCATGTAACAAATAACCCAATCTAAATGTGCCTATTTATAAGTGACTGGATAATGCATCTCAAGGGTAATGCAACTCATCCTCATATTTCCCCCTTTAATACACACATACACATACAAACACATGTGGGTCAAGGACACATATTTACCACTAGGTAGGTGTCCCATGAATGCCACTTTCTCAAAGACATCCCTAAAATACCATTGAAGGGGTACCTTTTAATATAATGAATTATCCAAGTGCATAATATTAGAGTATTAACACTCCAATTCTATAGTTTAATGTAATCAATTTTACAATATATTGAACTTTACTAAATAGTTATTAATCATAAATTTCATTAATTAAGAGGTCAACATAAAACCATAGAACTTATTGCAAAGAAATGAACTCTATTATCAGGGACTTTAAATGAGCATGTTTCCTTATGAGCCCGAGCCATAGAGGGAACTTTGGGAGTGACTGCAAAACTTTCCTAGAGCTTATGGTTATTCCTCTAGGTGAAGGTCAATTTCAAAGCCTTCTACTAAAGCTATTAAGGCCAAGAACACCACAAATATTGGGGTGTTTACTATTCACTAACTAGTCAACACATCCCTTGCCTCACACAATGAAGGAATGCCTTGAAGTGGCAATCACAAAGTGACAAAGATTAAAGGTAGTGCAAACAGAGGCACTTAGGTTATTGTTGGTTTGAATTTTCTCAAAGGAACTGACATACACAAAGAAACTTGAAAATATGTCAACATGGCTCATATGGAAAGAGCTCTATGAATGTTTCTATTAGCGATGGAAGAACCCAAACTGTTCTTTAGGGACTAACATGATAGTCCAAGCACAAAAAATAATGGCTTAGATGTGTTCTTAGGGGTACGGTAAAGTAATATTCTTGGATGTACTCATAAATAGTTCGGTAGTTAACACATTTCAATCAAGATCACTTAGGCCAAAAACAAAATCTTTCCTTTGGACCTGAGGTTGCATGGCAAGTGTTCAACAAAATATTTGAAAAAAACGTATTTGACAACAAAATTGGTAACAATGGAAATGTTAGGGGACCTTAATTTGAGAGGGCTTTGAAATCAAAGCAAGCTTTCAAATTATTGTCAAGTCTATCATAGGGAAAACCTTAATATTTGGGGTGAACTTTCTTGATTTTATAGTAAATAAAAAGAAAAAATTAGAGCTCATGCATATGATCCTTGTGGACCAACAATAACTTTGTTGGCAGGAAACCAACTTAATGACCATCATCTATTTTCTAACATATGCAAAGACACTATTCTAATTTTGGTGTTGTGCCTAGAAAAAGGAGTGATGGGAAAACGTGTGTTTTCATCCTCAGAGACTATTTCTTTCAAGGATAAGGTCATAAACCCCTCCACTTCAACAACTATAATTTGTAATCAAGTTTACAATATTTAAAATTACCAAAGAGTTATTAATCGTAGGTGTCATTAATTAATGGGTCAAGAAAAAAACAACAAAACGTGTTGCAAATAAATGCCCTCTATTAACATGCACTTTAAATGTGCATGTTTCCTTATGAGCCCAAGCTATAAAGGTCACAATGGTAGAGTTATCTAAGCAAGAGGTCACAAACCTTCTCTCTTTCTGTGAATCACATGCATTGAAGTTTGATTCACAACACCTATTTTAAAAATGTATAAGTGGATCTATTCAAACTGGAAATTTTTTTGCTATGAAGTGTATCTATACTCCAAAGTTTTCTTTATTATTCAATTTTCTTATCTGGATTACTGTCCAAAATATTTTAAAGAGGGTCCTCTATGGAAGAGCAGATCCTTTTTTTATCCCACGGTTCCCACACTTCAACCCAACCACTATGTTTGTCACCAAAATGGCAGTTTGGTTTCATGTCCTCATTTTCCAATACTAGTTTGTAATTTATCAGTGTTTGTATATATTGTCAATACCTAGGGAACAAATTAAAAACAAATCTTAAAAGGATTAAGTTTGGTTTTTCACATATGCTTGACCCAATCACTTCTAGAAAAAACCAACTATGTTTGACGAGACAAACTAAAATCATGACTAGTTTCACATACTAGACATCTACCTTAATACCATTAACATGGGCAACCTAGATGCAACCTTAAAAGGACTGCTTAGCAAGGTTAAGATTCCCAATATCTAGTATATCCAAAAAAATATGTTCATTCAATTGGAGCAAAACTGCACAAAAGCATGAGGGCCTTCTTTGCCACTTATTCCTAAGCTATTATATTTGTTGTGTATTATCATATTTTGAAACATGTTTTTGGATTTGACTTAATAATGGACAAATTGAACTTTGTCCATCTTAGTTCAAAACTTCATGCCATAATCCTTGTAAATTTTGACGTATGTTGATATGATCCTATGATATTGTTGAATATGTTATTTTCAAGTCTGGAAAATTTTATCAAGCATAGTTTCCAATCGAGTGAGGATTGGTTCTACCTATAGTTATAGTCATTAATGTTTAGCTCTATCCTTACTCCACATAGTAAAAATATTTGGTGATTTTAACTTTGATAGGAAATGGTATCTCTAACTACCATTTTGATCATCCAGCCTCCCATTTGAAATCTTAAATCCACTTAATGGTCAGAACTCTAATCCATCCTCTCAAAAGACATGGTAACAATCCTAACATTATGTTGAGTCTTCATGATTTCAATTTACAAGCAAGTCATGACAAATTTGCATTATACAATGAAAAATCTTCAAGTCTTCACAATCTACAGCAACAAATTCCCCACCTAGCACTAAAACCTTCAAGTTCTAATCTCGATTCTCCTCCATACATAGACTACTCAATAGTCACTGCTAGGAAAAGAATCTTGAAAGAACATAAATTGGTATAAAAGAATGTGAGGTTTGTGATTTTATTAAATGTTAGAATTTTTAATTTTCATGTATAATATAAACACAAAGTAAAAGATATTTTTTTTCTATATATTCCAAACAATCCAATCAACAACTCAGCTCAAGGCTACTCTAAAGTAAAGCCTTCCTCCTACAATGCAACCAAACTCACATCCAAACATTAATTTCCCATGATAGTACTCAATGTTATTGTGTACTATGGTACTTCTAAAAAAATATTATAGATGTTTTTAAAAACTCCTATTTCTTGACCATAGCTTGGAAAAATATCATGCCATTCCATTTATGGTAACATGATTTGGGCACTAACAGGGTTAATAAAAAAATGACTTCTGAACCCAACAATTGCATGAAAATAAATTGAAATTTTGCACAACAAATTGAAAACAGAAAATCAAATAAACTTTGTGACCAACAATAGAAGGTAGCAACAACATTCATATTTAACCAACCACTTCAGTTATAAACTAAGCTACCACGTATGGAACAGATGACATGATTCAGACTACCAATTCTCATGAACCACCCATTCTAATACGTAAAAACCATCATATATCCAATCCTATTCCCCATCTCCTGATTGACGATCATAATAATTTATCCATCCATGGCATTTCAATCACATACATACTGAAAGGCTCATAAAAAAAAAGAAACTTCTAACAATACTATACAAGCAACACCCGACATATTCATAAAAACAAACACGTTAAACTCCTAGACCCCGATAGTAGATTGTATCAGCTTCAAATCAGACACATATTCTGGCAACGACCCTTGCCATCGCAATGTTGGCATTTTGAGCATCTAAGCCTCTCATTCGGGTACCCATTCATCAATTAATGAGAAATCCCATACACCAGCAATTCAGAATCCAAAGACAGAACTGGATACCCATTCATCAATTCATGAAAAATCTGAAATCCCACCCCCTCTGTCACCGATACTCATGCCTAATATTGTCTCAGACACATAACAACAGTAGCAGAGTTTCTGCAAACAGCCCAACTCAACTCAAAAATTTTTCTCTTCTATAACATCCGGGATGCTCCACATATCAACAGATGACGGGGAGAGTCCACTGGCAATGGTCTCCAAGGAAAACCTAGTGCCTCATGGTTGGAGAAATATGCTTGGTCAAAGTTTCAAACCCTAACCAATGGTCCAAAACCCCAAGGGCGGCTGATGTGGCAGATTTACTTTGATCCCAAAGCATGGATGATGTGGCAACATAATTTTGACTAATTTAACTAAAGTGACATGGAATTTTATCTTTAATTCTTGGGCTTAGAAGAAAATTATTAAGGTTGAAAAGGTAATTCTAGTAGTTAAAGGAATTTGTTATGTTCCAAAAGCAAAGGAATAATTTATTGAATTAAATGTACATTAATTCTTGGTCCAGACTTTAAAAACTGTTATGGTCCAAGGGAATAATTTTTGGATATGACCATGATTATTTTATGGCACTAAGAGGGTCAGTTTGAAAATAAGATTAGTGGATGGTCTGAAAATTAATATATTCTTTATAGTAGGTTGGCCCAACATAAGGGCTCCTCGGCCTCTATAAAATGGCGTGCCCCTGCTCTCCATGAATATCGAAAAATTCTTTTACTCTTATATTTGCCTCCCTATGGAAGCTTTGATAGATCTGACAAGGAGGGTTAATGGTTGAAATTTGTACTTTTGGGGTAATGGCATTCATTGGGGTTTAAGGGTTATACATTTGTTTGGGTGTCGATTGTTTGCAGGTGCCGTTGTAGAAGCATTCCCTCACAGAGTTTCGTGGGGCACTGAATAATTGTTCGGATTTGATCTATTTCAGGAACAAAAACTCTAAGAATCCTTTTTGGCACTTGACATTAAGAAAAGGTCAAAGAATCATCACAGGGATTAGTATTGAAAAACTATGCATTTTGTACACCTGGTAATAATGTAAGTCCTCACTTTGAGTTGATCATTGTAGACCTGTGATCAAGTCACCAAAAGCTGCCAAAATAGTTCTGAGAAGTTGTGTTTGGCATTGGATTTCTCGGCCTTCAAAATTGGGACCATGAGATAATTTACGCTATTGATTACCTGCAAACCTAAACTAATGATTCTTTAGAACCAACAAAAAAGCCAATGAGATAACATCAAAATATATGCGGCCTACATCACTATGTCTCTGAGTGTATAAGTCTGTCATCTCTGTATAAAAGGGTTGATCAGCAGTTTAAGTATTCAATGAAGCAGCAAGTGGTAGAGACTTAGTATTATTTCTGCGACTTAACAGAGGATCTGAGCTAAAACACATCAAAATGTTTGGCATTAGTTGTAGCAAATAAACCTTGTAGAAAATAAGCCTGTGGCCCTGTAAAACATGCCAGATCTGTGCCGAATGTTATAAAATACAAGAAGTTCCACCCTGGAATAAAGATCCAGATCTGAAGAACTAGAGTTGTCTCTATATGACAAGGGAACCTTATGATTGTGAGAAAGTAATGTATAAGACATGTGACCTGAAGGCGTGACTCTCTAGTGACATTGTTAACCATAGCCTGAAGTGACCTGATAGTAGCGTGACCCATATACAACAATAGTTTTGCTACTAGAAAGAATGCAACAGTATCAATGAACTACGGAATCTGTAGGGTGTTATCTACAATAATCAGTAGTGATGTGTTATGGTTCATAGATACTTGATGTAGCAGTAACCCTGTATGGCATTTTCAATATGGCAGTTGTGCCTCTGTTTGACTGCGTGATACATGGCTGAGCAATGAGAACTGCGAGTAGTAGTAGTGTGCATGATACAACAATATTTATGTATTGTCCTGTAATTCAAATCATTGAAGGTTGTTGTCAAAAATTATGCTAGGATTTGAAAAGTACAGTGACCCTAAGGTCACAAGTAATCTTGATGAAAATTGACAACAGAATGGTCTCATATTAACAGTGCATAAACAATTGTGTTTGGGAGTGTGCACTGATTGAGGTTCTAAACAGAAGTGATTTCGACCATGAGTATGTCTCGTTGTAGAATAGATTCATTTTGTATGCTGGTGTAGATATATTTCCAAGACTTGATTGATAATCTAGGGTTTGCAACGGAATATATGCTGATATTGAAGCTGAGATATGGGTTGCAAGGGTTGACATTGTGATATGCATGATAGAAGCAATGCCAGTGAAGAACAACAGTATAATGACATTGCTTTATTATGGCAATGAAACCTTGAATGAACAGTGAAATTTTAGTAAGCTCATGATAGCATTATTCCTTGACTGTATGACTCTAAGGGACCCTTGGTGATTGTGATAACTGGGCAATAGCTTATGTGATAAGTTGGACAGTAATGTATACCAAAGTATTCATAACAAAGATATGTGACTGAACAATAAATGATGATATCTCTTGACATGACTTTGATGACATCACCAATTTTGATGACACCTGTGACATTGATACAATGATGGCAGTGGTGTTGTGATATAACCTTGATTACATGACAATATCTTTGATATATGATAGTGACCTAGTTTGGAAGTAATCTGTTAATACAACAACATATTTGATAGTAACCTTGTAAGTGATCTGAAGTGACCTTGTTGATGGTAGTGATATTCATTTATCTTCTACCCTACCTTGATAACAATATTTTGATGTGGGAGAAACCTTGGTATATGGCAGTAACTTGGTGAACCTAGCATGACATTTGATATGACAATGATTCTAATGACAATGCTCTCAATACATGACAATAACAATGTTCTTGGAAAATGGCTGTAACCCTTGACACGATAGAAACCTTATATAGAAGTGACTATGATGTAAATGTGACATTGAGATAAGGAAATTATGACAGTAGTATTGTGCCAGTCAAGTTGTAACAACATTACTGGAGCAGTGATTTGATGACAACCGTGACCTTGCTGTAGTGATGACATTGATGTTGACCTTGATTGATGTATGACCTTGTAGAAATTGTGTAACAAAAGTGCAGTAGACCAGAAGCGGTGAAGCAGGAGGTGCAAAAGCAGAGGACAACAGTGAACAGTGTCAATAGTGGATAGAAGCAGTGGATAGAGGTTGGTTGGTTGATTGTAAGGGAGGCTGAGGACCCTTGCAGAGTTAGTCTGAAAACATCTTCAGATTTTGGTAGTTTCGTACTTCCTTCCAGCATAGCTGGTAGATTGTGTATGTAATCATACATAATGCAAAGCTTGTTTGGACGACATATTCTGTGTATTGTTCAATTTATGTGATGTTTATGATTCTGTCTTGATTAATGCTTTGAATGTTTAAGGATTAAATAAACAATTGTGAAAAAGAAGGGAAATATTGATTCACCCCCCTCTTAGTATTTCCAACAGTCGTTGACTCCAATGACATTGTCCGTGATTTCAACTCCTACAGACCTGAATGACTTCGATTCTGAAATCAACAGTGTCATTTCCCGCCTTGCCCACATCATCAAAGAGATAGATTTGTCATTTCTTCATTCAACCGCAGTATTGACGGAGATAGACCTATGATTTCATCATATTCACCCACGGTATTAACGAAGGGGCATGATGTTACTATTCATAGTTCTTCTCCTCCCTATAAATTGATAGCATCCACGACATTTCAATAGATACAGAAAGGAAGATCCAATTTTAGAAACTCAAAGGAATCGAGTGCATAATGATATAAACAATCACAATATCATCCTCTCATCAGTGCATAATGATACAGACAATCACAATATCATCCTCCCATCACTGGGGCTTGCAAGCATCAACTTAATTTATTACTAAGAGTTATCGGTCATTTAATTGGTTATGGAATTATCTTCTTCTATGCCGTTAGTTTGAAAAATATTTATAATTACCTTGAAATATGTGAATATTCTGCAATTAAAGACAAATCCCTAATTAATATGCATCATGTGAATATTCTACAACTAAAAACAACTCCCTAATGAATATGCATCGAAAAGAATGAGGAGTATGTAATAATTTAGGACCGAGGTCATGAGGCTTCTGCTGATGGGTAACTCATCACTAAATGAATATGAGGATGATGAATATTATGATTTTTTTATAGAGAAAATTCGTTCAGAAATAAGAAGACTCAGGGTGGGCAATATGTCTATTAGACCTAAAGAAATTGAGTCCGATCTAGCCGAGTCCAGTGTTTGGGAGAGCGAGAGTGGAGCTTCAATGGAAGATTCTCCATCATCATTCCGAAAAGTAGAGCCAGAAGAGGATTATATTGAAGATTTATACCAGAAATACTGAGAGAGGATGTATTGCTTGGATAATCTTAACAGTCAGTAGACCTATGCAATAGGATTTTTTCAAAGCCATGAAACCTGAAAGCCTAAAGGGGTGGCTTCCAGGCGGAAGAGATATACTCTAAACAAGCCTGCGGTCACATATGCTTCCCACGAATCCTTGAAGAGAGTGCAACAGGACCTGGAGACTGTGTATGTTAACCAGACTTGTTTGTCTTGGGAGGCCCTACATTGGCAATACAGAAAGTTCCAGGAGGCGGCATTGTATGGATCAGAGTAGGATTTGTTTTATGACCACGTGGCAGATCAGTTTCAACAGTTTCATGTTTTTTTGCAGAGGTTCTTAGATAATGATCAGTTTGAAGGTCCCAGGATTTGGTCAAAGGTTCCATGAAGGAAGCAGGGACAGAAGCAAATAAAATACCAGCAGCTTAGCTGGTTAGTATCATGGAGGAATCCATAATGATATTCTGGGATTTTGTTAGGTTTGACGAGCACAAAAGTTTGGTGCAACACCAAATGTTGAATTTTTTTTGCATAAGTCAAGAGGTAGAGGATCCCAACGACTCTGCTCCCCTGCATTTCATGAGGAGAAGAATTCATTGTAAGGAGTTAAAGGTCAAAGAGCTTGAAAGTAGAGGGAGATGCTTGATAAAGCGACTCGATCTTGTGGCCAGAGGGAAAGGGATAAAGATCTTGATGGCCCTTTTGGACATCAAATTAGTATCCTGGGTATTGAGGATGTCTAGGATCATTACATATCATCTACAATGGTGCTAGAAGAGACTCAGTAAGCTCAGTATTCACAAGGGCAAGGTCCATAGACCACACGGTACTGTATTATTTCCGTATTGATCATACATTTTAGGCCACTACTTCGATGCATTACCGTCAGAATTGTAGACTAAATACAGGAGTTAAAAAATTCTAACAATAAATATTTATCGAATGGGCAGTTGGGATTTAGGGGTTTCACAGCATTAGGAAAACGACATTTGTGTTTTTTGTTTTCTAATTTATTGCTTTGGGAGGATGATGCTCCCTGGAAGAAGCCATTAGAGCTCAGATTCATGTGACCCAGCCCCCTCTAATGATTTTATCATCTAAGGTCTTTGGGAAAGAAAGAAAAATAAATCCCTTGCAAGGATGTTGAGGATCTACAAAGGAGAGACATACAACTATATTTAGTAGCAAAAAAAGAGATGTTGGTCCCATCTGGAAAATTAAATTCTTGATTGCAAAAAAATAGGTTTCAAAGCTTTGAAAAATGGATACAAAATATACCTGTGTGATGCTTCGTGTGGTGCAATTGTGTGAAAGCTTGAACGGTTTTAAAAACCTAATATCCAACGCAACTGCAAATTTAAATTCTTGATGGTAAAAGTCATGTTTAAAAGCTGAAAATGGATACAAAATATACTATGTGTGATGTACGTGTGGTGCAATTGTGTGAAAGCTTGAACGGTTTAAAATACCTAATATCCAACGAAAACTGGCCGCATTTCCTGTATGCAAGTGCACCAAGCACAATTTTTTGTTATCAACAGGAACATTGAGGAGAACTCCCTCATTTTTTTATGCATTTCGAATCTGACCCTGGGCTGCTTGCGATAAGTGGAGATATTTACTATACCATCTCCAAGATCACAGTTGTGAACCTCCCCAGGTTTTACCTCCACAACCTCAAAACTCCATTTGATATGTAGAAATCGTTGTCGCAGGTGATATTGCAATGCAAGCTCGATGAAGCAAACCACACCATGTAAAACACTAAACCCTTTGTTTACCTTTTTGAGAATTTCGAATGACTCCCGCCCAACCCTTTGTTTGATATTGATACCTATTTGAAAATTTCACGATGAAAAATGACTCTTGCCCAATTTCACACAGATGGAGTTAAATACAGGAGTTAAAAAATTCTAACAATAAATATTTATCGAATGCATAAATAGATTAGGTTTCACAAGATTAGGAAAACGACATTTGTGTTTTGTTTTCTAATGTATTGCTTTGGGAGCATGATGCTCCTTAGAAGAAGCCAGAAGCCATTAGAGCTCAGATTCATGTGACCTAGCCCCCTCCAATGATTTTATCATCTAAGGTCTTTGCGAAAGAAAGAAAAAGAAATCCCTTGCAAGTATGTTGAGCATCAAAGGAGAGACATACAACTATATTTAGTAGCAAAAAAAGAGATGTTGGTCCCATCTGGAAAATTAAATTCTTGATTGCAAAAAAATAGGTTTCAAAGCTTTGAAAAATGGATACAAAATATACCTGTGTGATGCTTCGTGTGGTGCAATTGTGTGAAAGCTTGAACGGTTTAAAAAACCTAATATCCAACGAAATCTGGCAAATTAAATTCTTGATGGTAAAAAAACAGGTTTCAAAGCTTTGAAAAATGGATACAAAATATACTAGGTGATGCTTCGTGTGGTGCAATTGTGTGAAAGCTTGAACGGTTTAAAATACCTAATATCCAACGAAAACTGGCCGCATTTCCTGTATGCAAGTGCACCAAGCACAATTTTTTGTTATCAACAGGAACATTGAGGAGAACTCCCTCATTTTTTTATGCATTTCGAATCTGACCCTGGGCTGCTTGCGATAAGTGGAGATATTTACTATACCATCTCCAAGATCACAGTTGTGAACCTCCCCAGGTTTTACCTCCACAACCTCAAAACTCCATTTGATATGTAGAAATCGTTGTCGCAGGTGATATTGCAATGCAAGCTCGATGAAGCAAACCACACCATGTAAAACACTAAACCCTTTGTTTACCTTTTTGAGAATTTCGAATGACTCCCGCCCAACCCTTTGTTTGATATTGATACCTATTTGAAAATTTCACGATGAAAAATGACTCTCGCCCACCCATTGACACAAGATGGAGCGAATACAGGAGGTTAAAAAAATTCTAACAACATGAACATTTATCGAATGGGAAGCTGGGATTATAGTTTACAAAAGATTAGAAAACGATATTTGTGTTTTTTTTGTTTCACTTATTGCTTTGGGATCATGATGCTCGGTTGTGTCATTAGAGCTCGTATTCACAGACTCACCCCCCTCCAATGATTTTATCATCTAAGGTTCGGGAAAAAAAGAAAAATAAATCCCCTTGCAAGATTGTTGAGGATTCACAACAGAAACATAAACTATATTTAGTTGCAAAGACATCCGTTCCGAGAAATTAAATTCTTGATTGCAAAAAAATAGGTTTCAAAGCTTTGAAAAATGGATACAAAATATACCTGTGTGATGCTTCGTGTGGTGCAATTGTGTGAAAGCTTGAATGGTTTAAAAAACCTAATATCCAACGAAATCTGGCAAATTAAGTTCTTGATGGTAAAAAAACAGGTTTCAAAGCTTTGAAAAATGGATACAAAATATACTATGTGATGCTTCATGTGGTGAAATTGTGTGAAAGCTTGAACGGTTTAAAATACCTAATATCCAACGAAAACTGGTCGCATTTCCTGTATGCAAGTGCACCAAGCACAATTTTTTGTTATCAACAGGAACATTGAGGAGAACTCCCTCATTTTTTTATGCATTTCGAATCTGACCCTGGGCTGCTTGCGATAAGTGGAGATATTTACTATACCATCTCCAAGATCACAGTTGTGAACCTCCACAACCTCAAAACTCCATTTGATATGTAGAAATCGTTGTCGCAGGTGATATTGCAATGCAAGCTCAATGAAGCAAACCACACCATGTAAAACACTAAACCCTTTGTTTACCTTTTTGAGAATTTTGAATGACTCCCGCCCAACCCTTTGTTTGATATTGATACCTATTTGAAAATTTCACGATGAAAAATGACTCTCGCCAAATTTCACACAGATGGAGTTAAATACAGGAGTTAAAAAATTCTAACAATAAATATTTATCGAATGGGCAGTTGGGATTTAGGGGTTTCACAGCATTAGGAAAACGACATTTGTGTTTTTTGTTTTCTAATTTATTGCTTTGGGAGGATGATGCTCCCTGGAAGAAGCCATTAGAGCTCAGATTCATGTGACCCAGCCCCCTCTAATGATTTTATCATCTAAGGTCTTTGGGAAAGAAAGAAAAATAAATCCCTTGCAAGGATGTTGAGGATCTACAAAGGAGAGACATACAACTATATTTAGTTGCAAAAAAAGAGATGTTGGTCCCATCTGGAAAATTAAATTCTTGATTGCAAAAAAATAGGTTTCAAAGCTTTGAAAAATGGATACAAAATATACCTGTGTGATGCTTCGTGTGGTGCAATTGTGTGAAAGCTTGAACGGTTTAAAAAACCTAATATCCAATGAAATCTGGCAAATTAAATTCTTGATGGTAAAAAACAGGTTTCAAAGCTTTGAAAAATGGATACAAAATATACTAGGTGATGCTTCGTGTGGTGCAATTGTGTGAAAGCTTGAACGGTTTAAAATACCTAATATCCAACGAAAACTGGCCGCATTTCCTATATGCAAGTGCACCAAGCACAATTTTTTGTTATCAACAGGAACATTGAGGAGAACTCCTTCATTTTTTTATGCATTTCGAATCTGACCCTGGGCTGCTTGCGATAAGTGGAGATATTTACTATACCATCTCCAAGATCACAGTTGTGAACCTCCCCAGGTTTTACCTCCACAACCTCAAAACTCCATTTGATATGTAGAAATCGTTGCCGCAGGTGATATTGTAATGCAAGCTCGATGAAGCAAACCACACCATGTAAAACACTAAACCCTTTGTTTACCTTTTTGAGAATTTCGAATGACTCCCGCCCAACCCTTTGTTTGATATTGATACCTATTTGAAAATTTCACGATGAAAAATGACTCTCGCCCAATTTCACACAGATGGAGTATGGAAAAAGAACCCTTGATTTATTTATTTTTTAAATAATATTTTATTTATTTTTATTTAGTGAATCCTATTTAGAAAGTGTTGAATCATTTTTTAATGTATATATATTATTTATTTATTTAGAAATTCTTGAATCATTTTTTAATGTATATATATTATTTAATTAATTTTTAAATAATATTTTATTGATTTTTATTTAGTGAATTATATTTAGAAATTGTTGAATCATTTTTTAATGTATATATATTATTTATTTATTTTTTAAATAATATTTTATTGATTTTTTTAGTAAAATATATTTAAAAATTGTTGAATCTTTTTTTTTTTAATGTATGGATAAATTTATAAGTATTAAAAAAATTTCAACAATTAAATTGTGAAATTTCCACTTAGATTGAGGTGCTCACTTTCCAACTGCATCTTAGTAAGCAATTTAATGCTGATATGACCACCATCAACAACTGACAGTTATGCGACATCACTCCACCTCCTTATCAACATGTGAATAACTTAAATGTTGAAAAGAGAAATCGAGCCCTCTGCATCTGCACCATCTTAATGCTAATTCTCATGTCCAGCCTCACACGTAACTTAATGCTTGCCACCATGTTAACTCCTTTTTTCGACCAACATATCCTGCATTCCACCTTGCAACCCTCTGAAGCTCAGGGAAGTCAGCTTTACCATGCTTCCATTACTGTTGTTATCTAAGGCCACATCCCCAACATATTTGTTCTCCAACACACTATCATGGTGAGGGAACGAGGCCATGTTCAACACGGTGGCAAGGGTAGAGGTCACCCTCTCACCTCTCCATAGTGCGATTACCACATGATTCTCTTTGACCACGACATCCTTCAGCATCTCAGGCGTAATGTAGTTATCCTAGAAGTAGTTGAGAGACGAAGAATTGGTGACATGCTCTAGGTTGTACAAAATTTACTCACCTTGCATCTTTGGGACCTAGAGTTGGCTCACACTCGCGTTGAAAATCATGTGGTTGAATCTAACACCTACGCCAATCACATTAGAATGACACTTCATTGTATCTTGCAAAACATTGGTATTAGTTTTCCTCCCAACATGACGTCCTCCACTTCCAACAACACATCGGACAGGTCTACAGAGCAACAACGAGAAGAATTTCTCTCAAATCAAATTCGGTCTTGCACTATGATTTGAAATTGAATTAAATTCCATGATTACCCAAAAAAATTGTTGTTATCCTTCCATTGAAATAGAAATCACTAGGACTATTCCCTATGAAATATCTCTCGTACGGTAGAAAATTAACCAAGAATTGTGGATATTTTACTATTATTTCTAGGATCTAATTTTGAATCTTAAAAAATAATCAAAGTTAGTGCCAATCATCTAACAGGTTTCGGTATTCATTGCATTGTCAAAATTCTCCAAATTGATATCAAATGTGGTGAGGTCTAAGCAACATGTGGAAGGTGTCTCGCATGAGTAAATATAAGTGGAGCGAGGGTGAGGGATGGTACTCCTAGTTCGTTCACCATAACGCATGCAGTGGGAGAGTTATTGGCTTCACATTAGAAATTCGTGTGAAAAATAACTGGGCATTGGAGTTTGGGGGTAGTGAAAGGATAAGGCGATGGAAGGTGAGGGAGCCCGACATTAGACTCCTCACTTTGTTTTGGTGTTGGTCCTGATGGTTACCTCCGGAGAGGAAGCATAAACATCGCATGAAGTTTTACAAAGGGAGTGGCTTGTGTGTGCTTGTCGTGGGCATTTTCTGGTGCGATGTGTTCAACCGATCCCTGTTGCTCATTTTCTTAGCCATTTTCTGCATCTCGGTTGAGGATAGGAAGTTGAAGAGAAGTGAGCACACTCGTTTCCATTTTTCTTGGCTTTCGATGAGCCTGTATTTTCATGCTAAGAGAGGAAGCTAGAATCTGCATTCCAGGAAACCTCGAGGGTGGTGGTGGAAAAATGCTTCTTTTCCAAACTTCATGCCCTTCGATGTGGGTGCGAAAATGTTTGGTGGATTGGTGTGTGCTCACTGGTCACTTCCTTGGTGTAAGTTACGCTTAGGCGTCGACTACCTTGTCATCATTTTTTTTTCAATTTCCTGTGTTGGTTTGGTGGGTGATGGTATTTGGTTTTCTTGGTGGTGGTAGTCTTTATCTGGTAGTGGGAGGTTTCTCTGTGCTTCCCTATGGTGTTGGGTGACGACATTTGGCTCCTTTGCTCGTGGTGTTTTTTTTCTATGGTGGGGGTTCTAGTATCTAGACTCTACACACGGCAGGGTTTCTCGACTTTGGCGAATTATGAAACCCCCAGTGTGGTGTGGGTGTTCTCACTCCCTTGTCGTCCATAGCCCTGTGGAGGTGGCAGACTCATAAATAATCATGGCGGCTCCACGCCGGGGTGGAAATACTGTGTGGCATGCGTGACTCGCTAGTGTGGGTGTGCATGGGGGTTGTGAAGGAGTTAAGCGGAGGGATAACAGAGTTGGGGGTTTGAGGATTCAGAAGCAAATTCGTCGGGGTGGAGTAGGTTGTGGTGGCAAGGGGAATCATGGGTTTGATTGATCTGAGATAAATGAGGGGTAGGTTATTCAACATTGTTTCCTAGAGAATTGTCATGTACTTATTAACAACCTGATGGAAAGAGTGGACATAGTTAAGAGAGTCTTTCATGAGGAGCATGCAGATAAGATGGAAACATTGGACTGAATGCACTATTTATAGTGCCAAGTCTGGGAGATACTAGTAGTGGTTTGACGAGGCCAAAATAAACGCACTAAGAAAGTAGAAAAGCTGGAGACTTGGTTGACACACTTTTAAGGGCACAATCGACAGTGTGAATTTTATCCTCCACCACATCTAGGAACAACCCCACACAACCCTGCATCCATCACGTCGGACACCTAGTATGCTATTTGGTGTTCTTTATGTTTTATATGTGTTTTGGCGCCTCTACCCCAACCATTTATGGACAATGTCCCTAGTCTCTCTTTTGTATTTTTTTGCATCTCATGCAATTTTTTGTCAACAAACCCAAACAGGGTGAGAACACCTATTTTCTAAGTGGCTATATGTACTCCTTTTTTCCTACATGAATAGAACATTGACTTACAAAAAGACAAAGGTTCAGACATCATTAAAAAATTAATTAATTAATTACCTACAAAAAAACAAAGGTTCAATTATTATCTAGTCATATATTTTAATCCTAGACTAAATTAGTCATTTAAGTTAGTCAAGTTTAGTTTAGTCACGCATTATCTAGTCATATATTTTATCCCTAGACTAAATTAGTCATTTAAGTTAGTCGCTTTTAGTTTAGTCACTGATTATCTAGTCGTATATTTTATTCCAAGACTAAATTAGTCATTTTTAGTTCAATCACTTAAAATTGCTCAACTTTAGTAGTAATTCACTTGAAATAATTGCGGCGACTAAAATGTTTAGTCACCTAGTCATTAATTTCATCATTTTTTACTAGTGTATATTTAGATGGTGGTTTAAATGATGAGGATGTTCAGTTGGTACAAGTGGAGGAGATACCTGAGATTTCAGAAAATTTCAGAGAGATCCTCAAACAGGAAAAGAACAAAGCAGCAAGTACTTATGAGCCTCTTGCCTGCCAGCAGAAAAAAGACAACGAATAGCTAGAAATCAGCCAAGGTGAAAAGAAAGAAGAAACTAAATTTCAGCATCTACAAGAAGAAGAAGAAGGCCTCTGGGGTATGGAATTTGATGGAGCGGTTGGTAAGGATGGAGCAGGTATTGGAATATGGATTCAGAGCCCTGTTTTCCAGCCTGAAAAATTCCCTAGTAATGTTAGAGTATGTGCGTATAAGTTGGCTTTTGACTGCTCCAACAATGAGGCAGATTATGAAGCTCTGATTGCTGGCCTCAAAATCTTGAAGAAGTTGAAGGCGAAAAGGATTTATGTGTATGGTGACTCTGAGCTAATAATCAAGCAGGTGAAAGCAGAATACCAAGCAAAACAGCCAAGACTGAGGGCATACAGAAATGCAGTTCTGGATATTTTGAAGACATTCCCAGAGTACACTTTGACAGCGGTGCCTAGGATGCAGAATCTTATTGCAGATTCTCTTGCCACTACTGCAAGTAACCTGAAGATCCCGATGAACTCTAGCAACAAGTTTGAGATCCATGTCAAACATAGGCCTGCTGTTCCGGACAATTTAAGGTATTGGAAAGTATTTTGGGATGATAATGAGATAAATGCATTTTTTCAGGGTGATGGAAAATTCAAGGACACTCCCATAGAAGGTGAGTATGTGATTGATGATCAAGAATTGGAAACAAACCAGATGGACATATTGCAGCTGAAAGATAATGTAATTCCTAGAGGTCTCATACCTCTAGAGGAGCTGTTTGATCAGGACGATGTTGAAAAGAAGCCAAGCTTGGTGCCCACAGAGAAAGGAGTTGAAGATGTGAATATTGGAACAACTGATCAGCCCAAGTTTGTCAAATTGTCAAAGAAATTCCCCCCTGAAGTGAAGGAGAAGTATGTGAAGTTGCTTTCCGAATTTTCTGATGTATTTGCATGGGATTATTCAGACTTAAAGGTGTATGATAAGAACATAATCCAACATACTATTCCTATCAAGCCGGATCAGAAGCCTTTCAGACAGAAGCTGAGAAGAATCAACCCAAAGCTGCTGCCATCAATTGAAAAGGAAGTAAACAGGTTGTACAAAGCAGGAATCATAGTTCCTATTAGATTTTCTGATTGGATTTCGAATTTGGTCCCGGTGCGTAAGAAGACTGGAGAGATAAGGTTGTGTATAGATTTTCAGAACTTGAATAAGGCCTCCTTGAAGGATAATTATCCACTTCCGAAAAAGGACCATATTCTGCAGAGAGTAGTTGGAGCATCCAGGATGTCACTACTTGATGGCTACTCAGGCTACAACCAAATCTGGGTGCATGAGAAGGACCAAGATAAAACTGCCTTCACAACACCCTGGGGAACCTTCCAGTATGCCAAAATGTCTTTTGGACTGAAGAATGCAGGAGCTACTTTCCAGCGTGCAATGGACATCGCTTTTGCAAACGAAAAAGATGTTTTTCTGGTTATTTATTTAGATGATTTGATAGTGTTTTCAGGATCAGATGATGAACATTTGCACCATTTGAGAGTTTTTTTTCAGCGATGCAGAAAGTTTGAAATTTCTCTCAATCCCAAGAAGTGTCTCTTTGCCATGGACGAAGGCAAGCTGTTGGGGCATATCATCTCCAAAGATGGTATTCGCATCGATCCAGCTAGAGTGGAGGCAATTCAACTCATAGACCTACCACGAAACAAGAAGGAGATTCAGGCTTTTAATGGTAAGATGAACTTCTTACGTCGATTTGTACCCAATCTGGCTGAACATTTGAGGGAAATGACTAATATGTTGAAGAAAGAAAACACTGTTAAATGGAGTGAGGAGGCTATCAAATCATTCAATCTGGTAAAGTTTTCTTTGTCCAATGCCCTAGTTTTGATCAGTCCCGACTACACTCAAGACTTCATCATATTTTCATTTGCATCGGAGCATACTTTAGCTGTTGTTTTAATGCAAAAGAGAGACGAGATCGAAAAGCCAATTTCCTTTTTTAGTAGAACTATTAGAGACGCTGCTTTGAAATATAATATTATTGAAAAACAGGCATTGGCTCTCATCAAGGCATTGAATGATTTCAGGGTTTATATTCTTCATTCACATACTATATCTTATGTCCCTAACGCAGAAGTGAAGGATGTATTGATGCAAACTAATCTAGAAGGTCGAAGGGGTAAGTGGATAGCAGCTATGTTGGAGTACGATCTGGAGATCAAGCCCACGAAGTTGATCAAAGGCCAAGGCCTGGCGAAATTGATGGCCCAATCAAATCTGCGTGCTTTAGATATAAACCTCATAACAACAGTGGCAGAAGATGAAGATGAAGGTTTGCTGTTTCCAATTTCAGATATTTTTCTACAATCCCCGTGGTATTCAGATATTGTCTATGTCCTTCAGCATTTGTCACCTCCTACCGGCATGTCCAAGAGTAAAGGTAGATCTCTGAAGCTAAAATCTGCAAAATACTGCATTTTAGACAGTGCTCTGTATTGGAAATATCCGGGAGGCATTCTGCTCAATTGTTTGGTTGAAGAAGAAGCGTAGAAGGTAATGCACGAGTTTCATAAAGGCGACTGTGGCGGTCACTTGTTTTGGAAGACTACAGCTAACAAGATATTGAGAGCAGGATATTATTGGCCCACATTATTCTCTGATTTATATAAGACCGTGATGAAATGTCATGAATGCCAAATCTTCCAAGGGAAGAAGAAATTGCTTCCACTCCCTTTGAAACCAGTTTTGGTGAACGCACCCTTTCAGCAGTGGGGGCTCGATTTCATTGGAGAAATTCATCCCGCATCCTCAACACAGCACCGATGGATATTGACAGGGACAGATTACTTTACGAAATGGATCGAGGCTGTCCCAGCCAGGAAAGCAACAGACACGGTAATCATTCAATTCTTGGAATCGAATATTTTATCTCGTTTTGGCTGCCCATGCAAAATCGTAACAGATAATGCAACAGCGTTCAGATCAAAGAAAATGATTGGTTTCTGTGATAAATACAACATCATGCTGAGCCATTCAACAGCGTATTATCCACAATGCAATGGCCTGGAAAAGTCATCTAACAAATCACTGGTAAATATAATCAATAAAATGCTGGAGGCAAACAAAAGAAATTGGCACCGAAATTTCATTAACGCATTGTGGGAAGACAGAGTTAGCAGTAAAAGATCAATAGGTACGTCACCATTTGAGCTGGTTTATGGTACTGATGCGGTCTTTCCTACATCCCTTACAGTCCCAGTTATGAGATTATTGCAAGAAGTTGGCAGCGAGGACAATGACAATCAGTGAAGGATCAATCAAATGATCCACCTTCAGCAAACAAGAGAGGAAGCGTCACAGAACGCTATTCAGTTGCAGGAGAAGATTAAAAATATCTATGACAAAAAGACAAAAGCAGAAAAGTTTTAGCTGGATGATATAATGTTGAAATGGGATGCCAGAAATGAAGACAAAGGGAAGCATGGTAAGTTAGACAATCTGTGGAAAGGACCATATAGGATTTCAGCATACAGAGGAAAAAATGCCTTCTTGCTTTCAGAAATGGATGGCCAAGATTGCCCTGGAGGAGCAGTAAATGGTAGGCTTTTGAAGAACTACCATTGTTGAAGACAAAGGAGCAGAAATTATGTCATCATCATTGTATATACCATGTTATGTTTATCAAAGTTCAGAGTACATAGTCATTGAAGTTTGGGGCCCGAGGTGAAAGCTATAAAACTTGAATGTTATGTGTATAGTTTGGTTTTATTTTAGTCTTTCAGTCGTGAGTCAATGTCAGTCTGCATTGTGTTAGTTTTTCAGTATTTTTGACTCCATGCCCAATGGATAAGGCTACTTGGTTTACGGTGTTCTTGGCACCTCCAAGGAGCTACCATCCCCATTGGAGCCAATGTTAGTGTCAGTCTAGTCATACTGCCATCAGTGATCAAAGTCACTCTTTTACATTTGCATATTAGGTGTCTCACACCGAATAAAATTTCACCATTCCGTTAGTTCATGGATTCATTGATGGTAGTAATTTTTATCAGTTTTTCCTCATGAGGTACTTGCTGATTTTCCTCCCTATGGTCTTCAGTCAATAGTCTCTTTTATTCTCAAAAATCATATCAGTAGGTCATAGGATGGATCTCATTGGTCTCTAAGGTCTCACCATGGTCAGATTAATGAGTTAAGTGTCGAATAAAGATCAGCAAGGTCATGAGGAAGTCAATAAATACAAATTTATAGCACCAGGAGGATCAGAGATATCATTCATCCAGTTTGATGTAATTTTAACCTCAAAACCATGTTTTGAGGTGAAAACATGATACTTTTCTTTTCAGTCACCATTCAGAAGCTGTTATCTCCACAAAGTGATGTCCCTGCCTTTCAAAGAAGTTTTCCACAGCATGTTCAGCACCAGATCATCTTCAAAGCAGATCCATCAGAAAGAGCCCGGAAAGAGCTTTCCAACGGTATACTACACTCTCAAAACCAACTTCTGGATTGAATTTTATGCTTAAGTGAAGTAAAAGCCCTCTATTCCCTAAGCTCCCCGCCAATTTCCCATTTTCCCTTTTAATTTTATGATCATTTCCATTTAAAAAACCCTTTTTTTTTCCCTTTCCGATCACAAAAATCACATTATAAAACCTTCGAAATACATATGCGATTTAATTAAAACCACTTCCCCTTTTTCATACCCATAGACTTTATAGTTAAGTTATATCATATTATAAACCCCCCCCGCTGCGTAAACCACTTCCCCACCAGGCTTATAGTTAAAAAAATTTATAATATAAAGTTTGAAGTCTTGTTATAAATCGCAATCGCAAGTCCTACCTCGATTCCTCCGATCGCAACCTTTCCTTCGATCTCCCGATCGCGCACCTCCTTCTGATCCCCCGATCACAACCTTTCTTCCGATCCTCTGATCGCAACCTTTCCTCCAATATCCCGATCGCAACCTTTCCTCCGATCTCCTGATCGTGCACCTCCTTCCGATCCCCCGATCACAACCTTTATTCAGATCCCCCGATCGCAACCTTTCTTCCGATCCTCCGATCACAACCTTTCCTCCGATCTCCCGATCGCAACCTTTCTTCCAATCCTCCGATCACAACCTTTCCTTCGATCTTTCGATCGCAACCTTTCCTCTGATCTCCCGATCGCCCACCTCCTTCCGATCCTCTGATCGCAACTCCCCTCCCGATTGTCCCGATCGCATCACACATCCCTACCTCCCGATTGCGATTACTGCCCGCCTCCGATATTGCGATTGCGATTGACCCTCGGGTCCCACCATAATACTTCTGCCCGTTCATATGATAAAGGGCCTTTTCCTTTGTTAATGCGAAATTTTGATTTTAAATTATAATACAAAGGGTTTTCCCCCCATCGCATCGGAAATATTGTATGCACCATTCCACTCCTCCTCCCGACTCCGATCTCCGATTGCAATTATATCCCGGGGCCCATCATACGGTATCTACTACCAATTATAATATAAAGTCCCTTTCCCCCTTGGTAAGTCCCCAAATCGCATTTTATTACGTTTATTAAAGGATTTCCCATGGTTTAATATAATTGCATCGGAACTTTTGTATGGTCCGTCCCAAATGCGTCCCACCTCCCGCTTCTCGATTGCGATAACTGTGATATCATATCTCCACCCCGCTCCCGATCCCGATTGCGATTTTCATATGATTCCTGCCTCCATCTCCCTTCCCTTTTCCCATTTAAATACATTCTTCCCTTCATGAAAGCATAAATTCATTTTTTCAGCATTCTATAGAAAGTCAGAGAATAACGGCAGATGGAAAGCGAATAGTGAAAAGGTCGAGAGCCTAAAATAAAATAAAGATGTCTACAACAGCAGGGAAATAGGATCGGATTACCCATTGTGTTTTCAGTTACAATTCAAAAGATTCGCGTTACAATGTCTCGCCTTCTCGCTGACCGAATGTAAAACAACTCTTCTTTTACGAAGAGACTGTTGGCTTTTAGCCTTCTATCTTCAGTTGTGATTGCTCCTCTTCCCATCGATTTGTATTCCTACAAAATTTGTCTATTTATTGTAAATTCTAATTATTTGCAAGGACTGGAGAGTCTGAGGTCTAAAAACTCAGAAGTGGGGGAACAGTGTGGCAGTGAGCTCTGCGCTCCTTTGTACAGTTTGGCAGGGAATTAATAAAGTGATGCAGCTCTGATTTGTGGGATTCATGTGGTATGAGTTTTAGCATATGTCTTCTTTGTGTTTCATATGTACACTGTTATGTTTCATCATTCATTCATAAACATTTCCAGTTGAATGTTTCCAAGTTAGAAAGGTAGAATCCATTTTATATGCTCTACCTTGGGGACTCATTCATACTCAGTGTGTTTTCTTCTGTTTGAAAAGGATCCATTTATGGTGCCCTTTTCAGCTTCTCAACAGTATTTCCACTTCATCTTATTTAAATTCGATTGCTAAACCTCCTGCCTACCGTGCCCCATGAAATATTCTGTGTCCTAGATTTAATTCCTCAGCTCAGGCTGTCTTTTTGTCCCATACATCCCTGAAAATTCAGTCATTTATCAAACCCCCTTTCACATTCATATATCTAGCCTAAAATTTGTTCATTATTGTGTTATTGAAGATCTATTCTCTAGAGAGAGCCCTCTCCTGTCCTTGTAGGGCTAGCTACAAGGCTAAGCGTAGTTTAGTTGTTACCTTGATTTGCCTTTTCAGCCTGAGGTTCAGATTGGGTGCTAACAGATGGCAAAGGTTGCCAAGGAGGGAGTGTGTCCCAATTAGTTTGAGATGGATGTGAATAAGCTTGAAATTGTGGAGTGGGTCCTTGCATCATATCAAGTTGACTAGGCTGCCAGGGTATCCTTGGAGCTACCTTACTCCATTCTCTTCTTGGTAAGCTTCTTTAAACTTGGGGAATTATGAACAACATTTAGTAGCATATGATTCTGCATGGATAACAAAAATATTAGCATCTCTTTTTTTCTCATTTTTCATTCTTAACGTTTCTACTTGTTCACTTAGATTGCTAAGAATTTATGTTTTAAAGTTATCAAGAAAAATTCCAAGTTCATCTTGCCTTACCAATCTTGATGCTGACTTACTTTCTCTTTCCCTTCCTCTTGATATGTGTTTGCATGTTTCACAAATTTCTTCAAATGACAATTGATATACATCTCCTTTACTCATGAGATTAAGGAGATCAATCCAGTCTTCCTTAATTGTTCTAAGTAAGATGGTTTTCAGTGTGTCAAATCCTAGATGATGCAATTTTTCCCTCTTAACATTATATATGAAACTCTCTATTAGATCCTCAAGGATCTCATCCTCTTCTTGGTTCATTCTAAAAATTTCTTCTCTAAGATCACGACCTTTACATTTTTCTAGAAATATCTTTTGCATATCATTCCATGATATTATTGAATTAGTACCTAGACTCATGAACCATTTAAGAGATCTATCCTTCAATGTTGCAAGAAAAAATATTAGTTTTTGAGTGTGTGATAAGTAGCCATAAGACCTACAAAGTATATCAAATTCAAAGAGAAATGTTTCCAGATCCTCTGTCCTCATACCATGGAATTTGGGGAGGAAATATGGAGGGATGTTCTTCATATGTACACTAGTGTACATATCTTGAATGGGAAACCCAATAAGATCTTCTTCATTGTCATCATATCCATCCATCTCTTCTACCTTCAAAAGTGTATGGTCATGTGGTTCTTACTACACCACGTGGCCAAGTGGGGGGGTTGGTATTGGAGAAGTATTTTAAAAAAAAATCTGAGTATCCCTACTCCTATGAGGCATGAAAATCATATATTTTTGTATTTTTTTTAATATTTCTGAAATGACATGAAAAGAAAGGAAAGCAGAAAAGAATGCTAAAAAAAAATCAAAGCATTTACTAGACACCTCCCCAACAATGCCGCCAAAAAGTGGTGAGCCCTGGTATTGCACCAAGAGTGCTGCAACTCCCAGGGGTTTTCCTACTTTCCTTTATCAACCCGAGGTTCGTAAAAACTTGGAGGTGGCAGTGCTATATACAAAGAAGATGCATTCTATTCATGTCACCTTATTTTGCTTTACGAAAGGGTGATATTTCTAAGGGTTCTCAGTGAAGTCTGTCACACTTCAATGAAACTAAACTAAGTTGTAGAAAGGAAATGCCATAAAGGAAACTAAATTAAATTGCTGAAAAGAAATGATAGGAAGGAAAATAAACTAAATTGCAGAAAGGAAATGACAAAACATAAGCTAAACTAAATTGCATTGAGCTGGCCAAACGGCTAAACACACTCTACTTATCCTATGATCTATCTACCATGATTTTAACCATGCAGCTATTCATGATCTAATCCTAACTGAAAAAGTGTTGATTGTAGTTCAGAGGAAAAAGGGCTAAAGGTGCTCATGGAAGGCTTAAACGAATGAAACAAAGCTTAGAGGGGTGAAAAAGGTGTTTGGACTTTATTAAAGTGCATAATATCTCAAAAATGCTGTGGAGTGGGAGGCTTTGGAAAGAGCAATGGCGGAATTGCAATGGAGGGCTAGCAATGTGATATGCGATATCGTAATATCGCAATGTCGCAAGGCTAGAGGAGAAGCGGGAGTGCAGTTAGGAGGAAATGCGAAGTTTGAAATGTGATATCGAATCTGATGCAAAATGCGATTGCTATGTTTTGGTGTGATTGTGATATTTCACAATCGGGGTTTAGGGGCGGAAGGTAGTAAGTGAGGTGGGGGACCAAAATGCGATAATGCAAAATGTGAGAATTGCGATAAGGCTAGAATTGTGAAATGCGAAATGCAATGATTGAGAAATGAAAAAAGGCAATCAATCAGATGATGTGGCGGTAGGACAGGTGGCAAAGCGCTTTAATAATATCGCAATCGACAGAAAGGAGCGATAAGTGTTAACGAAGGCCAACAGGAATTGCGAAGTGCGATAAAGTGAAGGGATTTTTAGAAAAAGGCGGAGTAAGGTTCTTTCAAAGTTTTTTGACATATAAATGAGGAGCGAAGGAGAAAGGAGGGAAAAAGGAATATCACAATCAGGGTTTGGAAGTGGAAGCTGTTAACAAGAACCAAATGGGAAATGCGATTGCGAAAAGGAGCGATGGTAAGTCCAAAGTGAAAAAATGTGGTTTCTAATGTTTTTGAGTGTTTTTAATAAAAGAGCAGCAAAGGGAAGTAGAAAGGGATATCACATTCGGGCTTGGAATGAGAGAGCATTAACAAATATCACAAGTGATTTGCAATGGAGCAAGGTACGAAGAGTGGGAGTTTCGAGGAGAAAGGGCAGAGGTCTAATTCTAATGATTTTCAAGTGTTTTGGGAATGAAAAGGGGTGAAAAATGAAAATAAGAGAAAAATGAGGGAAATGGAGGCACAACATCAGTGCTTAGAACACATATTTCATTAAATTTGGAATTATGTAGTGGATCTATAATTTAGAATTTTAACTAGATTGAGTTTTTCAAAATGAGTAATTAGAAAGTCACTTAGTTCACTTGTTTGAATACAAACATTCACCGTTTTTTGTGATAAAATTATTATGACAAACTATTTTGGAGAATAAGGATAATATTAAAAAATAATTTTAATAGAATCCTTGTAATACAATTCTTCCAAATTTAGTGAAATATGTGTTTCAGGCGTGAAAACAGAGCCGGGAAATGAAGAGAGATGGCTTAATTATCTTCCTAGGGATTTTGATGCTTATTCCTGCAAACAAAGCTGCAAATTTATGCACAGAAAAATAGACAAAATGCATGATAAAAATAGTGAAAAGAAAGCATTTTTTTTCCTGTGGGAAGGTCAACCTCGATTGAATTCTATTGACAAAGATGAGAGGGGAAGACTGCCTCACAGTTTTATAGAGTTTATTAGCTATTCTACAACGCATATAAGCAGATTAAATCTACATCAACAACTATAATAGCAAAGAAAATATCATAAAAAAAATAGCTAAATAACAGAAAGGAAAGGATGACAACGAAGAGCAGCTGAGGCATGTGGGTTGGGCCCTAACCCACAAGCCCAACTCTCTGGAAATAAATCAGTAAAATGGAGTCTGTCTGCTCATTTCAGGAAGAAAATAGCCTTGTTACATTTCTAAAATTCTAATCACTAAGTACAATACAAATATTAATAGCTTGCAGCTAAATTTCCAAAATGGAATCGAAGAATCGACCCTCATTATCTCTTGATTAGCTCTATTTATCCTCAAGTCCAACTACCAATAGCTCCCTAAAAAAAAGGTAACGAGTCCACTTGATTCCAAGTGAAGTATGGGTTGAGTACACTTGGTCTTGAGTCGCTTGGCTGCCTTTGGAATTCGAATTTTTGGAGGGGATCTCATGAGGATCCTTTGGTTGCCTTTGAGAGTTAAGGAGGGCGTACAAACCCCTTGAATATCTCCAAGGTTTCTCCCTAATTTCCTGATATTGTGCTAATTTATTCTCCAATCTTGATCTTCCAGTGGTAGGGAGCAAGTCCCTAAATCATCTCCTCCAAATATGCATAATCTGCCAAATATTCTCACAATATTCTACAAAAATAACAATATTAGGCACAAATATACAATTACCTTTAAACCTTCCAAAGAAAATATTGAAGCATAAGAAAACATTATTAAGTGCTGAAGGAGAGATTTAATATATATGTATTCATGTGCATAAGGAAGGTAGATGGGCTTAAGAAAGGTTATATGGGCCTTATTTTATGTCTAATTTAGAGGCCCATCAGTTATATATACTCCCTCATTGTATGAGAAAAGGAATTTTTCACCTTGGATACACCAGCAAAGAATTAGAGAGATAAACCATTTCTTTTGTGGAGCAAGGAGTGGCTCCAATTCTCCATTATTGGAGCTAGTGATGTTCATTGTAAATATGTGTCTGGGAAATTTTACTTAATAACAAAGGCCTTCAAGGCCAACACGTTCTTGATGCATGACTTATGAATGTTTGTAAGATTATTTTGCGGATGTTTTTATTTCCTGTTTTATTTTACATGTACTAAGATAGTTGAACTATTTCAGTTATTCTAGTGCTTATCTTGTTGATAATGTGTTGTAATGGTTGTAGTTGCTACCCCATCCTAGTGGACTATTCTGAATTATATTAGGCAGGTCCTTCTCAAAATTTTGTGTGCAATGATCGTCGCATCCCTTGTGGACTATTCCGCTAGATGTTAGATGGAATCCTTCGGTTCATGTGTGTCTCTTCCTGGGTGGTACTATTACCTCTCTCTTAGCGAGTCACTTCCCGCGCGCCGCCCCCCCCCCCCCCCCACAGTATAAGAACCTTGACACACATATGATCGAACACTCGCCAGACACACCCGCCTTGATTTTCGAAGGCACATGTGCAACCCTCTCTCTTGTTGACATTTAGAGTCAAGGAAAATATATAAGAATACAGAACAACCAAGATGATAATCCAGATGAGGCTCCTACTCCAAATGGTGTGAGGTCTAATTGGGACTTCACATTGGGGATACCCCTTGGTTGACAGATTTCCAACACCGTCAACAATATATTATATTTAAATTTTGTGATTGGAGTACTAGTAGTACAACATGATTACAAAATTTTAAACAGGTCAATGAAGTTGAGCCAATTCTTCCTCAAGCCTAAAATCTAATTTTAATATATGATAATGGAGTACTACATTACATATCTTGTAAGTATATATACACCAAAACACTCATAGAATTAAACAATACTTGATCCCCGAGGGTTATCTCAATTGGTCAAGTTCCCATCGCTAAAGTAGCTTGTCAATGGGAGGTTATGGGGTCAATTCTCCTCAACTCACTCAGGGTTAGGCTCTGCTAGTTTGGCTAGTGGGATGTGATCCCTTTGGGTTGATTTTCCCTGATTTTCCACGAAAATAATAATAATAATAATAATAATAATAATAATATATATATATATATATATATATATATGCCCTCCATTACCACTAATTTGATTAAGAAGAATGTTCCTCCATGGGAACCACCCCTTTGGAGGAAAAACTACATTCTTATCAATAACTAAAAAATTAACTTCATTAACTTGTTGATATTATATTATTGAGATGTTATATATATATATATATATATATATATATATATCCAAGTATATTAAAAGGGGGGTGTTTATGAAAAATGGGTAGTTAAATGGTGGTTTCAAATCCATGGTTTAAAAGACCGTGGTATCTAAAAAGTGATCTAAAAGGGAATTGATTATTTAATTAATGAATTAACTTGACATTTTGAATCAAAATTTATTTTTATGAAGGGTTCTGATAATGTATAAAAAGAGAAAGTATTGGAGGGAAAGTGTGTGTAGAAGCAAAAATACAATTTCTGGAGTGAACGAGTCATCTTTGAATTATACATACACATACACACTTTGGATTCTTCAAGTAGTGAAATTTTGAGCATATTGACGAGAGATCGAAAATAATATCTAGTTAAAATTTCAAATTTTGGTTTGATATAATTTTGGATATATGTGTTTTGGAGGTTAGGGTTTATGATTGGTCCTCGAATCTATTTCAAACAAGTTATCTTAGGACTATAATTCCTTTTCTAGGCCATGAAATTTTTAGCAATTGAAGAATATGTCACAAGGTACTTCTGGTAAAAATTTGAGATTTTGATTTTCTATAATTTCGGAGATATGCCCTATGGATTTAGTCTTAAATGATTGAACCTATAAATTTTTCTATAGTTCACTTTCTATAAAGAATCAAACTATGAAATTTTGGGCACATTGATAAAACAATTGAAGTTATGTTTAATAAACATTTCATATTCTAGTTAACTATATTTTCAAAAATTCACTCTCAGGAAGTCAAGATTTGTGAATATTCCTAAAATTAGTCTTAAATGAGTGACCCTCGAACTTTTGTTATAATTCACTTTTTGTGAAGAATCGAAATGTGAATTTTTGGGACATTGAAAAAACATTTGAAGGTGCATCCAATTAAAATTTCGTATTTTTTCTCACTACAATTTCAGAGATATACACTGTGTAATTTAGGGTTTGTGAATAGCCTTGAAATCAATTTCAAAAGAGTTATTATGAAATTTTCACTATAATTCTTTTTCTAGGATGCTTCAAAATATGAAACTTCCTGATATATGAGGAGGCATATTGAAATGACTCAAGTAAAAATTTAGAAACAAATATAAATAATTGGGCACATGGTGAGCTATACAAGTTTTCTTTTAGGAAAAGGCCAAAAATCAAAGAGCTTTGGGAAAGCTACCATAGCTTTCACATGACACATCAATGAGTAAATATGAAGAAGTAGCACGCAAATTTTGTGTTTTAATGAGTAGTTCATTTTTAAAGAAGTTGTTTGTAGGTTGGTGCCTCACAAACAAAGAGATTGGTGTTTCTTGCTAATTTGGTGCTTAACAACAGGGATTGGTGTCTATGAAGACATGAAAGAGTATGTCAGTGCCTACTAGGGTTTGTACCGGTGGGGATTGGTGTATCTAGTAGGTTGGTGCCTACAAATATTTGTAACGATAGGTTGATTCCCATAAAGAATTATAAAAGAAGTTTTGGGGTTTTCTCTCGAAAGGGTTTCCACATAAACCTTATGTTCCATGTTGTGTAGTTGATAGTTCCTATATGTATGTTTTTAAATAAGTAAAAATTATCTTATACTAATTCACACATGCCCCCCCACCCCCCCTCCTAATGTAAGTGTGTTCTTAACATAATTGAGTTACTAGAAGGGAGTGAGCATGGTAGGCTTTATGTTGGTCCATGCTGAAGTTCCTCAATCTAGTGCCTTAGATAATAAATCTCCTTGCATTATTTCTACAACAACATATGATTTTCCACAAATAGCTCCACGATTATTGACAAGTTTATGGCTAATTGATTATATTTCAATTGAAGTTGAAAAATATCCTCCTTCATGACTTCTAATCCATTCTTTCCCATATGGTCCAAAAAATCCAACTGCCTCCTCCAATATGTAACCAAGGATTTGTATTTTCCACTGAGCGGATGCCCAAATCAATTTATCGCCCACCATTATATAAAATTCAAGCAGACTAAGAAAGTATGCCACCATGTTTGTATATTTCTGGCTTCCCTTGTGGTGTTTTACACTTTCACTCAAATCCTGTGATACCCACGATCTTCCTAAAGGGAAAAGGAAAATAATTTGATCCATCAAAGTGGCCTTCTCATACCACTCTATGACTAGCTTAAACTTGAATTGGAATAGAATTTTGTTCCTATTTCACAGTTAAACACCCTTAACATTTGATGTTGATATAGGGAATGACATAAGAGGATCAACATAATTAACCACCAAATCCACCTTTGAGTTGCTAACTAAATTCCAACCATCATATCTTCTTGTATCATATGGGCTTATCCATCTTTTTCTCCATGTTTTGGGTTCTCCCAAGGCTCAGATATCCTTAAGGGAAGATTGATAAATACCAAGATGGCCAACCCTACAGGTTGTTTAAGTAAGTAGTCTAACACTTTTGACTATAATATATTTATTTCTCTATTATATTGGGCAGAGGCCATCCATTTTTCTTAATATCATTAAGGATGACACACTTAACAGTATGATTTATCAAAGAGATGAGATCAGACCTCCCCACCTTCAACACCACTACTAATAATATGTCGCATTGACTATCCAGGAGCATGTGTACCACGTGCCTCTCGATGCACCTACTAACTCCATCTCTATAAATCATTGCAACCAGGTTAATTCTCCATGCACAGAGTTGGGATGATGTACCTTTATGTGCCTAAACAATGGCGAGAGGGACATTGCATCCCCTTCATCCATTTTATACCTCAAAGTAAATATTTTACCCATGTCATGCATGCTTCCACATGTCTTGTGCATGTGGGCCATACACCCCCCATTCATTTCGCTGTCATCCATTATACCGAGGAATAATTGAGAGCTACTCCCTCCAATTTAATAGTATAGTAACCATAACAAAGGTTGGTCTTTCACCAACGAGGAGATCAACCTCCTTATTATTAATCCAAAAAATATGATGGGCTGAAAAAGACTCAAATTTTTGTAGTAGAGACTAGATTATTTTGAAGGTTAGGCTCATTTTTAAGCTTGAGGGAGTGGAACCCATCACCACATTCCCAACAATGAGATTAAATTTTCCAATGACTGTAATATTACTAATATTTTGTTGTAATTCTTAGAAAAGTCCTAGGTACAAGGCACATGTTTTTGCCTAGTTGTTGGAAAACATTGTTAATCGCTATGAATATCTTAATTATTCTCATCCCTCAGGGTGAAAAATCACAAACCCCCACATGTTGACCTCCCACCACTCACATTATAATTTTTATTTATTAACAATTTGATTATTTAAATTAAAATAATTTTTTTATATCAAAATATAAAAAATTAAAACTTAATTTATCATGGAGGAAAACAAAAAAAATTCTAACACATATATAAAATAAATATAAAATATAATACAATACAATACATTATAAATTTAAAAATAAAATTGGGAATTTTTTTATTAAATATTTTTTTTTATTGTTTATGAATTTAAGTTTGTATTGCCTCATAATATACAAACAACAAAATACATCTGCCAGTTTTCCATGTGTTTACTGAGTTCATTGAAGATCGTCTCAATCTGCCGTAAGGGATACCAGATATATTAAGTGTCTTCTGAAGAGATATTCATACCAATACCAAAATAATTGTTGAAATCCAACCAACCTATAAACTATAGAACTATAAAGAAAATTTCTACTGAAGTACATAGTATAAAATTAGGAATTTGAGGAAGTCACACGAGTAATATCTTTGGCACTAGAACCAGGAGGAGTTGTAGGTTTAATATTGCACTGGAGATGGATCTCCAAATAAGCTATTAGGGTGTATATACTCTCTAAGAATCAAAACTAGAACCTATGGGCATACTTGATATCATTCATGGCATAAAATATGTCATATTTTTCCTCTTTCTTCTCCCCCAGAACTCGACCAAGGAAGGTTTTGAGCTTCTCGTGAAGGGTAATTGAATTAATATACTTTTTATGTCTTCCCATGGTATGGGTAGGGTTAGGAACCCAGTGGGACACATCTTCTAGGATGCATAAATCAGAGAATATGTGACGCTCATCATCCAAAATATATTCAAGGTGATGGATCTCAACACAAAGTTCATACGGGACAATAGATTTATAAATATATGTGGATTGTTATGATTGTGCCTGGGAACATGTTCTATTGTGAGGCTCGTGACCAACCCCCTCCCCCCTAGGTGGCATGCAATATTGAGGCATTAAGCTTAGAATAAAATGACATCGAGAGTGGAGGGAGAGAACTAGAAAACCAAGGAAATAGAAAAAGAGACAAATTATAGCCTGCAAATGACAAAGGAGAATTAATTGAAAATATGAGAATATATTGAAGACATCAAATAAATAAGGGAAGTAATAAGAGCATAATAGCACAATACTTCCAACCATATTCAACATGCCATAAATCTTGGAGCCAACAATCAACAACTACAGACCACTTATCCAAGTTGAAGCCAATAATTATACTATCAAATGAAAAAGGAGCAAATCTAGAATGTGGTTCAAAGGGAATATTTCCATATTTATAATCAGTGGGAGGGTAAGTTGCATGTGTATACATGTGGTGGGTAGGCCATGCCACCCCCCTCTTAAATGTTGCATGAGGTGATGGGGTGGCAGCTCGCCCCCCACAACCTACATACCCTCATTTTCCACCCCAATCAGAAAATATTTTAAAATAAATTATTATATTAAAGATATATTTTTATTATCATTTTAATTATATTTTTATTATTATTCCTAAGTAAATCTCAACAATTCTTATTATTTTTTCCCTTTTATTACTATTATATATTATTCCTTTCTTCTACTACTTTTTTCCTTGACTAATGTTCAATTTTTTAGAATTTGACTTTTCTTGTTGGTTCCTTAGATTTTAGAATTTCTCCCCCATTTATTCCTTTTGGATTGATGAGATTTTCAACATTCATTTGTCTTGAAGATGAACCACAATTTTTGGATCAAAACATAGGATTTGATATGATGGATCTAAAAGAAGTAAATCAAATACATTATTTTATTTTTCTCAAATGGTAATAGAAAACACGTATAGTAATATATTGCATGCAGATTACCAAAACAAAATTTGTCACCTAATAAATTTCTGTAAGCCACACATCTAATATTTGACATCATAAATATTTAACATTCTTTATAAACTCCAGATAGCATGCACATCAATGTTATAGAAAATGAGTTTGGGCCATATTTAAATTGTTGCTTTAAATTTTTAGTAGAACACAATCCCAACATTCCATGTTGAATAATTAGATAAATGCATGTTTATCTATTTTCAAGTAACTACAATCAAAGCAATTGAATCTTTTGTATATGGCCACCATATCAAATGGATTCTTCAATAACTTGTTGACCTTTACTTATAAATTCTTAGGTTATCCCTTTGAGTGGATCTCTTTATGGAATTGTGCTTGGTATTCTATTTCTTCGTATATCAATATAAAAACAAGGCCAAACCTTAGTGGTTTCCTCTTATGAGGGCTTCCTTGATAGATATTGGTAAACTCTATCCTCATTGTTACAATAATAATCAATATGGATAGCTAAGGTCAAAATATTATGGAAAAATACATGTTTACGTTAATAAGAATTGCATTTACCCTAAGATTGAGTTTTATTGTTGAATAACAATTTATAACAGGCTTTAATGAATTGATTTCTAAATGTAATTCTATTGCACAACATAGTTTCATTCCAAGATGTTAAAACTTGGCTAGTTTAAAGGGTTGGAATTTTTGGAAATCCAACCAACTCTTGCTAGTGAGAAACAAAGCTCTACACTCAATTTGATGATATCTACTCCTGTATATATTTTTCATGATCTCTATGCCCATGTCCAAGCCAAAACAAACCTATTGATTACTAAGTATTTAGGGGGCTACCTACTTATTCTTAGCAAGGTTGTAAAATGTGGAGAGTAAAGTTAGCTCCTCTCACTTTTGAATGGAAAATATTGAGTTTCATATTTGTAATGTAAAAGAGTGATAAGACTAGCATTCTAATCAATGGATGAATAATCTTCAAGGAGAAAAATCGGAAAGCACAAAAACAACCATTAGACAATTTTTGAGGTAAAAAATGAGTCTCAAAACAAAAATGTACAACCAAAATAAAATTTATAAGAACCAATAGGATTAAAGATGATGATGTCAACTATGGGGGATGATTCACCATTTTTGGAATAAAAAGGTAAAAAGATTAAAAAATAAAAATAAAATAAAATAAATACTTTTTCAATTCATATTTTCAACTTATCTCCCCATAGTTTCACTACAATTTCGAGCGTGAGCATTCGTTGGATGCGTAATTTAATTTTTCATCTAAGGAGTACCCATGTTGCATACTTTCGATGGACCTTGCAACACGAAAAATGAGAAATACATGAAAAAATGTGATTGCAATCATGTTTTTTCATGTATTTCTCATTTTTCATGTAACATGGTCCATTGAAAGTATGCAACATGGGTACTCCTTAGATGAGGAATTAGATTCCACATCCAACAAGTGCTCTCGCTCGAAATTTGAGTGAAACTGCAGGGAGATAAGTTGAAAATATGAGTTGAAAAAACAATTATTAATTTATTCCCTTTAAAATTTGATGATGTAATCTAATCTTATTTTATTATTTCCATTATTATTTTATAATACTCTTTAGGAGGCCCATTTTATACCTCCAATTTTCTCTAATGCTTCCTTGATTCATCTTCTGTTACCCTTTAGGATGAATAGAAAGAAGATCTTAACAAAAGGGAATTATTTGCTCCAAGAAAGAAACCCATGTTAGATTCATATTAAAGTGCATCGATTACGTCTTCCTAATCTTTGTTTGCATGTATAGTTTTCTCTTCATTTTTGTTCAAGGTTTTTTCTATTTCAATTTTTACTAGATGCAATTTGAGTCTTGATTATATTGCAATGAGTATGATTGTAAGCATATGGTGTGTTGTTGTAAAATGATAGATTTTCATGTTAGCTAATTTTTTTTAATGGATATATATATCTATATATATATATATATATATATATATATTATCTTTAATGTTTACATTGTTGTATAATCTAAACTCTGATTAACAAAGAGTGAAATCAAGGAATTTTGAATTTTCCATGCATTTATATGGATTTTTTTTTTAATTTACAAATGAAAAAACAAAAATGTTGTGGCATTCAAACCTCTTTTTGCATTTGTTTGAATTGGTGTTCAAGTAATTGATGTTTTTGAAGAAAATATAATCAATTTGGTTGTTAAATAAATTAAAACAATAAATACACATTTAAATTCAAATCTTATATGCACTTATATCGCCTCAAGGTTGTGAAGCTACAGGTTGCATATGTGGACTAAAATCCTCTTAGAATTTTAAAATGCATGTGTAATATGGGTATCATTATAAGCTTTGATTTCTATTTAATTGCCCCACTTGGTTGTAAGTGAAACATTGTGAGACAATTTCAAACTCTTTGGTGTTAGGAAATCTAGTGAGTATTGTCACTACAATTTCTAAGGTTAGTGTTTTCTTGCAATTGTACTATTTTATTTTGCTAAAATGGAAATAAAAATGTTTGTATAGTAACATATTTATGCGGATTTCCAAAATAAACTCATCATCTAATAAACTTTTGCAAGTCACATATCTACATTTTAACGCCATAGAATTTTAACATTTTCTTTAACTCCTATTAGGCTCGTGCATGTGTTTGGTAGAGACAATGAATTTGAGCTATCTATTAATTGTTTCCATGCATTCAACAACTAGAAAAATGTAGGTTAATCTATTTTGAAGCAACTATAATCAAGGTAATAGAATCTATTATATATGTGGCCATGACTTCAAACAGATGCTTTAATAAGTTGTTGATCATTCCTTAGAATTGCTTAAACTATTGTTTCAAGTGGATTTCTCTTTGGTGTTTTGGTTGGTTTTATATTTCTTAGCAAGATAAAAATAAAAGGCCAAACATAGTAGTTTCCTCTCGGGTGGGCTTCCTTGATAGAGAAAGGTAAGCTCTGTTCTCACTGTTACAATTATAATTTGTATGGATAGCTAGGGTAAAAATGTTAAAGGTAAATAGATGCTTAAGTTACTAAGAATTGCATTTATTCTAAGCTTGGTTTTATTGCTTAATAAAAAAATTATAATGGTCTTTAAGGAATTTATTTCTAAATTTAGCTCTATTACACAACAAAATTATTTGCAAGGTGTTATGACATAGATAGTTTAAAGGGTTGGGTATTTTTGGAAATCTAATTAAATTTTGCTAATGAGAAATTAAAGATGTGTACCCCATTCATAGAGATATAATCATATGGACATTTTCATGATCTTTATGCCCACCTCCAAGCCCAAAAATCATTTTGATCAGTAAGCCTTAGGTGGCTACCACTTATTCTTAGCAAAAGCTATAAAGTGTGGAGAGAAGAGGTATCTCTCCTCAAATTTGAATGGAAAATGATGAGCTTGTATATTTTTAATATATAAGACTAATTGCATATCTCTAATGTATAAGAGTGATAGGTGTATCCTCCCCCATTAGTGGATGAATAACCTTCGAGGAGAAAAATGGGTAAGCACACAAATGGTCTTCCTTGATTCACCTTGCACTGTCACACTTTAGGATGAATAGGGAGAGGATCTTAATAAAAGGGGAATTGTTTTCTCTAAGAAAACAACCAAGGTTATAATCACAGAAAGTACATTGGTTATCTCTTTGTTTATATTTACTTTTTTCTTTGTATTCGTGTTCAAGGTTTTGTTTGATTACATTTTATTGGATTCAATTGAAGTCTTGAATGTTTTGGAATCCCTAGGCTTGAAGCATATGGTGTGTTCTTGTAATATACTAGATTGGTAGTTTCCTGGCTCATGTTTTTGTAAACTAGATTTATATTTAATCTTTAGATGTTTACACTGATGTATAATCTAAACCACAATTGAAAAATAATGAGCTTAAGGTATGCATTTATATGGAATTTTGATTGGGTATTGAAAAATCGACAAATGGATGACATTTAGACCTCTTTAATTTGTTTGAAATTTTGTTCATCAATTTTGACTGTGAAAGAAATAAAATAACAATTACACCCTTAAAATTGCATCTTATTTACATATATATCCTCAAGGTTGGGAGATTGCAAGTTGATAAAGTGTAATTCAAATACTTTATAGTGAGACATATGTGCCAATTCAAGATATGCATCCCGGGGTTTAGCAAACTCTCGATACAAATTAAATCGAGAATAAATTTGCAAATCAATAATATTTATATAGGGATCACATAAGCATCTTACATTTAAATTAGGTCCAAAAATAATCTTTCAATATGATAACATAACCTTCATATTTATTATGAGATTTAGCAAACTCTCAATACAAATTAAATCAAAAATAAATTTACAAATCAATATTTATATAGAGATCACTTAGGCATCTTATATTAAAATTAAGTCCAAAAATAATCTTGCAATAAGATAACATAACCAATAATATTTGTATAGAGATCACTTAGGCATCTTGAATCCATAAATAATCTTTCAATAGGATAACATGATATCCTAACCTTCATGTTTGTTATACATGTCAGTGTTTTTTATACCATCTCTAAAAAGCCAAGTGAGTAATGATTATTAATGTCATACTCAAAATACAAGAAGCTAATATCAAGCTATATGCATCTTACAATTATATGCACTTAAATTGATGGTACACAAGCTTAATTATGTAAAACAACTTTTAACATACAAATTTTGTGAACTTCATAAAAATTGGTGAATATGCTTATATCACCGGTTTCATTGTCATTACTTTGAGCCGTGGTATGAAATCTCAAGAATCCACCTATAACATTTTGTAATAAATGATTTTGAAATACATTTTCAACTAAATTGATTAATTCAAAATACATGATTCAGGATTTCTAAGAGATTTATGATATACAAATGTATTTTAACATGAGTTGTAAATTTATTTTAACTTTAAATTTATTAAGTTTGGAAAAAGATAAAAACAAATTCCATGTAAATGTTTTTGAGTAAAAAAAGATTTGATCTTGACAAATTCGAAATTAAAATGAATCTAAATTAGTTTAATTATAATTATTTATTTTATTTTATTTTTATATTTATGTAATTTGATCAAGTCAAAATGTTTAATTAACAATGAAGTTGTCTTTAGTACTATTTTTTGGAGTTTGCGGTGCCGGAATTGGTAAAATTTGATGTATAATCTTGATTTGTGTTATTTAAACTAGTTTTTTGACTGTATATATGGATTCAACACCATGAAAAACCCCTACAACACTTCAATTTTGCAGGAATTACCATCAAAATTGTGATTTAAATGAATTCTTGCCATATTTTAAAGAAATTTAATCGAAAAAATCGGAAAAGCCTCCAAAAGTCGCACTAAAGACAAATCGATTAACAATTTAATATCTGAATTTAAGATTTTGTTATTCGTATCTTGACTACTAACAATTATTAAAAAAAAATTACTTTAAATTATTTCTATGTAATTTGACCAAGTCAAAATGTTTTAATTAAGAATTATAATTTTTATAAGGAGGTGATCAATCCCACTCTTGCTAGCAAGAATTGTCTTTCTGTCTTTACCAGTGCTAAGAATAAAATGAACATTTCAAGATAAGAACTAATTTTCATGAGCTTTGGAGTGAAAACTGGGGTGAGTTGAAGATGAAAAGCACTTTCTCTTGGATTGTCTATCCCTTACTCACATACATTCTTCTTTTCAAAACATTTACCACACTACCAACTTTCTTCACTTGTTAAGTCAACAAAACTACAATGATCTTGGAACGCTTCTCTCCCTTCTTTTTGATCATAGAAATAAAATATTAAAGAGTCTCAATTAAGCACTTACTTCTTAAGGTTTGATAAAGCAAATTAGTCTTAGTGAACGCTAACCAACATAATCATCAATTTAATTTTTTATTTTATTTTATTTTATCTTTATTTTTATGTAATTAATCAAACCAAAATATTTACATAACATAACGAGACTGGTCATTACAACCTAAATCACCATAGTTATATAATAATATATAAAATTTAATATAATTATATATAATAAAAAAAATTAGATATAATAATTTAAAATTTTATATAATCATAATTTAAATTTATATAATTTATTTATTCATTTAATATATAATAATATATAAATTTTAATATATTTATAAAATTAAGTTATAAAGATTTATAATTTGAATTATAATATATAATTAACATTAATATTATTTAATATTTTTATTAATATATACATATATATATATATAGAGTCTATGGATGCTGCGAATTAGACTTTTCGGCACCGTTTTTTTTTCAATCGTCTGGCAACACGTTGACCCTTTCCTCCGATGGACGGTTTCCCTTACTATTTTACAAACAACCCTAGTATCGAGATGATCCACAATTTCATGGGTGGGATCATATTCAAACTATTACGATGACATGACCAGGCTTTTGGCATTGTCTTGGGGGTTGTCCCAGTGGAAAGCTTTGGTGCATGAGTTTGTTGTATGCTAATGGAACTTGTGGATTATGTTCTCCTTTTTAATGCTAAAAATATTTGGGCTGTGTTTTCGTTTCTCTGTTGAATTGCGTGCAATGAGTTAGAGTGGAGTTTGAATTGAGAAAGTGCCAAAAGAGATAATGAATAAGTTGCAGAACTGGAGTTTCACTATAGCTGGAGAGCTTCGTGCCAGCGGCATGCATGCGCCAGAACGAGAGAGAGTCTGCACTCGGCGACAACGGAGACGGAAGAAGCAAGGAAAAAGTGACAACACGGAGTTTGGGGCCCATGGGAGAGAGTTCTTGTCTTGCATAGATGGAACTGAAAATATGGCTGCCAGAAGTCCAATTCGTAGCACATGTAAGGCTACGCCTATATATATATATATATATATATATATATATATATATATATATATTTTCGAGTCAATTTTTTTTTACTATCATTTTTTTTCGAATAAGGTTGTTGAATTTGACTCGAACTAGGTGTTGTAGATTACAACATCACTTCTATAATGAGAATCTCTCAGCGCAATAATAATAATAAATGCAAGCATGCATGAGTGATTCTTGAATAGATAAGAAATCTCTTAGAAAGGAGCTCAACAACATCTATTAATGTCATTGTATCTTAAAAATAAAGGTTAGCATTGGTTTCCATCACAAACTTTTTGATGAATTTTATGAATGTGTTTTAGACATACTTACAATTAATAAATATATTTATTTAATTTAATATATTTTAAATTGTGGTCACAACCTTATTATTTATATTTTAATAAAAAAAATTAACATGATTTTTAAAACTAGTGCAAAGGATTTTCATTAATAAAACAAAGTGTACATTGAGATCACACATCTAGTCTTTGCAAAAGACAATAACCTTATAGTAGAGGTCTCCACAATACTACATCAAACATGAATGCATTTCTTGCCAACAACACACTAAGGCTTCAAAATAAAGAGACCAAAACTATAACAAAGTTAAAAGATATGAGTTATGCCTTCCCTATCCATGAGGCAAAGTGACATTCAATAGAAAAAAAACACTTGCCATAGACAAATATTATAACAGAATATGTGCACAAGAAAGATAAATGTACAACACCATAATTTTTCCATGCCAAAACCTTGTTGAGGACTAGCAGGAAAAATTGCCTTGAACCCACCTAATAGTCATTACTTTGATCCTTCAAAACAAGAGAGAGAGAGAGAGAGAGAGAGAGAGAGAGAGAGAGAGAGAGCCATTTCCTGTAGAAAAGAATAGTGAACCATGGAACCAAATCTAGTGCCTGAGGTGTAATCCGTGATTAAAAACCATGCCAATCTGAAGAGGATTGAACATATAGTTGCACCATACCCAAAGGCATTATCCAATAAACCAGAAGGTGTGCCACATCAACATATTGTTGAGATTAATCCATCAAGAAAAACACAAAGAACAAAACAAGTGTAGGCCTAAGAAAATATCATCACCAAATTATGACTTTCCATATATCGCTAGATTTTAGACTTTTGTGATCCATAATTATAATTAGATTTTCTTTCGGATAAATCACATCATTAATATTTGGTCGACGTTTCGAACCATCTAATATCGTCGACGTTTCAAACCATCTAATGTGGTCGATGTTTCGAACCTTTGTCCTGAGGATGAACCACATTAGATGGTTCGAAACGTCGACCAAATCTTAATAATGTGATTAATCTGAAAGACAATCTCATTTCTATATATCGTCACATAGAGGACCATGAAAAACAATAGTAGCCTCAAAAACAATTGAACACAAGGAAATTAAAATTTCAAAGGTAAAGGCCAGCCTCAGTCATATAAAATCATTGTACAATCACGAGTATTATCAATATAACTATTAACTTTTTTAATAAATATAGCTCATTAATTTTATTTTCTTATATATATATATATATATATATATATATATATATATATCAAATATTTTAAATTATGGTAAAATATTTTTATTAAACATATAAATGTGTCGTCAAAACCTTATTATTTATATTTTAAGAATGGTTTTTATTAAATATATCTAATTAATTTTTATTTTTATTATTAATTTTTTTTAAATTGTGGTCAAATATTTTGAATTATGGTCAAACATTTTTAGTGAAAATATGTTTTAACAATCATTTAACATTCATACTAGTGGTTAATGGTTGATTCTTTCTTTAGAAATAACCCAACACTCTTTTCTAATCTATCATGCGTTATGTTGGCCTGTGACCGCACACAAAGTGGAGAATGAGAAAGGAAGGGAAATCCCGACTGTCAAAGAGCTTTAAAGGAATCAACCTGAATTTCAGTTCAATAGAAAGGGGAAAGCGTAGCTGATAAGGTTTAATGGTGAGAAAACTTCATTTCTACCCTCTTTCATCTAATTTATCCTCTGTACCTTCATCTGCCCTCTTTTACCCTTCATCCTCCCATTTCTAAAGTCTCGCAATACATTTCTTCATTTGTAGCTCTGCCCCCCCGCACTTCGCACTTCGCAACATACAACATTTAACTCCTGTTTCTCTCATCTAAACCTTGCAATGTGTGATCTGCGGGCGTGGTCCCACCGTCGTTCGTTCCACGCCACTCCTCACCCCCGCGTTTCGCACATCACATTTGTTACCGTTTACCCTTCGCTACTCACGCATAAAAATTGTGATCTGCGATTTGCAGGCATGGGTCCCACCGCTTGGCCACGTCATTAATAGCCCTCCTATGGCCTGCCTTCCATCCATTTTAGTGATAATAAGTCCCGCTAGATCCATTTCCACTTCCGCCATTTATGCCCCCTCCGAAATTTGGTTCCGGTTTGAAATTCAAAAACACAGCAATGATTTTTGGATGGAGCTTGCAGTATGGTTTATTCAATTTGTACAAGATAATATCTGCTAAAGAGTTCAACACGCACAAGCATAACTGGTTGTTCCACAACAGGAAGTAAAAATCATGAGAATTAGAAGGGCGGAGGTTTTAAAATAGCAGGTGGAATCATATGATGAAGGTCGGATTGCTCACTTGTTCTCAACCACTTCTCGCCACTCCTTTGAAGATTCTGGAATTGGGCCTCCCTGGCCGACTGCTTTTTTTTCCTTTTACTAATTATATAGTGATTTTTTTCTGGTAAAATCCCTATTTTACCCAATTCTGTTTTGATTTTTCTATTGCAGGAGTGATTTCTTGATGCACGCCCTGATAGTTTGTTAAGATATTTTGGTTTCACCTATGTGGGTCGATCATGACATAATATTTGATCGTAAACCCTCAAGGAGAACTCTATATGTAGCAAGTTCTAAGATGAAAGAAAGGTTCTGGAATTTTGAAGAAATCGGTTGTAGTTTTGTATGATTGTGCTCCCTGTGCTCTGAGACACATATTTGGGAGAGTTGTTTAAACTTAATATGATACAGAGATATTATTTGGATTCCAGCTGGAGCAATGAGTAGTATGTATATGTTTCCTTCTGTTAACAGTAATCTCCTTTTTATGTGTAATCATCTTTCATGCTATGCTGCTTTTATGGTTCGTGTAATGTAGCTTCCGGTAGTCTGCAATTTTTATTCATGAATTCGTGTATGTATAACGCTCAGGTGTTAATGCTTATGTATTAAGCTTGTTGCACTCCCTTAATCCGCGCTCCATGAACTTCTGTTGTTGTCCATATCTCATTCATATCTGTTTCCTCTAAGTTCATAGGGGACAGATTCTTAATCCTCTTAAGCATGTGTCTTGTGGGTTCATTCTCTGTTATTTCTCAACGCCTCTGACATATTTTAAAAGTTTCTGCTCATTTCTTTATACTTGGCCCATTTAAAATCCATCTAGATTCATAGCCTCCCGAGCCCTCTCACAGTTTGGGGAATTCACATGAATCAGGCTCAAATGGTCTTCTCCTTTCTTGAACCACCAAAACCATTATTCTCTTGACTCATATTTTGTCAGAGGAATTTATGCAATTTTCCGCACTTAACCTCTGATTTTAAGATGTCCTAGGCACTGGTCTTTTGCAACTCAAGGCTGTCTCTAGGAGCTACAACATATTTTGGCGTTGTTGTCGGGGAATGAATTATAAAACCTTTCCCTGGGATACGACATTATCTTGACCCTTCAATCATGTGAGCACGAAGGGTTGAGAGTTGCATAGCCCTCACCTTGGCGAATCCATTATTATCAAAGTTCAAATCAAGTGTAATCCTAGCTTATACCAGGCCTCGTACCCGATTAGATAATTCTCAGCAGAGAACCCCATATGTATCTGATCTTGAAAAAATTATATTTAAGAGAATCTGGAGAGAGAAGCAACCCATCTAGGCTGACCTACCCTCATTTTCTCTAGAATATTAGCCTTCCTCTTCTCAGAAAGATGATATCTATGGTCCTGTTGTGACCAACAACAACCCCCCTTTTATTTATTATTAGTAATAATACTAAATAAATGGGGACCCTTAGTTAAAAAATCCAAAAAATCAATTAGGATTTGTTTGCCTTTTCAAATAAAACTTTCTATCATAAACCTATAGAAATCCCTTAGAAAGAATATTTAGAAACACTTAAGTTTATGATAGATTATAATAAAATTACTCTTTAAACAAGATAGCACATCCATAACAAAATGGTATGTATAAAACACATTGATCGCAGATCGCATAGCACAGAAAACAGAAATGATTAATGAATATCTTTTGCGCTTTTGCGATATTGCGCTTTTTGCGCTTTTGCGATATGTGCTTTTGCGATATTGCAATATGCGCTTTTGCGCTATTGCGCAATTTCCTCTTTTGCGCTATTTTTATGACTGCGATGACTTCATTTTGCGATATTGCGACATTGTGATATTGCGATATTGCGCAGCAAATCGCAGATCGTAATGTCGCAGATTCATATAGGCGCGCTATCCCAAGGCAATCTTCCCATATGTCAAATCCGTTATGCACTTTAATGATTATATTAAATGATTGGATTGATTATTAATGTGAAATGAGATTGTGTTTAGATTGAAAGTCGTTTCACAATTTAAATATTATATTTCATCCGCTTTCACATTCAAAACAATCTCATCACCTTTCTTATATCATTACTCTCATTTATTCGTAAAACGCAGGCACGAAGGAACAAACCACTATACAAAGCTTCCGCTAAACACTATGGGTAAGAAGGAGAAGAGCTCAAATTCTGAGAACAAAGAAATGGCTTCGCTATACGCAGACACCGCCTATAACAAGGATGCCGGTATATCCACTTGGGAGGGAATGTATAATCTGTTAGAAGATGAAAACCCCGTGGTGATAAAAGTTGCAGCTACAGTGGGTTCAAAGAATACGTCCGAAGCAACCCTTAGAGACTTGGCTTGCTCATTTCTGCATAGAATAGCAGCAAGGCCAAGGATTCTCCCATATACAGACATGGTGAGATGGGTGCTGGATAGCACAGATATTTCAGACAGACAATTCAGAACTCCATCTGAAGAGCTAATCAGGTCATTCACCATAGAAGATCTGAGATTAATGTACAAGTTGCCAGAACCTCAGGCGACTTTCAACAAACAATTCATGGAAGATTTTGCCAAAGAACATGAAAATTTGGCAGAATGCACAAAGGAGTGGACCAAAAGAAGTGAACCATTGAAGAAAAACAAACAAGGTATGTACAACACGGGTTCACTTACCTCTCCTTATTGTTTCACTACTGCCATGTTATGCAGGCTTTTTGGAAAGCCTGACATAAATATGATCTTACCTGAATGGCTTCCTTTGTTGAATGCGGCCGTTAATTCTACAATTGTAGACTGGGCCAAAATCCTATCTGATAATTTGACCACTGCTATTTTTCACTACCGGTCTAAACGAAATGTTTCTCAGCGGGTTTATCCGCCTTTTTATTTATCTGCTTATGTCATGGACGCCATCTGCTATGTCTCTAAATTCTCTGTGATGGGCTGGAAATGGACTATCCACGATCCTTTGCCCATTCATGTGTACCATAAAGAACTATGGGAGTCTAAGTTTGTCCCCCATTTTTACCAAATTTGTCATGGAATAATGCTGCCATTGTACAGAACATTGTATAATAAGGATGCCCCGAGGTTATCCTAAGAAACAGAGGTTGATATTCTCCCCGTCGCAAGATGGTTTGGAGAAGAATTGTTCACCTATATTAGGGTTTTTGGAAGTTATGCTTCTCCCCATGTGTTACCCCTATATGTTCCAGATAGACTTGTAGCTCGGGAAATTGCTTATCAGACCTGTGGCCAGGGAGGTATAACAAAAGATTTAAAAGAGAAGAAAAAATGCATTTGGCCCCAATTTCCCATAAAATGTGGAACATTTTCACTGTTTGATATTGGTCATGCATTTCAAGAAATAGGCAACGTTACATGCCTACAGCTGTTCAAATTCTCAAGAAGGTTATTGGACCCAAATGATATTGTTAAGAATTTTACCAATGCAATCAAAGTAAGGGAATTTTCTGGGGAATAGGATCTTTTTGATGATATGTTCCAAGCAAGAAATTCATTCAAAGAAGTTTTGAATTCAGCTCAAGCTCAGCTATCTCCAGAGGAATTGCAGGAATTCAAGCTTTACAGAGAAAGAAGACTAATTCCTATTCCTTTGGATAATCTACGCTTAGAGCCCGCAAGGGAACAAACTCCTAGTATTAGTCTTAACGGAAGTTCAAGTATAGGTAAATCTAAATAAAAATCTGACAGAGATTCTGAACATTCCAATAAGTCTAAAGAAAAGGAAGATAAAATGGAAGAATCCATTAAAGATTCTGCACAATCAAAAGAACTTACTCAACAACAAATTTTGACTTCTCAACAGACAAATCCTCCTCCAACCAATGTACAGAAACAACCAGTCACCATTGAGTTAGACAAAGAATGGGAAACCTTTAATCAATTGATTAATGTAGAAGGACAGAATGTACAGACCCCTGTCCAGACAACCAAAGTTTTGAGCACAGGAACAAGCAGCACAGCCGCAGTAACAGAGCACATACCAATCACACCTTCCTCTGAAATTGTACTTAATGTAGAGGACATTCCTCCTCTGGATGTATTTTACAGCCCAAAATACAAAGCAGTAGTAAAGAGACAAAGAAAAAAGAGAAAAATAGAAAGTGCAATTGCTACTGAAGCAGAACAAGTAGATGTTTTGTGGAAAGATCCTGCCACAGAGCCTACTCATAATCTCACTAAGTTATCTCAAATAACAAGAGCTTATGCTTCTACAAAAATTGATAAAGAAGTTGAGATACAACTTTTGTTGGATGAAAAAGAAGAACAGGTAAAAGCTCTGCAACAGCAATTGCAACAGGTACAGGCCAATAAGGAAGCACAATTGAAACTTGAAGAGTTACAACAACAACTTCAAGAAATGCAAATAGGACATCAAAAAATCTTGGCTGATAAAGACAAACAAATACAGATTCTCCAAGATCAGCATAAAGATGATCCTAAGCTTCCAGAATTCATTTCAAAAACTATCTCTTTGAACAATCAACTACTGCAACAAGAGGAAGTTTTCTGCCCAAAAATCTTGCAATGGAATTCTTGGTGCCAAGAGAGCGATAAAATCACAAATCATGTTGTAGATTTACGAAATTATTATGATTTTATTAATGAAAATATCAATGATTATCTGGCATGGCAAAAGACAGAAGAAGGCAGAAAAGCTGGTGCACCCATCGTTAATGAAAACCATAAAGAAATATTGTTCAATAACTGGGATGCACAAATCAGAAGGGCAGAAAAGGCAGCAGAGGAGGCGGCTACAGCAGCAAACACTCTCACGGATTGTGTAAATGACAATTTACACAAAGCTAACTTGATTCCTGAAACTGTTCCAGGATATCTCCCACAGGCAAATCAACTGCAAACATAATGGAGGCAAAAGGCAGAAGAAAGAGAAAAATCCATCCAAGGGCTGTCAAGATTGAATTGGGACTCATACTGGATGTACTTGGTGAAGCCACACAGTCAGCACAGTGCGCTCAATTGTATCATCAATGCTACAGAGAAGATTGCTCCTATGCTTGCCGACTCTGTCTTTTCAGGATAGTTGAATTCTGAAGTCGGTCAACCGCATCTTCTCAAAACTATGCTAGATGCCTGCAAGCTTAAAGATCAAGTTAATAGATAGATAGATTTAGTTTTAATTTCACTGTATTTTAGCCTAGGAAAAGGACGGTCATTGAACCGAATCCTTAATTTTTGTAATAAACTATTTTTAGAATTAGTTAAGTAGTATTTAAACCCCTCTCATGCATTTAGAGAGGGGTCCCGGATCTTAATATTTTTTGACTTGGATATTGCATTTTTGTACTCCATTGTCTTATATATTTTTTAAAAAGGATCACATCTGGTGATTTTCATGCGGAATTATCTTTGAAGTGTTGCATTTCTGTACCTTGGAATTTGATTTTGCATCATAGTTACTGGATAGAGTATCAGATTGCATTTTAAAGTCTTCAAGATGAACAAGGTATTTCTATCTGTTCACTGTTGATTTCTTTTGTCTTATGATATTCGTTTTAAAATTTCTATCATTTATATGTATATTTGTTTTCACAACGCTTCCTTTTATATATCATTTCTGAGTATAATTGAAACGTTATTTTTCATAATTACATGTAGATGGTATATAATGATGAATGCAATATGCTAATACAACTCTGTTTAATTTCTTAAACATAGTTATCTTTATTTGTTTCTGCACATTTCAATTTAATTAATAATACATTTTCATGGTTATTGTTGAATTGGAATAATCTTAAGTTGTATTCACATATAATTACCCGGGTTAGTGTTAGAATTTCTTTATCAGTATTTAGTTTAAATTAGATAGTTTTATTTCAGTTAATTTAGTTCCATTTCCACCCATCCAAACCAATCCATTTAGTTATAAGGAAACTGGTCCTTTAAATCCAGTCGGGGCCACCATACCAAACGGAAAAGGAGCTGCCTTAAGGTCCCGACCGGGTGGTTTTCCCCGATGTTTGAAGCAGAGATTTTCTAGGCTTCAACAGGTCCTAACTCCATAACCTGTGTGCTTGAGTATCCTCCAGAAACCTCTGCTTTAGCCAGTTCAGACATAAAAGATGAAATTGAATCCGCTGATACTTCTTTGCCCCTATTGCACCCTACTCCTGGGGCTGAAGAAGTCAAAGAGGTTACAACACTCCTAAGCTCTTCACAGATAAATATCTCAACCTCTACTTATCATATACCTATTCCACAGCCAAATCATCCTCAGAACTTACCACCACCCCTCATGGTTGTACATGGTTTCCTCCTCAAAAAATATGCTCCATTGGCTTTACCTCAAGTATTGAATGACATGCCTTAAGATTATCTAAAGCTCTTGCCTTGGTTCACCGGGGAAGATATTATGCCTGCGTAGAAACATATTGAAAAAATTTGCACCTTTCCTGAGAATATGAATGTGGAGCACCTAGATGTGGTGTTGAGGATTTTCATCCAATCCTTAGATGGAGAGGCTCGAAAGTGGTTCAAATATCTTGCTGATAACACAGTCACCTTTTGGGAAGAAATGGAGAATTTATTCACACTAAAATGGGGAGAAAAGAGGGACCACGACTATGTTATCACTGAGTTCAATGCTCTCAAGAAGAGACACAATGAGGATGTAAAAAAATTTATAAAGAGGTTCAATAAGCTCTATAATAATCTCCCCGCTGAAATAAATCCCCCCCAAAGAGCTGCTAAGGTGGTTTTTGCAGGAGCTTTTGAACCAGAGTTTGGGTTTACCCTGAGAGAAAGAAAATCCGCATCTCTAGATCAGATCCAGACTGATGCATTGGAGGTAGAAGCAAACTTTTCTTCTACTATTAAATTCAAATGGAAGACAGAGCATGAAGCCAGAAGAAAGAGTAGGGAGGAGGCTTCCACTTCTAACAAAGAGAGGGAATCACAGGAGTACATAATTGAAGAAATGAATAAGATGATAAGAAACTCTCAAATAATTTGGCGAAGCTTGAGTTGGAGGCCAAGAATTCCCCTCCTCATCCTAACCAAATGATCCCAAACTGTGGGTTTAATCCCCAATACTGGAAGACCCCTCTACAGTTTTTGCAGTGGGAAAAGAAGGAGCAGCATGATCACATCCAACCTCCTCTATACCTAGAAGGGGAGATGGAAGGACAGACCGAGGAAGTCACAGACAACCAAGAAGATCAATTCCTTGCTTACTCGGAGGAAGAAGAAGGTGAAATCACCCTACTAGAGAAAGAAGTCCCCCCATAGGATCGAGATATTGACAATTATTGTAGGAAACTTGTGGATTTCATGCAAGCTTAGCTCCACAAGAAGTATGACTTCACATCCTCCAGAAAGAGAACTTGAGTGCAAGAACGAAACGAAGAGTCAATACCAAGAGAACAAGCCCCTTTTAGTTCTACCAACAAGGGGAAAAAACCTTTAGAAGAATCCGCCCATCATAAAGCCGTTGTGTCAACCTCCGCAAAGCAAGGCTCTGATCGTACCGCAAACGAGAAGTCATCATATGTAGCCTTGAACCTGCCTGAACACCCTAGAGAGCAGTCCAAAGAAGTCATTGCAGAAAAAACTCCCACGACCTTTAATCTCCAGAAAGAGAACTAGATAAGGTCAAGATTCTTGTTCCCATGATAGAGCTCCTAAAACAACCTTCATACAAGGCCCAAGTGTCCTAATTCATGCAACCCCATGGCATAGGCTCTCTCCCTGATAACCTCAATATCCAAGAAGAAAGACCCATGGTAGTTTTTGTACCTCATGTAGAAGAGTTGGACTCAGCCACTCCCCCATTCTATGTGTCTCTAGTTATACATGACATGTTACTGCACAATTGCATGCTAGATTCCAGGGCTTCACATAATCTATTACCATTGTCTTTCATGGAGTAGTTGGGGTTGTATATTACTAGACCTTATAAAGATATGTATTCGTTTGATTCCAAGAGGGTAAAGTGCTTGGGCATGATAAAATATCTAGTAGTAAACTTAGCCCAGATTCCTGCCAAAAGTGTAGTGATGGACATTGTTGTACTTGACATCCCAGCTCGGTTTGGAATGTTGCTGTCCAGATCCTGGGGATCGAAGATTAGAGGGTCCATAAAATTGGACCTCACCTATGCCACTATTCCAGTATTTGGTGGGGAGGAAAGAATATTATATCGTGAATTTAGATTCGTGAAGATGGTCACGAAAGTCGATGGTTCCACAAATTCTCCAGTATATGGTAAGGAGGGCGAATTATATTATCTTATGCTCGAGGAGGATGAAAATTTCCTGCAAGAAATGGAGATTTGTCCTCTAATACAGAAAAATCCTATGAGCACAGAGGAAAATAAGATATGGACCTTGCATTTTGATGGATCTTACTCACAAGAAGGAAACGGGGTCGGGGTACTCTTGATATCACCAGAAGGATGCTTGGTTCCCCTATCCTTTAAGTTGGAATTCGAAGCCACAAATAATGTGGCTGAATATGAAGCCCTACTGTTGGGATTGCAGGTGGCACGAAACATGAACATACAAAATATCAAGGTGTTTGGAGATTCAGATCTTGTAGTGAGGCAAGTTAGGAGCCAATGCCAAAATAAACACCCGCGATTCAGAGCTTATAGGAATGAGAATTGGGATTTAGTTGAGAACTTCTTTTCTGCTTTTAACATTCAGTTCATGTCGAGGGATAAGAACCGAATGGTGGACTCAATAGCTGTGTCTGCTAGTAACATTCGCTCCCCACAAAATCCTTTGCTCAGAAAGGAGGTTGAAGTCCGATACCGCCCTTCCGTTCCGGACAACATAAAGCACTGGAAAGTCTTCAAAGATAAAGAGCAGATATAGTGTTTTATTGAAACGGCGGGAAAATTCTCTAATATGGTGATCGATTCAGTCCTTGAGGATGACAGTTAGAAGCCAAAAAACAGGTGGGAAGAGACACTGGTTGGACACCGTGTTCTGTAATTAAAGGGAAATGTCATCCCCAGGGGGCTCGTGCCATTGGAGAAATTGTTTGACAAGAATGATATCCCGGTAAACCCTAACAAAATGACCCTAGAAGAGCCTGTCATGGATGTGAATATTGGGACAGAAGAAGATTTGAAGGTGGTGAAGCTATCAAAAGGGGTTCATGAAGAATACCAAGGTTAGTATCTCAGTTTGTTCCAATCGCATAAAGACGTCTTTGCTTGGTCATACCAAGATCTGAAGACTTTTGACATAGACATTGTATAACACAAAATACATCTGAAAGAAGATGCTAAACGTCATAAGCAGAAGCTGAGACAGATCAACCCCCTTCTTCTCCCAGAAATCGAGAAGGAAATAAAGAAGTTGTTGCAGGCCAAGATCATTGTCCCTTTATAATAATCTGAATGGGTGGCGAAACTTGTGCCTGTAAGAAATAAGAATGGTGAAATCAAAATTTGCGTGGATTTTCGCAATTTGAACAGAGCCTCGCTCAACGATAAATATCCCCTCCCAAAGATGGACCACATCTTGCAAAAGGTGGTAGGATCCTCTCGCATGTCTATGATGGATGGCTTCTCAGGATATAATCAGGTGGTAGTGCTCCCGGATGACCAAAAGAAGACAACGTTCACCACGCCTTGGGGAACCTTCATGTACGCCCGAATGCCCTTTGGCTGATAAATGTCAGTGCCAGGTTCCAACGTGCGATGGACATTGATTTCATAGGAGAGTGTAGAAATTATATGCACTAAGCATGCATATGTCCTAGATCCACCTGATCTCACACTATTTAACTTTATGCAAGATACTGAATCTATTCCACTTGTTAATCTTTTGCGGAAAAATTAATTACACACACATGTGAAGCATAAACAAAAATAATCAATCACACATAACACAGTTTTTAACCAGGAAAGCCTGAGGCTGAAAACCCCAACTATATATTATGTAACATGGAGATCATATGAAAATCTCATACAAGCATACAAAGCTTATCACAAGCTCTCAGTACAGTACAATCGTCATACACTAATAAGGAACAATCTTGCAAATCCATGCACCGATCTTCGCCTGCTACTAGCCTGCCTCCACTGCACAATCCAAGCTGATTACAAAGACCAATTCAATGTAATCCCACTCTCATTGACTGCGTTATTATCATTTGCAACTCCAATGTATATGTAAATGCAATTCATGCATCACTAGTAGTCACAACAGATAGTCTATCTTGCCCTTTCACCTATCTCTCCACTGGTCTCCACTAAAACTGCCATGCACTGTAGTTAACTGATGTATTGTTCAGTTGATTAATGAGTTATTATTTTTGAATTAATTAACTAATTACTCACCCACTCTATCAGTGTATCAATCCGCTAGGACTAGATACGGAATCTTCAGTCAATCCTAGGCCCAACTTCCATAACCAACACAACTCCAGAACTACTTCTTCCAACCGTGTCATAACTGCTACTTGAGTCGGAATCGAGTCCTCCAAGCATTAGCTCAAAAGAACTTAGGAATTAAAAGAATTTCTTCTCACAACTCGATGCAATTGCGTGCAAATTCTGGAATCATGTTCCAAGAGAATTGTCGCTAGAGTCCGATTATTAAGAGCTAATGATAATCGACATGCATCTATTTTTAGATTGACGATCTATAAATAGACTTCGCCCAATATTCTAAAAATATAATCTCATCTATTTTTCACATTTGACCAACCATCTACAAATAGCCTCCTGCTACATATAGAATATTCTCACCATGTCTAAAAATAGACATACACCTAAAAATATCCTGTGTGGGCCCCACCTAGTTTAGGTGATTATTTTCCAACTAGGATCAAGGGTGATGTTTCAGGATGCCTCCTTCACTGTTTCTTGTTGCAAAATTAAACACTCCCCCTAAAAAAGAAATGACTGTCTTTACATGTGACATGCAACTCCATGCATTCACCCTGCAACTCTTGCTGCAACACTTTCGAAACTGAAAGGCTCCAAACAACTCATTCAGTCTAATGCATCTATCATCAAAGTCTTCGACTTCTGCTGGTACCAACTGCACATGTCTTCAGGAACCATTGCCTTGTTCAACTCTGCACCCATGCACTTTGCACTTGCTGTCAACTCTGAACCGCGCTCCATTATCCGACACTGTCACTTTGATCTCACTGCATCAATCCAACTGATCATGCTACTGCTGCTCTGTGGGTTCCTCGTAGCCAGGTTCAATTCATGAGATTCACACCATCTCAATGAATCCTGCCCAGAAATCTCCTCTTGGGATTACTCATGCATGTCACCCCACCTCTCACCCAGTGGTATAGCTGCATGCACTCCCTCTTCCCATCTGGCACAGAATTTATCTGCATGAGTGGTTGCTCCCACTCCATGATCCTCATCTTGTGGCTGCTCCACATCCCGAGGTTCACTCTTACTTGCATGAAAATCCAGCTCCCTCTCAAGCTTCAATTGCATGGACTTCTTGCACTTCCCAACAGTAGGAAGCTCCGTAGAAATCCCATCTACTTCAAGTCTGTAAAGATTCTTAGCTCGAAACCCAACCTTCTTGACTTGTCCTGTTGCTTTGTACCAAAGGAAAACTTTTCCTTCACTAAAGACAACATCATAGCCTTTATCCTCTAACATTGCGATTGAGATTAAATTATTCTTTAAACCTAGAACATGCACAACATCTTGTAAAAGAATGAGTTTACCTGAATCCCTCTGAAAGGTAATGGTACCAATGCCGGTCGCACTGTATTGTCCATTGTCGCCCAACTCAACATGCAACTGGAGATCTTTCTCCACCAAGTCACTGAAAAGGTTCACATCTCCTGTCATGTGAAAGGAAGCACCACTATCAAAGTACCACCCCGATCCCAATGCACTAGACACCATGCATGCGATCAATGAGAAGTCAAGCTCAAATTGCAAGGCAAGAGCCTCACCAGCTGCAGCTCCAGCAACCATCTTTTTCTTCTTCTTATGTGGACAATTTTTGGTGAAATGCCCATGTTTGTGACAGTGAAAACACTTCACTTTGGACATGTCATGCTCTTTGCCATCTTCACTGACCTCAGATAAAGAATGGAATTTCTTCCCCTTCTTCTTCTTTTCCTTGGCAACCAAAGCGCAATCCTCTTCATCATCTTGCTTTGATGAAGAGCCATCCCTGGTACTTCACCTTATCTCCTCCTGCACAAGATCTGACCAAAGTCGCTCCCAACCCAGCAGTTTCTTTTGTCCATTGACAGAGTCTTCGTAGCTATGCCAACTCTTCGGAAGCCCAAGGAGAGCCAATCTCACCAAGTCATCATCAACAAAACCGACTCCTACACTCCCAAGCTCATCCCTGCATTGGACAAACTTTGTCAAGTATATCGGAATAGTGTCACTCTTCTCCATTTTTATTTTTCTGAGCTTGTATTTAAGCGCCAACTTCCTCTGGTCGCTTCTGCTTTGGAAAAAATATGTCAAATCCTTCCACATAGCATATGGAGTGGCTTTCCCATGAAGGCTTGAGACAATATGGTCTCTCACACCTTCCAACATAATCCTCCTCGTCCTTTCTACTTTCTTTTTCCATGCGTCAAGTACTGCAGCATCCGCCGAAGTGGGCTTAGGAACATCTCTCTCGATGAATTCCTTCAAGCCATTATCTTCAAGCATCGCCTCCATCCTGTCCTTCCAGGCTATGTAGTTAGAGTTTCCCTCAAGTGCATACTCCAACAGCAACCGATTGAAAGACATTTCAATGTATACTCAACTGTCGCACCAAGAAACTCCTGCAGCAAATTCGAATTGTCCACCATCACAAACTCACTTCACAATTGCAATATTAAATAAAAAATGCTCTGATACCATGTAGAAATTATATGCACTAAGCATGCATATGTTCTAGATCCACCTGATCTCACACTATTTAACTTTATGCAAGATACTGAATCTATTCCACTTGTTAATCTTTTGCGGAAAAATTAATTGCACACACATGTGAAGCATAAACAAAAATAATCAATCGCACATAACACAATTTTTAACCGGGAAAGCCTGAAGCTGAAAACCCCAACTATATATTATGTAACATGGAGATCATATGAAAATCTCATACAAGCATACAAAGATTATCACAAGCTCTTAGTACAGTACAATCATCATATACTAATCAGGAACAATCTTGCAAATCCATGCACTGATCTTCGCCTGCTGCTAGCTTGCCTCCACTGCGAAATCCAAGCTGATTACAAAGACCAATTCAATGTAATACCACTCTCATTCACTGCGTTATTATCATTGGAAACTCCAATGTATATGTAAATGCAATTCATGCATCACTAGCAGTCACAACAGATAGTCTATCTTGCCATTTCACCTATCTCTCCACTGGTCTCCACTGAAACTGCCATGCACTGTAGTTAACTGATGTATTGTTTAGTTGATTAATGAGTTATTATTTGTAAATTACTTAACTAATTAATTAACTCCACTCTCACTAGTGTATCAATCAGTTAGACTAGATACAACTAGCTCAACTGAGTCTAACTGAGTTAAACTAAATACAACTCCATAACTACTTCTTCCAACTGTGTCATAACTCTGCCACTTGAGTTCTAACTAAGTCCTCCATGCATTAGCTCCAGTAAAACCTTAGGAATTGCGAAATTCCTTCTATCAGCTGATGTGCAACATCTATGCACTGAACTGAAGTGCTCCAAGAGAATAAGTTGTTGTTTAGAGTCTGATTATTATTAAGAGATAATAATAATCGACATGCATCTATTTTTAGATTTATGATCTATAAATAGACTTTGCCCAATATTCTAAAAATAGAATCTCATCTATATTTCACATTTGACCAAACATCTACAAATAGCCTCCTGCTACATATAGAACATGCTCACCATGTCTAAAAATAAACATACACCTAAAAATAGCCTGTGTGGGCCCCACCTAGTTTAGGTGATTATTTTCCAACTAGGATCAAGGATGATATTTCAAGATGCCTCCTTCACTGTTTCTTGTTTCAAAATTAAACAGAGATCAAGATAATTTTGTGGTGATTTACTTGGAAGACATCACTGTCTTTTCAAAGAGTGACGTTGAACACATAGAGCACCTTCGACGAACTTTTGACAAGTGCCGCAGGTATGGCCTGTCTCTAAATCCTCAAAAATCCATGTTCGCCTTGGAGGAAGGAAAGTTACTGGGGCACATAGTAACTAAGGAGGGAGTGAAAATCGACCCGAAGCGGTTAGAGGTGATAAACGACATTCCCCTACCAAGAAACAAAAAGGAAGTACAAGTGTTCTTGGGAAGAATAAATTTCCTTAGAAGGTTCATCCCCAACTATGCCGAGATTGTTTGAAACATCACTAGGATGCTGAAGAAGAACATTGAAGTTAGATGGACCCCTGAATTCAGGGAATATTTCAATAGGATAAAACAGGCCTTTGCAGAAGCTCCAGTGTTGGCCGGTCCAGATTATGGGAAGTCGTTCATAATTTTCTCTTTCACCTCTCCTCACACAATAGTTGTAGTGATTTTACAGAAAAATGCTGAAGGGCAATAACAACCCATTGTGTTCTTCAACCAAGTATTGTGAGATGTCGAGCTGAAATATTATATTATGGAGAAGCAAGCTTATTCTCTAGTCAAATATCTAAAGTCATTCTGGGTGTATGTGTTACAATCTACCATAACCGCCTATGTTCCCACAACAACGGTGATGGATATCTTGGTGCAAGGTGACAGTGAAGGAAAAATGGGCAAGTGGATAGCCAAGATTCAGGAGTACGAACTGGAGATAAAGCCTACCAAGCTCATTAAAGGCCAAGGGCTAGAAAAAATCTTGTCTAAATCCAACTGTCATGCTTTGGATCTGTGTATGATAGGAGGAGAAACACAGGAGGATATAGGTGCACACCTAGGCATAGAATCTTCCACTCAAAAAACACATGTGAAGTTCCTTCTATCCTCATGGTATAAAGATATAGTGGAATATATTTTAATGCTGAGATGCCCTCCTAACTATGATAAGGCCAAGTACCGCACCTTGAGGCTGAAGTCTCAAAAATATATCGTGGACAATGGGCGACTGTATTGGAAGTACCCAACGGGGATCCTACTATTGTGTTTAATAGAGCAGGAAGTTGACCAAGTGATGACCAAATTCCATGAAGGGATATGTGGCAGACATTATAGCTGGTGATCCACTGCACACAAGATCCTTAGGGTAGGTTTCTTCTGGCCTAAACTGTTTGGTGATGTACATGTTCGTGTCCTCGCCTACGAGAAGTGTCAGATGTTCGCCGAAAAGCAAAGGTATGCACCTCTCCCATTGATCCCAGTACATGTTGAAGAACCTTTCAAATAGTGGGGAATTGAATTTGTAGGAGAGATTCACCTGACCTTTAGCAATCAACATCGATGGATCCTCATTGCTACAGATTACTTCACAAAATGGGTAGAAGTCATGCCCGCAAGAAATGCTACAGATTCGGTTGTGATCAAGTTCCTGGAGGAGAACATAATAGCTAGGTTTGGATGCCTAGCTAAAATCATGTCAGATAATGCCCAGGCTTTCAAGTCGGCTAAATTTGTAAATTTTTGTCAGCATTACAAAATCTTGCTGGGACACTCCACTGCGTACTACCTACAGGGAAACGGGTTGGCATAATCATCTAACAAGACACTAGTGAGGATCTTGAAGAAGACCATCAATGAAAATAAAAATAACTGGGATTCCTAGCTCAAGTTTGCACTCTGGGAAAATCACATCACCACTAAAAGATCTATAGGAAATTCCCCTTACGAGTTGGTGTATGGCAGAGCTGTGGTATTCCTAATTAAGCTTGCATTACCTGTGGCCAGATTCTTACAAGAAAGCGAGGAGGAGCCGAACGACCTTATCCAAAGAATGAATTAGTTGGTGGAGTTGAATGAAACCCGAGAACAGGTAAGCCTCAGACTAAAAGAGTATTAAGAAAAAATGAAAGGCTTATTTAACCAAAGAGCTAAAGAAAGAGAAATCCAAGTTGGGGATTTGGAGTTGCAATGGGATACCAAGCGAGCAGATAAAGGGAAACATGGGAACTTAGATACCCTCTTCTTTGGTCCATTCAGGGTGGCAGATGTCAAAGGCAACAATAGTTTCACACTGGATAACTTAGAAGGAGACATACTTGAGGCGCCCGTGAATGGGCAGTTCCTCAAGTTCTATTTTCATCACTGATGAGGGCTAATCCAGCTCACTGTATATATCATTACATTGTCTATACTCCATTTTGTTTTCATTTCTCCCATTTCATCCTCCATATCATCTTCCGCTGTTCCCATTTTGTTTCATCCACTGTTTGCATTTCTCCCATTTCATCTTCCATTTTTGTCCACTTGACCGTTAGTATAAAAATTTGTCTAATCAAGTGTGCATTTGCGACTCCATGAGCCCAATAAAGCACAGGAATTTAGGTCTGTAGGTTCTCAATGCACTGAGAATAACACGTTGTCCCCAGATGGAGCCAATGTTGGCCTGTGACTGCACACAAAGTGGAGAAGGAGAAAGGAAGGTAAATCCTGACTGTCAAAGAGCTTCAAAGGAATCAACCTGCATTTCAGTTCAATAGAAAGGGAAAAGTGTAGTTGATAAGGTTTAATGGTGAGAAAACTTCATTTCTGCCCTCTTTCATCTCATTTATCCTCTATACCTTCATTTGCCCTCTTTTTCCCTTCATTCTCCCATTTCTAAGTTCTCGCGTTACATTTCTTCATTTGCAGCTCCCCCCCCCCCCCTGCAGTTCGCACTTCACAACATACAACATTTAACTCCTGCTGCTCTTAGCTAAACCTTGTGACATGCGATCTGCGGGCGCGGTCCCACCACCGTTCGTTCCACGTCACTCCTCCACACCACGTTTTGCACATCGTAATTGTTACTATTTACCCTTCGCTACTCATGCATAAAAATTTCGATCTACGATTTGCAGGCACGGTTCCCACCACTTGGCCACATCATCAATAGCCCTCCTATGGCCTACCTTCTGCCCATTTCAGTGATAATAAGTCCCGCTAGATCCATTTCTTCTTCCGCCATTTATGCCCCCTTCGAAATCCGATTTTGGTTTGCAATTCAAAAACACAGCAAGGGATTTTTGGGTGGAGCTTGCAGTATGGTTTATTCAGTTTGCACGGGATAACCTCCGCTAAAAATTTTAACACGCATAAGCACAACTGGTTTTTCAATAATGGGAAGTGGAAATCAAGAGAATTAGAAGAGTGGAGGTTTTCAAATAGCAGGTCGAATCATATGATGAAGGCCAGACAAATCACCTGTTGTCAGCCACTTCTTGCCACTCCTTTGAAGGTTCTGAAATTGGGCCTCCCTGACCGACTGTTTTGTTTCTTTTTACTAATTAGATAGTGATGTTTTGCTGGTAAAATCCCTATTTTACCCAATTCTATTTTGATTTTTCTGTTGCAGGAGTGATTTCTTGATGCACACTCTGACAGTTTGTTAGGATATTTTGGTTTCACTTGTGTGGGTCGATCATGATAGAATATTCGATCGTAAACCCTTAAGGAGAACTCTATATGTGGCGAGTTCTAAGATGAAAGAAAGGTTCTAGAATTTTGAAGAAATCGACTGTAGTTTTGTATGACTGTGCTCCCTGTTGTCTGAGACACATATTTGGGAGAGTTGTTTAAAATTAATATGATACAGAGCTATTATTTGGATTCCAGCTGGATTAATGAGTAGTATGTATATGTTCCCCTATGTTATCAGTAATCTCCTTTTTATGTGTAATCATCTTTCATGCTATGTTGCTTTGATGGTTCGTGCAATGTAGCTGCCAGTAGTCTGCAATTTTTATTCATGATTTCGTGTCTGTATAACGCTCAGGTGTTAACGTTCATGTGTTAAGCTTGTTGCACTCCCTTAATTCGCACTCCACGAAATTTTGTTGTTGTCCATATCTCATTCATATCCGTTTCCTCTGAGTTCATAGGGAACATATTCTTAATCCTCTTAAGCCTATCTCTTGTGGGTTCTTTCTTCGTTCTTTCTCAACTTCTCTGCATATTTTAAAAGTTTCTACTCATTGTTTTATACTTGGGCCATTTAAAATCCATCTAGCCTCACAGCCTCCTGAGCCCTCTCACAGTTTGGGGAATTCACATGAATCAGGCTCAAATGGTCTTCTCCTTTATTGAACCACCAAAACCATTATTCTCTTAACTCATATTCTATCGAGGCATTTATGTAATTGTCCGCACTTAACCTCTGATTTTAAGATGTCCTAAGCAATGGTCTTTTGTAACTCAAGGCTGTCTCTAGGAGCTACAACATGTTACTTGAGTCATTGATGATGGGTGGTGAAACCACTTGAAATTTAAGACATCAGTAAACTCGCACATATATATCCAAAAACTTACATCAATGTACTTACAATTAATTATAATAATTAATCGTCACTTTTTTATAGTTATAAATAATAATTTTGTCTATTTTTAAAAAATCACAATATTAATTTTTTCTATGTGGTTCATGGACCCTGGAGATCGGTGATAGCTACATCCACAAAATATTTGTACCATACAGATCCACCTGAAGGGATCATTTTTTCCAGCTCAACCGTGAAGCTTGACCTTGAGAGTTGACCTCTTAATAGCACAAGTGTTTTAACGACAGGGACTCGACCAATTGAACTAACCCTTGGGGCTCTTTTTTCTTTGTGGTTAATGGTTCTGAGATATCGGTGAATGATACATCCACGGAATATTTGTACCATACGTATCTACCCAAAAGAAGTACTTCATGTCGGGCTCAACAATGGAGCCAAACCCTGAGAGTGTCGAGAGAATTGAACTTGTGACTTATCAATAGCAAAAGTGTTTTGCCGATGGGGACTCGACCAACTGAGCTAACCCTCAAAGCTAATATGTATTTATTATTATTATTTTTTTAACTGTAACGAATATGTTTTTATTAAGTAAGAAAGATTATGGGTCTTTGCCGAGGCAGCCCCTTTTACAAAGCAGAGATCTTTCTACTGCATCTAACAGTCAATAAGTACTTTCAAGGCATCTGGACGGAGCTTATGTTGTTTACAATGATCTGCCCTTTCATGAGCGAGCTGCCTTTGTTTGCCATCTCATCTGCTTCATTGTTTGACGTTCTTAAAACGTGATGAAGTTTACACTTGTCAAAGTCTCGGAGGACTCTCTTCAATCTGTCCAGAGTTTTGTTGAGGCTAGCATTGCCGAACGGAGTCTCCGTGTTTATATGTTTTATTATCAGTTCTGAATCACCGAAGACTTGGAGCACTTTGATTCCCTTATCTCTTGCCATAAGACAAGCTTTTAGGAGCCCTAGGATCTCTGCGTGATTGTTGGATTTCTTGCCAAGTCCCCAGCAGAACCAATCTTTGGAAACCCCACCAGGAGAGTAAATAACTCCACCCGCACCAGCAGCACCCGGATTCCCCTTGGACGCCCCGTCGAAAAAGATAGTGGAAATGTTTTGGGACCTCCACCAATTTTGAAAAAAATCATCCTCGTCTCTTATGCGCCATTCAGGATTGTCACCTTGCGGGGGTTGAAGGTACTTACGTGGATGGGGCGCAAGCATACCAAGCCAGCGCTTTTCTTCGGGCAGTAGCAAATGATCTTCTTTAAAATACTGAATTTGGGCCGCTTCCAGGAGGAAGGATTTAGCTTTTGCAGCGACCTGCAGAGGGGTATAAAACAGCTCTTTAAAAATCTTCTGATTGCGGGCCAACCAGATCTGCCAGCATACATATTTTGGGAGCGCTATCCAGATTCTACGCCAGAAAGATTTGGAAGGGATTCGATGGGGATAGTGTTGACTCCAAGAGGAAAAGAGATCTTCTACTGAGTTCTGCAAGGGGGCTGGAATCTGCAAATCCTGAAGAGTGAGAACCCAAACCTCTTCAGCAAATCTGCACTCCATGAAAAGATGCTGGGCTGTTTCGAAATTGTTACAGCATAACGCACATCTGTGAGGCCCAGCTATTTTCCTTTTTTCCAGATTATCCCCCGTAAGCTGCTTGTTATGGACCAAGGTCCAGAAGAAGAAGTTTACTTTTGGAAGGGAAAGCGGCTCCCACACATTCTTCCAAAACTCCTTAGTTTGACTACAATTCTTAGTGACCTGTAAAGCATTATACCCAGCTGCGGTGGTATAAACTCCAGACTGTCCCCAGCCCTAGCTGTCTTTTTTGGATCTGCAAACAGGTGCAACATCATCCAATAGATCGACTAGCAGTGCTTGTTGGTGGGAAAACCGTGCTGGCACTCTGTGAAAATCCCATCCGTTCCAATCTCCACGCTGGTCCCAGGACGAGATATCATACAGTCTGTTTACACCTGCGCGCTCCAGCCAATTCCTGAGGTCTGCAATGTCTTCCATCTAAGCAAGTGTCTCACTTCCCATTATACTGTCACTCCATAGATGCGTACGCTTGCCGTTCCCTGGAATCCTGTAGATTAATTTTTTGAAAAAATTGCTGCTTTTACAACATAATTTCCAGACCAGCGTGCTATTGGGTGCGCTAGCTGTCTGTAGGTTGGAGAGAGCGTTAATGGGACCATACTTTGAGCGCAGGGTAACACTGATTGGATGAGAGGGTTCATTGAACAACTTCCACAGAATCTTTCCTCCCAAAGCAAGATTGACAAGCATGGGATCTCTAATTTGCAGTCCGCCTTCAGACAATGGCTTTTTGACCACATCCCAGTTAACCAGATGCATTTTTCTCTCATTGCCTTTCCCTCCCTGCCAAAGAAAATATCTGAGCAGCCTGGAGATCTGTTCCATCACATTTCTTGGAGCAAGGAGGAAAGCTGCCTGGAAGATTGGGAGTGCAGACAGCACCGTTTTAATTAAGATTACTTTACCTCCCTTAGTTAGCCAGTTGCCTCCCCACGCAGCAATTTTGGATTTAATTTTTGAGATTATGTCGCTCCATAACGATCTCTTGTTTACTCCAGAAGTTATGGGTAGACCGAGATATTTAAACCTGTCCCAGTTTGCCTGACCTTTAAACCCAAGAAGAGCAGAGATTGCAGTGAGTTCATTCTGATCTATGTTCTAGCTATATATTTCGCTCTTACTCTCGTTAACCAAGGCACCTGAAACTCTGCAATACTTTCTGAGGACTGAGTCGAAAGCTCTGGCTATTCTGGTGGAGGCTCCTCCGAGAAGGAGAGAATCGTTGGCAAAGAGAGCATGGTTCAATGGTTCAGCTCCATTTGAAGGTTTGATGCCCGGAATATTTCCTGCTATTCTTTCGGCAGTAAGCTTACGACTGAGGGAGTCTGCCATTATGATATACAGGAAGGGGGAGAGAGGGAAACCCTGCCTGATACCTCTCTGAGCTTGGAAGAAGTTAGCGGGTCTGCCATTAACTAACGGAGCAATCCATGGACTGTCAATGCAGGCTTTAATTAAATGGACAAAATGTATCGAAAAACCAAAGGAGAGCAGGACCTTAGATAGGAAGCTATGGTTAACTCTATCAAAAGCGTTGGCCATATCTAGTTTAATCAACATACCTTTCTCCTTTCGTTGCTTACTTGAGTGTATTGTCTCCTGAACTTGGATCACGTTGTCCAGAATGTGCCTACCCTCCACGAAGCCACCTTGGTTGCTGGAGATCAGTTTTTTTAACAATGGCTTGATCCGACTCGCCAGAAGTTTTTCCAGGATTTTATAGGAAGCATTGCACAACGAGATAGGTCTAAATCTAGCAAAGGAGTCAGGATTGGTGTCCTTAGGAATTAAAGCCAGATAAGTGGACTTGGTTCCTCCACCAATCTTGGCTTTCTGCATGAATCCTCTTGTCATTTTAAGCAGATCTGCCTTGATAATGTGCCAGCAGGATTTGTAGAAGTGGATTGTGAACCCATCCGGCCCAGGAGCCTTATCTGAATCCATGGACCAAATAACTTTTATGATTTCCTCCTCAGTAATGGGTCTGCAGAGGTTTATATTGTCTTCAGGACTGATAAGGGAGGGAACACAGGAGAGAAAATCATCCACCTCCTCATCATTGCTTTGAGTTTCTTCTCTGAACAAATTCCTGTAGTGGTTTTCGGCAGCGGCTTTAACTTGATTGAATCCTTTACATACTTGACCCTCAGCTGTTTTGATTTCTGCTATGTAGTTCTTTGACAGTCTAGCTCTATATTTCCGATGGAAGAAGGGAGTGTTCCGGTCCCCAGCCTTCAACCAAAGGCTTCTGGATTTAAGCCTTCAATATTCTTCTTCCTTGCGAAAAGATTGGTACGCTGCTCTTTGTGCTTTTACTTCATCCTCGAGCAACTCAGATGTGATATTTCTGTTTTCCATATCTGTTTGCAGATCCGACAAAGACTGCACAGCCTCCATTCTCTGAATGATGGGATTGATATCCGGTGCTTTTATCCAGTCCTTCAGAGCTTGCTTTGTAGCTTTCAGCTTTTGCTCCCATACGTAACTGGAGGATCCGGAGATTGGTTTGGCCCATGCTGCCTTGACAGTCTCCAAGAATCCATCTCTCTCGATCCAGAGTGGGTTGAATCGAAAAGGAAGCGGACCCAAGTCTTCTTCATCTTCCAAATGGAGCTGGATGGGTTTATGGTCTGAGGAGAGCTTGGGAAGAATTTTGGTGGTTATTTTCTTGTTCATCATAATGGAGCTTTGTACCAAGAAACGGTCTAAACGAGCAGAAATGTGCTCCGTACCAACCCGATTATTAGTCCAAGTGTAAATGCCACGAATGGGCCTGAAATCAAGAAGGTCCCAGAGTTGGGTGATCTCCTCAACCTTGGCCAACATAGGATCACTGGAGCTGTTCCCCCCCCTCTTTTCTTTTGCTTTCAGAACAATGTTCAGATCCCCGGCTAGTATGATATTGTTGGGATTGGTCTGTTCAAGAAAGGCCTCAAGTGTATCCCAGCATTCTCTCTTTTCAGAATAAGTCACTGGAACATAGATATTGAAGAGAGAGATGGTCAACTTACTTGCCTTATGCTTCAGCTCCGTGTATATCCACTGCTGGGTTTCATGGGACCTAAGCAGCTGAAAGAGGTCATCCATCCAAAGTGTTGCCAGCCCTCCAGAGGTTCCCCTTGAGTTGACTGCTTTTCCTGCTTTTTTGTTCCACTTTGTTCTTCCTAACTCTAGAAGGGCCTGCCCTTCTATTTTGGTCTCCTGGAGCATAAGAATGTCTGAGGGTTCTGCTTTCAGTAGGTCCCTGACTGCTTCTATTCTAGAGGGGTTCCCCAGACCTCTACAGTTCCAAGAGACGAGATTCATTATTTACAAAGAGGGGGGTTGGGGCCTCCCTTGGAAGGCCTTGGTCTGATATTTCGCCCAATAGACATTTCTATTGTGGATTGACTTCCTTGAATCTTGAGTCTTTCCGCCTCTTCTTCCCTCTTCTCTTTACGAGATTTCCTTCCTGCTTTTTTGGAAGGGCGCTCGTAGAATTCATCTTCGGAAGAACTAGAACTAACCACTGGTTTTTTCCTTGCTATTTCTGCGTAGGAAGGATTAGTGGGAGAGCCTTGATTTTCCTCCAACTGAATTGTTTCCTCTCTCTCTTTATTTGAAGGGGAAGGGGTCGGCTGTTCCTCGTTCTCCTGATTTAGGTTAGCTTGTATGTCTTGCTCTCCTTCTGGTGCATTTGGAGGAGCTTCCGCTTCTTGGTTGCTTTTGGAGCTTGGTTGACCTCCAGTCATATTTCCTTTGCCTGCGCCTTTTTTTGAGCTAGTGTTTTTTTGGACTAGGGTCCATTGTTCCCCATTTTGTTTATCCGCCTGTTCCTCCGCCTTCTTCTTACAGTGCTTTGCGAAGTGACCGTGCCCGTGGCAGTGCCTACATTTAAAGGGCAGATGTTCATAGTCCAGCTCTTGGACATGCGTCCACCCAGCAACAGTGAGCTTTATAGCTTCCGGTAATCCTTCTTCGAGATCTACTTCTACGCAGATGCGGGCGCATGAGTACTGATCCTTTCTTACCGCCTGATCTATGTATTTTCCCAAAGCATTTCCTATGGTCTGGAGAGAATTTGGATTCCAACAATGGAGAGGCAGGTGAGGGAGTCTAACCCAAACTGGGACAGCCGAGGGAACGTCCTGAGTAGGGTCAAAGTCAGGGGACCATTTGTTTAGGTAAAGGCCCTGAGGGCCCATGAAGTATGGTCCGTTTCTGAAGATTAATCCCTTGTCTTCCGGGTTTTCAAAGACAAATACAAAGAAACCCTTACCTACGAAGTAGCTATTGACTCCCTCCTTGATCAGAGGCTTCCAGTTCCTTTGAGTCCAGTCCTCAACAGATTTGGGAGAAGGCCAGAGGCCCGTGAACTGGCCTATGAGACCCCTCTCCGCCAGATTCAGAGCCGATTTGCATGTGTCGCCTTCGGGGAGAGCCACTGTGGGGATTGAGTCCAGTTTTTTCACAAATTTCTGCTGAGACTGAGATGGAGGGCGTTTGGGAGCATTAGCAATCATTGCCCTAAAAGCCGAAACCTCCGGAGGCGGAGGGGGATTTGGGGTCCTGCGGTCTTCCATGGTTAGATCTGACGCAGGGCAGGCCGAACAGGATGAAACTGGGGCGCGCTGGAGCTGCCAGCAGCCCAGGCGCGATCAGAGGGCGCAGTGGGAGGCAGAACGGAGCCAGAGCCAACGCGCACGGGAGTAAGTAATAGTGATAAATTAATATGTATTTATTATTATTATTATTTATATCATAAATAATTTAATTCGAGGTAGTATAACTCAAAGAAAAAATTACTTTTTCCTTTAAAATATGACAATACAATTTTAGAGAAGCTTGTAATTTCTTGTTGTTTAAAATGCATTTTTGAATGCATAAATGGAGCACTCTTGTAATTTTTTGTTGTATAAAATGTGTTTTTGAATCCATAAATGGATCACTTGAACTCTGCAAATTAATTAAATAGCTTGGTCTAATTAATAGAAAAAATAGTCATTTTTCCTAGCATTTTGTTCTAGTCAATTTTGCCAAAATTTGATAAAATTTTTTAAGAATCATAAGTTTAAGTTGTTTAATTTGCAGAGTTCAAGTACCTACAGATTTTCAGATGTTGAATTTGTTTATACATTCAAAAATACATTTTAAACAACAACAAAAAACACACTTTCACCTAAAATTATATAGCTTTCAAAAAAATCTTTTTATTTATTAATTAAACTGCACTTTTAAAATAAATAAATAAATAATTTTATTAAAATTAAATATATATTGTTATTTTTATTATTAAATTTTTTAAATTGTCATATATTTCAAAATTTAATTTCGTTTTGTATTTTTTAATCTTAGTAATCTATTTCAATCATTTAGGTAAATAAAAATAAACACACAAATTATAACGATTTTTAAGGGAAGAACTTAACTTCAAGTATTTTTTTTAATCAAGAGCTTCGGTAATATATTCATGATATTTGATTACATAATAACTAAATATCATAATAACTAAATAAAACTTGTTTTTGTCTTTATTAGAAATTGACTTTACAAAGTAAAGTGTTTTTGTGAACAAAACATATTTTTTCATAATAAAATTATTAAATAATAAAAACCATCACAATCATTATATCAAATCAAATATCAAGTTCCATTTAAACCCAGACTGATGTAAGTCTAAAATAATCATGATTGAGATTATTACACCGAAGGTATTTTATTATGGGGTTTATGTTTCTGAAACTGTTCAGATTCATCGTCCCTGACAGAATCTGAACCGTGTTTTCTTTGAATGAAAAATATAACTGAATGCATTCTTGATCTGTAAACCCCACAAACCTTTTGTAGAAAGGGTAAATGCAAATCGCACCATCGTATTTCGGAGTTTATACTCAAAATTCAGATGCTGCTTGCAAGTTTTTGTGTGAATGGGTTTTCTTTCGGAAAGATTGTGGAGATAGAATCGAGAGACAAAGATGAAGAAATCATTACACAGTAAGTATATATACACATTTAGGAGGAATCTATCAATGATCACATTGACAATTCACCTTCGTGGAAACAGTCAGAATTTATACTATTCGAGGTTGACTCATCTTGAATCCTGAATCACAGTCAGAACTACCAATCTCATAAACAAATCCGTCGCAATTGACTTATTCTGTTGTAAAATCTTGTTGGAAGATTAGAGTCGTGATCACTGGGTATTTGCACACGTTTTGCACTTTCACTTTCTTTGATTCTAACGAGTGGGACTTTACATATAATGCCGGCCTGGTTTGGCCTTTACGCCCTCCATGTAAACTTCTTTACCATTAGTTGATGAGAAGCATACATTTACTCTGGTCTCTAAAAATCTATTGCAGGGAGAAACGGAGTACAGTATAAGGACATATTTTATTATTAATTTATTTTGACACCAACATTGAATGAGTCTATATATATATGTCAATGCATAATGTTTTTTATTAATTTTTTCAATGGCAATTTTTTAATGATTAAGTTTATTATTAATATTTTAATTAAAAGGAATTCACGGCAGGGATGTTGAGCGACTGAAAATAATAACTAAAAAAGAAGAAGAATATCACATTATCTTATTATTATTATTATTATATTATTATATATTGAAATTAAGCTCTAGGACTTTTATTATTTTTTAATTTATAAACATAAATATTCTATATTTATATATGAAAGTAAAATAGGGAAGTGTAAGTAAATTAGTTATAATATATATACCTCTTTCGTGAAAAATAATGGCTTCTACTCTTCAAACCGCCTCAGCCATTTGCGGCATGCTCCCCACCAGGTTAACGATCTGCCTGCGGAGGAAACGTGGCTTGGTGCTCGCCAACTCGATAAACATCTCGAGAGCCTCCTGGGTCGTGGCCTCCTGATTTGTATTGAGTGCCTCAGTGAGCATCTGCATCATGGCAGGGATTAGGTTTTGGAACCTCTCACGGTCCTGCGGGGTCTCGATTGTTTGGACAAAGTTGGTCGTGGCCACGAGGGCCGCGATTGGAACGTCTGCCGGGGAGGGCTGGGAGAGACACTGGTGGAACACAGTGTGCAGGGTGGAGAGATGCTGGTGAAGGTAGTCGCCTATGAACTGCGAGAGCTGCGCGAACATGAGCAACGCACTCTCCTTGAGATGCGGAGACGCAGAGAATCAGAGCTCACGCACTGCAACATGAATGGTAAGAGCTCTGGCCACTGGCCCTCTTCCATGATGGAGGTTGCAAGCTCGACAACGGTGTCGCATAGCTTCTTGACGATGCTCTTGACCTCCTCCCTCTAGACGCATACAAGGAGATGGGCCTTGATAGCGGTCTTCGTGGGCAGTGCCAATGGGGGCCATATGTATGTCTCGTCCCGTGTGATCTGATTCCTAAGGAGAATCGCGACCATGGCTTGGATTTCCCCTTGCCCGCATGACTGCAGGAGATGAACGAGCTTCAGGGCCAGAGCATCTGGATGCTTCTCCTTGTAGATGTTGAACAGTGCCTCCGCCTGGCCTCTTTGCTCATTGCCAATGCTCATGAGGTGCGTTATCAGGGACTCAAACACCGCCGATTCCGACCCCATCACGGCATTTATTTGCGCCTCCACCTCTGCAGTTATTGTCATGGTGCCCTTGGATTGATCCATTGTAGCTTGTTGGATTGGATCGATCTCTCTCCCAATTCCTAATTAATGCTCAGCCCGCTTGTTGGATGATACTGCAGCCGCACAACGGGCTTGTTTGTGCCCGCGGGTCACTGTTTATCTGAGATCAATGGAGACCGCGCCCTTTGATCTGCACAGGAGTTAACACAAAGTCCGCTCCTTCGGTGTACCTTTGAACCCTTAGGGGCAAATGCTAGTAATATATTACTTTAAAGTTGTTCACTTTTAAGTTTGACGATTAAAAACAATAATATTAAATCAATTAAAGTAAAATTTAAAAATGTATTTTTACAAAATTTGGAAATTTTGGATAGATTGGTTTTGGATATAAAGTTTATTAAATACATTTCATTTTAAAAAGTTGAAGTTTAATTTAAGTAAAGTATAATAATTTTTTTTTTTTTGGTCAATTGGTAGTACTTTTCTATTTTCTATTTATCATCAAAAAGTAGGTTACATTAGATAGTGAGTTGGTGACCTCAACCTACCCGGAGGAAACTAGGTATGTTGCCCACCTTAATGCATTAAAAACCAACCAAAATTGGAAATGTTTCATTCTTCTACTCGCCGTATTGGCTAGTTCACTATTTAAAACATTTACAAAGTGGCAACTTAAAATTAAAGCACTGTCCAAAAAAAACATTATTCACAAAAAAACATGAGATTAAACTGGAATACTATCCATCTGAGGAATCGATTGGTGATAGGTCCTTCGCCATGGAACCAGGCATGTTCGCTTGCTACAGTTGTTGAATCTGTTTTTCAATTCGTCCAATACGGTCTTCAATTCGCCCGATACGGTTCGTCGCTTGATACTGAGTCACCTTTATATGTTGGAGTTGAATATCAATATCCTGAAGCAATTCCATCATTTTTGTTTCTTGAGTCTCGTTTCTTGGATAAAGACTTTGCATAACCTTAGCTAGAACACACTTCATGATCCAGTATGTATGGAATGATTGATTGAACAGTGAAAGATGACCTATAGTGTTGCCAGGATCAGTGATAAAGTCCATAATTTCTACTTTTGCTTCATTATCTTCCTCATTACTTTGAGTTTCTCTTTCCCAACCATGAATTACCTTCCTGACGTGAGGCAGATTCCCAAGGGAGTATACTATCGAGAGATTCACTAAAACCTCTTGCTTTGTCTTCCTACCTTGCTTTATGGTCTTTGCTTCAGGTTTAATCATCTTTTGTTTCCCTTTATCTTGATTTTGAGCCACTCTCTGTCTCGTCTGCCTCTTAACCATTGTTCTGTACTGTGTAATTTTCTGAATTAAATATGTATTAACAATATATGATCCTGTATAACGAAAGAGCAAAGGTATAACAGTTAATCTTCCTATCTTCTGACCAACATCTTGTTGAAGCTCGTGTTGCTCCTCTTGACTAAAATTATGCTGAAGTCCGAAAATTTTGCCACCAAAGAATTTAAATTGGACATATAGATAGACCCAATAATGACTCATTGGCATAGCTTGAACTACCCTCCCTAAACCTTTTGGATTTTCATAATTACAGGAATTACTGTTAAAACCAAAACATTGAACATGTAACTGACTAATTTGTAGCAGAGTACCCTGTCTTTCTAAATTACACGAGCGAAAGTGAAAACCAGAACTGAGACTATAAGAAAGACAAAGATGCAGCTTAAAACCATGATAGAATAACACTATAAAACCCAAACAGATTTGCTTCAGAATACCCTGCCTCCTAGAGTTACAAGAATTCATAATAAGGCAAGACCAAAAAGCATGTAAATGACCAATTAGAAGCATAATACCCTTCATATTGCTATGAATATCGACATAAAAGAAATTACAGAAATTCCTTTGCCCCAACTCAGAAGCCCACATACAAGATTGGTTCTCCTTTCTCCCACTTCTAGATCCCAAATTTAACAAACAGAAACCTACAGAACCGACTTGACAACTCTTTAACAAACAGTAGTAGCTCTTCACAGAAAAAAATGAAATGTGATTAACTTTCCCATCTTTACAAGGGTCGTGAAAACAAGGCTTAATAGCCTCCGGTGGTATGGTTGCAGAGCAATTGGTTAAGAGCATTTCTATACATGCAGACACTGCACTATCCTGCTGCATATCATTATTGACGACAAATAACATGAGGTTGATATGAAGAAGAACATACCCCTGAACCAGAGCAAAAATCCTGTGAACTGTGGAAGCTCCAGTCTCCACCCGCCGCTGCAATTCACCGTTTTTACCAGAGGGAAATGTTGTTTGGCAAGCTCAACTCTGTCTTTTGAAACCAACCCTGTATTGCCTTTTACCCCATGCTTATGACAGCACATGCTGTCTTACTAATTGCATGATCATCCCCATATCATCCACATACCTCCACATTCGTTTGATGGACGGTTGGGCTATCATAGTTAATGCGCATGGTACAATACCGCCACTCATCTTACAGTGTAGCCGATGGCATCGAACTTGGAGCACCCCGATCGAGGATATGTAATAATTAATTTTGAAATCGAAGTATAATTTAACATCTTACTGTTTAGATTAAGTAATAAAAAATTACAATTTAATTTAAAATTATATAATAAAAGAATAACTGGAAAAATTTACTGCACAATTATTTTATTATATTTTACTTAATATATTTATATTTGATATTATATAACATGTTTATATACCTTAGCAAATAGACTACCTTGAATATTAAAAATAATTATATTTTGGTTTTAAAATAAATAAATAAAATTTATATATAAACTATGTATTCCTAAAAATTCTCAAATAGATAGAAATACCTTATTATATAAATTTCACGGCAAGCACTCGTAATGAAAAATATTAGTCCGACAATGTGATTTTAGCTAATAAAGTGTAACGATTGTATGTAATCGAGGAGTCGAATCTTAAAAGAGCGGGCCATGATGATATTATTTTGTAAGCGGCCCACTAAAACAAAATAATGAAATCAATAATAACATACACTATTGTAAGCGATCCCTGTCATAAAGGACCATAAACTAAGACAATGACAACATAAATATTCCCCTTTATTTAAAGTGATGGTTAAGTGGAGTGGTGTATAAAAATGAAATGAGAAAAATAATATTTAAGATAATGGTGAAGATAAAATTACAATATTAAGGTTAACTAAAAATCTATTAAAAAATATGAGAATAATATTATTTATTAACATTTAATATTAAGAAAAAATGAGTAATATATTATATTGAATATGTAAATTTGATTTTTAAATTATACACTTATTTTAATTCTAGGTTTACTAAGAGATTAATTTTTTCAAGATACAAATTTTTTCTTGAGTGCAAAATTTGAGGAAATGTTTGCATATTTCTCTAGAACTTTTTTTAAAATGCAAAACTTAAGTAAAGGTTTCTACCTTGAGAGATTTGATTCCTTTCAAAATCTAAAGTTAAGAAGAATATATTGATTCTTAATAATATTATTTAACTTATATAAATTTCACATCTTTATATACAAGAATATTATTATTTTTAATTTTATTAAAACTTAATAATACTTCTAGTTATATGGATTTGGCATTTTTCTTTAACATATTTTATAATTTCTATAATTTATTTTTTAATGATATGATATACAAAAATATCACCCATGATACTTTCATTTATGACAATAACTACTTGGAGGAAGTTCCTTTGTACAAATCGACATCCATCATAAGATCAATTAGAATTATAGCATTAAGAAATAGATAAATGGAGGTTGGAAAGCTTACTATAGGTTTGAAAACAATTGTAAGACGACAAATCTCTTGATTTGGCATTAAAAAAACTCCTCTTTGAGACTCCTGTCACTCATATTATTTTATATGGATGTGAGGTTTGGTGTTGAGTATATCCAGAGAGTCACGACGAAATATTGAACAGATCTGAAAGCACCTCATAACTTACAACATCAAGGTTAAGGGAAATACTCCCCACCCTATCCTCCTTACTGAAGCAAGCATTTCCTCCATGTAAAGCATTGCTATGATTAAGTATCTAATATATAAGAAGAAGTTATACAACATGCATGCCAAGAGGTTTCCTAAAATTTCTTCTAACTCTACCCATAAATCGCATCGTCAGCTCAAGTAAAGGTGGCATAAAGATGCCCAGACTTGGTTGGACCAATGGGGAATAAAGGAGGATATCATCTTGCAGAATCCAGATAATATTAAAAATATTATTATTTCCAAATCAGGGAGAAATTGTGGGGAAATAAAGAGTTATAGGGAAAAATAAAACTATGATATTATAAGGATGCAATCAACCCTAATCTCAAAAATCAAAATTATCTTTCTGTCTTGACTAATGTTAAGAATAAAATGAACATTACCAACATAAGAAGTAATTATCATGAGCTTCATAGTGAAATTGGACATTGGTTAATTCCCAAAATGCAATGGAATGAAACGGTTTGTCACAAGTGCGGTCCTAAGAGGCTTGAAGATGAAAATCATTTTCTCTTACCATGTCCATCTTATACACCTCACATTCGATCTAATTTTCAAAATATCTGTCACACTACCAATGATCTAGGAGGATCTTACAGGTCCAACTACGAGTGGCATTAGGAATGGCTCAAAATTCAAAGTGGTGGAAAAGTGGCAAACTTAGTGTCAAGCTGAATATCTCGTTGTTCTGATTGCAGCTGTGCGAACGGTTCGTCAATCCGAGCCTGTATGGAGAAGTTAGAGCGAGTCAAAGTTTTTGGGTTGACTTGGTGATGTGGCAGGTTAAGGAGGCAACAATTTTGCAATTTTTCGGCGCCGAAATCCAGCCAATTTCTGGGAAAAATCATGGGATGGTTAAATTTCCTAATAACCCCCAAGGTTCAAGAAAGTTTAAAAAAGGCCCTTGGTTATAAAAATAAAAAAATATATATATATATATTAAAAGGAGGGTGACGGGCCACCAACCTCGCCACCCCACAAATCCGAATTAGCAAGTTGAATTGGGGGATGGGCTGTCAACCTCGCCACCCCGGAACCAGACTCATATATAAAGGTCGAATCCCAACCATCGTATAACTTTAAAAACCCCACATGGGTGGTGGGCGGGCCACCTCCGGTGGACCTGGCCCACACCCCACCACTATCACACCATATATATGAACCATGGCACATATACCGCTGTTATCCAATGGTTCCGGCGGGTCTCGAACCCGCTCGACTTAATAGTCGGTCGGTTCACTGACGGAACCACAACCAAACTATATTATATAACCAACACCATTGCAATAAAATCCAATGTTATATATATTTTAAAAAACATGCCCAAACGGTTATATAAAATAGATATGAAAAAATAGGTTGGGTTGGAACCCTCGACCTCTACCTCGCTGCCTCTGCCCATAACCAATGCGCCAAGGCACCTTTTTGGAATATCTGCCCACTCCAACCTATAAAAACCTCATTTCCACAGTACGTTGGGGGAGACCAGGTACAGGCGGGCACGCAGTCCGAGGCAGTTGAACCTTGAGCCATTCAGGGAGGCAGTGGAACCATAATCTGAGCCACATTTTCAGAGGGCCCACAATTGTCCAGTGTCTAAATTAGGTGAATTTTATATGGATTCTGCACCTCTCGGCAACAGGAATCTAATGGTGTTGTCTGTTTCTACAACATAGGTCTCTATTTTTCAGGCATTTTCCATATTGGAGGTATAAGGGATTTTTATGTAATTTTTCTTGTACTTCTTCTTCTTCTTGCCACTTAATGAATGAAGGCCTCCCCACTGTTGATCAGGGCCCGAAGACGTAGTCCGAATTGGATGAACTCCGCAATCAATTCTTGGTGACTTTGTCTCATGCGTGTCATGGTCTCTTTGTTCTTCATGTTATGTGTTTATGATTCATGGTTTTAAATGCTATGTTACATGTAATTCTTTAATTCATCTATAAGAAAAAGATCTTGGATCAACCAACCTTCCTGAGATTTTAACTCAACAAAACTATGGTGATCTAGAAATACTTCTTATTAATCACTTACCTTCTTAAGGTCTAGTAGACCATATGGGTCTTAGTGGACGTTCTCTCTCTCTCTCTCTATATATATATGAAAAAAAGTATTAATTAAATTTAAATATAAAATTCCATGAATTATCATTATTATAATATATATATATATATATATATATATATATATATATATATATATATATATATATATATATATATATATATATATATATATAACTATATGTTTATTAATTAAATTTAAATATATTATAGTTATGAATATCAATCATGATTATTTAGATTTCTATTAATGTGATGTATATTATGAATTTTTCCACAAGAAATAAATTACAATAAAACAAATTGAATTTATTACTTTTATTACTTTTTTAATTGAGTTGACATTATATTATATTATTATTACTATTATTTGTCTAATCCTTCACTACAAAATTTCATCTAACTCATCACTACAATATCTCCTCTTCACTAGACTCTAGAGCACCTCTTGATACAAAAAAATATTTGATGCAAAATATTCACTTGAAAATTAACAAAATCCATGTTTCTTTTACTGTTTGCATAAAAATTAGGCTAATCATGCAAGAAGACTCAAATAATGCAAGATATAGAATGATGTAACAACATCATCTAGAATAAAGTAAAATTCTACTCTTCAATATAAATCCAAAATCTCACACTCAAAATGTGAGGATAGTAAGATTAATCTCTAATGTGCTAATAAGGAAGCAACACATCATACATTTTATTATTATATACAAACATTTTTTTTTAAATAACAATTTTTTTTTGAATTTATCCATCAATAAAAAATAAAAATATTCATTGAACACAAAAACTATATCTAACCAAATAGATTCCCCTTCCAAAATAGGTTTACAGTTTCTTCTTTTCTTCTCACCCACTTTATTTACTTTGCAAAAAGACAAGAATAGATTCGAACATAGTGACTACATAGTAGTTTAAAAAAATGCTTAAAATATTAGAATAAACACTTCTAACCCATTTTAGAATATGGAGGCTCCATGCCTTGAGTTATGTTCCTCCTTTGGATCTTTTTCCTTAAATTTTCGGTTTGATTCCCTTCCTTGAGTGAGTGAAGGTGAGTTGTGAGGGGTTCACTTTTTCAATTTTGAGGAATCACTTACAATGTAAGGATTGTGCACATTAAAATGAAGATATAAATATATGCAAGAAGATAAAATGTTATCACAGAGAACAATAAAAAAGTGAAACCCAAATTATATTCACGAATGAAATATAAAAAATCTGCAATTTTCAAAGCCATACAAATTAGTTAGAATTATAGTAGATTATCTTAAGAGAGATGAGTTGACTATGCCCATTCATAATAATCCTTTTACAAGAGGTACAAAACTACCTTTTAGCATAAAGTATAAGACCTTAAAAGGAAAGGAAACTAAAGGTCAAAAACCATAACCCTAAGAGATGAGGTAGCAGAAGGATTGTGGGCCCCTAGTAGCTTAATTGAAACATCAATTTCCCAAGCCACAAATTTCACATGCAAACTATGGTTTAGGTGTTTCTTGGACTATTACAAGACTTATAATTTTATTTGTATATGACTACTCTCCATGATAAAATATTGTGAGGTTATGAAAACTACCAAAAATGCATGAGAAATGTTCGAAAATTGCACCAAAAATTTAGGGCATACAAAACTATTATAGAACTATTAAGATGTGGAAGCATTCTATGTCAGTGGAGGAGAATGGTGGCCATTGGTATCCCCTTGGATTAAACATTTCCACTTAGGAATAAATTTTCCCTAGTGTGTCAAGTTACTCCATTAGATGGGGAAGCTTTTGTTTAATCTAACTCTTGGTTAGCCATTTGTGTTAGTGGAGGAGTTGTTATGCTTTGAAAACTTAATAGAGTTGTACGTCATATTGGTGGGTTCCCTTCATCTTGGTGTCCCTGATTTGGTCAGCTATGGTATGCTCAATTTACTAAGGGCTGATTTCATAGTGTCCAAGTTTTGAGCTTCCTTTGAGTTGTGAAATAGAGGTTTGAAATATGGTAGAAGGAGCTCCACATTAAATACAAGGCATGAGCCAAGAAAAGGTGGAACACTTAATTAAAAATCATTCTTTCCCATGACCTTGGTTATGGTGTAAGGCCCATATTAAAATGTTTTGAACTTCATTTGGGTACCTATGAGGCACTCTTTCTACATTTCCAACCATACCTTGTCAAAATACTAAAACTTGCATGGAACTTGATGTTGATCATATTACTACTTTTACTTGCCATTGATTTATATAAAATATCCTAAATGTGTTATTGGATGTTGTAGGTCTATTCAACAAATTTGGTTTCTCTATACACCTTAGTTTGAACATAGGAAGACTATTCGTATGTATATGCAATGAGAAGGGCTATACCAATTGATGCCAGTGGTGAGAAACTGAAGCACACCTAAAAAGGGATATTCTCAATAGAGTTGTGAAGGGATTTTTTGTAGCTATGATGAACATAAGAATGATATCATCCCATATATGTGGATGCTTGGAGTTCTACATTTCCAGGATATGTATAATCATCACATTGACTACCTTTATTTATCATTCAAGTTAGGGTTGGAAGGTAGTCAATTTGGTCAACTTGGTGTCCTTCACTGAATACAACTAGACTATAAGGTGCTTCAAAACCTACCACACCTATCTAAAATAGTGATCCATGATAACCCAAAATTAACATAAAAATGCTTGAAGAGGAGCTTAACAATGAATTTTATTTCGATATTTTTCCTACAGGGTGCAAACATAACCATCTTACAAAACTAATCAACAACCAAAAATACATAATCTTTTACATGCTTGGTTAAGGGAAATCCTAACATGTATCCCATGGAGACAAATTCCTAGGTTTAATCTTAGGTAAGTAGAGAAGCGTACAACTTATACTTCTTGATGACAATTTCAGTGATGGAGTAGGTAATGCATAATCTGATATATTTATTGATGTCCTTGTTGGAGCTTTAGATAGTAGAAATATTTTTCAATCATTTCCACTATCGTATTCACACCAAATTGACCTTCCACCTAGTTGTAACACACCTCCCAAATAAAATTCTAGTGCTTAATTGAAGGGACACATAGATAACCAATTTTTCTTAGAAGTTCATTCTAGAGGTGAAAGTATGAAAATTGTTTACTTGTGCCTCATGATTGATATGTAGTACTGAAGCTAGGGTCACTATGATACAATTGGGACCATTTGGAAGTCTCAATTTGAGGTTGACTAAGGAATTTCGTAACTCCGGGTATGAAGCACTTATTGTAATTAATGGTCAAATAGAATTGTTGCAAGTGCATGGATTACTTCCGATGACAATCATTCTATAACTTTCCTTATGTCTGCACGAATTGCAAGTATTTGTGATCAATATGAATAATCATTTCCTTTCCTATAATATAATGCTTCCTTGTCATAGCTGGGGTGCCTACAAACCATGTTAAAGTGTGTCTCACTATGATGGGCCATTGGATGTCCATGTTGAGTAAGGGCTACATCAATAGCATATTCTGAAGCACCTATCTCAATTTCAAAATGGTTGTTGCAAGTCTGTTAGAATGAGGATCAATGTCAAATAGGGAGATCATTTCATATCCTCAAATATTTTATTTTCTGGCTCAACTTAAACAAACTTGGATTTATTCCACCCTTGGTCACTTGGCTTAGGGGCCAAGCAATATAAGACAACCCAACATGAACTTGAAACAAAAGTTGGTGAAGCCCAACAAAAAATGGAATTTTGTTAGTGTCTTCATAATAGGTCAATCACAAATGACTTAGGTCTTGGCTAGATCCACTACACATCATGCTCATCCACAATGTATCCTAGATGCTAAGTTCTTTGCATGTTGAATGAGAAATTCTCTAGATTAGCATATAAATTGTCTCTCTAGAGTACGTAAACCTACTCAAGGTGCTTTAAATGCTTTCCCCAAATTTTATTAAAAATGAGGATATCATCGAGATATACAACCAAAAAAAATTGTTTAAAGGTTCTTTTACATCACACTTAATTTTGAATCAATATTTCATAAAAAATAATGTGGTACATCATTAAAAAAATATACACGGTGAACACAAAATTGATTTATTAATTTCTAAAATTTTAAACATTTATTTACTTATATTTGTTTTTCAAGAGTGGATCTTTGCTATTTATATGGTTGACTTTTAATTTTAATTGAGATTTAGTTTGATATAAATTTAGTTATTATTAATTTTTAGTTATTATTAATTGACATGTTTATTAAATTTATTTATTTTTAGTGGATTTTTATTTGTAATTGAAGTTCTATTATTTTTTAAATTTAGGAATTGAGAAATATTTTATTTATTTAAGTTTGGTTTTTTCTTTGTTATAAGATTTATTTTTAATTTATATTCGGATTTAGTTTCATATAAATTTAATTAATATTAATTGAAATACTTATTAAATTTATTTTAATGGATTTTTACTTTGTCGACTCATAAGTTGCCCCTTGTTGCGCCGAGAGGCGCATCTACAGTCCAGTATGACCCCGATGTCAGGTGGGTCACGTCCTCAAAGTCGGCTGAAATTTTAAATTAAATAAAAAATAAAAAATAAGTGTCGGCTTAAGTTTTAAATTAAAATAAAAAATAAAAAATAAAAATCGCATTGTGCTAGAACATATATCAATTTCTAATACAATTATGTATTATTTATATAATTTGAATGGATAGTAAATTATATACGTGAATTTGAATGGATCATAAATTTACCTTTAACAAAAAAATTACCACATTGAATTTCCAAATTAAGTAAAATTTTAAACATCTTTACTCTTTACTAAAGTCAATACCATTTTCTAAATCAAAAGAAAAGAGTTAATTCAACACAAACAATCAAAATCCAAAATCTTTTAATATTTCTTTTAATTAAATATTTGTAAAATGAATTTACACTTACTCCAGAGCTATGGTAAATAAATAAAAAAATATATAAATTAGATGTATGGTAAATAAATAAAAATTCTTTTTATATTTATTCCATAAACCTTTTTATATTTAAGAAAACTTTAAAAAGAGGTTTTATTTAGATGAAGCCTATGGGACGAATACCATGGGACAAATTAATATTGATACCATGGGCCAAATACCATGGGTAAATAAAAAAATATAAAAGAGGTATAAACAAGTATGGTAAATAAATAAATAAATATAAAATAGATATAAAGAGGTATGGTAAATAAATAAATATAAAAGAGGCATAAAGAGGTAACATAAATAAATAACAATATATCAAATAGGATTATAAATAAAAATCTAATTATATAACAAGCCTATGGGCCAAATACCATAGTAAAGAAAAGGGGTATGGTAAATAAATAAAAATATAAATAAACTAGGGGTATGGTAAGCAAATAAAACCTCTTTTCATATTTACTCCATAATCTGCTTTATATTTACGAATATTTGTGTTCATTAGTTTACATAACTAAGAAGAAATATAGAGAGAGAGTGATAAGGGAGAGATGGAGAGAGAGTGTGTATGTTTAGGGGTGAGATAAAGAGACAAAGTAAGATGTATGGAAAGAAGGGGGGAGAGAAGAAGTGAGAAGGAGAGGGGGAGGGATATAATAATGTAGTTGGAGAGAGAGAAGGGTGGAAAGAGAGAGAGAAAGAAAGGGATGGGGGAAGAGAGAGGAGTAGAGAGAGAGAGAGATATGGGAGAAGAGAGAGAGTTGGAGGGAAAAGAGAGAGAGAGAGGTGGGAGAGAAAGGGAGAGAGAGGAGGATGAGAGAGAGGAGGAGAGTGATGGGGGAAGAGAGAGTATTGGAGAGAGAGAGAGAGAGAGAGATCAGGGAAGAGAGAGGGATTTAGGGGAGAGAGAGAGAGAGGAAGGACGAGAGAGAGGACTTGATAGAGAGGAGGAGAGAGGGATCGATAAGAGAGATGGAGTTGGAGGGGGAGATATGTAGGAAATAAGAAATATAAAGAGTGAGAAGTGGAGAGAGAGAAGGAGTGACAAGGGAGAGACAGAGAGAGAGCATGTATGTTTGAGGCTGAGATAAAGAGACAAATAAGGAGAGATGGAGATGAGGGGGGAGAAGGAGATATAAGGATAGAGGGAGGGATATAGTAACATAGTTGGTGGGAGAAGAGAGAGAGAGAGGGAGAGAGAGATGGGAGAGAAAGGGAAAGAGATGAAGGAAGAGAGAGGATGTGAGAGAGTGGAGAGATGGAGGGAAAGAGAGATGGACTTGGAGGGGGAGGGGGAGAGAGGTAAGAAGAAAGAAATAGAGAGAGAAAGGTGAAGAGAGAGAGAGTGAGTGAGTGATAAGGAAGATGGAGAGAGAGGGAGAGAGGGGGAAGATAGAGATATAGATGGAAGGTGAAGAAAGGGAAGAAGAGAGAGATGAGGAGAGGAGGGGATTGACAAAGAGATTGATATATATGGATTGCGAGAGTGTGTGTGTTTAGGGGGGTGAGATAGAAAGAGATGGAGAGAGTGTGTGTATGTTTAGGGGTGAGATAAATAGACAAAGTAAGATGTATGGAAAGAAGGGGGGAGAGAAGAAGTGAGAAGGAGAGGGGGAGGGATATAGTAATGCAGTTGGAGAGAGAAAGGGGTGGAAAGAGAGAGAGAAAGAAAGGGATGGGGGAAGAGAGAGGATGAGAGAGAGAGAGAGATATGGGAGAAGAGAGAGGATTGGAGGGAAAAGAGAGAGAGAGAGGCGGGAGAGAAAGGCAGAGAGAGGAAGGATGAGAGAGAGGAGGAGAGTGATGGGGGAAGAGAGAGTATTGGAGAGAGAGAGAGAGAGAGAGAGAGAGAGAGAGATCAGGGAAGGGAGAGGGATTTAGGGGAGGGAGAGAGAGAGGAAGGACGAGAGAGAGGACTTGAGAGAGAGGAGGAGAGAGGGATCGATAAGAGAGATGGAGTTGGAGGGGGAGAGATGTAGGAAATAAGAAATATAAAGAGTGAGAAGTGGAGAGAGAGAAGGAGTGACAAGGGAGAGACAAAGAGAGAGCGTGTATGTTTGGGGCTGAGATAAAGAGACAAATAAGGAGAGATGGAGATAAGGGGGGAGAAGGAGATATAAGGAGAGAGGGAGGGATATAGTGACATAGTTGGTGGGTGAAGAGAGAGAGAGGGAGAGAGAGATGGGAGAGAAAGGGAAAGAGAGGAAGGAAGAGAGAGGATGTGAGAGAGTGGAGAGAGGGAGGGAAAGAGAGATGGACTTGGAGGGGGAGGGGGAGGGGGAGAGAGGTAAGAAGAAAGAAATAGAGAGAGAAAGGTGAAGAGAGAGAGAGTGAGTGAGTGATAAGGAAGATGAAGAGAGAGGGAGAGAGGGGGAAGATAGAGATATAGAAGGAAGGTGAAGAAAGGGAAGAAGAGAGAGATGGAAAGAGGAGGGGATTGACAAAGAGATTGGTATATATGGATTGCGAGAGTGTGTGTGTTTATGGGGGTGAGATAGAGAGACAAAAAAGAAGAGATGGAGGGGGATATAGATATGGATGGAGGGTGGAGAGAGGGAAGAATATTTCTCACACTAGATGGATTGATATAAGTGGAGATGGTGTTTTATAATCCTATTTGATTATTTGCACTATATGCATTGATTTTAGTGTAGAAAATTATTTCTAATGATATTTGATTACTTGCACTAGGTGCATTGATTTCAGTGTAGGTGGTGATTTCTAATACAATTTGATTGCTTGCACTGAATTTGTTGATTTCAATTTAGATGTCGATTTATAATTATACTTGATTACTTGCACTAGATGAATTGGTTTCAATGTAGATGATTTCTAATCCTATTTGATTGTTTGCACTAAATGCATTGATTTCAGTGTAGATGGCGATTTCTAATCCTATTTGATTTATTTGAGTAAATGCATTGATTTTAGTGTAGATGTTGTTTTCTAGAGAGAGAGAGAGTGATAAGGAAGATGGAGAGAAAGGGAGAGAGGACAAAAGGAGGAAAGAGAGATATTAATGGGGGAGAGGGAGACAAGGGGAAGATAGAGATATAGATGGAAGGTGAAGAGAGGGAAGAAGAGAGAAATGGGGAGAGGGGGTGATTGAAAAAGAGATTGAAATATATGGAGTACGAGAGCGCGTGTGTTTAGGGAGGGTGAGATAGAGAGATAAAAAAGAATAGATAGAGGGGGATATAGATATGGATGGAGGGTGGAGAGAGGGAGGAATATTTCTCGCACTAGATGGATTGATATAAGTGGAGATGGTGATTTCTAATCCTATTTGATTATTTGCACTAGATGCATCGATTTTAGTGTAGATATTTATTTCTAATGATATTTTATTACTTGCACTAGTTGCATTGATTTCAGTGTAGGTGGTGATTTCTAATACAATTTTATTGCTTGCACTGAATGTGTTGATTTCAATTTAGATGTCGATTTAAAATTATATTTGATTGCTTGAACTAGATGACTTAATTTCAATGTAGATGATTTCTAATCCTATTTGATTTTTTGCACTAAATGCATTGATTTCAGTGTAGATGGTGATTTCTAATCCTATTTGATTTCTTTGAGTAAATGCATTGATTTCAGTGTAGATGTTGGTTCCTAGAGAGAGAGAGAGAGAGAGTGATAAGTGAAGATGGAGAGAGAGAGAGAGGAAAAAAGGAGGAAAGAGAGATATTAGCGGGGAAGAGGGAGAGAAGGGGAAGAGAGGGAAGAAGAGAGAGATGGGGAGAGAGGGTGATCGACAAAGAGAATGATATATATGGAGTGCGAGAGCGTGTGTGTTTAGGGGGGTGAGATAGAGACAAAAAAAGAAGAGATGGATGGGGATATAGATATGGATGGAGGGTGGAGAGAGGGAAGAATATTTTTTGCACCAGATGGATTGATTTAAGTGGAGATGGTGATTTATAATCCTATTTGATTATTTGCACTAGATGCATCGATTTTAGTGTAGCTATTTATTTCTAATGATATATGATTACTTGCACTAGATGCATTGATTTCAGTGTCGGTGTTGATTCCTAATACTATTTGATTGCTTGCACTGGATGTGTTGATTTCAATTTAGACGTCGATTTATAATTATATTTGATTGCTTGCACTAGATGCATTGATTTCAATGTAGGTTATTCCTAATACTATTTGATTGTTTGCGCTAAATGCATTGATTTCAGTGTAGATGGCGATTTATAATCCTATTTGATTTCTTTGAGTAAATGCATTGATTTCAGTGTAGATGTTGGTTTCTAATCTTATTTGATTGATTGTATTAGGTGCATTGATTTCAATGTAGAAGTTATTTTCTAATCTTATTTTATTTCTTGCATTAAACACATTGATTTCAATGTATATGTTGATTTATGATTTGATGTAATTGGATATATGACGGTACATTAATATTAAAGTGATTGGATTAACAAGATGCATTGATTTTAGTGTAAGCACAAAAAGTTATTAACAATGTAGATTTATTTTTGTGTTACAGTAATTTAAGCTATTAATATTGGAGAGCAAGAGAGACAAGGTATCATGTTTACTACAATAGATCGAGCTAAAGATTTAAATGGTTTACGATTTAAATTTTCTTTTTCATATAATCAATATGAAAAGATAACAAAACTAACAAGGGAGGAAATAAGAATAGTAGAATAAAATAGTTTGAGATTGATTGTAACATGAGTACGTTATTATTATTCACATTTTCTATCTTTCAACACTATTATTGTCACTTTGCATTTAAAAAAAATATTTCATCATTTTTCATCATTATAGTTATTAACAATAATTATCATCTCAACGAACCGAGGTAACTAAGAAAATTTAAAATTAAAATGACCAAGTCAATCTTAGAAATATTTAGCATATTTAAAATGATTATATTAATATTTGATATATTTACATATTACTGATAAAATTAATCATATCTTTGATAGATTTTCCTTGGCAGCACACGACTGAAACCAGCCTAGATCTATCTTACATCTCAAAAATATACAAAAATTTTAATAATCTGAAAAATGTGATGTTGATGCCTCCGACTGGAACCAGCGTAGATCCATCTAACTTTGGATCTATCATGCGCCGAGAGGGATCAAATCTCTCGAGGTGCAAACCTTTCCTCAAGTTTTGCACTCAAAAAATAGGTTTGCACCTCGAGAGATTTGATCTCTCTCGGCGCATGATAGATCCAGAGTTAGATGGATCTAGGCTGGTCTCGCATAGAGGGGCTAAATGCCGGGGCTTAATGTGCAAGCTACACTTTCTTACACCACTTTAGGCCTTCAAGCTAGTGCTCGGGGGTGGGGTAGGAGGAAATCTCAATATTTCCTGAGGTAAGAGTCCTTGTCTGTCACCCAACGATCACATATTTAATAGGTAAAGTTTAAGTTGGACTTATAACAGAGAAATATAGTGCATGAGTTAATTTGTGCTATTCATTTTGAATAAGAATAGGATTTTAAATTTTAATTTAGAGAAATTTTAAGAAAGGGGTTAACCAATGGGGGGTTTTAACATGAATTAGTGACACGAATGATTGTCTAAATTATGGGCACCAAAATATATTTAGCTTTAAAAATCGCTCAAAAAGCGCAAATATGGGTGAAGGAAGAAGTAGAACTAATTTCTTAGGACACATTTTTTAAACAAGAAACTAATAGGCAATATAAGAATATATCCATTAGCTTGTTTAACATTAAGCATAGTTATTGATCAAATACGAAAATTATTTCGTATTTGTTTTTCTGAGGTAGCAAAAAAAGCACTTGATTTTGAAAAGTGGTAATGCAAAATCACCCTTTTTTTGGAGAATAGTTTTGACACTTTAAATTTTCTTATGGATTTTTTTATTTATTTCTAAATATCATGATTTTCATGTTGATTTTGAAAAGTGTTGATGTAGAATAACCAGTTTTTTTTAGCATATTTTGGAACTTTAAATTTTCTTTGATTTTTTTTTTTAAATGTCATGTCGATTTAGAAAAATGGTGATTTTTTTGGCCCTTTAAATTTTTTTATTTTTCAAGTATGAACATTTGATTTAAAATGTTAGTGATTTTCATGCTAATTTTGAAAAGTGTTGATGCAACATAAATCCTTTTTGTTTAGAGTGGTGATTTTCATCTTGGTAATAAAATATAAAAATAAAATAAAAAAACGTGACAAAAAAATCCAATATAAAAAAATATGAAAAAAAACTAATAATGAACCACACTGGTTGATGAACTACACTAGTTGGTTCGAAACGCGTCGAAAATGTTCCAGTGCATGTGATTATTACCGAAAGAGATTTTATAACTAATAAAAGCGTAAAAAATAAAAAATAAAAACTTGTAAAAAGAAAAATTAATAAATTAATAAATAAACAAACAAAAAAATTCTAAAAATAAATAAAAAAAAGAAAAAGAAAAACTCATAATTTAAAGAAAAAAATAAAAATTAACCCAAAAAAAACAAAAAAATTTTAAATTAAAAAAAAACAACATAATTAAAGAAAATGATAAAATAAAATAATTAAAATTAAAAATTAAAAAAAATTAAAATAATAAAAATACTAAAATACAAAATAATTAAAATTTGTAAAATATGAATTTAAAAAAAAAAAAATTCAAAAAGAACATTAAAATAAAATTTTCAAAACAATAAAAATTTAAAAAGAAAATTAAAATTAAAAAAAAAAACTACGAAAAATATAATATTTTGAAAGAATTAAAAAAAAACATAATTCGTCTTTTTAATTAAAAAAATAGAAATTGGAAAAAATAATAAAATAATAAAAACACATTTTTTTAATTATAATTTAAAAAATTAAAATAAAAAAATATTAAATTTCAAAAAAATAAAATAAAAATAAAAATAAAAATTATATTAAAAAAATAAAAAATAAAATAAAAATAAAAAATTAATAAAAAAATAAAAAATAAAAAAAATAAAAAGTTAAAACAAATAGGTTTTAACGGCCACCCTGGGGCTGCAGTGCTCGGCCGGCGGACGGTAGGAGAGCTTTATTTATTTATTTTTTTAAATTTAATTTTATTATTATTATTATTATTTTTTAATTTGTTTCATATTTTTAGATTTTTTTGTTTTTTATTTTTATTTTTAAATTTTAAATTTTATAGTTAAAAATGTATTATTGTTATTATTTAATTAATTTATATTTTTAAGTTTATTATTATTATTATTATTTTTATCTAAAATTGTATTTTTCATTTATTTATATACTTTTTTTTAATTTAAATTATTATTTAAATTTTCATATATATATATATATATATATATATATATATATATATATATATATATATATATATATATAATTTTTAATGTAAATTTAAATTTTCTTTTTATTTAAATATTTTATTTAAATTTAAATTTGTAAATTTAATTTTTTTAATATTTTTTTTTAACTAATTTTAATTTTTAATTTTTATTTTTTAAATTAAGCGTTTTGTTATGAAAAAAATGTTTTTGTTTTTTTTGGGTTAATTTTTATTTTTTTCTTTAAATTGTGTGTTTTTTTGAATTCTTCCCTTTTTTATTTTATTTTTGAAATTTTTTGTTTTTTTGTTTTTTTTACAAGTGATATTTTATCTTTAATACCATGTCTAAAAATCATTGGAATTTTATTTTCATAAACGTGATATTTTATTTTTGATGTCATCCTTGGATTTTTAAGGCTTTTTAGAGACACAATAATAGTGCATATTTAATACCATGCCTAAAAATCGTTGGAATTTTAAGACTTGATATTTGATCTTTAATGTCATGTTTATTGTTGAAATTTTAAGGTTTTTCAGAGTCATGCTATCCTATCTTTAATGTCATTATTAAGAATTGTTGACAACTTACCCCGAAAATAAAAAGACGTTATTCCAACATCAACACTCTTTGTTTTCAAGGTGTTTTATGCACACAAAAAATTGACGATGTTATTCCACCATCAAGACTTTTCGTTTTTAGGTTGTTTTTTGCACACACAAAATTGATGATGTTATTCCACGATCAACACTTTTTGTTTCGAGGATGTTTTTTCAATTCTTTTTTCAAGAAAAAAATTGGTTTTTAGCATAATTTAAAAAAATGTTGAAATTTGAACCTTAAAAAAAAGTGTATTATGGAAGACACACTTTTCATTTTTGGGTTGTTTTTTCATGTTTTTTGAGGTTTTTTGGCTAGAGTTCTCGTTTTAAGGTAATAGTTCCCGTTTGATCGGTAGAAATGTTATTATATAAGATAGGAAATGAAGAGGAGAAAACCAACATAACTTGCTTCAATTAATTATTTACCAGTGGCAACAACCTTATGCATGGTTTCACAATAATTCCAATATTTCATTAATCAAATAGTAGTTCTAGTGGTGGGGACTATAAACATCTCATATATGAAACAATAATTATATTATTTTAAAAATATACTAGGGGCTGGGAATACAAAATCAATGTCCCAAGCTTTCATGTTTCCTACTACTCAAAGAATCCTTACAATAAGAATGAGAATGAAATCTATGTAGTAAACTTCAAAGACATAAGAGATAATCCACCATAAAAATTCCAAGATAAATCCTTAAACACCAAAGTTACCAAAACATTCACCATGAACAATACTAAGAATAGAGAGAAGAACCTTTAAGGTAGGGTAACACCATCAAATACTTCTTATCGAAGGAATCACTCCACAAACCATGCTTTCTACAAAAAAAATATATTCCAACATATCTCCAATATTATGATACTGGGGTCTTATGAAAATTATCCTCTATTATTATATTATTTCCTTTTCGTTATATAGTGAGTCTATTACTTTTTTAATAGTTGCATTAGATTCATTACCCCCTTGTGTACCATATATTATCTTCCCTAGGTACATTACATTCCATCCTACTTGGCATGTTTCATTCTTAGAACATGGGAAAAGCCTTATAATATGACCTACTAAGGAATGTAGTCAACTCATACCATGCACAACATCCATCCATCCTAGCGAAATGTGGATATGGGGTCCAACTATGGCCTTTCCTCGATCTTTCCTGTTATGGTCTTTCTGATTTCTCTTTGGGATCCATGTCTTCACTGCACTTCTCTGATAACTCTATGCATTGTTTATTATATTCCTCTTTTTTCCTTCATGATAGGTTTCCTCTCTAGTTTGATGTTAGTCCATAGTGAGTTTACTGAAACTCATACCCTTGATTGTTGTTTCTCTGAGTGGTGTGGGTGGTGATATAGAACAACCTTATCTATAGATTTTTCTTTCTTTGATTCACCAACATGTGGTTATGTAGCTTCTTCTTCTTGTTATGCCCTTCCTTCGGCTTTTATTCAAGTACTTCTATATAATTTTCATTCGATTCAACCATGGAATATTCATCTAATGTTTAATGAGGTACTACAATTTTTACCCTATAAGTACTTCTTCATGTGCCCCCTTTGGGCCCTTCTTGCTTAGTCAGAGAAATATCTTGTGATTTTATTTTATTTTCTTGTTCTAAAGCTTCAATTTTTTTTTTTACAAATTCATATAAATTATACCAACTAGGCCATAGAGCTTTGAATTCACTATGAATGGGTGCATTATTAAGGCACTCGTTGCGATAAGTTATTCAAATCCCCCATGGTTGTTAGCCTACAAAAATAAAATTTGTACCAATCGATTTCATTCACGGATATCCCAAAAAAATATCCAAACAATCCATATCTATTGCATTAAAATCTGAATGCAACACATATTTATACATGGAAAGCTTCACATTTAAAAAATTAAATATTTTCACTCTCAACTTGTGTGCTTTGAATATTCTTTGTGGGAATTTGTAATATTTTGTCCAAGTTAGCATTGATGAAATTATATTTGCAACTAATGTTAAGAAAAATAATGACCTGCTATTGTTGAATACATCCACAAACCTATAATATAAGTTTTTCACATGAAAATAAATCCCTATTTCTCTTCTTATCCTTATTCACAACATGATGGAGCCGTGGCTGATTTTAGGTGATATCTCCACATCTTTTACACACATCAGTAAATAAACTCTATCTCATCCTTGATGTCATGATATTATATGTCTCTTATACATGTTAATGATCTTGTAATTGTTAATTTCATGTTATCTTTTATGAGTTTATATGATCTAACATACTGACATTTAGAATATATATGTTGTACAACTAGTCTATGTGCTTTTTATTGAGTGAGTTGCAGGTCTTGAAGCACGTGGAGAAGCAGAGAGTTTACACCCTGCAGGAACGAACTCAAATTTAGGACATACGGGTAAGGTAATCTCTCCCTAGTTTACTAGTTTACGCATTAGGACCTTTAGTTTGATTGCTTCTTGTTGTTGTATGCCTTCCACTCTGTTAGGTCCCTCAACCCATACCTTAGGGTAGTTTTTCCTGCAAAATAATTGGCGACTTCACTTGGGATTACATCCGTTTAATTCCATGTTAAGGTTGTTTTCTCTGGATTTCAGGTTCCCTTACTGATCTGATCACTTTCCCAGTCTTCTTGGTTCTTTATCCATCTAGGCAAAAGCCCTGATCTTCTTGATCAAGCTTGGATTTTTTATTTTTCCTTGTTGTCTTTTCTATACGCAGCTTCTAGTGCACAAAATCACGTATACATCTATTTTTTTCCAAAGAAACATGCATATACGTGAGTTTCCTTAGACATAGACGCATATACACGCATGTTACACACATCCAATCTGCGTATGGCCAGTTTAAAATAAAAAAAATGATTATTGGAGTCCTGTAATTTTTTTTTGCCTACTTTTGGTCACTCCTGTAGAACCTCTAATATGTCTGGATAGTGTTTCTCTTTGCGATGTATCAATTTCTCTCTTTATGGCTTGAAAGCCTAGTCAACCTAGGATTTGCCTTGCTTGGTGAAGTTTCAGTTGTGGTTGTTGCACCAGGTCTTCTCTCTGAGGTTCTTGGTTGTTCTGAAATTTTAGAACAGTGAGTTTGTGTCGATTTACTCATGCTTGGCCTTGTCATTGCTTCACTTTTTGGTTTTTAGCATGTTGTCTTGTTTGGTTTTCTTGGTTCTTGAGATTAGTTTTTTTGGAAAATATTAAAGTTGTCTTCTTGGTTTCTTGAAGTTTCTGTGATTGTTGGATTTCCATGCTACTGTTTCAAATCATTTTCTTAGGTTAGTTACTTCATTCCACTTATTGAGTCCCGTCATCAAAATGACATGGTTGGCTTAAGGAATTTGGAGTTGCTTGTTTGCTCAATTTGTTGATCTGAAGCCTTTGGTAGTTTGTGATTTTCTCAAAGAGTTTTTGTTGTTTCCTTAAAAAGTTAAAGGCTAAAAAAAATTGGTGTTTTCCATTTCTTTTCCTTTTGGTTTTTGTTTCATGGTTTTCATTTTTTTTGGAGCAAATTTGTAGTTTTTCATTTTTGTCTGGTTGCTTGGTTTTGAGAGAAGTTCGGTAGTGGGCTTGTCTTTGTTGTATCAAGTTGTTTTTGACATTTTTGTGCAAAAAAGTTCTTGTTTCGGCTTATCTCTACTTTTATGTCAAAATGATCAGACATATCTTTTTGAGAAACTCATTTTCTTCCTTTTGTAAGTAGTCCTAGACCCTGCATTTGTCATTGGTAGTTTTGTATTAGTGTAGTTGTATCGTTAAGCATATTTAGTCTTTTGATAGCTTTTGAGTGTGTGAGCTTGATATTGAAAAGAAAAGAAAAATGTATTGATTTTTAGTTGTTTTGTAGAACCTGAGTAGAAATCTCTTTCATAGAAGAAAAATTTGCATATGCATGTAATAGGTTTCTATTGATTTCACTTTTGTGTCAAAACATCAGAAGTTGCATTTTCCATTTACCCTTGACTTAAAAAAAAGCCATTAAAATCAAGAGCTTATTTTAAAATGAACTAGAATTTTTAAGTTGTCATTAATATACACAAACTAGTCTAGGTCATAGGGCCTTGGAATAGGTGAGTGGAGAGTTAACTCTCCAAGGCCACTCAAAATTTCAAACATAGAAGTTGATTAATGAGTGAAATCCAATCTCGTTAAGTGGACCGGGAAATATCTCCTCCAGAGAGTCAAGCGTGAGGGCTAGTGAAGGCAGAGAAGAGAGATGCCCCCTGTCCTATTTGCTGGATCTTGACCAAAGACCATTCCACCCAGCTGTTGATACAAATTGGTGTCCATAGTTGTTATTCCTAGGTATCACATAGGTGACTACTGGGGGGAATACCCATGGTAATTGAGGTAGACATTGCATCACTCTCATTAGTACTTCTGGAGGGTTCCCTTGTGAAGCTTGGGTACTTGCACTAGAAAAGGATTTTATTAGGAGGTCAGCGTAATTGTTTCTATTACCTTCGCTAGTATGCTTGGGGCGTAATTACCCCAGACTATTCTCAGAAGGTCCTTATATTCGCTTTCTTGTATTTTGGTGTCCGGTCCTAATAACCCGGAGCGGAAATACCTGAAGGCAGCTTGATTACTGAATCTTAGGGACATTTTGTAGATAGTGCACTTTTCTCCTAGATTGCCATAGCTTTGTAATTTTTTGAGTCTACATAAAATCTAATAATTATTAAAATTGTATGACCGATCAGTTCGTCGATTGAGGAGGATTCGTGGGATTTCTCTTGCGAGTGCTGAGCCTTCTTCAAGAAGGCGTAGGAGAAATTATGCTGGTGATTTTCAACCAGTAGTTGAAAATGCATCGGAGAGTGATCCTCCACTTGGGGCTATTGTTTCTATGGGTGGTACTAGTACTAGTGGTGATTTAGAGAGTACTCCACTCATTTCTGGAGTCATTTTTCACGCAGAATAAGTTGAGGTGGAAGAAATTCCTAAACCTCTAGTTATTCCTTCCTCTCCTCTTCTTGCTAGTTTTCCAGATGTTCTATTGTAGGTTGGGCCTCCGTCTCAAAGACCGGCTAGGCCTCATATTTCTCGTTATTTTATTTCGATGGCCACAGCTAGGAACACAACTTCAACTAAGAGCACTTCGAGTGTGCATACTCCTCTTTCGGTTGAGGGAGGAGGTACCATTTCTATTTTTACCATCACTCCCAGTGCTGCAAATTTTGGCTCTGCCTTCATTCCATCTACGAGTGGGGGCACCCAAGATTTTTATTCCCATTCTATGCCCTTCTCTTTTGGAAAGCCTTCTAGTGCAATTCCTTTAGTTCCTCTCACTGTCGTTGTAGTTATCTCCACACCCATTTCTTCTATGGCTAGTGGGTCAGCTTATTTTCAAGGTTTCCCCTTCAGAAGTGGTCATATCCTTCATTCAAACCCTTCCCTAGGTTCATTTATTTTCTCCACTCAAGGTCAAAGTTTTAATCCTTTTCTCAGAGGCCAAAGCTTTAATTCTTTTCAAGGCTGGAACCCTACTTTCACTGGGTTGGGAACTGGGAATCCGTTTTTGTATGGTTAGCAGGGGAATGTTCCTTTCTCCACCGTAGGTGCTTCATAGGGTTTCTCTTCATTCGCTAATGCTTGGAACCCTTACCAAGGGGTTTCATCTTCATTTAATACTTCGATTGGGGGAAATATCCTTGTTTATGGTAACCCTACAATGGGAGGGGGTCCTACTCCGGATGATTCTGGACCATAAGGTTTCTCTTATGGTTCAACTTTTTCTAAGAACAATCCATGACAACCTACTGCCTCAAAAAATCTAGGTTATTCTTTTCAAAATTTTGGGAATCCTTTCGTTGGTGGATGGAATTCCCAAGCTCCTTAGTGTTTACCGTTCTTGGAAACCCTACATTTTCTAGATTTATCAAAATTGATTAATGATCATATTCATCATAGCCTGGTTTGGCCTCTGTTCCTTGTTAAACTTCCATCATATATTGTTGGAACACCTAATCCTACATGGGTAGGTGTGGAATGCGAAAAGTCACAATGGAGTCCAAGTGACCTTGGAATATGAAACCAAGAGTCACACCATTGTACTATAAATGTACATCTTTGTATAATGGAAAATGAGAAAGCCTCACGCTTATCTTTCATTGTGTGTTGAGTCTCTTGTGTGTGTGTTTATCTTCCTCATACACCATGTGTGTGTTTAACATGGTATCAGAGCGGGTGATTGCTGGCCCTGCTCCAAATTGAGTGAGCCATTTGTGTTTATGGCTTGTGCATATCTGCAAAAATTCTTGACATTTTTGCAGCATTTAGAGAATTTCTGCAGCTGACATTTTGCCGCATTCATCAAATCTTTTTGCAACATTCAGAAATTTCATCTTGGAGCATTCAAAATCCTTGGCAGCATTCAAAAATTGGTTTGGAGAAATGCAACCTTGTGCATCTGAAGGTTTTCTCACTACTCATTTTTCCTGCAATTTCTGCCTTTTAAATTCTGCATTTTGGAGAGCTGCTGGAATAGTGTTTCAAAGTGGGGTTTTGAAGAAAAGTTTTGGGTTTTCAATTAAAATTTCTAAGTTTTTCCATTGAAAAATTTCTGCAATTCTAGGTTTCTATACTGCTGGAAAATATTCCTTGCTGCCGGGCTATTGGAAAAATTTATGGGTTTTATTGGCAATCTGCTGTTGCATTTTAGTACTTGAAATTTGTACTATTGCCCTCATTTCTGCAATTTTTACCAAGCTGTTTTAAGTGGAATCTCTCTCTGCTGTTTTTAAATTTAAAAAAAAATAAAAATAAATAAATTAAAAAAATAAATAAATAAATAAATAAATTTCGGCCTTCAGGCCCTCTCCGCAATTCACACACCCCCAACCCTACAATCTCACATCCGGCCCCCTCACCTTAACCAGCTGTCCTCCCTACGTGCTTTCCTATCACCCATACGCTCTTCACATACCATCTCTCGCCCTCCTGGCCAGCTCCCTCACTACCCAAACCCCCTTGGCTCTCTGCGCTCTGCTCTATTCCTACACGGACTCCCCCTCTCACGGTACCACCTGTCCCCGCCCCCTGCACGGCCCTGTTGTTTACCCCCACGAGCTTGAATCCGCCTCCGCTCGAATCTCCATACACCATATGCTCCAACACTCCCAAACCTCGCTGCCAGCAACATTCCTCTCACCTTACTCACGCTCCCCTCGCATCACTCAACACACACTGCGCCGAACCCCATTCCCCTTGATCCAAAATCTCTACTACCCAACCCACGCTCCCTACGGCCCCATCCCCTCAAACTCTAACCCACTCGGCACCCTGAGCTATCATATCTGCTCTCAGTCGCTCTACATCCTCCCCTTCCCCTGCAATCTCACACCCTACTCGGCCCTATCTACACCCGGCCCCTCCCAATGCCGCGCTCTGCCCCTCCCTCTCAATGCCTATCCCGCGGCATACACCCTCACATCTGCGCCCTCCTTCCAGCGCTTTACTCTCGGCCTTACCCTCACCGCCATACCCCTTAACCTCCATGGCTTCCCTTCTCCCACACGTACAATATTCTCCCTCCTACACGCCCCTCTTCTCCACGCCATCGCTTGCCCTTCTCCTTTTTTAATTTAAAATTCGACTTTTGAATTTTTTTAATATCCCCTCCCTCCATTAATAAAACCTCCTCCATATAATATGTCCTCCATTTTTAATATTCGCCTCTTTTATATAATACCACTCCTCTTAAATTAATCTCTTTTGTTAATAAAAATCCCCCTCCTCCATTTTTACTACAGTCCCTCATTCCCTTTTTTTAATTAATCCCAATTAATTTATTTTTTAATTAATTAAAAAAAAAAGAGCAGAAAGAGAGAAAGAGCAGAAAGAGAGGAAGAGAGGAAGAGCAAAGAAGAGGAAATGAACAACAGAATTGAAGAAATGGCATGGACTATATTTAGAGAAAAGTGAATTTGACATTGTGTGATTTGTGGCATAAGGGTGATTTTTTGAAGAAATTGACATTTGAAGACGAGTTGTTATTGGTGCAAAACAACTCTTAGAAGAAAAATCAGCTGCCTCAAAGGCCTCTTGCACAAGTGTTTTTGCTGCACATTCAAATATTTTTGCAGAGATATTGACATTGTATTGTGAGTGGAATTTGCATCTTCTTCATAGTTGCAATCAACACATTTTGTACTTTGAGATTTCCATAGTTGGAAATTCTCTTTTGAAGTCATTTGTATTTGTTGTTGAATCAGATTGTAAACGGGTGCATTCTCGGTTGAAGCCGACACCCTTGCATTTTTTGAGCCTAAGTTGTTGAAAATGGCTAAAATCAATGAGGTATTAGAGTTGTTGAATAACCTCATTCATTCGAATGTTCATGATATGGTAAAAATGAGCAAGAATGCTCTTTGTAATATTCAGACTTGTTTACAAGATGCACAAGAAAAGATTGAGTTTTTGCAGTTGGAATCTCAACTCCAACAAGATGAGCTTCAGGAAAAGAGTCACCATTCTGAACCTGTTTCTGTTCAGAAGATTGTGAAGGACTCTCATCAGAAGAAAGAAGATAAAGTTGCAGTTGATTCACATTCAGTTCCTTGCACAAGAGCAGATGTACATGCAGATGCAGCAGCTCAGCCTGCACTTCTCAAGCCCATCATCAGACCTTGGGAAGAGCTTGTCCACAACAAGCACTGAATTGGTCTTGGATATGACAAGGATGTGTCCTTTAATATTCCAGACTACACCAAGCCCATCATATTTCAGAGTGCCGGATTCATGTATGACAGTTCACCTGCAACTGTTCCAGATCCTGTTCCACAACAACAACAGATTGAGAAATTCCAACACTGTGATCGAGTTGGCCATATGAAAGATCACTGTTTTGATCTTCATCCATGTAAGCACTGTGGTCGTCACACTCATTCTTCATACAGATGCTTTAGAAACAAGCCTCCTGCAAGAACCAAGATTCATCTTGGATGGATCGCTTCTTGGCAATTGGCATCAGCAGCCAAGAAGATGTTTAAGTCACATGGCAGAACATGTTCACGAATATTGAGAAAACTTGCAGTTGAGTTTTCGCCATCATCTCACCTTGTCCCTGACAAGGGGAAAAATTGTGGTCATGTACAAGCTTCGACGTCAGATCAAGCGAGCCTAAGCCACAATCTCTCATTCCATGTTCAGAGTTGTAGCCAGAGACACAGCAGCTCAAGTGAGCCTGAGCCATAATTCATCATTCCAAATTCAGAGATGTCGCCAGAGACAGGGATGCCCATGAGCATACCTTCGGTTGGTGGACAACCTTAAACCATCATCTTTGGTTGGTGGATAACCTAAAACCATCACAGGTAGTAGACCTCCCTTCTTTTAGGTCGAAGGTCTTCCTTTCATATATGAGGAACACTTCCTCTAGCAGAAGCCTTCAGCTTCTTGCCAGCTTTGGTTGAGTTCCAGGAAATGCTTCAAAGCATTCCAGAGTTGTTGGTAATCCTAAAACCATCACAGGTAGTAGACCTCCCTTCTTTTAGGTTGAAGGTCTCCCTTTTTTATGAGGGACAATTCCTCTAGCAGAAGCTTTCAGCTTCTTGCTAGTTTTGGAAGAGTTTCGGGAACTGCAACAAGTTTTGCGTTCCAGTGTTGGTGGTCATCCTTAAACCACCTCTTTTTTCCAACATTTCAGAGAGTTGATTCAACCCAAGTGCTACCATGCATACTTTGCAGATTTGTATTACAACTCTCTTCTTGGACTCACACATACCCCTTCGGATTAAGGGGGGATGTTGGAACACCTAATCCTACATGGGTAGGTGTGGAATGCGAAAAGTCAAAATGGAGTCCAAGTGACCTTGGAATATGAAACCAAGAGTCACACCATTGTACTATAAATGTACATCTTTGTATAATGGAAAATGAGAAAGCCTCATGCTTATCTTTCATTGTGTGTTGAGTCTCTTGTGTGTGTGTTTATCTTCCTCATACACCATGTGTGTGTTTAACATGGTGTTTAACATATATTCCAAAATTTGAAGGGAAGACTGGTGAGGATCTAGCCGACCATGTTACCACTTTCCATTTATGGTGTTCGTCGAACTCCCTCATCAATTATTTGATTAGGTTGAGACTATTTCAGTGCACCCTAACTGGAAAAGATGCCAAATGGCACATTGAGATTGCTGGGGGCACTTTTGTTTCATTTGGCAAGTTGGATACCATGTTTTCGAACCATTTTCAGTTTCCCGTTTGATATGATGCTGGAACTGAGCTTCTAGCCAATTTTTCAGCAGGATAAGGTGATGCACATTTTTTACCATATTCAAGAATGGAGGAGAAGGAAGAGGCTTATTAAAGCCCATATTCCTAACGAATTCCTTCTCGAATGGTTCCTTAAATCCTTACAACCAGAAATCTCAAAGGATGTATCTCTTTTAGGGGTATTTTCTGAGGAGCAAGCTATCTTTAGAGCCCAGCAATTGGAACTGATCTATTCTCAGTCTGAGATTCTTAATACGATTTTGCCTGATTCTCCTCATTCCAAAGTGGATTTAGCCAAACCGAAGCTAGGTCCTCATTCTCACGGGCTTGTCGGTTCAATCGATAGTGGCACGACTAAAATTTTGAATCAACTGCAGCAGTTGTCTATGAAATCTTCTCCTTCTATTCAGGCTATGTCGTCGGTGTCTAGTCTTTCCTAGCCCTTAACCATTAATGTTGTTCAATCTTCTAACCCTAAAGGAAATCAACAATCCGATGGGAAGAAGAAGGGATGGAATAACAAGAAGAAAGATAAGGATGGGAAGAAGAAGGGACGTAATAAAAAGAATAAAGATAAGGATGGGAAGGGTAATGCGAACAAATCCAATGATAATGTTGGAGAGGGTAAGAGAGAGGCGAGGAATAAAGTTAAGTTTCCATGCAAGCTATGCACTGGAGACCATCTCACCCATCTCTGCCCTAATATTTAGTATGCTCAGCACTTGTTAGCTCAGTAGGGTTCCTCTAGTCCGCAGGCTGTCCTAACCAACCCTTTTCCCCAAGGGCACCAAATGCTTGCTGGTGAAAATGCAAATACTGGAGCTCCCATAGGGGGAAACCAGGAAGGGGCAAGTTCCTCAAATGTATATATGATGAGTGCTGACGTTGATGTCGCTACGAGATCACATGATTATGGTGAATCTGAGTCTTCAAACGTTAAGGTTTCTCCTAATACTTCCGAGCCACTCCATATTGAGAGGCCCGCAATCGAGCCTATACCTCGCATGCCAAAAGGTTCTGCTAAACATTTGACAATCAACCCTAATGTCAAGGCAACTCATAACTACTCCATTGTAGAAGATCTAGCTCAGAGTCCTTGCGCTATGTCTATGTTGGAGGTACTCTAGTCGTGCCCAGAAAAAAGGAGTGCACTGCTCACTCCGATTAGGGAAATTGATCCGAAGAACTCTCTTATGATTACATTCGATATGCCAAGTCTTAAGAAGATACTTCCTCATCACATGGATTTTCAGATCAAATCTACGTATCGGAAAACCAATATTTTTCGAACAATAGTCGATGAGGGCACTTCCACATGTGTCATGTCTATCTCATGTTGGAAAGCCATTGGATCTCCTCAAGCCATCCCTTCACCTGCTCTTCTCACTGCATTTGATGGCCATTCTCACAGGCCACATGGCATTGTTATGCCTTTGCCCATCTGTGTTTAGGGTAAAGCAGTCAATATTGAAGTCGAGATAGTTGATGCCACTTTGGACTACAACCTTCTATTGAGTGGAATTTTATTTACGAGATGGATGCTATTGCTTCATTATTATTTTTCATCTTGTGTTTTCCCCATGAATGGAGGATTGTCACTGTTGATTAGATGGAATATTCACTGACAGATCCAAATGCATCTTCTGACTCTACTGTTCCCTTGGTTAATGATACCAAAAAACCTGTGGAGAATTTAGGGGTCAGAATGTATACCTCATTGATGGGTACCTTTGATATTCCACCTCCTTCTATTCATATTTATGCTATCTCATCCTCCAAGGCTCCTATTCGAAGAGAGTTCTTCCGAACTCATTAGTTTTTTGGACCCTTGGACCTTATATTATCCTACTACCACATTAGAAGAAGGTCAATTGGGGGGAATGACATTTCCTATATCTACAACAGAGATTTGTTATCAGTCTATTGTTGAATCTGTAGATTCCGTTCTAGTTTCTCTTTCGTTGGAGGATTTGGATGTAGATGTCGCTTCGGCTTGGACACTTAATTCATCTTCTGCTTAGGACTGCCTTGATATTGTTCTACCATATGAAGAGGCTATCCTTGGGGCAATGACTGGTGTGGAAAGACCGTGGGATGATTTGAATCATATGTCCTATTTTCTACCGGATTTGCGAGAAGTTGAGTCAAGAATGTCTAGCCCTGTGTCTTTTGGTTTTGTTCATCCGATCCTGAACCCTTTGGCTCCAGCACAGATTTTTGTTGAAGGGAACATGGTTTTCATTTCTCAGATGATCTCGGTGAACATTTCCAGGAATCCCAACGTTATAGACAATGTTTTCATTGGAGCTTAATGTTCCCCTGAAGAGATTTCAGACTTATACTGATCTCTTTAAGGATTTTCGTGATGTGTTCAATTGGTCTTATGAGGAAATGCCTAGAATTGATCCATCTATTGTCCATCATGAGATCAATACTTATGAGAATGTTAAGCCTATACGACAGAAGCTTCATCTGGTCAACCCTAGGAAAGCTAGAACTATCAAGGCCGAGGTTGAGAAGCTGCTTAAGGAGGGTTTCATATACCTCGTTCCTTTAACTAAGTGGGTTTCGAATCCAGTGCATATGGACAAGAAACAAGGAATAATCTGTGTCTGCATTTATTTTAGGGATTTGAACAAGGCATGTCATAAGGATAATTACCCCACACCATTTATTGATAAGATTATTGATGAGTGTGCGGGGAATGAGATTTTCTCCTTCATGGATGGTTTCTCGAGATGCAGTCAGATTACCATATGTCTTGAAGATCAACATAAGACTACTTTTATTTTCCCCTGGGGTACATTTTCATACAAAAAGATTCCTTTTGGTCTTAAAAATGTTGGAGCTACTTTCCAGTGGGGCATGTCTTATTCTTTCCATGATATCAAGTATATCATCGAAGCTTATTTGGATGATTTAGCTGCTCATTGTCAAAATAGAATTGATCATCCCTCTCATCTTCAACATATTTTTGAAAGATGTCCTTATTATAAAATACGATTGAACCCTAATAAGTGTGTTTTCGCTGTCACATCCGATTGTTTGTTGGGATTCATTGTGTCTACTGAATGGATTCAGGTAGATCCCTTCAAGGTTGAGGAAATACTTCAGTTTCCTCCCCTGTCTTCTATTCATCAACTTCAAAGTCTTCAAGGAAAATAAAATTTCTTGAGGAGATTCATCATTAACTACGCCGAGGTAACGAAAGGATTTATGAGATTTTTGAAGAAGGGAATTCCATTCTTGTGGGATGACTTTGCTCAACGCTCGTTCGATGCTTTGAAAAAAGCATTGACCTCTTCTCCTTTATTAACTCCACCTGATTATAGCAGAGACTTCCTTTTTTATCTCGTCATGGCAGAATCTACTATAGGTATGGTTCTGGTTCGGGAGGATGATGCTCTTTGTGAGCATGTTATTTATTATCTAAGCCAAGGCTTGGTAGGTCTTGAACTGCGATATTATCCTAATGAGAAGTTAGCTTTGGTAGTTGTTCATGTTGTCCACCATCTCATGTTGGCCAGATAAATCGATCTTGCGGACAAGATCGATCTCCCTAGTGTCAGAAGACAATCTAGCAACAAACAAACAACTAAGTTTGTATTTCTCTAAATATATTCGTTTTAAAAATAAATGCTATGAAGGTCTCGATCCTACCTTAGATCAAAATTCTTATTTGTGGCCGTAGTGCTTCCGTTGCAACAATAATTCTTTCCGTCGCAACAATAGTTCTTTCGTCGCAAGAAAGTGTCGTCTTTCGTCGACTTACAATCACAAACAGGAAAATATTAAATAGCACCTATATAACAAATAATCATAAAACATACCTATCATAGTGATCAAGGAATCTATGAAATAAACGATCAAACGATAGCTTATTGAAATAAAAAATTGAACGAAAATTTATTGAGAAAAACAAAACTTGATTGTATTAATCTTAAAATAACAGAAGAACCTTACAACCTTAGCCTTGATGTTTGAAAAGGCCTTCCCGGGGTCCGAAGCAGGAGTCTCCTCTACTTTGATAATTCTTGCACTCTTCCTCCAGGAGCACATAGAGGTATGTGATCTTTCCTCTCAAAAGCTCAGCAGAAAGAAGTCTAAATCTCAACAGCACTTCAACTCAATCACACATAAAGCTTTAACTCCCTTTGAGGCTACCCAATGCCTCTTTTTATAGAGCAGATGAGGAGGTTAGGGTTCCACCTTTGAAGGGATAGAATCCTCCTTCAAAGGGATAGGCTCCTCACATCAAGGGATTAGTTCCTTAAGGTGAGGGATGCATGAACCTTACTAAAACGTACTCATCCCCAAAAAATCTCATCTAGAACCTTCTAGAATTGACCTCAAATCAGTTTTTTGACTTTACTTTCTCACTTTTTTTTTTTAATTTGAGGAGGGTACCCAAGCATTGCAAAGGAAAAATGTGTTATGGAACACAGGTAAGCAGTGTATTACCTGCGTATGCAAGCCAGGAACACAGGAAGGCTTCATGTTACCTGCGTACCCTGAGTTTCAGAGATTTTATTGGGTTTTCTCTTGATTTTAGGGCTTGTAATGAGGAACAAAGGTTGTAAGACTTGTAGAGGAGGCATGTATGAGTGTTAATGAGCTCATACAGTCAGCAGAATATCAAGGTGACAGTTTTTAGTGCAACAGATTTCCCCCTAAAGTGCGAAGTCTGGAATAGATGAAGATGAAGTCTGTCATATATGAAGAGTGAAGTACTTTATCATTTCAAGGATCATCCTGTGGAAACCCCGGTCAGAACCTGTAAAAAAATTCAATGCAAAATATATATATGTAATCATATCATCGCTGAGGTAGGCATTCCCATACTCAGATCAAAACTAACTAAAAAACTGATTTAAAATGTTCTGATACAGGAATGATTTTAAATACATCAACAATATAGACATATGTAGACACAACATGGACACAACCATCTGTTTATGAATATTCCACTGTATGAATGAATAACAAAAATTCCTCGCATCTTGGATGGTGGAAACTAGATCCAGGGTCTTGATTTTTGCTTCTCGAACTAGTATGACTCTATCCATGTGAATAAATGTGTCGAAGTCAAACATGGTAGAAACCACTCGATTACCAGTCAATAATGTAAACTGTTAACAAGTGTGAGAGTAACCACTAGTAATGTCAATGGCTCTCAAAGTACTCAGTACAATCCATGAAATGTGAATGAATGAGCTAAAGTCGAACATGTCACGGAATCATTTGATCGAAGGTCAATGATGCAACCTGTCGTCGAAGGCGAGAAACCTGCCATTGAGACATGCAGATTTCAAGGTACTGATGATTTCTGGATCAACTTCCTAGATAATGAGCTGTCGTCGATAGAAAATGATCCGTTGTAGGCAAGCCCACAACACGAAATCATAGATCAAGTTTTGAAGAAATATATTGGCAAGGAATGACTCAGGGATGGTCAAAATGGAAGACATATATTTTGCAGATGAATGGTTTGTTTGAACTGTCCTCTTGAACACATAACGACACTGCAGATGGCTTGGTGACAATTGACCCAAAGCCAATACCCAGAAACCTGTTGAAGACTTTCAATATGGTTTGATTAACTATTAGGCAAAGGATTTTCCCAGCCCAGGTGAACAAAAGTGTCGTGTTCAAGAGTGGTTAACGGTTTTTTGAATAATCAAAATGTAACAAACAGGTTCATTTTTCTCTCTTTTCCCCCACCATTTCTGGCAAGTACCTCTTTATTTTTGACAAGCTTGAGGAGGATAAAATTTTCTTGTTTATAAGCTCATCCTTCGGATGAGTCCAACTTAGTTTAAGATTTGAACCCTAAGAAGGAGTGGTTCGTTCCTGTTTAAAAATTGAACAGGTCCTTTACTGTTAAATTTTAACGAGTCCAGTATACGAGAAACTCGGTGTTTTTCCATTTTAGGGAGTCAGAAGAAAAAACTTAAGAAAACTCCATGGGTGTAATTTTTCGTAAATTTAGTCTCTCGAGCCTGAAAAAGGATAAAATAATGCAAGAGAGAACTCTATTGACTGTAATTAGTCAGCGTATAAATTTTTCGTAAATAGTCCATTTCAGTCCGTAAAAGGGGTAAACTTATACTGAAGGGACGATCATTCATTTACTTTAACGAGTTCGAATAGTCAAGTACTCGGCAATCTTTTCATTTTTAAAGAGTCTGAAAAGGGCTTAAAAAAGAACTCAAGATTTCGCTTTTTCGTAAGTTTTAACGAGTTTGAAAAAAAGGATAAAAATGTACTCATGGTTTTCTCTTTTTCGTAAGTTTTAACGAGTTCGAAAAAGGGATAAAAATTTACTCCTGTGGTCGACTTTCAATTTAATTTATGAGCAGGAAAAGATGGAAAGAACTCGGCATTTTCATGTGTTTTACGAGAATGAAAGATAGCAAAATAATCTCAGGATTTTCATGAGTTTAACGAGTCTTGAAAATAACCGAAATTGACTCAAGATAGGTTTCATTTTTACAAAATCTTGAAACAGACAAAAACTATGCTTCAGAGTGGTTTCATTTTTACACAAGCTTGAAATAGAGAGAAAATTGTGCTTGATGCCCCCTAAGCATAACTGCTAGAGCGCATGCCCCCCCTAGCTTCATTTCATTCAACTAAGTACACTGTTGGTAATTAATAGCTGGATGGAATGAAGGTTCATTTACGAGATCATATGAAAGACCTGACCTAAAACTATAAGAAAATTATGCAAAAACTGAAATAACTAACCTAAATATATGTCTTAACATTTACGAGATCTAGTCAAAGACTCGACTCAATTAGGGGAGGATTTGTTTCATTTTTTAACGAGCTTGACACAGGAAAAGAACTATGCTCATGGCAACGTGTTTCTTTTTTTAACGAGGTTGACACAGTAACAGGAACTATCCTCACCTAAATGTTTCATATTTTAACGAGGTTGACACAGTAAAAGAAACTATCCTCGTATCTACTCTACAATCTACCTATAGTTTCATTTTTTAATGAGGTTGACATAGGAAAAGAACTGTCCTCATGGAAGCTTGTTTCATTTTTTAAACGAGCTTGACACAAGAAAAGGAACTAGGCTCTCTGACCAACTGATTCATTTTATAACGAGGTTGACACAGTAAAAGGAACTATCCTCGGACTCACTAATTCATTTTTTAACGAGGTTGACACAGTAAAAGGAACTATTCTCGTACTCACTGATTCATTTTTTAACGAGGTTGACACAGTAAAAGGAACTTTCCTTAGACCACTAATTCATTTTTAAACGAGGTTGACATAGTAAAAGGAACTATCCTCGGCCCACTGATTCATTTTTGAATAAGGTTGACATAGTAAAAGGAACTATCCTCAGATTCACTGATTCATTTTTTGACGAGGTTGACACAGTAAAAGGAACTATCCTCGGAAACTTTATCATGGTTTCCAACTAGAAGAAACACATGTCAATGGACACACCTTGATCATGGCTTCCAAGAGGTCTTCATCAGAAGGAAGAATAGTTCTTTGGAAGGAACACATGTCAAGGGACTCAAGAGGGATAAGAAAATCGTGTTCAAATAATCCCATAGAGTTTTCCACGTCAATTACTAGATCTAAGTCAAAGGAAGATGAGAAAACAGTGAGAGGCTCACTTACATCGGTAACTGAAAACATGGGACCAGTTGCCACATAATTAACCCATGGCAGGGTAGATACCACTTGCGTATGAGGAACATTCAGGGATGTTGGATCATTGGTAGCCGAATAAAGACTAGGGAACAAAAGCTGGTCTACAGTCACAATATTTCCATTGTGAGGGAAAGAAATCACGCGAAAGAGTGTCGATACGACAACTTTCATTGCATAAACATAGTCTCCCCCAAGGAGTAAATTGAAATCCAAGGGACCTCGAACTACCATAAGATCAATACAGAAATTTTTACCTTCCAAAGTAATAGAAAACTTAGGAAGGATCCCTAAAGTTTCACTAATGGTTACGTTAAAATCTTTTAGATTCTACGTAATAGGCACAAGCTGAGGGGAACCCAAAGCTTTCCAAGCAGTTGAAGATAAAATACTAACAGAAGCACCTTCATCTACCTGTGTGCGGTGTATGTCCCTACCACCTAACTTCACAATAATTTGGAAAGGGATGAAGGAAGGAAGACGAGGTTTTGTCAGTCTATTCCAATCAAAGGAAAAGACCTCAGTACTTGGAGGGGGTTATGTAGAAACAGGTGAAATGCCCCTAGCGTAGAAGAATATGATGTAACAAGAATAACCTGAGTGGTATGAAGTTCATTCTCTACAGGGAGAATGGGATCGACCGAATGTGAAATCAAATCGACCACTTGATCAACTAATGGATCATCAAACTGAGTGATATGAGTTTCACTCTCCAAAGGAAGAGTGGGATCGACTGTACTTGAAATTAGATCAATCACTCCGTCAGTTAACGATAGGTTGGGAGAAATTTTACGGTAACCAATTGGAAATTCTTGCTGTGGAACAGTAAAGTTTTCCAATAATTTTGAGGCTTCATCCATGTGAGGGAAAATGTGAGTTTGATGACTCCCTTTGCATAACTTACAAGGAAACCTAACTTTACCCTTTTTCCTAGGAACCTGACTATCACTTTTTGATGGATCAACGGAAAGTTGATGAGATTTTTGTGACCATACTTCCAAGACCTTTGGAATACCGGGACAATTGATAAGGAAGTAGTCACCCTTACAAAGCCTACAAGGGTATTTGAGTTTATGATGCATGTTGGAGGTTTCCTCAACACAACTAACACTTACAGACATGGTTGGTTGGTTGACTTCTTTATTATCTTGCTTCTTATTCTTCTTCTTCTTCCCCTTCTTCTTCTTCTTAGCCACCTGGTTACTAGCATTAAGGCTTTTACCAAGCGAAGAGGAAGAAATGGAGGAAGACATATTAGGTGAAGAAGGTAAAGGGTCAACAGAAGGTTTGTGATGTTGAGATGGTGAACTCTGTTGAGGTGAAGCATCCGGTTGAGGTGGAAAAATTGGAGTATTCGGGGCCAACGAAGTTGAAAATAACCATATCGGTAAACCTATTGTAAATCCAAGTAATGAAAAAGTAGCCATATAAGGAGGAACAACATTTCCAAAGCAAGGAAAAGTACTAGGATTCTCGTTAAGAGGGGTTCCATGGTTGGTAAATTCTGGAACAGTTGCCATTATATTCAACTTCAGTGAATTTTATTAACAATTTAAAACTAAAATTAACAATTAACAATTCACACCTAACAATTAAAATTCACAATTCACACCTATGGTCTCTAGAAGTAAAAAAAAACAAATTAACACGCGCTATCAAATCTAGGATTCAAACCACACACAAACAGTAGATTCCTGCACTAAAAACACTAGTTGGTGATGAAATCCAACATCGTAGAATTTTAATGCAGAAATGGCGGTTGGAACAGTTACCTCGACAACCTGCTTAATGAAGCAGACTGGCACAAGTTTCTTCACAAAACCATATCGAGTGAAGAGAACCCCCTATAGAGTCCAAGTGATTCTAGTCGACGTCTGCTCCAGGTACAGTGAGATCTTTCCTTCACCATCACCTTAGGAAATAATCTTAAGTTTATGGACACTAAGGTTACCAACAATAACAAATACAACTGGGGGAACAGTCTACGATCTGATTCCACGCGCAAGGGAAGAGTAACAAAGCTCAATCCCCTTGAAGGATCCTCGACATGGTCAATCCGAGGTTTACCAGCAAGTGACCCTAGGCTCCTCGACAATGGTTAATTCGAGGTTTACCGTTTGTAATGCGCGTAGATCTTCTATCTTCCCTGATGAAACAGAATTGATTGTATCAAAGGTTCGGACATGATCTTATGATTAACTCCTTTAAGAGAAGCTTCCCAGATTGTACCAATTACAATTGGATTTATTTCCTACCGCAAGATTTATCTACTTGTTTATTTTAGTTGCTTTGGAAAGTTAACTACAACCTATTCCAAAGCACTAATCTTGAGCTAGATTGGTGGAAAGAGCCCTTAAAATGTAAAAATTACTAGATGAATTTTATTAAGCGCTGTGTTATTTAGGTTGTTATTACTCAAAAGGGTAAATGGATATGAAACCAATGGTGTTATGAACCGACCCAAAACTGAATGCAGTCGAATATGATAATGTAATCTTTTCAATTCGATGAATCCTAACTAAAGTAAGGAGAGAGTTTCCATTCACTTCCAACAATGCAAAAAATTGATCACTAAGAGAAAATATAACCAATTCTCTAATGCACTAATTTCATCAAGAAAAACTAATGCAAATCAATTCCAAAACATTTTTTTATTTCTGTGTTTTTAAAACAAGCATAAAAACATCTAAATTCAAATCAAAGAAAACTGATCTAAATCTACGATTGATTTTTCAGAATGTAAAATATGCACAATTCACTCATATTCTGAAAATGAGAATTCTAATTATGCAAATGTGATCTATGCAAGAGAATTCTCAAACACAAGATGATTCTAATGTAATCTAAGAACCAATCAAGTGCAAGTCAAGAAAATCGAGTGAGAGTTCCAAAGTTCAAAAAACACTCAAAGGCGATTAACACTCATACACAAAGAAAAAAGTTGAATTTTTTTGAAAAGACTGAGACAAACCTCCAAGTAATGATCAAAGGAAATAAAATTAAGAATTTCTCAAAAAAGAGACTCAAAACACCCAATTAACTTAATGGATATTGATGAGATGAAAAATTTGCTGAAAGAAACTCAGAAACAAGAGATTTTCAACAGAAAACATACAGATTTGGGTAGATACTAAGAATCCTAAATCAAATCTAAACTAAACTGAAAAAATAAATCTAAGTTTTTCAAGACTTTTAACAGGGTCTGCAATGATGTGCGGTCCCCAGAAAAATTCAAGAAAAACAAAAAAGAATTGAAAAATTTTCAAAGAAAAGTAAATCTAAGTTACCCAAGCCCGTACAAATCAATCAAAAATCAGAAAAAAACATTTTCATAAATCAAAACAAATGAAAATCAAATTCTTTCCCCAGTGGAGTCGCCAATTTGTTCGCCGAATAAATCGATCTTGCAGACAAGATCGATCTCCCTAGTGTCAGAAGACAATCTAGCAACAAACGAACAACTAAGTTTGTCTTTCTCTAAATATATTATTTTTAAAAATAAATGCTATGAAGGTGTCGAGCCTACCTTAGATCCAAATGCTTATTTACAGTCGTAGTGCTTCCGTTGCAACAATAATTCTTTCCGTCGCAACAATAGTTCTTTCATTGCAAGAAAGTGTCGTCTTTCGTCGACTTACAATCACAAACAGGAAAATATTAAATAGCACCTGTATAACAAATAATCATAAAACATACCTATCATAGTGATCAAGGAATCTATGAAATAAACGATCAAACGACAGCTTATTGAAATAAACAATCGAACGACAATTTATTGAGAAAAACAAAACTTGATTGTATTAATCTTAAAATAATAGAAGAACCTTACAACCTTAGCCTTGATGTTTGAAAAGGCCTTCCCAGGGTTCGAAGCAGGAGTCTCCTCTACTTTGATAAGTCTTTCACTCTTCCTCCAGCAGCACATAGAGGTATGTGATCTTTCCTCTCAAAAGCTCAGCAGAAAGAAGTCTAAATCTCAACAGCACTTCAACTCAATCATCCATAAAGCTTGAACTCCCTTTGAGGCTACCCAATGCCTCTTTTTATAGAGCAGATGAGGAGGTTAGGGTTCCACCTTTGAAGGGATAGAATCCTCCTTCAAAGGGATAGGCTCCTCACATAAAGGGATTAGTTCCTTAAGGTGAGGGATGCATGAACCTTACTAAAGCGTACTCATCCCCAAAAAATTTCATCTAGAACCTTCTAGAATTGACCTCAAATCAGTTTTTTGACTTTACTTTCTCGATTTTTTTTTACTTTGAGGAGGGTATGCAGGCATTTCAAAGGAAAAATGCGTTCTGGAACACAGCTAAGCAGTGTATTACCTGCGTACCCAAGCCAAGAACGCAGGAAGGCTTCATGTTACATGCGTACCCAGAGTTTCAGAGATTTTATTGGGGTTTCTCTTGATTTTAGGGCTTGGAATGAGGAACAAAGGTTGTAAGACTTGCAGAGGAGGCATGTATGAGTGTTAATGAGCTCATACAATCAACAGAATGTCAAGGTGACAATTTTTAGTGCAACATCTCAGGCATTATATTCTCCTTCGCAAAACTTGTGTTTTGGAAACAGTCAATCCATTTTAATTTGTTCTCAGTAGGCGAGTGATTGGGGGAAAATACAATTGATGGATTTTCATTTTGCAAGAGTTCGATCTCGAATTTATATTTTCCAAATCCAAGAAATTGTTGGTATTTGCGGAGTTGATCTCTGAGTTTCCTTGTGGAGATGAGATTATTTATGAGGACTCGTTCCCTGATGAACATGTTTTCATCATTTCTTCACAAGATCCTTGGTATGGGGATATCATTGTTTATCTCCAGACTTTGAAGTTTCCCCTCACTTTTTCGAAAGACGAGCGTCGAAAGTTGCGTCACTTGGAAAAAAGTTATCTTATCGTCGGTGACACTCTGTATTGTCCCAGGGTCGACTCGATCCTTAGACATTTATTAAATCTCGAAGAGGCTGAGGTTGTGTTGAATGATTGCAAAATTGAAGCTTTTGGTGGTCATTTATCTGGGCTTGCTACAACTCAAAATATTTTGCGTGCCAGATATTTTTGGCCCTCGATTTTCAAATATTGTGTTGAGGGGGGGGGGGGAAATTTCATCCTTGTCAAGTTTATACTCGGAAAATGCACGCTCATTCAGATCTGCTATTTCCTATTATCATTGTCAGTCTGTTCAATAAGTGGGGAATTGATTTTACTACTTTTAACCCACCTTCAGTAAAAGGTCACAAGTACATTATCGTAGTAGTGGACTACTTCACCAAGTGGTCCGACGATATGCCTACTTTCTCGAACGATTGTAAAACAACAACCTTTTTTCTGTTCAACCAAGTCATTTCTCACTTCGATATTCCCAAAGAAATTGTCATTGAACATGGCAGTCATTTTCAAAACTCCATGATGGCTGAATTGGATCTTAAATTAGGTTTCTGGCAGGAGCATTCGTCTCCGTGTTATCCTCAGGCCAATGGGCAGGTTGAAGCCGTGAATAAATATTTAAAGTTTATCCTTCAAAGGAAAATCAATAAAGCTAGGTCCAATTGGCATGTCATGTTATATCATGAACTTTGGGCATATCGGATTCCAGTTAAGACTGCAATCGGGTTCACTCCTTTCCAACTATTGTATGGTTTGGAATCAATATTTCCTGTTGAGTGTGAGATTCCTTCCCTTATGCTGGTTGTTGAGCTTCTTCCCGAAACTTCAAATCTCGAAGAATGCCTTGTCTATCTAGAACGTCTTGATGAGCAGCGCCGATATGCAGCTACGATTACCTAGGCCCATAAGAAAAGAGTGAAGGTTTAGTATGATAAAGCGGTCAAACCTACGGTTTTCTCTGAAGGTGACCTCGTTTTGGTCTACGATCAGGAAAAGGATGCCTTGGGGGCAGGAAAATTCAAATTCATATGGTATGGCCCTTTCATTGTCAAAAGATTCCTTAAGAAGGGAGCTTATGCTTTGGTTGACTTCGACAGAAACGAGTTGGCGGAGCCCAAAAATGGGCTCTATATTAAGAAGTATTATTCTTAGGCAGTTTCCTAACATTTGATTTGGTTGTATATATTGTATTTTTTACATATCTATCTATCGATTCTGGTGTGACCTTGATGTTTTTGATCTGATTTGGTAGGTGTTTATGGATTATATGAGTCATTTTGGCTTTGTCGATGGTGCTAGTCGACATACTTGGAATCTTGCTTCTGCGGCTTGGGTAATATACTATCCATCCGGTCAGTTGATTGTCTCAAGGGGAGTATGTATTAGTCCTGCTTCAAACAATGTTGCAGAATATATTGTTTTGATAAATCTACTTTTGGAGGGAATGCCTCTTGGTATTGATTTGTTAGTAGTGTACTTGGATTTGCAACTCATGGTTTCAAAGTTTAATAACCTCTATTGTGATTTGTATCAGAGATCCATTTTTATATCGTTTATTTCTGGGAGTGTTTTTGTTGCAAAGATCATTTAATTATGTTGCATACATTCACATTCCACGTTCAGAAAATTCATTTGTAGATTCATTAGCTAATCAAGAAATTGATTGGCATATTAATCATTCATTACATTAAATATAAAAAAACATCAATAATCATTATATATATGAGACAATCACATCATACAATCGTTTTATATATATATATATATCATAGTCATGTTTAGAAATATACAAAAGTTGGACAATTATGTCCTACAAAATTAGGGCTTATGTCCGATCATGTCCATCATAAAAACTATCAAATGTATTCGGTCATCCTAAAAGTTTATGCCTGTGGGCCCTACCCTGGATAGGTGTCATGAAAGAACACTATGGCAGTAGCCACATGATGGGATAGTCGCACCCAATCACATGGTACACTGACCACACGTCTCTCAACTGCCTCAGGAAGGTCCTCTACTACAACTATAGGTGCATGGCGGGTCAAACCCTCTAAGTTCCTCTGAATAGCATGGATAACTCTCCCAGGGTCCTCTGCAGCATCCTAAGCCTCTCTTCCGCGATGCCTATGCCTTGGAAATCCCTCTGGTATTACTGGTCCAACATATATAACATGATCAATAAATTTGTAAGTCAATTGTCCTATCAAAAATATTTGTTCATTTTCATATTTTTATTGAAAATCCAAAAAATAAAATAATTAAAAATCATTTAAATGTGATCTTACCAATCACTCCCCATGTTGCACCGGGTGGTAAGGGAAAATCAAATCTCCCTTGAATTCCATGCCAGCATAGGGGTAATCCTCCACGACGATCACTTGTTCTCCCCGCCACATGAAGAACTCATCATCCCAGGTAGTTCTAAGGACTTCGCCACCCCCTAGCCTCTTCATCAGGTCAACCCATTGTGCTATACGTGGATCTTGTGGGTTGTTGATTGTAGAGATAAATTTGGGTCCAAGCCCTAGAATCCTCTCAAAGAAGAATGTGCATAAAATGGTCCCATAACACAAATTTTTAGTTTTATTCTTCTGTATGGAGGTTAACTGTTTCTTCAAATTGGTTAGCAAGGTAGTGCAACAATCATATAGAGTAGTATGGCATTCAACTTCCAAATTCATGTTCCCACGTGAGGCTTGGTGCAACGAAGCTGATCTGGCTACTCTGACTATGGTGAAAAGAAGAATATTCTTGTGAAATCCTTGCACATCTCTAATTGGGATCTAGATCCCAAACTTTTGAGTACCCTCAGCACAGTATATGTGAATGTAATCCTCAAAATTCAACCGTCTTGTTGGCTTACCTTGTAAATTTACTAGTTCTCCCCTTCGAGAGAGTCCAGTTATAAAATATATGTCTTCAATCTCGATCCTTAAAGGCATTTGGTCAATCATGAAGCAGTGCTCCTCTGGGTCCTAGTAATTGACAAGCATTTCAAGCAATTTGGTGTTCATTTTCATATTTGGCATCTCAAAAAGCTTGAGAAAACCACATCCTTGAAGGATATCTAAGGAAAATTGGTCCTCCATTACCTCATTGTCAATTGTGCTATGCTCCCTCTCTCTAGTTGATGGTCATCTTGAATCAATTCATCAAAAAACCCATTAGATTTTTATTTTAATTTTTCATTCTGTGCATACGTGAGTTTCTTCTTACACAGTCGCGTCTAGAAGCAGGTTCAAAATTATGAACCCGTGTATACACAGAAGGTTTGAAAAAAATCTTAAATCCTATGGTGAAATTCACAAAAAATTACTTGAATTGATAGTAAAATTGATTACTAAGCTGAATGAGAAGATTACCTAGAAGATTTGGGCTAATTCGGTTGAGAATTGTTTTGGATTGAATTTGGGGATTTTTTTTCTCCAGATATCTTTATAAAATTCTAAAATGCACAAATGACCAAATGTGAGTTCAAAAGGCCTATTTATGCCCAAAAAATCAAAATTTTTTCAAAACCCACTTGTCTAAATTTTTGTGTTTACTTTTTGAATTTGTCCAAGAATTTATGACCTTTTGGCTTGTAAGTGTTGGGATAGGTTGTTTTCAGGTCAATTTGGTAAGGTGCAAGATGATTCCATGACTTCTTCGATTCCATGACCGCTGACCTATCATGGCAAGAATTGTGTTCAGAACTGGAATATAGGTTACGAAATTTACTTTCCATTGCACTCAGTGCATACTAGCCTCCATACTGAAATCTTTCCATAGGGTCCACCCCATTATGTTGTGATTATTAGACCATTTTCACTCGCTGACTTATAAATCATGATATGATGGTAGATCCATCCTTTACATGGGATTCTTAGTTAGATCCTCACTAGCATATGTCTCCCATGCTGCAAATTGTGTAGGCTCAGGAGTCCTCTTTAGTCCCGCCATGAACTATGCGACGAAGCTTCATTCTTCTTCTTTTTCGCTATCTTTCTGGATTTATACCCTAGAGGCTCCCATTTTATTGTTAAGCTGTTTTTATGCATTGCATACTGACCATTTGTATATATTGGCCTTAAGCCAGCTTCACTTCGACTCGTGTAAAAGCCATCTTATTCACCATGTCTTTATGCAAAGTCAGCCTTGCAATCACTTAGCCTCTGCAACTCGACACCTTTTTCCCATGGACATAATATTCCTCTAAGTGTGATTTACCAGTTTTTCCACCTTGCATTAAGCATAGGATTATTCCTATCCCAAGAAATAGAGAATCTGTTCATCGACACTCGTTCTATCCACTGTAATATAGGCATTATTTTATTCTTTTTCAGGCTTTCAATATAAAAAAGACAAAAAAATCAAATATCCCAAAAAGAGCGGGATCGAGACATTACTTCCATATTTCATGGCAGCTAAGAGTGAGTTGTGTCACCCTTGAACAAAGCACAAAAATCTAAGTCTTTTCTCCATTTTTTGATGGGCTTTAGTTTGACTTAGGAGAAGCCATAACCTTGTTATCGAATTAGTATTCCCTCGGTTGGTTATCTCTTCCAATCATATGGAGGGTTTGTTCGTGCCTCCTGCATGACAAACTTATACAAAGTTATTATATGCCGCCATAGTCAAAACGAGTCGTGCTTTTGTTGAATGGAAGTAAACTTGAGTCAAAATTTCTGCGGTGTCTCTTGACTCATTTATCAGTCGACCATCCCCGGTCTGTCAGAGTCTTGTTCTATCACATCATCTATTTGGTCCTTTTCTCGTGCTGGTTTGACAAGGTCTCCATTGAATTCTTGTCGACGGGTTTTTCTCTTATCGAATTTGAAAAATTGCTCTGAGAGTAAACCTAGAGCCACACCCTGGCCCTATTTACATTATTGATAGGTGACCTTGTGCGCAAAATTTGATCAACACCATATGTATTTGATTGACTGGTTTCCCTTGTGCTCGACTTCAACTTTCATTATCACACCTGTGATTCATGCAGTACCATGGTTTCCATTTAACCTATCGGTGGATTCCTCGCGTCTTTTTCAACTTTCATTATTGGTTGGTTGAGAGGGTTTCTCCCTTGCGCTAGCTACATTTTGTGCATGCCAAAAACATGCTTCGGGTTGGTTACTTCACTTTTCTTCGTCTGATCCTTCTAAAGTTTGGCCTGCGGGTTAAAATCATGCTAGATTGATGTGGGATGCCTTAATTCCTTCCTTCCAGCAAATATTTTCCCATCAAATCTGAAACATTGCTATGGGAATAAGGTCTAGAGTCCTTTTGTGAGTACCTTAGGGTTTGTAGTCATTAGTGGAAGATTCCTTCACAATCGACAATGAGAATACATCAATGTCTCATGATTCGTATATTCTATCAAGTGTTCAAGTTTAAATCATTCATTCACACTTGTTATATTGTACTAGGGTACATTGAATCTCATCATCATTATCGGTGAGTTGTCTCACGTTTGTTAACGATATACATCAATGACCGGTAATCAAACGATTTCTCACATGGTTGACTTCAACTCATTTATTCCCATTGTGTAGAATTGTACCATAGTGATTGGTGAAGACCTCAGGTTTGCATCAACATGTTTTGAATCACTTTGAAAACTCCTTAAGTTTTCTACCAATGAAATCATCCACCCTTATATGTTGCAATTTATTACAAAATCATTCTATATGTTGGCACCTGAGTTGCGTGCAGTACCGCTTTTTCCACCACTTATGATTTGGTGCTCGGAGATTCAGTTGTGACTTCAATGACTAGATACATTTGCAACATTATTGATCAATATTCTATATGTGATTCTTTGACATGACTTCGATATACACTTCTGGGCAGTGATCAGATGCTTCACTATGTACTTTACAGTTTCTGCTATACTTGTATACATATAGGATCCACTCCATACTTGTTATGAAAACATGATTTACTATCACTAAGAATGGGTATGCTCGCCTTTGACATGAGTTTACTTTTTGATTTATTTCACTGGTTTTTGGCAGGCTGAAATCTGGTGATGTCCTCTCAAGTCCTCACAAGATTCTTTATTATGCACATAATACATTTCAGCCATCATGTACCCCTTCTGACCTCATATATTAGGCGACATCTGTTATAGCATCATTTATCACCTTTATATACATGATGATCTATGTATTGGCCTTGGGCAACCCTTTCCATTAAGACTTGGTCATTTTATTAAAAAACATTATTTTGAATTCCATATGCGACTCTGCCCTGTCTTACACGCGTGTAGATGTGGGTCCACCGATATTTTACCCACATATACAATTTAAAATATTAAAAAATATATAACTCCAGGGTTAACGGGTTACATCGTAAGCCCACCTACAAGAGCCCATGGCCAAACTGTTTGCCAATTGAAAAAAATGTTTTGAAGAAGTATAAATACACCTCATTGGTTATGCCTAAGGGAGGAGAGAGAAAGGCATTGATACGATAGCCTTTTATAGCCCAGATCAAGTCTGATTATCCTTGTGCCTCCTACACTTCCTAGGTTCAGGAAACCCTTGTTTCCTTCTTTGAGATGTTCACCTCCTTTATGTGACATCATTGTGCACATTTTATGGAAGAATATTGTTGAGGCTTGGGCTAGACAGGTCCAGAGGATGGTTTCGCTTGGAGCCATGGATGATTTCAGGTGATATATCCACATATTTTACAAACATCAATAAATAAGCTATGTCTTGTTCTTGATGTCATGATCTTATATTTCTCTTATACATGTTAATAATCTTGTAGTTGTTAATTTCATGTTATGTTTTATGAGTTTATATGATCTAACATACTGAAATTTAGGATATATATGTTGTACAACTAGTCTATGTGATTTTTCTTGAGTGAGTTGCAGGTCTTGAAGGACATGGAGAAGCAGGGGGTTTTCACCCTGTGGGAGCGACCTCAAATGTAGGACATATGGGTAAGGTCATCTCTCCCTAGTTTACTAGTTTAAGCATTAGGACCTTTAGTTTGATTACTTCTTGGTGTTGTATGCATTCCACTCTATTAGGTCCCTCAACCTAGACCTTAGGGTAGTTTTACCCGCAACAGTTTTAAAAAAGAATCACTACTTTTCAATTGAGATCCCTTATGTAGTTAGGGTTTGAGGATGAAATGTAAAATGATCATAAATTTTGTTATGCTTCTTGGATTGGCTATTTTGACCTTAATTATGCTATTTTATAACTTCTTTAGATATTTTAGAATTGGCTTCATGAAAATATGTATTCTCTATCAAAATATATCTAATCTATGAAATTCACAATTATCACTATAAAAAAGCCCTAAAAATGCCAATTTTAAATTGCCAATAACTTCACTTCCTAGACTCCATGTTGGATGATTCTTTTCTTTAGTAATTTTTTAAGAGAAATTTAGTTCTTAGATTGAATTCTCCAAATTTTGCATATAAATTTCCCGAAATGATCCTAAATTCCCTTGTCCTTTTTTATAAAAAATCAACAAAAATAAAATTTATCCTACTTTGCACCCAAGAAAGAGCCCTTATACCACTTGTAGTTGTTGGAAAATGTTTTATCATTGATTTCAATGTTAGGGGAGTGCAATTAGATCATAGCACAATAACTTGGATTAGTCAATAACAAGAGGAGTGCATTAGGGGAATTCTGAGGTAAAAAATGGGCCTCAAAATGAAAAAATTACTAACAAAATTATTTTTTAAAAAGGATTCAAGATAATGATGTCATCCTTAGAGGAAACTATTTTGGAGGGAAAATAAGAAAAATACTTTTTTAACTGTATTTTTGGCTTATCTCCTTATATGTTTACTCAAATATGAAGTGTAAACACCCAATTGATGTGGAATTAAATTCCACATCCAACAAGTACCTATTGCATACTTTCGAGTAGACCCACATCAGAAAATTTTGAAAATACATGAAAAAACATGTTTAATATGTTTTTTCATGTATTTTCAAATTTTTTTATGTGGGTCTACACATAAGTATGCAAAGTGGGTACTCGTTGGATATGGAATTTATTTTCAAATTCAAATGGTGTCTACACTTAAACTTTGAGTAAATCTGTAAGGAGATCAACTGAAAACACAATAAAAAACAACTTCTTTTATTTTTCATTACAAAATAATAGCTATTATTATATTATTTTAACAATTATTTTATTATTTTCCTTATGAGGCCAATTTTAGACCTCAAAATTCCCATAATGGCATACAATGAGTTTTTATTAATGTCAATACCAGGGGGATCATGTTTGGATGCACAACTAAAATCCTTGAATGAACAATCAATGAAACAGTTTGGATTAGCAAATGAATTCATTAGTGCAACTTGAATGAGATCAATGGCTCTTATTAATTTCAATGGAATCCCAATATGCTCGATGCTTAACAAAAATGAGGTACTGAAATGACATCAAGCAATAAAACTTATGAAGGTATGTGGCACTTGATGAAAGGATTCAGGGTCCCTCTTCTTTCTAAAACCATCATCAAACCCTCCCCCCAAAGAAAAAAATACTTAAGGTGATACGAATTTGGTTTAGTGTGATATGGCATTGGTAGGGCTAGATGTGATAGGTTCATTTCAATTAACAAACATAATTTTTTATAGCAATTGATAAAATTGGTAGTAAGATTCCCATGTAGGGTTTTCCCTATCGAGCCCTTATAACATCAAATGGTCATCAATACAAGAGTTAGTGCATTTATCCAATATCCAATAAGATTGGCCCCTAGTCGAACCTCTTGTCATAAATCAATTATGCATTAGCTCCCAAGGCCTAAATGCCTCATCGAGCCTTGAGGCCATTAGGCATATAGGGAAATCTATTTGATTTCATTGTACCCAATAACTCAAGATATGTTAGTTGGACAGGTGATATAGCAATGACATGGTGTGACAGGTAATATAGAAGTGACATGGTGTGATAAGTGACAGAGAAAATAATGTAGTGTGATAGGTGAAAGAGGAGTGGCATGGTGTGTTAGGTGGAGCAGTTGAGGATGCATGTCACCTAGATTTGGCATTTTTGGACCTGCCAATAGTGTAAAGGTGAGTGACACATGGCACATGGAAATATTTCCATGTTGTATATCTCTTTTCAGCACTCTCCATGTGTCATAATATAATTAGTTGTTGTAATAATTAGGTGGCACACTAAGTGGGCCCTAAAGCCTAAAAATCTCGAAGTAGTGTTTTATTATCATCAATTGATAGCCTGGGATCCATCATCTAATAATATTGAGAGACAAAATAAATCACGGGTAACTAACACAAATTTTGGTGTCACCGGGCCCTCGCGGCCCCAAAATCCCATGGTGACATTTTGTAAACATACTCTCAGTCACCTAATAACTTTGGCTTGTAGTCAAAGGGTTTGTTCATAAGGGGATGATGTGTAGCACATGAGGGATTATCACCCCCGAGCCCCTAAAATCCTAGGCTGATGTTTTATGAAATCATGGTTGAGTATTCCTGACAACACGAGAATGTGATATGGAAAGCCTTTAGTCAGAATGCATGGTTCTAGGCACCTGCTGACTTAGCATCTAGGTTTTGAATGGGATATTCGCAGGTGTTTTCTCCCAAATTTTTGATAGGCCGATATCTATTGGGTGAGGGCCTCGAGGAACAAAAATATGGTTAATTCCTAATAGAAAAAGGTTTCCATAATATTCCTAAAGAAACTTGCTTTTGCAAGGTTGAAAAATGTTAAACAATTTTTGGGTATTTCCTGAATTCCTAGTAAATTTCAAATTTAGTGGTTAAATAATTCTGGTAGACTAGGGTTCCAAGGTGCCAATATGAAGCTTAATGAAAAAGAAATCCACTTGCATAATAAATCACTTGAATGATGAATTTGTTGATTTTTTCTAGTGAAGGGAAAAGACCAACATTGAGAGTAAATATTGTGGGTAAAAAGAAAGACTCTACTCATTTTTATAGAGGTGATAATTCTCTTTCAATATGTAGAAAAATATTATATATGTATTCTAATGAATGTAATGGAAGAATGCTAAATAGAAAACCCTAACAAGTATTTGAGCAAGGCTCTCATATGGAATATTTTCTTTATAAGCACATGAAGAATAAATATAAATAAATAAACATGAATGGAAAGAATTTTCAATCTACTCAATTTTTTTTCAACAAATATTTTTCTCTTCTTTTAAAATAATGTAAATCCAGGATCAACTATGAATTTACAAGATGAAAGTAAAGTATATATGGATAAGTCATCAAAGAAAATAAATAAATTTTAACTATGTGATTCATTTCAAGGTACACATTCATTCAAACATTTATGAGGAGATATATATCAAACAAAATGATAGAAATAAAGTGATGCGATGGTATAGATTGTCAGAGAAATAAAAAATAATTTCATGCATTCTGAGATCTTAAGAGCATAGGTGGACATTCACAAAATTTCATTACTTTTCTAAAAGAGAAAGTATAGAAACCAAAAATGGCATGCCCCTCAGAAACAATTCTCTGCAAGAATCAAAATAATAATATAGTTTTTTTCCCTAAAGGATTGGAACTGGGCTTCTGGACCATGAGATAAAATTTTTGGAAGAATGAGTGGAATTGCAGTCAAGGATCAGATTTACAAATATATAAGAAAATTCATAAATTTGGATGATCAATGACTGGAAGAAAGAAATGCAATTGATCATAACAAAATAAAGAACACCCATAAAATTGCAAAAGGAGAGTGTACACAAGAATCCATCACCATATAAATTCATGAGTGCAATATAATATCCAAATATTTCTTTCAATAAAACCTCGATGTGACAATTTTAGCAATGTTTAATACTATTAGATAAATTGTAATTAAACTACATTCACTTTTTACATGTTAGGGATTGTACTCCCCCTGTCAAGAAAATTTTCAGAAGAATGGAGAAAACAAAGTCATTCATAGATTAATCCTATTGCTCAGCATACATAAAATAATCCACTGGAATATATATAATTAATCATGTTTCTCAGCATACATAAAAGAATCCAATATATATGCTGAGCAACATGATTAACACACACACACACACACACACACACACACAGATATATATATATATATTCCAAGCACATTGCAAATATAAAAGGGAAGGTTAAGCTGGTTGATTCAAAAAACTCTTTGAAATGAAAAATCACCTCCAACAAAAACCAACAAAGAAAAAATTTGCATTAATAGCTCATAAGCCAAAAGACAAGAGCTTATTTTCTCTTATCTTCGTCTTGTTGCAATGTGCTTGGCCTTTTCTTTATAATATTCTCTCATAGTAGGTTTTTCCATTTTTTTTAATTGAATAAATATCCATTTTTAGAAATATGGAGTTAATAATTCGCTCTCCAAGTTCGGTCCTGCTTCAGATATCTTAAAGTTCCATTTTATTCTAATTTTCAAAGAATATATATATATATATATATATATATAGATTGGAGTCTGTGAGATATCTTAAAGTTCCATTTTATTCTAATTTTCAAAATATATATATATATATATATATATATATATATATATATATATATATAATTTTGGCCTTGTATACTAGTCCCATTGTTTTATTTATTCTTTTACCTTTCCAACGAGCTCTTGTTTGCTGAAAAATGGCTCCCGGAACCCAAGTTATGACCTTTGGAAGTTCACAGGCCAGTCATCATTGATTTGCATGAAATGACTCAACCACCATTGATATACTCCACATAAATCTTTGATTTTTTATTTATAATTCTTCCCTACTCATCCCACATTAATTTTGGTAGAATATCAACAATCATTTATAAACAAATGGCTCATCATATTACTCATGTTTGAAGTAGAAGGGGTCACAGGTACTTGTGTAGCTCGCACATGATGTAGCTTTTGGTTGCTATCTCTTTACCCAATAATATGTGTCCAATTATTTCCTTCCAAGTGTGACCACATGATATGTCTAGTTGGCTTCTATGTTTCATAAGGAGATATGCCAAAGCTACTTAGGATAGAAGTGATATGAGAAATATTGATAGTGCGAAAGTGAGTTGTGGCGTGTGACCACATGATATGTCTAGTTGGCTTCTATGTTTCATAAGGAGATATGCCAAAGCTACTTAGGATAGAAGTGATATGAGAAATATTGATAGTGCAAAAGTGAGTTGCGGAAAACTGGGCAATAAGATAAGTGCGAAAAGTAAAAGTAAATGAAGGTAAAATAAATAAGAAATAAAACATGAATATGAGAGGTGCGTGGAGAAAATATTTGTGTAGAAGTTAGTTTTGTGCATTGTTAGTTGTCAGAATTTCAATTCAATTTCTCAACACTTAATTGTCAAACCAGGGCTATGTAAGCTTTGAGGCATAGCACAAGTAATGCCAAATATTTTGGGTTCACTCTGTAAGTCCTACTACTATCCCTACAGTTTAAATCACTCAGATTTTGAAAGAACAATTCTTAAATAAATCCTTCTAATTATTTTTCTGCACTTGTGAACACAATGACACCACACCACTCTAGAAACTAAACTCTCAATAAAAAAATAGCAATCAAAGAATTTTCTGAAAAAATACTTCAAAAAATAAATTAACTCGAAATTCATGCCACTAAATCAGAGTCAAAACAAATCAATTGCAAAACTCAAAAGATTCTTGAAAAAAATCTACTCATGTACTTGATTCATGTACTAAGAAGGCAGAGCAAATCCGTTCATGTCCTAAAATTAATTTGTTCCTACATTGAAATAACTTTTTTCTTGTACTAAAATAACTCTATTACTATACTAAAATAACTTTGTTCCTGCACTTGATAATGTTATTTTACTTAACCAACAAAAATACTATCAAGCCTAAAATCAAAAGGTGCGAGAAGGAATCTTTAACTCAAATCAAGATAAAAAAATTCCCAAACCGTCATATGCTTCTTCAAAATATAAATTTCTAAATCAAATGGAAATTTTATGTTGATATTCAACAAGATGATGAGCTTAGTGAAAAGAGTCGCCTTCACTAAGTGGGCCCGCAGGCTATTTTTGGCGCAAGTCTATTTTTAGACTATGTCTATTTTTAGACATGGTGATCATATTTCAGAAGTTGAAGGATGCTATTTGTGGATGGTTAATCAAGTTGGAAAAATAGATGAAATTCTATTTTTTAGAATATTGGGCGAAGTCTATTTATATATTTTCGATCTAAAAATAGATGTATGTCGATTATTATTAGCTCTTAATAACAATCAGACAATAAACAACAAATTATTCTCTTGGAGCACTTTGTTTCAGTGCACAGATGTGGTAGATCAGTGGACTGAGGGAATTACGCAATTCCCAAGGGTTTATTGGATTTCATGCATGGAGGATTCAGTTAGAACTCAAGTGGCAAAGTTATGATAGAGTTGGAAGAGTAGTTTATGGAGTTGTTATTCAGTTTAACTCAGTTAATGGAGTTAAACTCAGTTGAGCTAGTTGTATCTAGTCTAGCTGAATGATACACTAGTGAGAGTGGAGTGAATTAATTAGTAAATTAATTCACAAATAATAACTCATTAATCAACTGAACAAATACAATAGTTAACTACAATGCATGTCAGTTCCAGTGGAGACCCAGTGGAGAGATAGGTGAAAGGGCAAGATGGACTATCTGTTGTGACTATAGTGATGCATTGATTGCATCACACACACATTGGAGTTTCCAATGAGGATTGCGCAGTCAAGGAAAGAGTAATTCAAATTCATTCAGAGCTATTCTTCAGCAGGGATTGCGTAGTGGAGGTAGGCTAGCAGGGGGCGAAGATCAGTGCATGGATTTGCAGGATTTTCTTGATTAGTGTGTGACGATTGTATTATACTGAGAGCTTGATGTACTAAGATTTGTATGAGGATTGTTACATGATCTCCATGATACATAATATATGATATTTGGGGTTTTCAGCTTCAGGCTTTCCCGTTAAAACAACTATGTTATGTGAAATTGTTTTTATTTATGCTTCACATGTGTGTGCAATTAATTTTCTGCAAAAGATTAATAGTGGAATGATTCTATATTTTGCAAGAAGTTAAATATTGTGAGATCAGGGGAATCTAGGACATATGCATGCTTAATGCATATAATTTCTACATGGTATCAGAGCATTTTTAATTCTTGAAGATTTCAATTGTGAAGTGAGTTTGTGCTAGTGGACAATTCGAATTTGCTACAGACGATTCTTGGTGCAGAAGTTGAGTATACATTGAAATGGCTTTCAACGGGTTGCGATTGGAGTATGCCCTTGATGGGAGCTCAAATTAAATAGCCTGGAAGGATAGGATGGAGGCGGTGTTGGAGGATAGTGGACTGAAGGAGTTCATCGATAGCGATGTTCCTAAGCCGAGATCTAGCGATGCTGCATTACTTGACGCATGGCAAAATAAGATAGCAACAACGAGAAGAATTTTGTTGGAAGGTGTGAAGGACCATATTGTGTCCAGCCTTCACGGGAAAGCCAATCCATTCTTAATGTGGAAGGATTTGAAAATTTTTTTCCAAAGAAGAAGTGACCAGAGGAAGTTGGTGCTTAAAGACAAGCTCAGAAAAATAAAATGAAGAAGGGCGACATTATTCCAAAATACCTCACGAAGTTTTTCCACTGCAAGGATGAACTGGGAAGTGTGGGGGTTATTTTTGATGATGAAGAATTGGTGAGCTTGACTCTCCTTGGGCTTCCGAAGAGTTGGCATAGCTACGAAGACTCTGTCAATGGACGGGAGAAACTGCCGGGATGGGAGAGACTTTGGTCGGATCTTGTGCAGGAGGAGATAAGGTGGGGTACCAGGGATGACTCTTCATCGAAGAATGAAGATGAAGAGAATTGCACTTTGGCTCCCAAAGCAAGGAAAGGGAAAGGGAAGAAATTTCCTTCAAAATCCGAAGCTAAAGGCAAGAAGAAGGATTTGTCAAAAGTGAAGTGTTTTCATTTTCATGAACATGGGCATTTCGCCACTAACTATCCACAAAAGAAGAAGAACAAGGAGGATGCTGGAGATACAGCTAGAGAGGCCTTAGCCTTGCAATTTGAAGTTGATTTCTCTTTGATCGCATGCTTGGTTTCAAGCTGTATGGGATCGGTGTGGTATCTTGATAGTGGTGCATCTTTCCATATGACGGGAGACAAGGTCTTGTTTAGTGACTTGGAGGAGAAGGACCTCCAGATGCATATAGAGATGGGCGACGATGGTCGGTACAGTGCGACTGGAATTGGGACCATTACCTTTGAGAGGGAGTCCAATATCCATTCTTGTTGAAGAATGTTATGCATGTTCCAGGTTTGAAAAAGAACTTGGTCTCGGTCGCAATGCTGGAAGAAAAAGGTTATGACGTTGTTTTCAGTGAGGGAAAAGCCTTCCTTCGACATAAAAAAATGGGTCAAACCAAGAAGATAGTGGTTCAAATTAAGAATCTCTACAAGCTGGAGGTAGATGGCTGCGCTGCAATGGTGGGAAAAGCAGAAGAAGTGGTGAGCTGGGATGAGGGTGAATTATGGCACAGGAGATTGGGCCATCTTCACCATGGCGCTTTGAATATTTTTGTAGCAGATTTCTACTGCACTTCCCAAGGGTACTCTTGCGCAGTCAGATAAATGCAAGGGATGTACTATGGGTAAGTTTGTGAAGACCACCTTTCATGAGAAGGAGGACCGTGCTTCGGTGATCTTGGAGAGAATTCACACAGATGTGTGTGGACCTTTCTCGGTTACTTCAACAAAAAAACATAAGAATTATGTTATATTTTTTGATGACTATTCTCGTATATGCTGGATCTTCTTCATGCAGAAGAAGAGTGAAACATTTTCAAAGTTCTGTGAGTTCAAAGCATTGGTGGAGAAGGAGTCGGGGAAGCAAGTGAAAGCTCTACTGAGAGATAATGGTGGTGAATACATCTCGGGCGAATTCAAAGACTTTTGTAGCAAAGAAGGAATTCGAAGAGAACTCATAGCGCCTCATAACCCACAGTATAATGGGGTCGCGGAGAGGAAGAACACAACGATCGTGGGTGCTACACGAGTGATGCTGCATGACCAGGGCCTACTAATGCACTTGTGGGCGGAAGCATGCAACACTGCGGTTTATGTGAAAAACATTTGTCCTCATAGAGTACTTGGCATGAGTACACCTGAAGAAGCTTTTACGGGTAAGAAGCCTGATATTTCTCATTTGAATATTTTTGGCTCATCTGTTTACATTCATGTGACAAAGGACGCTAGGAAGAAGCTGGAGCTGATTTCAGAAGTTGAGATATTTGTGGGGTACACAAAAACACCCCATAATTATTGTATGTATTTTCCAAACAGTCGGATGACTGTGGTGCGACAGGATATAAAATTCAATGAGGTGCAAGCCATGAAGTTGTCGCTTGAGAGGGAGCTACACTTGCATGCAGAGGAGGAACTTCTTGTTCGCAGAGATAAGCCTCTAGATGTGGATCAGCCACAGGAGGAGATTCATGGAGTGGAGGAGTCCACTCATGCAGAACCAAACATCAGAAAAGGCAGAAAGAGTACCACAGAAGCTGAGAGACTGAAGCTTGATGCGGCACAGAATGTAGGAGTTCCTACATCACAATGTAGACAGAGATAATCACCTGACCGATTTATTGGATACATGGCTCTTATAAGAAACTGTATCATGATAGAGTCATCTTCTTTTGAAGAAGCAGTGTTGGAGCCCACATGGGTAGATTCCATGGTGGAGGAGTATGAATCCATTGTCAGAAACAGTGCTTGGGAGATTGTTCCAAGGCTGGTGGGAAAATCAGTTGTAGGATCAAGATGGATCTACAAGGTAAAGCAAGCTGCTGATGGGAGCGCCGAGAAGTATAAGGAAATATTTGTTGCTCGAGGCTTCTCACAAATCGAGGGGATTGACTATGTAGAAACCTTTGCACCTGTCACACGGTATTCTTCCATATGGACCATCCTTTCTCTCTCAGCGCAGATGGGTTGGCACATTCATCAAATGGATGTGAAGACTGCGTTCCTTAATGGGATCATTGAGGAAGAGGTGTACATTGAGTAGTCTGAATGATTTTAGATCTTTAGCAGCGAGTCGCATGTGTGTAGGCTCAAAAGAGCGTTGTATGGGCTGAAACAAGCACCACATGCTTGGTACACTCAGATCGACAGCTATTTCACTGGACTTGGCTTCACCAAGAGTGAGGCGGATGCAAACCTGTACCAGATTGTGGTGGAGGGTAAGCTTTTAATCATTGTACTTTATGTTGATGATTTAATACTAACGAGTGATGAGAAGTTGATATACTCATTCAAGGTAGATCTTGCAAAGGAGTTTGAGATGAAGGACTTGGGCCTCCATTATTTACTTGGATTGGAAATATGGCAGCGGGAAGGTGAAATGTTTGTGTCTCAAGGTAAGTATGCCAGGGAGATACTGGAGAAGTTTCACATGCAAGGCTACAAGCTTATCGACACTCCTCTTCCAGGAAATTGGAAGAAAGAGGATGCTACATCGGCAGAGGTAGTGGATGCCACTGTTTATCGACAGTTGGTGGGTTTGCTCATGTATTTAGTTAATACAAGACCGGACATATGCTATGCGGTGAACCAACTTTCACAAGCGATGGTTAAGCCTACTAAGCTCTTTTGGAAGGCAGGAAAGCATGTCCTAAGATATCTCAGGGGCACATCTGAGTATGGTTTATGGTACAGATAGATGGATGAGGTGAAGTTGCATGGATTCAAGGATTCAAATTGGGTAGGAAGCCCAACAGATAGAAAGATCACATCAGGAGGGATTTTCAGTATCGGATCTACAACAATTTCTTGGTACAGCATGAAAAAAATATTCGTGGCACTCATTTCAGCGAAAGCAGAATACATGGCATCAAGTCAAGCTGCATGTGAGGCTATCTGAATGAGGAAGATCCTGGTTGATTTGTTCGATTCACATTTAGATCCCACAGTGATACATTGTGATAATCAGAGTTGCATTAAACTATCGGTTAATCCTGTGTTTCATGATAGATATAAACATATTGATAACCAATATCATCATATCAGAGATTGTGTGCAGTGGAAGATCATGTTGCTTCAGTACATTCCTATGGAGGATCAGGATGTAGATATTCTGACGAAGGCACTCACCAGGAGCAAATTCAAATACCATAGAGGCAAGATCGGGGTGAAAGATAATCCCTATCTTGTTGAGAGGGAGTGTTGAGATTCAACAAGATGATGAGCTTAGTGAAAAGAGTCACCTTCACTAAGTGGGCCCGCAGGCTATTTTTGGTGCAAGTCTATTTTTAGACATGATGATCATATTTCAGAAGTTGCAGGATGCTATTTGTGGATGGTTGATAAAGTTGGAAAAATAGATGAAATTCCATTTTTAGAATATTGGGCGAAGTCTATTTATAGATCGTCGATCTAAAAATAAATGCATGTCAATTATTATTATCTCTTAATAATAATCAGACAATAAACAACAACTTATCCTCTTGGAGCACTTTGTTTCAGTGCACAGATGTGGCAGATCAGTGGACTGAGGGAATTACGCAATTCTAAAGGGTTTACTGGAGTTCATGCATGGAGGACTCAGTTAGAACTGAAGTGGCACAATTATGACAGAGTTGGAAGAGTAGTTTATGGAGTTTTATTTAGTTTAACTCAATTAGACTCAGTTGAGCTAGTTGTATCTAGTCTAACTGAATGATAAAATAGTGAGAGTGGAGTGAATTAATTATTTAATTAATTCACAAATAATAACTCATTAATCAACTAAACAATATAGCAGTTAACTACAGTGCATGTCAGTTCTAGTGGAGACCCAGCGGAGAGATAGGTGAAAGGGCAAGATGGACTATCTGTTGTGACTATAGTGATGCATTTATTGCATCACACACACATTGGAGTTGCCAATGAGGATTGCACAGTCAAGGCAAGATTAATTCGAATTCATTCAGAGATATTTTTCAGAAGGTATTGCGCAGTGGAGGCAAGCTAGCAAGGGGCGAAGATCGGTGCATGGATTTGAAGATTTTTCCTGATTAGTGTGTGACGATTGTATTGTATTGAGAGCTTGATATACTAAGCTTTGTATGAGGATTGTTACATGATCTCCATGATACATAATATATTATAGTTGGGGTTTTCAGCTTCGGGATTTCCCGTTAAAACAACTGTGTTATGTGCGATTGTTTTTATTTATGCTTCACATGTGTGTGCGATTAATTTTCCGCAAAAGATTAATAGTGGAATGATTCTATATTTTGCAAGAAGTTAAATATTGTGAGATCAGGGGAATTTAGGACATATGCATGCTTAATGCATATAATTTCTACATTTTATCAGATCATAATGTGAATATTAAACTCTTGTGCTTGAATAAATAAATCACCTTACAAATATATTTTTCTTATATCCCCTTATGAACTATTTAACATTGTATCCTATGTAAACCTCTATGTTTGCAAAGGAAATTGTTTCAGACAGAAAGATTCAACTACGATATTTTGAACAATAGTGATATTTGGTTCTTGTACTTCAAATTTTTAAGTAAAAAAATAATCAAGAACATGATATAGATCTACAATTTACTCAGAGAGATAAGTTTCCTTACATAGTGAAAACATGCATTTATCAGAATGAGGGGTTATTCCTTGCTTACTGTAAATAAATAAATTTTAAAAGAGATATATGATCATCATTAAGCAAGGTCAAAATAGATAAAATCCTGCAAACCCTTATCCCTAACTAAAAGGTGATTTAAGGAAAACTTCCAAGACAACAATTCTTGTTGTGCTTTTAAAATGAACATAAAGAAATGCTTTCAATGTAAAGGAAAGAAACAAAGTGCAATGCACAAAACCTTATATCTGGGAACATTGTTGCAAAAGAAAAGAAATAGATAAGAGTTTGTTCAATCATGCACACACATCATTCATAAGCAACCTCCACACCAATGACTTCGTGTGCTTAACACACAATATAATAGTAATTGGAGAACGAGTTGGATTGGCTAGGCCCTAGCCAACCAACTCGTTTCCCTTCTTAAGTAAAACTCTTAATCTATGAGAGTAGAATTAACATCACAAGAAATAGACAAAATAGATGCATGAACTTGTAATTTGGCCTTGTTTATTAAAATGATAAAAGTCTTTGCTCAATACATGATATAAAGCAACAAATCCAGCTCCCAGAGGGATTGTGGCGATACAAATTCTTAGAGTATAAAATACAAAGGTTTCCCACAATATCACTACCCTACATTCTGATCAATTTTCAATTATTACATACTACATTGGCTCTCGGTCGTGTCAAAGTAATAACAAAAGGATGTAGTTGTTGTTAATTGGTACCCATCTTTAGGAACCCTCTAATGATCCATACCATCTACAAGAAAACAATAAAAAGTCTTCTAAAGTAGGTGCACGCATTTTCCTCTGATAGCTAATATGGAATCCAAGTTAATCTTCTCGAATCAACGAACATTCATATGGTGTAGGAACCGAAGTAAGTGTAGGAATATCAATATCTTATACCACAACCACCTTTGACTTTGAATTAGTCATCATTCATGGAAAATTCATAAGGTAATATAATTGATGAGTTACATGGGAAAAAATATACCTATTTGACCTTTTAATTAAAATAAGCAAGCATATCCATTTTCCCAAAAATTCATTGAGAGAAACCAAAAATGCATGTAGAGCAGCCTTATCCATGTTGTAAAATAGAGGCTAGGGTAGGGTAATTTGGGTAAAAAATAGGAAAATTTCAACAAGAAAAAATGTGTATGTAAAGGCTAGTGCATAAGTTAAGGTTTTGCATAGGTAATGGTATGCAGAAGTTACGATTGTGCGGAGGATCTAGTATGCAAGACATTTCACACATCCTTGAAAATGTTAAGTATGTAATAAAACGTTATGTGTGGAGGAATATGATGTGAGTCAAATTTTCCACACATTTTTTAAAATGACCAAGTAAAAAGGGAAAAGAGGCAGTGAGGTACTTATTCTTGGAATGGAAAATAGATAAAAATGATAAACAAAAGTAACTGATATATGTTGGGTGGGAATAGTGATACCTTTGACATATGATATTATTTTCTTGTATTCTACAAAATGTTAGAAGAAGTTAAGAAACAGGGCTATCAAATGAAAGGATAAGCATAAACATATCCTTTTTTTAGTTTTCTTTTCTTCTCTTCTCTGTATTCAAAGGAGAAACCATCATTTTTGGCCTTGAAGATTAGGACTAACTAAAATCATATTGTTTCAAAATAACTCCATTTGATGTGTGACATGAAAACACATCAATAGAAGCATTTATAAATTAAAAGAGATGAGAGATTAAATTTAAGGATGTAAGCATGTGAAAAGAGGTGCACTACAATGAATATCAACACAAGAGGTGTGTGAGCCACAAAAAGAGTGAGAATTATTTGTAGTGAAGTGAAAGAGTGGTGAGTAGAGTGAGAAAGGTATACATTGAAGTGCAAGAGTGGTGAGTAGTAGAGAGGAATTTCACAATTAAGATAATGAAGTGTATGAAGCAAATCTAATCTTAACGAGGTAGTTGCCATGAATCTAATAAGAGCATAGAGGACCAAGGAAAGTCATATTTAAAATCAAAGAACGACGGGGATTGGAGTCTCTTATAGGTTGGTGCAACTAAAGCAGTGGGCACCAGTGTCTCCAATCTGTTGTTGTTTTCAAATATGAGGGGATTGGTGTTTCATGTAGGTTGGTTATTTTAAATTAGTGGGGATTGGTGTCTCTAGTAGGGCCGTCCCAACAAATCAAAGTTTATTTTGTAGGTTGGTTCCTACAAATTGATGTAATAGTAGGTTGGTGCCTACCATATATTTCATCTAAATAAGTTTTTTGGTTTTCTCCCATAAGGGTTTCCACATATATCTTGTGTTACTTGTTCAATTTATGATATTGATGTTTTATGATGTTTGATGGTTATAAATAAGTAAAAATTGTCATTATATTGATTTACACCCCCCTATCAGTTTAATTGTGAATCCAACAGGTAGTACAGTTTCAAAGATATAATAGATATACCCTTAAATACTAAACACTACAAGGAAAAGACCCTCTAGCGGAGGTTATAAAGGAGGTTTTTAGTGTTGTAAAATTGGCCAAAATTGTCAAAAAAACATATGCTACCACATCCGTTTATGGTTACGGAGGTTTTGGTGGAGCTTTTAACGAAAATTCAACACAACCAAAAAAAAAATGTGGGGCCGGAGGTTATTATGGATGTTTTTAACGCACTGGTGCATACCTGTGGACGGTGCCCCGGGGTGGTCGAAGGAGAATGCACCGGGCCATTAAGGTATAAAACAACACTGGGCGTAGTGTTGGTGATACAATGCATGAGGCCGTTATAATTGGTCTTGGGAATTGAGCGGAGCCCATAGGTCATATCAATGCGCCGATGCGTAGACTTATAGAAACGCACCAGTGCTTCCTTTCACACAAATGCACCGAGGTTTATAATTGGTATCGGTATTCGTGTGGTGCGAATATGTCACACAAATACACCGGTGCATATAGACTCTTAAACGCCTCGGTGTGCAGTATCACACAAATGCACGGAGATTTATAATTGGTATCGGTATTCGTGTGATGTCCATAGGTCGTCTAAATGCATTGGTGCGTATAGACACAAAAACGCCCCGGTGCATAGTATCACACAAACGCACTAAGATTTATAATTGGTATCTGTATTCGTGCTGTGATAATAGGTCATAAAAATGCACCAGTGCGTAGATAGACATAAATGCACTGGAGAGCTATACCACACAAACGCCTCGATATTTTTAACCAGTTTTGGTATTTGTGCGGTGCCCATAGGTCGTAAAAACACACCAGGGCACTTAAGAATACAAGTGCACTGGTGTAAGTATACACACACTGGTTTTCATTTTGTATTTTTTAGAAACATCGACATGTGACAATGCAATTATTGTGATTGTTTTAAATTCATTATTCATCAAAAGTCAACACATATTATAACAATATTCATATTAATTAATTTTTTATTAATGCATTTGAATGTGATGTTTGGATTAATTTGTTATATCATATCAAAATTATTGTGGTTTTTTAAAGTTCATTACTCATCAAAACTCGACACACATATATCTTATAAAAATATTCATATGAATTAAATTTTTATTAATTCATTTGAGAATGACAATGGAGAACACAATAACGACAATAGAGAACGCAATAGAATAAATTAAAACGTTTTTTGTCATATATGAATAAGACATTCTTTGTCATACAAAATGGGACAGTTATTGGTGTCCCTTTATCTTTCAATTGAGACACTATGTCCATTACATTAAAGAAAATCTCTGATTTCACAGACATTTTTCAAAAAATACAACGCCTTGCTTTTATACCCAAACATAGTGATCATCATTCTTCACTTGAACTGTTGTCACTGCTAGAGCTACTTCCATGACTTGGGTTATTTTCAGAAATGTTTTGTTCACGGTGTTGATTGTTTTCTTCTTCTTCACCTTCCATCTAGAAACATAAAAATAAACTTTAATGAGTGTATATACATTGGTGAGAATACTGAAAATTGCAATATTAAATAATATACATCAATGTAAATCGAAAAGATATGACGTATCGATGCAATAATTGACTCATAAACTATACACATTCTTTCAAAACCATGTAACATGCCATCTTTCAAGATTCGATATGTTGGCGCAGTGCCATACTTTGTGTCCTGCAAGTTATATACCCCATAAAAAATCATATATTTAATATAAAAGATTTATTTTTTCTATTAATTATAGACAGAGCTAAGTAAAACAAGATCAATAGATGCTTAAAAATTCCACAATTAAGTTTTGATATGCCAACATATAAGCACAACCCATATTTAACCTAGTTTCAATCAATTCTTCTGATGGTTCTTCTTTGTATGTTAGCACCTGTTTGAAGACATTCAATGATGATTTTTGTAAAACAGCTTAAAAAATACAAAAATGAGATCTAGTTAAGTTGTTATAAGGAAGTAACAATTACTCGCAAACTTAGATATCAATCCTTTTCTTCCTTGTCGTCCTATTTTATGTGCTGAATGGGTTCCATTTTCTTTTCTTTTCTGCAAGAAATTACTTGAAGATTAATCTTTAATGCTAAATTATTTATTTATTTTACCTAATGATCGCAAAAATCAATGATTACATATTAAATTTGAAGCAAGTTGTTGTTGAGATGGCTCCTCCAGCGATGAAATTTTGTCCGTTTCTTTGACCATCTCCTTGTACACCTTTTTGGACATTCCTACTGGCATATTTCTAATATCAGCTCGTTCATCTTTTGATATTTTCATAATCTTCCTGAAAATGTAACATGACAATAAACTATTTAATTTTTATATTGATATATGAAAAACAAGTATAACAAAAGTGATATTTATAAATAATTCTAGACAAACATCTAAAGGAATATTAATTTTTCATTCCTTCTTTTTTGTTGTTGTACGTTTTTTCTATTAAAATTCTGACATGTCTCATTGACCAATTCTCTGGAAACTCTTCCTGTAGTTTACATAAAATTTGGTTCTTGGAATCATTGGATTGGTTTTTGTATTGTAAGTGGAAAGAACGTCTGTACATTCGTTCCACTAGATCCCTCAAACTTTTGTAAAAGTTTTTCCCCCTTTCGTTAACCTCCAGCACCACACTAGATGAGCTAAGGACCAATTCATTTTCATTTGCATGTTCTATTTTTTTTCTTTTCTTAGAAAAACATTCGTTTTTTGAGTTGTTGGTCCCTGTAGAACATTAAACAGATGTGAATTAATATACTTTTTCACACATGTTATCAAATAATTTTAATTATATTATTAATTAAAACTAAAAAAATAAAATCATATTGGATCGATCTTATTTTTTCATTCACCTGATTCATCCTTTTGCAATTTTTCCATCAAGATTTTACGCTCTTCTGGTCCTAGATGAGAAATAATCTTATCGAGCTTCGTCATTTTGTGGCTTTGCATGATACACAGTAAACAATAAATATTATTTAAACTTACATATAATTCAAAAATATTTCTTTTGTAAAAAATTTACAAAGAACTTGCCTTTTTTGCTTTTCTTGATGTGTTATCAGTATTTTTGTTACTTGATCCCTTGTCACTCATTTCTTTATCAATCTAAAACCTGTACCATATCATTCAATAATATATTTATAAATAAATTGTCAACTTTTCAAGTAAAAAAAAAATCTCAAAAAACCGGTGCGCCATTCATGGTTTACGCACCGACGTCGGTGCGTGTCTCTCTTCCAAACGCACTGCCACAACAGTATAATAGACCATACGGTGCTCTATGTCAACCAGGAGCACCGGTGCGTTACATGTCAATGACTGCACTGGTTAACCATGATAAAATAATAAAAATTGTCCAGTGTTAGGGGTAGTTTTTATCACATTACATTTTGCGGTGCGCTAAGTTACTCCAGGTGCACTGATAAAAAAATCTCCTTTTTTTTAAAATTCATGCCAGGGCCCACATGGATTGGGATCCGACTATGATAATCGTCCCGTCGGTTGGATGCCTTAGTTTTATATTTAACAATACAAACCCTATAAATCTAAATTGAAAAGCCCTAATTCTGAAATCATAGAAAGAGGAAGAAGAAAGGGGAGAAAAAAAAAGAATGTAAGGTTTGTATCTTTTGAATTTTTTTTTTTTCTTTTACGAAACATAATGTTTGCGGTGCGCCATAATGAAATAGTGCACCGACTGCATATTTTACAAATGGCGCACTGAAGAAATATTTTGTTTTTCTATTTTTTTATCATAGTACTTGCGCGGTGCGCTTTGAGAACAGAGTGCACCAGTGCATTATTTCGCATAGGGCGCACTGACAAATTTTTTTCTTCTTCTTAGTTTACGCAAGGGCCGACATGGATTGGGATCAGAATATGCAGGTCCTCCCATTGGTTGGATGTCTTAGGCTTATATTTAGAAATACAAACCGTATAACTATAAATTGAAAATTCCTAATTCTGAAATCACAAAAAGTGGGAGAAGAAAGGGCAGAAACAAAAAGAATGTAGGGTTTGTTTCTAAAATGGTTTTTTTTGCAAAACAACACGTTTACGGTGTGCCATAATGCAATAGTGCACTGATGCGATATGTTACATATGGCACACTGATAAAAACATATTTTATTTATTTTTTATTTTTTATCACTTTACTTTCACGGTGCACTGCTATAACCGAGCGCACCGGTGCGCTATTTTACGCAGGACGCACCAACGAAAAAAGAGTCTAGTTTTTTAAGATTGATGCAAGGGCCGACATGGATTGGGATCCGACTATGCAGGTCCTCCTGTTGGTTGGATGTCTTAGGCTTATATTTAGCAATACAAACCCTATAAATATAAATTGAAAAGCCCTAATTCTGAAATCACAGAAAGTGGGAGAAGAAAGGGCAGAAACAAAAAGAATGTAGGGTTTGTTTCTGAAATGGTTTTTTTTGCAAAACAACACGTTTGCGGTGCACCATAATGCAATAGTGCACTGGTGCCATATGTTACATATGGCACACCGAGAAAAAAATATTTTATTTTTTTATTTTTTATCACTGTACTTTAGTGGTGCGCTGCTATAACCGAGCGCACTGGTGTGCTATGTTACGCAGGGCGCACCGACGAAAAAAATCTGTATTTTTTTAAGATTGACGCAAGGGCCAACATGGATTGGGATCCGAATATGCAAGTCATCCTGTGGGTTGGATGTCCTATGAATATACAAACCCTATAAATCTAAATTGAAAAGAAAGAGGGAGAAGAAAGGGCAGAAACAAAAAAAATCTAGGGTTTTGTTTGTAAAAATGGATTTATTTTTTATTTTTGTTTCTGAAAAATGCAGAAAAGGTAAAAAAAAACTGCAGGAAAAAAGTTAAAAAAACAATAAGCTTTGATTTTGTTATTTTACTTCATAAAAAAAACTACAGAAAAAAGTAAAAAAAAACAATAGAATTTGATTTCTTATTTTACTGCATAAAAAAAAATGCAGAAAAAAGTACAAAAAAATAATAAACTTACATTGTTTGAAATTCTATGGTATAGGGTTTGACTAACCAGAGGTTTGGAATTCTGATTGTCTGAATACTTCTGTTCGAACGTATTTCCCCGCTCTACTGTGCTCTCGTGCTCTGTTTGCTCCAGGTATGTATCCTGCAAATATTTGGCTGATTTTTTTTGCAAAAATAGTGAAATAATGAAAAGTGTTTAGTATTTAAAGAAATGTTTTATGAAATTAGATTTTCGAAAATATTTTGCCGCCCATTTTTCAATTTACCGTTTTTTTTTTCACTTAAAGAAAATAGGGTTGAGCTTTTTTTATTTGTAGTTATTAATTTACCGGTGCGTCCTTTAATTTAACCACATCGGTGCATCGTGTTATAAAATGGCACCAGTGCGCAAAATTAAAAAAAAACTCACCGGTGCGGTTATCTATACATTACGCACCAGAATGACATTTAAGTTTGTGCACCAAAATTTATTGTTGTTTTGCTCAAATGCAGGGAGAAAATATCATATATTATATGGAATGGAAAATTCTTCAAAATCCAGCACGTTCCATAATATTTCTCAAAGTTCATCGCGGAGTTCTCCCTATCCATGTGGAGACGTAATATTTACTTTAGATTTGTTTTATTTTTTCACTATCTAATTGAATTTATATATGTTTTTTTATCCATGCAGTCAATCATGCACAACTTAATTAAATTTATAATGTATACAAATTTGCAGGTTCATGCAGATTCAGCATCGAGTTCAGATGCACAAAATATTCAAACTGATCCAAAACGTCGGAAGTGCTTATCAGGAGTTGAATATCGCAAGGCACATTTGGTAGATGAAAATGGACAGCTGCTTCACCCTGCCAATTGTAACAATATTGCATCTTCTAGCCACAATCTCGGTACAATGATGGTAATTATAATTATAATTGTTTGGTATATATATTGATTAATATGTAATTATTTCAACGTCAAACCAATTTATAATCATGCAATATTTTCAACGTGGTTACTAATTGATATCATGTATTTTGTACTAATCATGTTCAAATTATTATTATTATTATTATTAGGATTCTAGTGATGATGAACGACCTACCTACCATCTTCCGTTGCACCCCAAGACAATGTCAAATCGAGAGAAGACTAAATTAAGTGAAAAAATCGGAGAGGAACAATACCAAGAATGGTTGAATCAACCACCGATTCAATTCCCGCTACGTCTAGATTCACCAATTAGGAATGAATACAACAATAGTAGTTATTCACAAGCTGGCAATGGAGGCAATCAAATAGAGGTTGGTATGGATGATTACTTAATGGATATGACTGCCATGGAGATAATGTTGTTAGATGCATTCCAAAATGATGATCAACTAGGGGATGATGCTCATATCGCTGACACCTTTTTCAAAAGCCTTAAATTTGCTTCCACCACCCCTCTCTTTGGACATGGCGGTCAGTCAAAGTCTACCCAGTTGGGTACAACAATTTTACTGTACAACTTGAAAGCAAATTTTGGCTTGTCGAATGCATGTTTCTCAGAACTTTTGAGGTAAGTTACCATAAAGTACTCCCCTTATATAAATTTGAAATGTAATCAGTACACTGCAATGAACATTACAAATGTTAAATTTTATGAACGTTAATAATTATATCGACATTAATGTACATTTAATATTAACATATTTTTCCATGATCACCAACTACAGGTTATTCAAAGATAAGGTTCTTCCAAGTGACAATGTCTTGCCGGTAGCTGCGAAGAGGCAAAGAAATTGTTGAAAATGTTGGGTGTTGAGTACATATCATATCATGCATGTCCAAATGACTGTATTCTATATAGAGGAGAATATGTAGACAAAGAGATGTGTCCAAAATGTGGGCATGATAGGTATGATAAATAAAAAAAGAAGGGTAAATCACGTACAGGTCGTCCTTTTAAGATATTGAGGCACATGCCTATAATCCCAAGGATTCAAAGGCTCTTTCGTTGCAAAGAATTAGCTATGTGGCAGGGATGGCATTCCTCACACAGAAGTGAGTTAGGAGTTATGTGAATCCCAACTGATTCAATAGCCATGAAGCATATAGAGGATACATGGCCCGAAAAATTCAAGAATGAAGTACGAAGTCTACAACTCAACATAGCCATGGATGGCGTCAACCCATATTCCCTCCAGAACACCAACTATTTTGTTTGGCATATAGTAGTGATCAATAAAAATATCCCCCCATGGTTGTCTGTGAAGAATGAACATCTTATGTTGGCTCTCATAGTCCCTGGTAGAAGACAAGTGAAGAATATGGATATCTACTTACAACCACTGGTAGATGAATTGAAGGAATTATGGGATGGGATAAATGTTTATGATGTATCAAGACCCATCGCAGAAGAGAGGAATTTTACGTTGTATGGCATATGTGCTTACACGACACATTATTATCCAGGCTTAGGAGTTTGCTCTGGTAAATTACATGTTTAATTTATTGATTTGTTTATATATAATGTAACAATATTCTTTCACATATTAGTTATTTAATTCGTTGTAATAATATTTGTTCTAATCTTCATGATATTCTTTAACGTTCCATGCATATTAATTAATGTATACAAATATAATCTCGCAGGTCTTGTAACAAAATGGTATTTTGGATGTAAATGTTGTGGACCTTCTCTGAAAGCTAGATGGTCCAAGGACCTACGAAAGCCAGTGTATGATTGCTCCAAGATATTCCTACCAGAACAACAACCTTACAGAAGAGCAACATCCGCTTTCAATGGTAAACGAGAGAGAACCCAAAGGCATCCAATAATGACACCAGCTGAATGGCTTAGAGCATATGAGAGAGAGAAGGAGGAGTTCATAGAAATGTTCGATTCAAATGGGGAGCCTAAGTTTGATGATCCAAATTTCTTCAACACCTATGTTGAGAAATTTCCCATTAGGATGAAAAGGAAATCTATCTTTTATGACCTCCCATATTAAGAGCATCTTAGGATTTCCCACTTATTAGATCCCATGCATATATTTATAAATGTTTCATCTTTTTTATGGAGGCACATATCATCGAAAAAAAGTGACACATTGGCTGTTAGGAAAGATCTTATTACTTCAAAAACTAAAAGAAATATTGGCCAAGACGATTAGAAAGTACGGGATCAGAGGCAGGCGCTGGTCCCTTTAATTCATGGTTTTTCAAAGAAGGTGATGTCCCATGGATTTTTAAAAAATATGATATATCTTTGGCAAAGGAAGTTATAATGGATGTGAGGGTGCCAACTTCATACGGGTCTTCACTATGACACTACTTCACCGTGGATGACCATTTGTCAGGGTTGAAATTGCATGACCATTTGAATCTTCTAAGAGTACGTATAATGTCAAAAACATGATTTTATTATTTTTTATATTAATAAATTTTATCCGATGCGGGGATCATAGAACATAAGTAATTTTGTATATTATTCCACGTGTTTGTAACTTTGCAGTGTCGTTATCCTTTGTTTGTGCATGGGTGTGTGAAACATGAATTCCCTCAAGACCTAGGACGTGCCATATCTAAATTATCTACATTTGTATGTTGGATCTCGTCAAAGGAGATTCATGTGGCTAGAATTCCACGATGGCGTCAAGAGATAGTTGAGATTGTTTGTATGTTTGAGAAGGAACTTCCGACGAGTTTCATGGACTTACAGGTTCATCTTCTAATCCACCTGGTAGATGAGGTTGAATTAGTTGGGGTTATTTCTTGTCATTGGATGTTCTTCTTAGAGAGGTACATGAAGAAATTCAAAGGTTTTGTTCGACAAAGTGCAAAACTTGAGGGGTCTATGGCAGAGGGGTACATATTGTATGAGTCTTTCTACTATGCTAGTGAGTACATCAAGCAGATTGACAACAGACTAGGTGCGGTGATTTGGGATGATCAAATGGATGAAGAAAAAAGAGAAGGAGAGTTACTCCAAATGAGTGGAAAAAAGAGCTTGATAAAGAGTAAGCGACTTATAATTTTTCAAATTTACAAAAAGTAACTAATATTTATGTTGAACTTTGATATAATGTATATTTTGATCTCTAAGTACTATATAATGTTGGTTTGATTTCATCAGTGAATGCAGAAATTGTAACAATCAATAAATTCATTCTTTACAATTCTGAAGTGACACAACCGCGGGTCGCATTGTATGAACAAAACAGGATGAAATGGGATAGTGACAAGAAATAATTCAGATGGTTGAATGGTAGAAGTGTGCCTTATCCCGATCATTTAAAAGAAAATATGCCAAAAATATGCCCCAATAGTTTGGTTGTTGACCAATTCAGAGAGAAATACAGTGCTACTGGTCGTTACCCGCATGCTGAAGAGAATGCGCTAAGCATAGGGATTGGGTGCGGCAACTCGGTAATAATATTTTTAATTTATATGTATATTTGAAACTTATATTAATACATCTACATTTCATATTTTAACTACTATTGGATTATTATTTATAAGACACATGAAACTATGATTTTTTTATCTTTTTTATAATAGGTGCATTTGTTCCCATCTATGTGGGAATATGGACACCATTTTCACACAAAAAATGCCGATGCTGGAAACATCATAGAAGACTGTGGAGTGAAAGTCGAGTTTGATCAATCTAGTCGATCTAGCCACCGTGATCAACAACTAGTACGAGGGACGTTATGTTACGTCGAAAAGATACGAGAGATCAGTGAAGTGGATTTTTCTTCTTTCTAATGTGTTATTTTTAGGAGAAAGTGGTGGGACACCTTTGATCGGAATAATGTAAAGGAAGATCGCGATAGTAGGCTGATATGTATCAACTCTAGAAAGATGCGGGATGAAGTTAAGGAGCACTATGTTTTCCCTAAACACTACAACCAAGTGTTTTTTTACCTAGATGTGTTGGATAGGGATTGGTGGTTCGTATTGATACATGACCCTAGATCAAAACATATTTTTGAGAACAATAGTGTTATTATGCCATGCGAGCTAGAAGATAATGAGGGTGATCATGCGAACCAAGAGTGATATGGTACATGTGTTATTTCATCAATATTTATACCTTTTAAGATTGGTTTTTTGAAATATTAATATAACATGTATTTTGAATTAATTGGTAATTTGCATTTGTTAATGTTAAAATCAATAATTCACTTAATAATTTGGTATTGTGTTGATCTCAAAAACAATGGCGTATTGTATAAATTAATTCTTTTTTTGTATCTAAGATCATAATAAAATAATTATACTTCTAAAGTACAAGAATTTATTTGCATTATTTTCTAAACTTTATAATGTTACAATAAATCAAATTATTCTAGATTTATTATTTTACAATTATTTAAAATTTACAAATTTTAATAAATTCATTTCACATTAATACAATTAAAAATTTAAAAATATTTTACATTCAATTAGAATCAGAATTAAAATTAGAATTAGAATTAGAATCACAATTACAATTACAATTACAATTACAATTTTAGAATTTTACATATATACAATTACAATTTTACAAATTAAAAAATTACAATTACGATTACAATTTTACAATTTTAAAAATTACAATTACAATTAGAATTTTAGAAATTCACATATATACCATTACAATTACAATTTTAGAATTTTAAATACAATTAGAGATACAAATGTTACAAATTTACAATATCATGATCATTTGGTATTAAATTAATTAATAAACATCATGTTCATGATAACCATCGTACACACATCATATTTGACTAAAAAACACATTCAAAATCGCTAACTGCATCACCGTGATCATGATCATCGAAAAAAACACAATTAACATTATATATTAACATCATTAGTACAACACAAACATCAAATATACATCTCATGCTATCACATACACATGTATCTGCAAGTTGCGCATTCAATGAACATATCTAACATGACCTAACAACATACACATCATGATTATCACCAACATGTAAATTAAGTACAACTGCAACATGAACATAAAATACATGGACCATATATATATATATATATATATATATATATATATATATATATATATATATATATATATATATATATATAACTGAATAACGTTGAAAATATACAACTGTAATATAAATGTCATGGACCAGCTGGTGGTAGTACAACATCAATATCAGTACTAGTGGCTGATGGTCCAGCCTCATCTCCATGATGACTGCTGGTAGATGCTAGTGGAGGCTCATGCAAATTTGGCGTGGCGCGAGGTTGTGAACGATCATGAGATGATGGTACGCTACGCCTCGCACATTGTCCATCATGTGTTGCGGCTCGATCGTAACGTGCAACAATCCTCGTCAGTCGCGTAAAATTTGTCGTAACTCCTACGACATGCCGCATCAGGCTGTACATGTCACGCGGCATGCCTCTCGACATCCGTAATAGCCTATCATCGACCTCTATGTCTTTGAAATCAGCAGGCCTGATGCCCACCTCAACAATCAATGCAATGAGTTGGTCGCCCAACTTCATCATGTATCTAGCATCACTAAGACGTCGACCACGCACCGGCGCACCAACAAGAGTAGGTCTCTGATCTGCACCGGCCTCCTGATGATCCTCGGCAATATCTGACATGCCCTCATCCTCATCAGGATCCACACCTGGATCAGGTGGTGGTGGCGACATCTCCTCGCCATCAAAAGAGCCAATGTCTGCAAAATATATACAAGTACACAACAATAATTAGAGGATTTTATTACATAATTTAATAAAAAAAGGTTAAAGAACATGTTAGAATAAATTTAAATAAAACAGTAATATTACCTCTATCATATGGCAGCTCATCAGCTGTGAAGAGGATGTTGGCACACCCTCGCCAATCCAAACCTGCATAAGGATAGGGGACCAAAATGAAGGGATGCTCATCAACAATAGCTAACAACTCCAGTGCATCATCTGATATGCTCGCTAGAAAAAGATTCTCCTCCCTCTTGGGCATCATATGCACCCACATGTGCATACGTGCCTCAGTATCGGCCAACGAGGCTGCCGAAGAAAAGAAGGCCTCGTCTCTAGAAACCTCTCAAAAAATAAAAATAAAAAGCTCTGAAGCAAAAGGGAAGTTGACCCTTCCTTGTGCATGAGCACGACATCTATCTAATGCTATACAAAACTGCCGCAAAAAAATGGCAGACCACCTGACAAGTTGTGGCTGCTGTAGTAAAGAATCAACATAATATAAAAGCTGGCCACTAATGCATTTCCCATCACTGGTATTGTGCGAAATGGTCGAAATGATAAGTGAGAGACATTGGACCTCCTCACAACCAAACACACCAATACGTAACTGCCCTCTAGCGACCTGAAACTCTGCAAGAGATACTAAATTTTCTCCAATGTATCTCTGGGAGTAAACTAACTGACTCCCTGTCACACAGCCAGCTGGAAACTCGGGGAACGAGGGAAAATCCACCCCTCTCCTCGATATCCCTGTAATAAAATATACATCCTCCTCAGTGGGCGTGTACCACTGGTTGATACCGACCCGGAAAGCCTGTTGCTGGGCATTCCACCTTCGGATAGTATGTGTAAAAAAAAAAATATGGGACTTTAGGGAAGTAGCCTCCTCATAGAACTTGAGGAGGCCTACCTACCTAAGGAGCCCCTGCGTCGCTGCTATAATAGGGTGAGGGTATGCATCTCTCTCCCTCTCTCTTGCCTCCCATAGGCGAACCATGTTATACTATTCTGCCTGTTATTGTTGTTGTTGCCCCTCTTCTCTCCTTTCACGTCTTTGAATGATTGACATATTAAACACAATTTTTTTATTAAATGACACATGTATTTGTAAATATATGTATATAATTATTTTTTGAAAAATAAATAAAACAAGAGTTGGTGCGCCAAAAACACAGTCACGCACCAGTCCCGGTGCACCTCCCCACTAAGCGCACAGGATACGGTGCACCTCATGATATCCACCGCACCGGACGCAGTGCTCCAGAAAATGTTTTTAGCACGTCGTTCACTACATGCGGTGTCAGCAGGCCGGTGTGCTGACTTCACTATCTGCCCTAGGCTTATAACTAACTCAACACACCACCCTCCTGCCATCATACATAGTCGTCGGTGAGGTATTTTAAGAGGCCGCACTGTTGACTTAGGCCAATTACAGTAAGCCGTGCGCTGACAAAAATAGCCGGACCGGGGCTATTATCTTAGTCAACGCACCTCATCACCACATTTGAACTAGGTCAACGGTGCAGCCAGGTAGCCAATCGCACTGCTCTTTTTAAAGAAATTTAAATAACACAGTGCGCCTTTGGTATCCGACCCAGAATCGGTGCGGATGCCCTTAGCACTAGTTTACCAGCCTGAACCGTTAACAATGTCGAATTGCGGTTCCGATGCACTGAAAACACTACTCGCCTCGGGGTGGAGAATTCCATCAAAGCACCGAGTTGCCATGAAACACCATTGTCAACGGTGCGGCCTGGTAACCAATCACACCGCACTTTTTAATTTTTTTTAAATTAACACGGTGCGTTGCACGGTACCACGCCGGAACTAGTGCGGATATCGTTAGCACCGGGTGCGGTGCGGACTGTAAATTTACAGGCAACACCGCAAAATGGTGCGATAAGAACGGCTCGAGCGCACCGCTTGACAATTTTTTTTTTTTTTTTTTTTTTTTCATGGTTAATTTTAAGGTTTTTTTCAAATTCTAATCCGCTAAAAGGTTAATTATGGAAAAACAAGAAAAATACCTGTACATTTACCCGTCGAGGAGGCATATTGGCTGTACAATTTGCAAAAGAAAATTTCTCCACTGTTTTATAAAATTCAAGCTGGAGATTGGTGGCAATGCACAACAACAGTGCGTGCAATAAGTGCAATGGGAGCACAGATGTCAGTGCGGCTCAAACAAGGATAACTTGCACCGGTGCTTGAGAGCTCTATAGCACTGACAAAAGTGAAAAATGTGGTTTTTTAGCCGTAATATTTTTTTTATTTAACCCTGTTCTGGTGCGCAAGGTTTTTATTAGCGTACCAGTGCATTTGCACTATGCCACCCTGGGCGGTTTATGTTTTCGCGTGCATTTAGGAGGCACCGGGGCGACGTAGCGGTAACGCATTGGTGCTCTATAGTAATAAGAAACACCAGGGATGTTGTTTGGTGAACCAATGATTTGTGCGGTTTTTTGGCCATAATTTTTTTTTTAAACCCTTTTTCCGGTGCGCGGCATTAATGGGGCCCCGGTGCATTTCCGTCATTCCACACTGGGCAGTTTCTGTTCCGTGCGATTTTTATGAGACATCGGGGCATATTAGCGGTAACACACCGGTGCTCTATAGTAATAAGACCCACCGGGAACACTGTCCGGTGAACCAATGATTTGTGCAGTTTTTTGGGCGTAATTTTGTTTTTTTTAAACCATTTTCCGATGCGCGGAATTTATGGGGCCCCGGTGCTTTTCACTCATTCCACCCCGGGCGGTTTCTGTTCCGCGCGCTTTTTATGAGACACCAGTGTTGACGAGTTGACACACACCGGTGTTGTTCCTTAATAAAAGGCATTGGGTGGGTGTGTACGGAGCGCACAGTTTCCGGTGTGCTAATGTTTTATGCGGTTTTTTTGCCGTAATTTTTTTTATTTAACCATCTACAAGTGTGCGCATTTTATGGATTCTCCAGTGCATTTGATTTATTCCACACCGGGTGGTATATGTTTTCGCGCACATTTTCGGAAGCACTAGTGCAGCAGACATGTAAGGAACCAGTGTTGTACAGGAATATGGCGCACCGGGCGAGGGTGTTAGGATCGCACGATTCCCGGTGTGCCTGTGTTTTGTGCGATTTTTTGGCTGTAATTTTTTATTTATTTAACCCTGTGCTGGTGCGCGGGGATTTCAGGGCGGCCCGGTGCGTTGGCGACCTGGTGCATTTAAGGGCAACTTAGGCGGTATCAGTTTTCGCGCATTTTTTATGAGGCGCTGGTGTAGAAGTTATGTAAAGTACCGGTACTCTACAAAATTACAACGCACCAGGTGGGTGTGTACAAAGCGCATGGTGTCCAGTGTGCCAATTTTTTAATCGCATCGGTGCTATGTCGTCTTGAACGCACCAGTGCGTTTTGCGGTGGTAAGAGCACCAGACGAAATACATTCGCAAAAACCTCCACCTGCCAACCTCCTCTAGGAACCTCCGCTAGAAACAGATGTCTGGGGTATTTTTATAAGGGGTTCCTCAAAAACATCCACTAGAGGGTCTTTTCCTTGTAGTGAACTATACCAAAACATTCACCATGAACAATACCAAGAATAGATAGAACAACCCTTAAGGTAGGTTAACACCATAAAATAATCATTATGGAAGTAATAACTCCACAAGCTATTCTTGCTACAAAAAATACAATCTATCACACCTCCAATTCAATTATACTCATGTGTATTTATGTTTTCTCATGTGTATACCTAGGGTTGTTATGTCGGTTATACCTTGTTATTATATTATTTCCTTTTAATTACATAGTGATCATATTCCACTATTTTGGCAACATTAAACTCATTATTCCTAAGCTACCTCCATAAGTACCCCATATTATCCTCCTTAGGTATAGTATAGACTCAAATATGAAACAACCATTTTGTTAGTCCAAAAATGCACTAGGGGTTTGGATTACTAAATTATTGTCCTAAGCTTTCGCATTTCCCTCTACAGAGCCCACTACTCGAATAATGCTTATATAAACAATGAGAATGAAGGAGATGAAAAATGGAAGGAGGATAAATGCATTTACTACTAGAAAAATGTGATGTTATAGGAATATCTTCAATTTTTAATAATCTTTTATTAATTTTCCTCTTCAATTGTTGAAAAGTTAAACTCTTGAATGAAACAACATCCAATGTAAAAGAGGAAATCCTCTAACTTATATTCCCTTGGGGAAAGGTGTGTGGGGTATTTAGTTTGTAAAGCATATTTGGAGACATTAATTTCTCTTAAACCTTCAATGTTGTGGATTGTTATTCAAACTTTTTGTTAACTCTCGCATAGTGGTTATCATTCTCTCTTAATCATATGAAATCACACAAGTGTGAGTTCCATATTGCAAATGATTAAACTACCCATGTGAACATTCTTGGCTAAGTGTCTTATCCCCATAATTCCACCTATTTATTTAGATTATGGAACTTCATTTACCTTGAATATAGATTCTTTCGAACATACTCAAACTTTGATGATGAAGGGATTGCTTGGGGAATTGGACTGATCTTTGAAATTAGGTTGAGGTGAAAATTTGAAGGGCGAGTAGACGGTATGATCAGGGCATTAAGATTGATCATGAAATAGACCACAACAACTGCTCAAATAGTGAGATCCAAGTGCATGATTTGAGCTCAATGGGGGGATAACTGGCTCAATCATGTGATAACATACTTCTAATGGAACTTAGTTTTATTATTTTTTCAATGGATTACAAAAGATAATTTTAATTTATACATAGGATTAATTTAATAATAGTTTGAAATAAATGTAGATATTATTTAAATATTTATTATAGTTATTTAACTTTGATGGATTTATATTTCTAATGTAATTCCATTCCATTAGTTTAGTTTTAATGAGAAATGTTATTATTTTGAATTTATTCTAATTTTCCTCTTATTATATGAGACATTCAAACTTAGTCATATAGAATTAGGAAAGCTTATTATTGATTTTTCTAATACTTAGTTTTTATAAATGTTCTTGTTATTACTATGTTGAAACGAAGTAAATTAAGTTACTCTGGATAGGGTGAACACCACAATATGAGTACCTTCTTAGTGATGGAACTTTCAACACACTCAACCACTAGTTGGCACAAGTACAATCAATGAAGATTATAACATCCACATTTTTTTGAGAAATGATAGTAGCATAAACCTATTTCGTTTCGATATTTATGGTAATATCCACTAATAGTTTAAAGTAAGCTTGGTAGATCCCTATAATAATGCATGTCCTATGTAATTATTCATCATAGGATTATATTTAGATCCTTATACATCCTTGCAAGATTAGGACTAAGGGAAATAAAGGTAACTCCTTTGATTCTATAGCCATTCTTGGCATTCACTTTAAAGTCTTGGTTTGTGTTGCTACAAAGCCACAACTTTGGACCCCTTGTTATGGTAAATAAGGAATCTAATATAGGATAAACACCTTCAATAACCCCTCACACAACCAGATAAATCGTCCACGGTTGCATCCAACACGACCAGTTGAGGAAATATTATAATTGCAAAAGAAAATATTTTTTAGAAGATAATTCTCACAATTGATCATCATCCATGACCCTCCATGCCCTTTAAATAGATATCATGGATCAATTGGTTGTTAATCCATGGATCAATAGCCATTAGTATCGAGAAGAATATGAGTCCTCAGATCACTCTATGTGTATAACATTTTTTGACTGTCAGATTACAATGCAACTAATGGATTCTAAAGAGACAAAATTTATCCAATAGACACATTAGACCAAGTTGAACTTAACTAACTCCTAAGTGTCTAAATATCCTATCATCCCCCCTTAAGGACAACTTGGGATACTATTGAAGGATTTACAAAGGTCACACAATGAGATAAGGAAGGAGGAATTGGAGAATATCCACCCTTAATGAAAATTTCCTCAACTCCTAACATAGATCGAAGTTTAGAAAACTTTGAGTTTGTAAGAGATTTTGTGAAAATGTCTCCAACTTTATCATCTATAATGTTGGGTCCCTATAATACTACTGTATTCCTCTCATTATTATTGTTAGTGTATCCCCCTATTGTTATTTTTGTGCCCACGTATCCCCCATGTTATTATTGTTGTGCCCCATAGAAGCCCACTATTGTTATTGTTGTGCCCTTACATTATTATATTGTGACCCCTTAGACTCATATATATACCAAGAACGTCTTATCATTTATATCATCCAAGAATTGTTAATTTATGTAATGTAAAGGAGGTTTTCCGCTCGAAGAGGACAATTTTTAAGTCGTTAATCTATATTTTCTTTTTTTTTCTTTGAGTCGGTTGCATAACATTTAGTATCAAAGCTTTGCATTCTAGGGTTTTGCTTCTTCAAACAAGTTATCTTGTAATTTTTGCTATAATTTTTTTCATACGAAGCTTCAGAAGCTAAAATTGAAACTGCACGGATTTGAGATATTGGTGAATCTCATGTGTGAATTTCAGATATTGGTTCTAAATGTTTTCGGAGATATGATTCGAGGAAGTTAGGTTTTTGAAGGCTCCAGAATTCCATCTCAAACAAGTGACCTAGGGAAAATAGTCATAACTTTCTCTTTGAGCATCGGATTTGAATTTCTTAAAAATAACAAAAATTGGATGGAATTTAGTTTTTTGGTATCATTTTTAGGGTTTAAGGTTAAAACAGTGAAACATGGAACTATGTACAAGTTTTCTCTAATGGACCAGTCTATAATCAGGTCATTATAGGACATTTGGCATAACTCTTTCTTGAAGAATACAATATCGGTTTGACTTATTGGGTTGGAAAGAAGACTCATAGGGATACCATAGGAAAAAAATTCAGATCTTGGAGAACTGAAATGAGATACAACAGTTTCAATATAGATCTCCTAAAAAGAAAGAAAAAGGTGTGTATTTTTTAAAATTTTGCATAATTTTTGTTTGGAAAATCAATTTGAAGTGATTCAAACGACATAATGAAGCATATATATAATTGTATTATTCCAAAATTCCTTGAAACAAAAAAAATGGACACACCTATTAATCAAACATAAATATCTTCTATGACAAATGAGGAAGAGGAAGAAATGCAACCAAGTGCAACAAATTTCTCTCTCTCAAAAAGTAACAAAAAATGAATTGGAAGACATGATGAAATGTTAAGTTGGATGATATAAAAAGGGACATGGGATTTTGAATGATGGTTTAAAAGCATACATGGAATAAATGATGAATGTCAATATAGAGGGGTTGAAGGAAGGTTTGCCAAAGTTTCTAGAAGAAAGTCTTCCCAATGGTGACAAGGTAATCCATGAAAATCGTGACGATTAAAAAAGGAATATGAATTATGATTTTATAGACTCTAATGTTGGGTTTAATAACCACCACATTCTAAATATCGAGATGGGTAAGTTTGAGGGAAAGGATCTGGTAACGTGGATACTACAGAAGGAGAAATATTTTGATCTCTGTGTTGTGCAACACACACAAAAGGTACGCATTACAACTGTATATTTAGAACCTAATAAGTTTGTATGGTATCGATGAATTTTTTCTCGTAAACCACTTGTCACTTGGTCAATTTTTACAGAGGAAATGATAGCACAATATGAGGATACAAATAGAAACACTTTCTTTAGCCAATTGATAAATATAAAACAAAAGGGTTCAATGATGGATCACATTGAGGACTTCAAAAAATTGAATATCAGGATAATTAATACTCTAGAGGAGCATAGGATTTATGTCTTCATAGGTACTTTGAAATATACCATCCAACATGAGGTTCCCCTTTGGGAACCTGATTCATTGGAGAAGGCATTCAGGGTGGCAAGAAAAGTGGAAAGAAAAATTATGGAAACAAGGAAGTCTCCCAGTCACAACTATAAATATGGAAGTTTTGCTGCTCCTAGCCTTCCACAACCTACAAGTTTGATGCCACGGTAATTGGAGGAAAAAAGAGATAAAGAAATTTGTTATAGTTATTATAGAAAATACACTAAATTTCATAACTGTGCTAAGAATAAATGATTCTACAAAGATTGTGAAGAGGAGGAAGAAAAGGAACAACAAAAATCAAAGGAGGATATACACCAGGAACCAACCCATGAGAAAGAAGAAATGAATCTAATCATATCTTGCAATTCATTGACAAGAATTACCACTCCTCACACGCTCAAGATAGAAGGATATATCAAGAGTAAAAATGAAATAGTGTGAATTGATTCAGGTAGTACTCACAATTTTATTCATTGTAAGATAGCTAAAAAATGGAATTGCTTCTTACATCCAACAACATAGTGTCAAGTGATGGTTGCAAATGGAGGAACTATCAATTTCTCTGGAAAAGTGCCATAATATCAAGCTATAATCCAATGCTTTCCATTCCAATGGGTGGTGTTTATGTTGTATTAAGGGTCCAACGGTTATAGTCTTAGGGTACAATAGCTTTTAATTTTCAAGAAATTTTCTTGAAATTATTTTGGGAAGGAAATGAATTTGAGTTAAGAAGTATCACAGGGAAACCAGGAAATATAATCAACTCTAATGGCATGACAAAACTTCTGAAGAAATAACAACAGGGTTTAATTGCACAATTATGCTCACTAAAGGTTCAAACATCAAAATAATTTATTTCTCCATATCTCCAAAAAGTCTTAGAAAATCATTCCAAGGTATTTGAGACTCCTAAAGGCCCCCCACCTATTTATGATCATGATCATTTTATTCATTTGATTCCAGGAAGTGTTCCTCCAAACATAAGACCTTACAGATATCCTTATGCCCAAAAGAGTGAAATTGAACGTATGGTTGCAGAAATGTGTCATCATGGAGGTAGTTGATGGAATTACCAAGTATGCAAACTTGTGTGCATCATATCATCTTGTCAAATCCAATATAGTTTCTTCTACATTTATGGAAAATATTCAAAAGCTACATGGAAAATCAAATATTATTGTAAGTGACAGAGATCCTATTTTCACTGGAAATTTTTGGATGGTATTATTTTCTTGTCATGGTACTCAATTAGCTCATAGCTAATCTAATCATCCTCAATCTGATGGGAAAATTGAGATAGTGAACAAATGTTTGGAAGGATATCTTCATTTCTTTATATCTGATAAACAAACACAATGGGTCAAGTGGTTACCTCTGGTTGAATGGTGTTATAACACTTCCTTCCATATTGTAGCAAAAATGACCCCATTTATGGAACTTTATGGATATCGTCCACCATCCATCACATCATTTTTAAGAGAAAATAATAAGGTTCAAGTAGTGCAATATCACATCGAGCATCAAAAACAAGTTATTCAACTCTTAAAGGATAACCTCACACTGGCGTAGAATCGAATGAAACAACGGGAAGAGAAGCATCGCAGTGAATTTTATTGTTGTTTTAGGTGACTGGGTATTTCTACAGCTACAACCATACAAACAAATGTCCCTCTGGAAAGCTAAGAAGGATAAGAAATTATCACCCAAGTAATATGGTCATTCCAAGGTGTTGCAAAATATTATTACTATGGCATAAAAATTGGAGCTTCCTGCATCTTCTCGAGTACACCCAGTTTTCCATGTTTCATGCTTAAATAAGGTTATTGGTGACAATTTCCTAGTTCAAATAGTGTTTCTATAACTTGACGAACAAGGAAAATCATATTTGATCCTGACGTAGTCATGGAAATAAGAACCATATAGTTATGGAATCAATTAATTTCAGAGTATCTCGTTAAGTGGAAGAACTTACTCGTTGAAGACTCCACATGGGAGGATGAGAATTTTATACAGAAACATCCATAACTACTCAAGCATTTAGGAAAGCATTTTTTTGAAGGAGAGGGGCATGTTAGGTCCCTATAATACTAGTTTATTACCCTTATTATTATTATTATTAGTGTAACCCCCTATTTTTATTGTTGTTCCCATGTATCCACCATGTTGTTATTGTTGTTCCCCATAGAAGCCCACTATTGTTATTGTTATGCCCTTACATTATTGTTGTTATGTAGGCTCTAATTATATTGTGACCCCTTTGAATCCTATATATACCAAGGAGGCCTTATCATTTGTGTCACCCAAGAATTGATAATTTATGTAATGTAAAGGAGGCTTCCCCCTCGAAGAGGCCAATTTTTAAGTCCTTGATCTATATTTTCTTTTTTTCTTTGATTTGGTTGCATAACATATAGGGAAAATGTGTGCTTCAATAACTTGGTCATGAATTGGTTTTCTGATGACGTGCATTTGTAGCTCAATTTTTTTGTTGTGTTGATGTTGAATTAGATATTTGGTGAGTTTGATGTTGCTTTGATTGTTGCACTAGAGGGTGGTCGGATGTTTCTGACAAAATTTGTTGACACTTTTACCTGCAAATGAAGAAAACCATTGTGTGTTTCATTAACCCTCTCTTAACAGATTAAAATATGATCTAAATAATAACAATAAAAATTGAATGGTAGGTGGGACCCTTTCTCCATGGGTGATATAAGGTTATTACGTGCTTTCAGTTGTCCTTTAGATAAAAAAACAAGTGTATATGTTGTTTGTGTTATCCATGATAACACTTAGGTTTGTCTTTGAGTCAATTAGGTTAAGTTAGTTAGGGTTTTAAGTTTTTCTTAAAATTAATCACATCTACAAAGGTTATTTATGTCATAAAATTAGTTTGTGGGGTCATGTTGGCTTGAGGGGTCCTGACCCAGGTTCGGTGTGCAAGGTTTGCCAAAAAACCCCTATACAACTGGCCCTTTCGGTTGTGACCTACTTTCGTAGGTCACAATCTCACCCGAAGTAGTATGGGTGGGTGCTGGAACCAGGTTTCCGCACCCTGAGAAAGGAAGGGTAAGGCAAGAAGGTTGCGTTTATTCAGATTATCGTGTCTCTACGCAGGGTTAAATATACATCCAATCGCATCCACATGCACTAGATCTATTATTATATACTTCTTATAACATCAACACAATAATGCATAACCCAAACAGATCAGATCTAGATCTATTTCAATACACAGACTTTCGCAACATAATATAACCAGAACAGAATAGATCCAGTCATTCAAGATAAATACCTTCGCAGCGCAAAGACTGAAGATGCATAACACAATAATTATCAGCAATCCATTCAATAGTACTCACATATTCAGATATAATAATCCAGCATATTCATTCATTCATCCCCCTTACAATTCCCTTCCCAACCTGCGCACATAGCAGCAGGGTCTGCACACAGCTGGACTAGGATCTCCGCGCACACAGCCAGCAGGAGTCCATTCCCAAAAAACCCCAACAGATCGCTTACACAACATATCATATCAATATCTCATCAAATCCTACCTCTTAACAATCTGAATTGCTTCTCTATTTATATCAATCTAGCTTTAAAAATCCTATGGTCTGTAACCCATGGTTTTCGGACCCCTAGTTTACCCTTTAACCCCATTACAATGCTTTCGGGGTTTTTACCCACCCCAAAACCCCAGAACTATACTAAATATAACCAAAATAACCAAAATGGACCGGTTTCGTAGCTTGCTTAGGAGATCCCGTTCCAACAGTCCCCCAACATAATCTTGTGACTCGTCCCGAGTCACTTTGGTGGCGCACCTTCAATATGCACACGTAAGGTAGCCAAGGAGCGAAGGAGGGGTGGAATCACTTCCTTGCTTTGGGCCACTGTGTGTTGCGCAATGTTGATCATTGTTAGGGAAGCAGGCCCGTCGAGATTCGGACCAACGCATTCCAACAACCAGTGGAGGCGTGCAATGGCGGACTGTGCATCATGCGCAAGCTAGAGTGCAACATCAGTCCCTAGTTTCAAATTTTTGTACGTAACCTTCTTGGAGTGGCGAAGGTCATCAATATGGTGCATGGTGGCCAGGCGTTGCGCGTGGCTGGGGGGAGGTGTGGAAGCCCGAAGTCGATCTAGAGCATCTTCTACCTGTGTTAACTCCCTTTAGACATGCTGAAGCGTGGGGTGGTGCAGTGATTTCGTCCAGAGCTGCGTAGCTTCTTCAAACAAGTTGGCTCCCTGCTCCAGTTGTTCCTGAATAGTGTGTGTGGCGTTAGTGACCATGGCAAATCATTGGGCGCATTCTTCCGGGGTCAGGTCATACTGCTTGCGTCTTTCTCGGCCGCGGTGGTGTACCTATGTTTTTAGCTTCGGTGGTGCTGCCCTCGAAATCCCCCGCTAGGAAGGGGGCTCCATAAAGCCGCAACCGCCCCCCCTCCCCCCGTGGACCCCCCAGGCAACATTTAATTATGAGCGGCGTTGCCGCCCCATTAAGGTACAGGGGTCCAACACTATGATACAAAATAAACAAGATAATAAGGCTCTACACCCAAAAAGTAGGGGTCATCATAAATGGGAAAATAAAAATTTCATGTCCCTCGAGCTTATCTAGTCATTGGACAGTTTAGCCAACTTTTGCAACAACTCTAGTTATAAAAACAAAGTATTTGCTACGGAAGTTCCTGAAACTTATCATGGTGGAGAATACAAGTAAAAATATTAGCTTGAGGAGTTCTAATGGTATGAGTTTAGCTTAAATACATAACTGAAGACCTCAAAACTTGCAGAGAAATCAGAAAAGTACCAGAGGAATGTTCTTTGTAATTTTCTAAGTACCAGAGGGATGTTCTTTGTAATTTTCTACCAAACTTGCTACCAATTTTTGCTATAAAACTGTTGTAGCTTTCAATGGATAAAAAGACAAGTTTAAATCTCAGAAAGTGAAGTTTTCTAAGTATGTGTTTAGCTCATAAACATCAGAGAAGACCCTAGAATAGTGATGCAGGGGCATTAGACACTAGCCAGCAATGTAGGAGGTTTGTCCACATGTTGTGGCTAGGAGGGGTCGAAAATATTTGAATTGTAATAGCTAGGTGTCAATACCTCAGCTGACTGTTTTTATTTAGATTAGTTAGGATTGGTAGAAGTCGAATAGTTGGATTCGATCCATCTGTCAGTTCAGTTATTTGAATAAGTTGTAATTAGACCTTTGATTTCTAGAACGGTCCTCTCAGAGGAACTGAAGAGTCATATATTGATGTATATAAGTTGTATTCCTTGGATGCATTGAGGAGAGGAAGGATGAAAAGAGAGATTTCTGCAATAAAATCTGTGTGTTAACAATTGTTTCCAGTTAAATGATTTCAAGCCTATTTGCCATTGGATTGACTCGAACCTTTATCTGTGAAGAGATTGTTTAATTGCGAAACGATTGAATCCTGTGCATATATAATTACTGAGTTGAACTATCGTGTAGATTCCGCATTCCCCTATCTATTTATTCCCTCAATTTGTTCGAACAGACTCTGTTGAATAAATCCCCACTCATAAAAGAAGTCTGCGAAAATCCGTAGTCATTTAACTCTGTTTAATGGTAATAGAAATCCCGCTTAATAAAGAAAATTACGTTTGTTCGTTGTTAATTGGAAATTCCTAACCAGGGTCAGAACTTGAGTTAACAACCAGAGAGTATACGAAGGAGAACGCAACCCCGAACTGAACCGTGGTTAACCCTATTAAAAAACCACGAGTGGATTTACAAAGGCAGATTGCCCATATCGCACCGCTTTTGGTGAATGAGCGGTATTTTCCTGTTGAGGAGCGATTCCACAAATCTGTCGACACGTGGCGAGGTAGACCCACGGAAAACCACCGTTGCTGCACGCCATCACACGTTAAATTTCATATCAGGACATCGAGCGATATGCGTGCATGCCGTTGATTTGGGAAGGGGCCATTAGACGGTGATCGCTTGCTATAGATGCGCGGAGGATAACGAGGTACGGTGCATACGTTTGATTGGACTATTGATCGTAGAGGTGGGGCCCAGAGCCACAGGGTTATTATACAGTCAATTGGGTAAAACAGAGTGTCGGTATTAATATAAAATCTCGAAGGATTAAACCTTGATTATAAAGTTGGATATACAATTTAACATATGAAAAGCTGCTGAATGTTTTTATTTATCAATTTTCTTCAAAATTGATAAATAAAATTGCCAAGAAAATAAAGAACCACGTGGAGGTAAACCAAGGGAAATGCTGACAAAGCGATTGGAGCAACCCAGCTCTCCTTAGGGGTCCGACTTCAGTTTTGTTGCGTCAAATAGTCAACAGAATTAGATAACTTACAGGAGAGTGTTTTGGCATTTGCTATCGAATATTTGCTACATAAATTCTGGAAATGATTGTTTTAGTAGTAAACTTCAAGCTCAGGTTCTGACCAAATGGAAAGGAATTTTGTAAATATGAAAGATTTTTTTCTTCATCATGAACTCATATAAAAAATAAATCTTTCAATTTTTTCACAACCATTAGGGTTTCGAAAATATGCATGTATCTTTGAGGCATGTTTTACAAAAAAAATACTAGCCAGATTTGTGCAGAAATTTGAAATTCGACTTGGTGGAGGTCCAGCTCAGTAGGTCAACAAGTCAACCTCCATGTGGAAGCCAACACATCAAACATACAACACATCATTAGTTAGCTATATTCGATAAGGGTCATTAGAAAATTTTGTTAAATTTCTTATATGGTGATAGACTCATTTTTGTGTACAAACTCTGCAAAACAGAAAATATCCCTAGAAAGTCTCCATGAGATGCAATTCAATTAGAATTTGGTCTCCAAGCTGAAGCATCAAGTCTAGCCCAGGTGGCAGAGGATTCTAAAGGAGGCCTCACTCTATATATGTGGAACTTTGTCACTTTGAAATTTTTTGAACTTTTTGAGAGAGCTACTTATGTAAATTTTCTTTATGAGCTAATATACATTTTGCAGTAGACTCTTTTTAGAACCCGAGATTCTCCTTGGATTATGTGTTTATTCCTTATGTTGTATATTGTTAATAGCTTCATGGAAATATGATTATTTGGAATTCATGGTTAAATGCTCCAACTTCCTTCATTTCTCGTGTTTGTGTTGTAAGAGTTAATTTATTTTTGTGCCAATTTTGCCTTAGTTTCCATGAATGTAGTTTTTGTGAAATTGAATTTTCTTAGCTGACTCCATGCCCAATGGTAGCTATCATTACACTCTTCCACCTGCAAAAAATCACATGAAGTATAAACAGATTTATCCATCTGCAAATTTGAATTTCATCTTGAATATTCCATTGTTTTCCTTGAGAGAGCCCTCTCGGATTGGAAGGGCTAACTTTTAGTTAAAATTTGGTTGAAATAGTTATGCTAGGTTGATGGTTGACACAACCCAACTTTCTCCAACTTGGTGATAAAATTTTGGTGCGTCTTTCGGGATTTGAAAGTTCCATTTCCTGGATTTTCTTTGACTCTCTTCATGTTGATTCTTGAGGGTAACAGGAAATCAAATTTTTATTTTGAAGGTTGTGATATTACCCTAGCGACTCCAATCTCAAAAGATAAAGAAGATCAAAGCTTCATGGTGACTCCACTGCTTGAAGGTTAGTAGTTTTAAGAAGTTCCAATATGAGTTCTACTACAAGAATAAATTACAGGTATGCTCCTATGGATCGATCTCACATTATGGTTTTCCAAATCCTATGCCTTGTGTTGATTGGTCAACCCATATTCCCATGTTAAAATATGAAAATAAATATGTTGTTGGTTTGCATTTGGTTAAATTCCATATACATGTATGTAGACTGAGGGTTGATTTTCCTGAGGATTGTCTCATGAATATGTTTATGGCTACCTAGAAGGAAAAGATAGAGTATGGTATGAAGGGTTGAAATCAGGAAGCTTGTGTTCTCTAAAATATTTCCATATTTTTTTTTTTGGACATTATGGGATGTCTCATCCTGCATGGGCCATTGTTTCAATGCTATTGTAATATTTGGAAAGGTTTCATTTGATATATTAAAAGTATTGATGATGATGTAGAATGTATGGATGATAAGGAGATATTAGAGGCACTTTATGAATTTTCTTCACAAGCTAGTTGTCATGATGATCAAGAAAATTTCCAACAAGAAGATGTGTCTTCTTTTCTTGAAGATGAAATAGATCAGCACTTTGAAAACCAAGTTATATCCCATGAAACTTGTGAAAATCTACAACAACTTTCCCAATATTTAGGTGATAAAGAGGAACATAAATATGGTCAATTACCGAGCTCTTCACTTTGTTCATTTCCTGAACCTTTGTTTCAAGAATATTATACCCAAGAAATTAATGATAATCTCCGAGCATACGGAAACATTTCTGAGCATATTGAGAACAAAGAGTTGAATGTTGAGCAACATGAAAATGGGAAGGAGAAAGGAAAAGCTTATGTGAAACATTTTTATTTTCATCATGAGGAGGAGGTTGATTCCTTGGGTATGTTTGAAGGTTGTCATAAGGAAACACTTATAGAGAATAATCTGCAACTTTTTGATCCACAAGTTGATGTCTCAAAATGTCTTGCTACATATTTAAATGATCCAAAATTTATGCTTGTGCGTGATGATATACATGAAGTTCCATTGCAGTGCATGAAAAGTTATTTTTTAACATCCATGTAGCACATGATATGGTTGCTCACATTGTAGATTTTCATGAAAAATCAAAGTCTTGCCTTAAGAATGGTGTTGAAGGCATAAAACAGGGACAACTTACAGTTATGAGTGAAGATTATCCTTTGGATCATCATGAGATGATACTTTTCAGTGTTTTTAAGGATCCTTTTGTTGATTTTTTGCTTTCATCAAAAGAGGATATTTTTGATGGTTTCTAAGATCCAATGGTAAGTCTGTTGTGATCATTAGTCAAGACAATTTTTGTGTCTTTTATGGAGCATGGATTCAATTTTCATTCTAAATTGCCAATATATGATCCACTACTAATTTTGTTCAAGAACAGTCAAGAAGCCCAGGTGTTGGATAAGCTCTTTGATTGGTTATACTAGAAATTTCATATTGCTTGAATTGAATGTTTGGTTTTCAGCTATTAGAGTAGGATTGGTATGTACATAAATAATTTTGCTGGGAAAGCATCTCTTTCAACATTTAATTTTAAGATTATAGTTGCGAGTTTTGGTTTGTACATTGTTTTTACTCCAGGGGCATGTCAAGGGTCGAATGCAAGTTTAAGAATATGACAAAGGGTTCAGCCCAATGGATAAGGCACCTATTTTTTTGGTTCTTTGCTGCACCACATGATCACAACATCCCCATTGGAGCCACTATTATCCATGATAACATTTAGGTGCATCTTTGAGTCAATTAGGTTAAGTTAGTTATCGTTTTAAGTTTTTCTTCAAAATAATGACATCTACAAAGGTCATTTCTGTCATAAAATTAGTTTCATTAGGGGAATTTTGAGGTCTAAAATGGGACTCCTATGGAAATTATAAAATAATAGTGGAAATAATAAAATAATATTTGATTAGATCATCAAATTTTAGAAGGAAAAAAGAAAAAACTACTTTTTCAACTCGCATTTTCAACTTATCTCCCAAAGTTTTTACTCAAATTTCAAGTGGGAGTACTCGTTGGATGCAAAATTTAATTCCTCATCCGAGGAGTACCCATGTTGCATACTTTTGATGGACCATGCTACATGAAAAATGAGAAATACATGAAAAATGTGATTGCAATCACATTTTTTCATGTATTTATCATTTTTCACATAGAAGGGTCCATCGAAAGTATGAAAAAAGGGTACCCCTTAGATGCGGAATTAAATTTTGCATCCAACGAGTACTTCCGCTCGAAATTTGACTTAAAAATTTGGGAGATAAGTTGAAAATACAAGTTGAAAAAGTAGTTTTATTATTTTATTATTTTTTAATATTTTTACCCTTTTACTTAAAAAATGGTGAATCATCCCCCATGGTTGACATCATCATCTTGAATCCTATTGGTTCTTATAAAGTTTATTTTGGTTGTACATTTTTCTTAGGAGGCTCATTTTAGACCTCAAAATTCCCCTAATGGTGGGGTCATTATGAATGTAGTAGGGGGCATCATAAGTTGGAAAATAAAAAATTTCATGTCCCTCGAGCGTATCTTGTCATTGGATAGTTTAGCCAACTCTCGCAGAAACTCCATTTATAAAAACATAGTATTTGCTTTTTTTTCCAAAGAAAAAAATCAAACCATCTATTAAGTCATAGAAAGTTACATAGTATATGCATGATGCATTCCAAAAAACTGCATTTTCCCCTTTTTTGAGTAGGGGTAATGGAGTTGTTGCTAATGAGAATTGAGGTACATCGATCCTCTCATCCATTTCACACAAGGTAAATCAAAAACATCTTCTCCCCCCGCCCCCCCCCCCCGGGCTTCCCTACTTAGGAAAGTAACACCTGAAACAGGGATGTAAAAAGACTGTCTTTTGGTGTTTTACAAAAAAACAAAAACTGGGTGGTAGACACCAATCTAGTTCCAACATCTTTTAGTCCATAAAAATTGAAGATGAGTATTTTCTCCTGTCTCCCGGACCTCCTCAATGAGGAAAAAAGTCTGAAACAGAGACATGGATTTAAAGAGTATTTGTTTAGTGCACACTACGACATTTGGTGGAAATTCCGACACTTGGTTCCAACGCTTTTGACCAAATGTCGGAAATTTCCCCAAATTTTTTCCATCCCGCCCGAAACCATCGCTATACCGACGTTTATAGAAAAGTGTCACAATACCGACACTTAGACAAAGTGTCGCAATTGCGACGTTTGGAGGAAGACGTCGCAATTGCGACACTATGGCCCAAAGCGTCGCTATTGCGACGACTGCCTCCAAACGTCGCAAGTACGACACAACGTCTAAGTGTCTCAATTGCAACGTTTGGAGGTAGCCGTCCCAGTAGCGACGCTTTTTCCGCCATCGGTATAATGAAACTTATATGCGTGCTACATAAAAATATGAAACTTATATGCGCGCTACATAAAAATACGAAACTTATATGCGCGCTACATAAAAATACAAAACTTATATGCGCGCTACATAAAAATGATTTTATTGTTTCGTATCCATCGCAATAGCTACATTAACGTCTGATATCACGCGCGAATTCACCCTCCGCCCTTGCAGAACAACATTCGCCCTCAGCTCTTGCAGAACAACATTTTTCCTCAGCATTCGCCCTCAGCGTTCATCCTCAGCTCTTGTAGAACAGCATTCGCCCTCAGCTCTTGCAAAATGGTAAGTTCTTACTGCAGGCCCTTCCTCCTATAGTAGGGTTGACTCTATTTGGGTTTTTTTGGTCAATTCCATTGGATTGTGTTAGGCTGTAGGGTTCTCTATAGATGTCAAGAATCAAGATTCAATACCTTCTATTATCTTCATCACCCAATACAAGATTTAAATTTTTCCCAAAGAAACGCTTATTAATTTGGCAGCCATTATTTCTCCCTGCTTTAAAAACCCTACATTTAAATGAAAACAAGCATTGCATTTCAACTACAAAAATCTATTAATGTTCAAATGTACATGTGTGCTACATTAACGTCTGATATCA